>OZ018323.1:134202749-134802749 GCA_963969495.1 Ceratothoa steindachneri | reverse complement strand
TTAACCATTCAAAGGCACTTGTAAGTGATTTGAACCATGAGAAACCGGTTATCAATACAATAACCATTTATTATCTTATCACAAAACGCCGGAGATCATTGGAGAGACTTCCCCTCTTGTTTCCCTGACTTTAGATATATGTAGTATATAGTTCTTGACGACCATCCGAGGGATGTAATGATGTTAAATTCAGGGGTATAAAGAAAACAAATGGCAAATTTAGTTAGATCAATTGGTAGTGTTTCAATTACAAGAATAAATCTGAACTATGACATTAAATATTTAATTTTTAAGGTGTGTATTCAGATAGTTTATTAACATTTTTCCTATTTTTAAATCATTTACGGTATTTAAATCAAACGGCCGCAAGAAGGTGAGAGCGATCTATTTTTGTGATGTGAGAAGAAATGCATTCGTTCAAATTGCGCTTCTCACAGGACTTTCGAAGGCTCAAATAATTTGCTGGCAAATAAGGAATGCTTATTGTAGACCTCGATGAATCTGCGGCTACTTATGTAGTAGTAGTGGACCTGCCGTTCAAAGGAGTACAAAAGTCAATGAAATTTGCAGTACCTTGAAAATTAAGAGCACTACAGACCACATAGATGATTTTTACTTATGTAAGATATATCTGTGTGCAGAAAAGTAAAATATTGTCAATCTATTTAGTACCATTGGATACCATCATCATCCGGTTGAGTATAATTAGGTAAAGTGTATTCTTCGCTAT
Source organism: Ceratothoa steindachneri (assembly GCA_963969495.1). Classification (NCBI taxonomy): domain Eukaryota; kingdom Metazoa; phylum Arthropoda; class Malacostraca; order Isopoda; family Cymothoidae; genus Ceratothoa; species Ceratothoa steindachneri. The sequence continues at coordinate 134,802,019 of OZ018323.1, read as the reverse complement.
GCTTATCATTTCTGTGTGTTCTTGTGGTATACATCAGACTTATTTACATACATAAATATTGTAATATTTTTCTATTTTTTATAACTTGATGGGATGTACGAGTTACACAGATACATCTGAAAAACATTCCCCGTTTTTTAGTTAAAATGAGTTAGACGATGTCAATCGAGATTTAGGATTGACTAGATTGAAAGATGAACCACTAACTTTCCCACTGCCTGAATGTAATTTAATGCAAACAATCGCTGAGTATTTACGTGGGGGAAACAGGCTAAAGAATCTGCTAAATTTCCTTTTGTAGACGTCATTTTGCTAAAGTAATTGCTGTAGCATTTATTTTGCATTAAACGAAATGGACCATACATCCTTCGAATGGTTTGTATTCCTAGTTTTTTTCCACAAACTCTAAAAACAGTTATTTTATAAAGTGCAGGCTATCATTCATCGTAGCTTCCACTCTCCTTTGATGCAAAAGTGAATGTCGTTTTCTTCGTGAAACCACATATAGGAAAGAGGCTAAAACTCCATACATATCAAAAACACAAGTATCAAATTTCTTACAATTAAAACTAAGTTTGATGCAAATAAAATGGATTCTTAGTGTATTTTTTAAGACGTACGAGGGGCGGTCAATAAGTTTTGCGCATCGGGAGAGCAAAACAGAAAAAGGGGATGCCTGTTTGTGGGGGTGTTAGGAAAACTTATGATATGTTAGGAGCTACAGCCGCACGCTCCTGCCTCGTCTATTTAAGAACCAATAGCTGATCGCAGATCGTCAGTCATAAATTTTTCAACAATGGAGTAGGTTGAGCACCGCGTAGTGATCAAATTTTTTACTAAGAAAGGTAAGAATGCAAAAGAGAGCAATGAACGCATGGTTGCAGTGTACAGTGACACCGCCCCTTCCTATGCAACCATTGCTCGCTGGAATAAGGAGTTCTGCCATGGTCGGGAGTCTCTTGAAGATCACCCCCGTCCAGGACGCCCATCAGACGTTACCAACAAGGACAATGTGACCCGTGTGGAGAGGATGATCCTCGAAAATCGACGGGTGAAGGTCGAAGGAATCGAGCGAGAACTTGTAATATCACATGGAAGTGTTATCAACATCATTTACGACAATTTGGCCATTACCAAGGTGTCTGCCCGTTGGGTCCTTAGAAACCTCACGCCCCATGATCGACTTAAATGTCGTGAAAGTCCACAAGGACAGAGTTGCACAAGCTGCCCTGCGCGAGTGCTGATTCTAAGAGCTCAAACATTTCCCCTACAGCCCAGATCTAGGCCTCTAGCGACTACTTTTTATTCCGCCAGTTCAAGGCTGCACTGCGTGGACGCCGGTTTGGGGACGATGAAGATGTCCAGCTCACCGTCCAGGAGTGGATTGAACAGCAGTCAGGAGATTTATGGTTGTTGGGAATTCGAAGCCTCAGGGAGGGTAGTTATATTGAAAAATAACAAAACCCTTTTTCTCATATTTCGTTTCCTTATATCCGAATTGCAAAACCTATTGATCGCCCCTCGTAGTTTATGGTTTTACTTCAGCAATGGTGAAACGACCAAAAAAAGGATCATTAGCTGAATTCAAGCAATAGGTTGCCGAATATTATAATAATAATAATAATAGCCGTTTGATATGGCGCCCTACAAGACCTAGAAGCCTTTGCAGGGAGCCCTTCTATCACCTAAGCGGCCAAATACACTAATTCTGTCGCAGTAATTTAGGCGCTGTGGGTAGTTGAGAGGTTGCAACACAGCATGACAGAAACATAAATATAGAAGTGGTACTACTAACAAAATGAAGATCTGTAACTAGCTACAGGCAGATAGCTATAATGCGCCTTGTAAATAGAATATCATGCAGCAGTATGACTAAGAAACTGAAGGAAAGGGAGGAGTGTTAAAGGATACTTATACTAGAGAATGACATGTATAAATGCAGTGATAGGTAGAAAATAATCTAATTATCTAATAGAAATATTGAATAATAGTTTTTCAAGCCATTGTTCTTAATGACTTGAGTAGTTCCTTTTTTTCATTGAGTGGTAGAGATCTTCAGCATCCCTCGTTTTACGAACCCTAACCTTCTCGTCGAGTACCTTCAATAGGTTTACTATTGAAATACGTAGGTGAGTTTATTATCATTGCCATATTTATAGGCATCCAATAACTGCTTCAACGTCTTTGTTGTGTGGAAAGAAAATAGGCTCACGTTCTCTCATTGTTTACAGAGGGGGAGAACACCTGCTTATCAAGCAGATTCTTGTAAATTTCAGCATGTATTTTATCGCATAAAGGAACGTGCGGACATAGGGCATCGCTTGAAACCAGAAACCCACACCGTAACGCTGCCGCCTTATCTTGCATGTGGGATTGAATCTCTCACTAGTATGACGCTTTAGATGCTGAATTGCATCCAAACCAAAACCCTTCCCCTTTTTTAAGCACTCCACAGGACATGCTCACAATTGAAGGCCAACCAAGCCACTTTCTTCATTTTACCTATGAGACATATCTTTTTAGGGGCCAGTATTTTGAATCCCTACCTCTCTCAAACAACGTGAGACCGTATAAAGCGACCTATTTAGGTTTCTTTACTCGGAACCTTCACGTGAAATACGGATGTTGTCTTAAATCGGTCCACCAACATCTGTTGCTTCGTGCAATCTTCCCTCGGTATAATTTCAACGCTGACCCGTTTTCTTCTTAGATTTATTATGCCTGAAATCACACTTTTTCGGCGCTTACAATTCCATTAAATGTCAGACAGTATGCTTTCTTCACTCTTCCACTCAACAACCCATTTTATAAATGATTTGACCAACTTAACTCATCTCTCCATCCTGATAAATTATTAATACCATTAGTAGCAGTCAACAATGCCTGGAAGGCAGTGTTTGTGAACATCCTTTCCTTCAAATCCATTTAATTCTCTTCAAATTTTATTTTTATTTTTTCCTTAAAATGAAATTTCAACACAATCAGAGGCCAATTTTAAAGAATATTCAGTGTAATGTCCATCCAATTTAAACCAGCATTTTCAAGAACAGATAAATTTAGTTATGTTGTCTAGTTTGACACCGGGCTCTATGTATATATATTTTATGATTATATACTATGCTACCTTTTCTATATAAGGACGGTATAATAAAATAATATAAAAAAACTGAGTTTAGTGATGTCCAAAATATGAATTTATACCAAAGTTTGATGATTCGAGTGGATTGCCAAATATGGGAATCTTGCGCTCTTAAACTTTGTTTAAACGCAGTTGAGAGCACCACACAAAATTCTGCAGGTTAGACAAGCATTCAAAAGATTGAAGTTCATAACGGCCCTTTAAGCCTCTCTCAACGTCAACTTAAAAGTAAATATTTTCTTTTAAAGTTGAGCTTCTGCATCCAGATTTTTGCATTTCTCTCCACCTTTATACCTTTTACCTTTCACATCAGATAGAAGGAAATCCCTCCTCTCACTTTATAAAAAAGGGCTGCACTTTTCGCTCAACAAGAGAGGGAAATCCATTCTATTGAAGGGTATTTCGCTAGCAGGGGTCAAATGCCTTACATGCTGCAAATATTTAAGGCTCGCCAGATGGCAGCTGTTGTTATTAAAACACTCGAGGTTAAACTACGTAAGGTATGTTCTGTCGTTGGATGGGCACTAAATGGTACCTAGTTAGGCATTATGACAAGTCTCATATATTGTATCTAGTCTCTCGACTCAGATCACACATTCTACTGCAAGTACCTTAGGAGAGAGGTATAAAGCGTGGCGTTTTTTTAATGTTTGAACGCCCTCTTTCACCCTGTACTGAGTATATCTAGGCATGAAAAGGATGACCCCGAGAGAGAGAGCCTGTTGCACTTGGGGCACTGGGTTGGGAGGGCGTGCATCTCAGCTTTTTAAGTTTTAGCAGGCATTTTGACCCTCTCAACTCATTGCAGGGGGTATATGCTGGTGAAACCGGTAGTAAATAGCAACCCCAAATCATGAACTCTTGAGTGATTTCAACTACCCTCTTTCCTCACTCCTTAGCGTAGGAACCAGACAACGGCATATGTTATCTACTCGATCTAAATTCAATAGCAAAGAATATCCGAATTATAGCCATAAATATTTTTATAACTCCAAGAAAGAAGGTTAGATACGGTAAGCAGTCTACCTATAAATAATATAAAAAAACAAAATCAGCGTATTCGGCTCTCCTTACAGAAAGAGATAGCGCTTAGAATATAGAGCTTCGGTCTTCAGCCACGGGTTTTAGTCTAGACGAATTTAAAAGGTTTCCAGTACATATCCAGAACTCTGTATTTAAGGAATTCAAATTCCGATCAACGTTTTTCTTGTCTTTAGGCTTAGAAAATACACATGGATCTTAAAAAACTAGACAAAGAATAAAATATTAGGAGATATGTACTGGAAACCTTTTAAAGTTTTTTAAGACCAAAGTCTCGTTGCCTAGATCCTGATATGTAAGCAAAAACAATGTTCTGCTTGCGAAGTTATAGCTCCTTTTGTCTCCTAATAATTTACTCTTGATTATACTAACCTTGGCAGGACATTGATAATTCTATCATTCGAAAGGAAATGTCAAACAACATAAGTTTCTCAAATTTGGTTAGATTCGGCCGAATAGTTATGATGTTATTGCCAAAACAAAATAATTCCTGGGTTAACCTTGGGAGAACCTTGACAATTATATCATTCAAAAGAGAATGCAAAACAACATAAGAGTTTCAAATTTCGTTAGAATTGGCTAAATCATATTATGTTATTTCCAAACCAAAATAATTTCTGGCTTACTTTAGGAGGCCCTCGGAAATTATATAATTCGGAAGAGAATGTAAAGCAATATAAGGGTTTCAAGTTTCGATAGAATGAGTCAAATAGTTATGATGTTATTGCCAAGACAAAATAATTACATGAACAACCTTAAGAGGACTTCAAATTTCGGTACAATCGGCCGAATAGTTATGATGTTATTGCCCAAAAAAATAATTCCCGGGCTAACCTTGGGAGGACCTTTGCAATTATATAATTCAAAGGAAAATGTAAGACAGTATAAAGGGTTTTAAATTTCCTTAGAATCGGTTGAATTGTTATAATGTTATTACAAAAACAAAAGAAAAGCGAAACGGGGACCGACCGACCAAAATAATGAGATGTAGAGTCACCCACGAAAGATGCACGTGCACACCCAGACTGCCTCAAAGGACAGCGAGAATTTCGCCGGTCGGATGACCTGGGTTGGTTTCTCTTTATCTCCCGTTACATCTCCTGATCGGCGCCAGACCTACGGCGTCAAGGTCCTTTGGGCGAAGACGTGATGCCCACCGAGAATATCTCCCCTTCCTGGTTCGCCAAGGCTAATAAGATCTCCGTTCCCCTTTGGGGGGCCTCCGGCGACTCGCTTCCGTCGAGGCAGTATAGATACGTTGAGAAAAGCTTTGAGAAATTAGTACCATACAGCCTTGTCTTGGTTAGCAGCCACGTACAGTATCGTTCACCCAGATTCGTCTCCTAACGGCTTCCAGCTACGAACCCACCAACACCTACACCACCTAGACCACCGCCACCTACACTAGCGCAACCTACAGAAACACCACAGCCAACTACACTACCACCACTTGCACGTATACCACAACGAACTCTACTACCTCCACCTACATCTCTACGACATACCCCACAACGTATTACACTAACAGCTACACCACTACTAACTATACCACCATAACCCACACACCAACACCTACAAAGTCCACCGCTTACCCCTCTGACTATATCACCACGACCTACACCCCGCCCCCTACATCACCTGAACTCCAACCACAAATACTCCCGCCAGCTACACCACCACCTGCACTACGTACACCACTACCACCTACATCACCACCACCTACATCACCACCACCTACACCACCACCACCTACACCACCACCACCACCTTTTACATCACCATCTACACCAGCGCCACCTACTCCTACACGACCACCTAAACAGCCAATAACTACACCAATCCTAACTACACCACCTTCACCTACACCACAAACCACCTACACCGCAAACCACCTACACCCCAACCACCTAAACCAATATAACACCAACATCTTTTTCCCTTTACCAACTACACCACCAACACCACCACCCCTTACAGCAGCACCACCTAAAACACCACCAACGCCCTAACCACCACCAACTACACCACCACTACATACACGGCAACCACCTACACTACCATTACCTACAACAACTACACCTACCTTACCATTACCTACAACAACTGCACCTACACTAACACCACCACTAGTTACACCTCTACCACTTACAACACTACCACCTCCCTAAAAACACCGCCTAAAACCCCAATACCTTTTCACCACCACCTGCACACCACCACCACATACAACACCTCCACCTACATCAATAACCTATACAAGACTACCAATATTACCTACAACACCACCACCAACCGCTACATACCCACCCAGTACGACCTCCAACACCACACGACTACACACTCTACAGCACTACCACCTAAACCACCACATGTACACCACCTCCACCTACAGAACTTACAGCACTCGCACTTACATCACATACACCGCCACCATTTACATCATCCTCTACATGACCTACACTACCGCCATCACCTCCATCACCATCACCTCCACCAATACTATGTACACCACCGCCGCTTAAACCACCCTCACCTACAACTACGACAACTCCACCGTCACCGCATTCACCACTACCACCTACACCACTATCACCTATAACACCTACAAAACCACCAATTACACCAACACCTACATACCAACACATTCATCACACCACCTACACCACCACCACCATGTATACCACCACTACTTACACCACCATCACTTAAACCACCACCACCACCTATACCTACCTCACCTACACAACAAACCACCTATATCAACACAACCTAAACTATCTACAACACCACCATCTAGACCACGAACAGCTACACAACTTAATTAACTCTCACTAGCTATACCACCAGCAAATATACCAACTACATCATCCCACAACCAGCAACACCACCTACAACACCTGCATCTACACCTCCAACACCACCTACAACACCACCAGCTAAACCACCACCACCAAATAAACCATAACAAGGTACACCACCTCTACCTACAGAACGTACACCACTACCCCTACACCACCACTGCATACACTACCACCACTTACACCACCATCACTTACATCACCTACACCATGACTACACGACCTACACCACCATACCCCACACCACCACCACCTACACCATCACCATCTACACCACCCCCATCACCACGACCTACCCCACCACACCATACACCGCCACCACCATCACCATCTACACCGCCTCACCACCCTCAACACCGCCTACACCAAGGCCACCTAAACCACTACCACCTAGGCTACCTAGAAGACCACAACTTACACCTTCACCACCTATACCATCACCCTCACCACCATCATCACAACCACCAACATCACCTCCACCACTACCAACACCACTACCAGTTAAACACACACCCCTTACACCATGCCCCCACGCCACCTACACCACCATCACCTGCACTCCCTACACCACTACCACCTACAGTTATACAACCTACACCACCACTGCCTATAGCACCACCTAGAACATCACAACCACCAACACCACAAACAAAAATAACACCAACACCACTACAAACTCACCACCTACACCTCCACCAACTACACCACCAATGAGACCATGACCACCTACAACACCATCTACACCACCAACACCTACACCACCATCTACACCACCAAGACATACACCACCAAGACATACACCACCTATACTAGCACCACCTACACCACCAGCACCTACACAACCACCACCTACACCAATTACCACCTATACTTCCACCTAAACCACTACAATAAACACCACCTACACCAATACCACCTACACCACTACCACAAATACCACCACCAGCTGCACCAGATTTCCAAAGTTCTCCCAATATTATTCCGGTAATTATTTACTTTTGGCCATAATATCATAACGATTTGGCGGATTCTACTGAAATTTATTCTCTTTCGAATGATATAATTGCCAATGTCCTACCAATCTTAGCCCAAGGAATTATTTTGTTTTGGCATTAACATAACTATTAGGCTAATTCTAATGAAATTCGACACCCAAATATTGTTTTACATTCTCTTTCGAATGATTGAATTGCCCAAGTCCTTCTACGGTTAGCTCGAAAATTATTTTGTTTTGGCAAAAACATCATAACTATTTGGTCGATTTTCACGAATTTAAAACTCTTATGTTGTTTTACATTGTCTTTCGAATAATATAATTGCCAAACTCCCCAATGTTAGCCCGGGAATTATTTTGTTTTGGCAATAACATCATAATTATTTTGCCGATTCTAACGACATCTGAAACCTTATGTTGTTTTAGGTTCTCTTTCGAATGATATAATTGCCAAAGTCCTTCCAAGTTTAGCCAGAGAATTATTTTTATTTTGGCAATAATACAATAACTCTTTAGCCGATTCTAACAATATTTGAAATCTTTATGTTGTTTTATATTTTGTTTCGAATGATATAATTGCCAAAGTCCTTACTAAGTTAGCCTGGGAATTTTTTAGTTTGGGCAATAACATCATAAAAATTTGGCCGATTTTAACGAAATTTGAAACCCTTATATTGTTTTACATTCTCCTTCGAATGATATAATTGGCAATTTCCCCCAAGGTTATTCCGGAAATTATTGAAAGCTTTGAAGGTCGTAATGTCATTAATCAGAATAAGTGAGAACATGCGAATTTGGGGTCAGCAGAGCTTTTTTTTCTTTGCTGTTGATTTTTTCTTTTGCCTAGAATTAGGCTATTAGATAGTTACGGCGACCTATGCCGTTGTAGGCAGTTGAAGGGGAAAACGAAAAAGAAAAAAAAATAATTTATCCCTTTGCCATTTTCTTTACAGATCCTTCATTGCAAACTTCCTCTGAAATGGGCTTGTTAGTTTGCAGTTTAAATTGAAGAAGAATCAGTTGAGGATCTTATAGTAGGAGTTTAATTATGAAGTGAGACCAGCTTCCACCATGCTGGGAGAGATAACCCAACTCAAATCGTATTTAGCTTTCTTATAGTGATGGGAGACATTGTGGAGGCAGGAAATTGTCATTTCATACACAAAATAACATTACATACCTGGAATTAAAAGAATACAAGTAGAATAATAGTTAAATGTTTAACTAGGGTCTTTTCTGCTTCTATATACATGAGAATAGTTAAGTTTCATCAAAAACTAGGAAAGTCTTTTACGCCTAGCCTACATATAGTTTATTATTGTGAATAATCCTCCTATTCGTGCCTGTGTCGGATAAATCCCAGGAGTCTTTCAGATCTGTAGCCTGAATCAGAGGAGACCTGCTTAGAATTCATCACCACCCTACTCCGTGACGAGACGAGCAATGAGGCACCTGCTTAACTCGAAAGTAAGCTCAGTAACTTCTTGATTAAGTAACTCGTAAAATAGATTGTGTCTCCTTAGAGCTAGAAAATTAAACGATCGCACTCTTATCACCCAACAGACCTCTGGTACAATAATGGTATGAATAAATCAATCAGGAGGTAAAATTAAGGTATCATAAGGTAGGCTCAATTCCTAGCAGAGGTTACCGGAAAGCTTGTCTTAATTAGCAAACAAAAACGAGCTTATACATAAAACTTAGAGGTTGACTCAATATACGATTAAAACACGTCTTTACAAGTAAGGCGCATGTCATGAGCCTATTTCTATTGATTGCTTTCTCAAAAATATTCACCGTATTGACATGATCTTGAATGAAAGCAAAACGTGAGAACGTACCTGTGAAACCAAATAAGCAGTCTTACCGTACCAAATGAAGTTAGAAGTAAATTAAGAGCATAATACAAATTACAAGCAGAAAGCTTAAGTTTTGTAATTACTCAAATTTTGTAAATGCTCAAAAGGATTCAAGTCCACTTAACTAAGGCCGGTCCACGTCTGCAAATCTTCCTTACGGAATCGGGAACAATGAGTTTCCTCAGTTTAAAATCTTGAGAGAAAAATGAGCAAAGTTTTAGTGTAACCGCGAGCGTAAACACGAAAAGTTAAAATGTGAGATTCTTTTAAAGAAACCTCATGAATATAATGAAACGCCACTCGTTTTCCTCATCCAAGGAAAACAAAGAAGAGGAAACTTCTGCTCAAAAATTGGTAATTATAATTGAATATGAAAAATATCAGACAGCCAGAATTAAATTCATTTTACCCTAAATTCACTTCACCTTCATTACAAGCTCCCTTATTACCGATTATATATAATTCCCTCTTTTTCATTCGAAGAACACGTGGGTTTTAAACACACTCAGAACTGCTAGATTGGCCAAATAGAAACAGTCACTTGATTGGCGTGGATTAAGAGCGTGGTATCGGCGTTTGTGATCCAATAAGATATTTTCGTGTTTCTTGATAGCAGAAATTAAGACCTGATTTCATTATGAGTCAGTTGAAAGGGCCTTCTTGTAATGAGGTGGAAAGAGGAACAAAGTAAAGTTCTCCGTTTGGCTTTGGCTTTACACCCGATTATCAAAGACGGCATTCTTCCAATCTATGTTTGATCTTCCTTTTCCCGTTCGAAATTTCGTTAATTAACTCTCAGAAGTTAGTGATTACGCAACAATTCCCCCATCATTTCAATCATTTTGGTCCTCTTTGTCTTCATTATATGAACACAAAGTCAAAGCTAATAAGGCTCATTTATTTTACTTCTCCTCATCTCTGAAAAATACTTTGAATCGTGGTTGGTTGACAATGTATGTAAATGTTTATACATGTGTATATTTTTAAATCAAGATTCTTATATTATATATATATATATATATATATATATATATATATATATATATCAATCTCCTCACGTGTAAGTGCGTAATTATGCAAATAAGGATCGTTTCCATCATAATAGGGATAAATTTCTTTGATTCTAGCTCAAATCTTATAAAAACTATTGAGAGAATTTGATAACCATATATTATCTGCATCGCTCAATGCCCAATTTTAAATTTTTGTTTAATTGTTTTCTCTTGTCGAATGTGGCCTTTTAATCGTAGTCATTTTCGATAATTTGTTAAAGAAATTGCTATCAGATTCGATTCTTAAAAAACTTAAATTAAAAAAGAAAATAGAGGATTAATAGCTTTCAAAAAGGTTTCAATTTCGCTAAAGCTATCAGGGAACTGATTTATAATTTGTTCGTCATATTGGATAAATCCGCCTTATTCTTTCATTTTTTTTAGCTTGGACAAGCATGCAAACATAACTTCCTTTTGCACCCTATAAAATAAATACGCCTTCAATAGTACGTGCATCAAAACAGGATACTTTCCAGATGACTTAAAACTAGCCAAAATAATCTTCTCCCCCAAACCAGGCAAACCATCGGATCGCCTTACCAGGTAGAGACCTGGATTTTACCCGTTAATTCTATGAAGAAAATCCTCAACGGAAGACATAAAACATGTCATGAAAAATAATGGCACTTGAAATCATAACAGAGAAGATCACTAAGACTAATGCAGAGAAAAAAAAAATTTGCGTCATCCTCAAAGATGTAGAAAAAGCACTTGACAAGGTCTGAGTTAAAGACTTGCAACACAAGATATTTAAACTCAAGATGAACAGTAATTTGTATAGAATTCTCTGTGAGTATATAACAGATAGAAGGGCATACGTGGCGATTGATGAATACAAAAACCCGAGTTCGACTTGGAAGTATGACTCACGCACGGGAGCTGTCTCAGCCCCACCTTGTACTAAATTTACGCAGCGGACCAGCCAACACCGGTAATGCTGACGATATCAGCTGAATAGTTGTATGCCACTTCAAGAGTGTGAGAGCTGAAGCACCTTAGACAGCTGTAGAGAGAGTGTGAGGAAATGCATTCGAAGGACCACCGTGAGAGGAAGCCCCTTGGCGATAACCCTCTATTCTTTCAAGACTACGTGAGCCAGGGTGAGAATTTTAGAAAGTCAAGGAAGAATCCGTCACTCGCTTAATCACCCTCCCCCACTGTCTTTGTTTTAAGACACTGATCTCCCCCCCAATCCCCTGCGATAATGCAGTGCATGACCATATTAGCTATACCCCCATATCGCTAGGTGAGTTTGATCGTGTGGGACGACGCGTTATCATGAATTGTGTTTGCTTAGACTGGCGACAAGAAATCCTTGGTGATCGCAAGGCCCCGAGGCTTCTAGCAGAGCAGCTACCCGGGTATTTAACCCGAAGCTCACCATCTCTCGAGGAGATTGAAAGCTCGCCATTCACTCCGTCCAGACTGCCGCCTGTTTCCCGTGACCCCCGGTAACTCGTCGTCTTACGTCGTCGAAGATCTCATCAGCAGATCTACCTTCGTTAAGCTTTGGCCCCTGTTCAGAGGAAAGCTATTGAGCCCCCTTATTCCCTAAGAGTTGTGCGGCTCTCTCATCTTCACCACCCCAGAATGATTGCCGTTCTTTCGAGGCTGAGACTCCCTGCCGATAAGCAGAATCGTCTCGAATTGAGATTACATCTCTCCGGAGCAGAGAAAATCTCACTCTTCATCACGAAGTAATCCAACCCTATCTTCAAGTCGTCCGGGTCAGGAACCGACCGAAGTATCTTTTTGAAGACCTGCACCGTTGTCTTCCACCCCACATCCAATTTGCCCGGGCTTGAAGGTAAAGTGATCGTTTATGGTCATCCACAGATTACCCCGTTAATCTTCACTTAATTCATTTAACTACAAAAAGTAAATTGTTCCCCCTTTTTTATATATATATATATATATATATATATATATATATATAAATTGACCCTTTGTATATATATTAAAATTATATTTTTGGGTATTGTCTTTATATATCCTTTGAACTGCGACTTGGCAAGCCATTAATCTAAACCTGGTCAGCCGTAATTCGCACTCTTTATTAATCACCAGACATAACTCAAGCAGCCTGTGGCCAGCTGTCTGTGGGTTCTTGTGTTAGACTCGGAGCGCTAAGCTAGTCTATACAGGTATACCTTGAGAGAGAGACTAGCAAATAAACAAATAAGTACGATTAGAATAAAATTCAACGTAGTCACTATTTCGAGACGAAAGGTAACGGATACTGAAGTACAAGGACAGATGTTCAGATATCTTCCGGAAGGTAAAGTACTAGGGCTAAAGATAACTTCAACAGGCTAAATAAAACATGTAGCCGAAAGGATAATAAGAATAGCTCCTGTGCTAAAACCTCTTTACACATTAAGATCACTAAAACTTTCCCAAAAATATTTTGTTAGGTAATCTTGAATAAAATAAGCGATATATATTCAAAGAAAGGTTAAGAGATAAGTTTATTTCTATTTTTGAGTAAAAAAGAAAAATGGACTTATTTTACATGTAGTTTATATTCAAGTATGAAGATATTGAAAAAAAACATTTTGGGCGGTCATTTATACAAAGATAGACTTTACATAGAGTACATCTGGAATAAGGTTTTGATTAAATTTCTTTTGAAGCAAAAGATTCACATATACCCCTACTTCTTGCAAATCCAGACTAATGTGTTCCTATTTTTATAATTCTAATGTCGTTAAAAACAGAGAAAGATTGTTCTTTGTGGTGCTCCACTGCTTTAGCATGTGGGGAATCATTTTCTTTATAGTCTTTTGGCCTATCTGTCTTTTTTATTGTAATTTTCCCCCTTGCTAATAAACCTTTAGTTAGGTGCCTTTTGAAATTAAGGTCTGGAATTTTGCCAAGAAGTTCAAAATAAACAACAAATGCATTCAGAAATACAAACGCTAAACAAACCCAAAACATCTGTAGCCTCTGAATTAGTTGATGGAACACCATCAGGTTCTTCATGAGAACTATCTTCTGTTGGAGTGTGTATATCAGAAGGGAATTCTTCCAGAATATAATTCATTTCACTTCTTGTCAATCTTCTTAATGACATGTTCTGTAATAAAGTAAGAAAATGGGTAATTATATTGTATTTTAATCATTGAAAATAAAGTAAAGCTATTATTGAAATATATATGTATGTATACAAATAGATTTGCATACGAAAATATTTCTATATACAAATGAATTTTCTGCAAGAAAAACATATGGTTTATAAATATCAAAACACTATTCACAAATTACATTTATTTTATTTCTAAAACCATAAAAATATTAAATCAAAAAAGATTTCAAGAATCGCGATCAAAAAATATTACGCATAAAAATGAAAGAAAATGCAAATAAGCAGCGTCACTATCTTGCTGGTACTTCTGAGTCCATCAAAGAAATATCTTTATTATTTATCATTAGAATTAAGTACATAAATGTTTGTAAATATCATTTAAAGCAAGCTAAGAGCCTTAGTAATCTAGATAAATATATAAAAAAACTCTTACCTTGAGAATATAAAAAAACATTTCCCTTGAGAATGCTGAAATAAATTTACTATGGCAGGCATAAATGAAGTTGTAGCTTGAAGCACCATGTATTGAGAGGCTAAGAAGTTACTATAAATTGGTACTTTAAAGTTCCACTAGGACTATTCCTTATAGGAAGTCATAATTCAGAACTTTTTAAACTGGTACTTGTAAGTACCTGTAAGATATAAAGGGTTAATATCACTGTAATAACAGGGCGGAAAAAATGTGTAGGAAAATTGAGAACCTTCCTCCAATATTTACAGAAAACACCATTACCAGACTAAACATTCCTTGCAACTAAAGATTCCCTAGTAGAAGACACTAAAGGGAATAATTGAAGTACCATTATATACATAACTATGAAAATTACCGAATCAAGAAACTAGTTCATTTGGAATTCAACCGAGTGAGACAAACAAGAAAATATAAATAGATATCAAGATTCCTATGATAAGTGACCTTAAAACCTTACGAACCAAATTAACAGCCAAAGTGAATAGACAAATGTAAAGAGCAGTGAAAATCAGTCAAGTAACACCTAAATTGCTAAACTATATTGAATTGAGACAAAAGTGCTCAACTTAGTGAACAAGAAGCAAACGAGATAAAATAAAAAGAATTGCTCAAGTGAAAAACGAGAAAACACCTAAAGAACATAAACAAAACCTTTGGTATTTTGTGATAAAATGTTAAATGGTTATTGCATTGATGGTTTCCCATGAATGGCTAAGTGGCTAAATGAGGCTTCTTTTTCTAGATGACGCTTCCCAGCGCTTAATCTGATGGCAGATTTCAAATCTCCAGGGTGAATAACTCTATGTCCCAAGGTCATATGGGTCATTTCATGGCTCTAAATAGGTACAATTGAACTTTACTCGTCTTGAAAAAAAGCGACACCTAGACCTGGTGCTTCACCGCAAGCAAAAACGTAGCAAGAACTTACACATAATGGGGTGAATGCTACATAACAAATTAGTATGAAAGAATTAATAAAGAAAAGAGAGAATAGTCGGCTACCTCGAAAACTTTAAGGAAATTGCAATTGATGTCCAGTAGAACAACAGGTAAAAGATGGAATAAAAAAGATAAAGCGAATCGTCGCTCAAATTCCGCGTTAATCAGTAGTTCCAAACATATGGAGCTATTTCATTCCATCCTTTTATCATCAGCTATCAGCAGTCGGTCCCCTGAGATCAACTTCTGCTATCCTACTAAACTTTCCTTTTCATCCGTTTCCATTTTCTTCTCCTATCCACCTTCCAGTACCTCACCGCTCCTGTGACGAAGGCCTCACAGAACGTTGTTAGACAGAGGGGAGAAGTGCGCCAGGGAAACTGGAAGGGTTGAACGGGGGTCATCTCCCCTCCTGCCCCACCAGGGGCCGTGAAGAGGGATTTCAGGCCGATATAGCTATCATCTTACGCAAAAATAGCTCAATTATTCGAATGACTCGGTCAGTTTGCTTTTTCTCTTTGGTAAAGGAGTCATTGACAGGTAAATGATTGACCAAAAATAATACGTGGATTTTTCACGGCAAACCGAGCAACGGATTTTTCAAGAATGAAGAAAGATATGGCTCCAACGTATACTCTTTTATTTCACACAATTTAAACGCTAAAACCAACAAAACTCGACCACTTCTACGCTTAAACCATAGGTCGTTTAACAGAGTATGACCTCTCTATACATCGCTCTTTTACAGATTTATTGGATCAGTGATTTGGCAAACCCCAAAATATAGAGCAGACAGAAAAAAGAAAAGCGCCCTGAGAACTCGACAAGAGGATGGATTAAGATACCACCCGTGCACGAGAATGGAGTCAGTCTCGAATGCCTCCAATATCACAAAGGACCATCAAGCAATGATCACCGATACCGGACAAAAATCAAATTATGTGAGACACTACATGGGCTCTTGAAGGTTGCCATTATAAGAATTATAGCCGTCACAAATGGATACGTCCTCATCTGCAGCAGAGAAAATGACATGAAAATTTTTATCCCCTCGAAGGAGTAGAAACACTTCAAAGGATAGGATTACCCGCAAGAATCCTACCTCAAATTAGCGCAACAAGAATCCTTGTATGCGGAATGGTCAACTTATGGGCATAGTCAAATACAGAAGAGGAAATTAAATCAGAGATTGAGAAGAACCATCAACGAACCAAGATAAGAAAGTAATAAAATTTCGAAGTCACACACATGTCTTTAATAGAGTGTGTACAACAACCCAAATTACCACCAAAACAGCGCGCAACGGACTCTCGTTTTTCAATATTAGAATCCCCCAGAAGGAGAAGAATACTTCAAATGATGTAAACTAACATCTTCGGGGAAATAGATATACTGTCATTAGCGCTAATCCAAAGGTGAAGCGCACGACTGGGTGGCGATAGCAATCAAAAAACATAGATTACAAAGAAATCGATGGCTTAGATGAAGCTTACTTCGCCGTTGGAATTGAGATAATGATATCATCAATAATAATAGTCACTGCATGCAAACTACCGCCAAGCAATTTCATATGGTGACCATGTTCAGTGCTGAGCTCCCAACAATATCCATGGGGGATAGGAATAAAAAAAGGGAAGCGAATGGCTACCGAAACAAAATTCAAAGTGGCGAGATATTCGCAATATTGATGGAAAGGAAGATATTCCAAAGAATCGGCCAAGACCTCCCTAGGTACCTAAATATCATATAACCTAAAAAACAGAGGTAACATTATGCATTTACTACATGCTATACATCATATCGTTGCAACCCGTCAAAAAAGAATGTATTGATTATGTGGGAACACTACTGGAAATAAATTGAAACCTGATACAGGTACCGGTACAGAAAAGCAAGAGTTACAATAGAGCGAACTGGGAGGAATACTAAGAGCATCTAAGAAGATTTGTCCTAGGCGATCTTAATGAAGCTAAACTAGAGAAAATTGGTAAAGAAATTGAGCCTATAAAATTATCTCCCATTGAGGCAGAGAATATGAACACACTGAAAGTGAAACACAAGATGGAAAGAAGAGATGAAGGATCGGAACCGACAACTTAGCAGTGTCTGCAATCAAATTGCAATTCTCGGACCAACGAGAGAACGATAAACTGCGCTCAGAAAAAAATTATCGAAACGCTTCATGAGAAATTATTAACATAAAGAAAAGGCCGAAAGAAACATGGAGGCTAGAAGCACAAATGAAAGGAAGACCCGCACGAAGAAAAATAACGCTACAAAATCAACAAAGAGAAAAAAGAAGAGATGACAGAACCATCGAGTGTAATTTCAAACGTCACTAGAAGGAGTATTTTTCATAATAGCGGAGGAAAATAGAAGCAACGTATACTAAACTCCTGAATATAACCTGTTTAATATATATATATATATATATATATATATATATATATATATATATATATATATATATATATATAAAGGGTCTTTCAACAAGGGAGCTCGAGCTTTGTCTGGCGATAGTGGCTATGTTGCTAAAGCGACATCTGGCAACTTCACTGTGAACTTTTTAGTAGTACTTAGCATATTACGATGGCAGGGTATAGCGTTGAACAGTGTGTGCAAATTATAAAATGTTATTATCAAAATCTGTGCTCCGTTCCACAAACGTTCCGCGCATTACGTGATTTCTATCATCTTTAGCGACGAGGCCCATTTTTGGATGAATGGATCTGTTAAAAGGCAAAATTGTCGGATTTGGGAAGAAAAAAATCCACATGAGATACACCAGCACCAATTGTATCACAACAAAGTCACTTTTTGGTGCGGATTTTCGTCTAACGGAATCATCGGTCGGTATTTTTTTGAGAACGAAGATGGGATTGCCATAACCGTCAACGGCGAGACCTAGAGATCGATGATAAGCAACTTCTTTGGGCTTCAACTGGATTATATGCCTGATATGGATACTGACAACATGTGGTTCCAACAGGAGGGCGCTACATGCCACATTGCGCATGCCATGATAGACATTTTGCACCAGCGATTTCAGGGCAGGGTCATCTCGCGCGGCGGCGAAATCAACTTGCCACAGAGATCATGCGATTTAACGCCATTAGAGAACATTCTATGGGGCTACCTTAAATCACAGGTCTATTCGAATAATCCGCAAACAGATGATGTCTTCAAAGTCAACATAACGAACACCATCCAGCAAATTCAGCCAGATTTATGTGACAAAGTCATCGAAAATTGGGCCTCCCGAATACGTTCCATCAAGCGAAGCCGCGGAGGACATTTGAACGACGTCATATTCCACATTTAATGTCATAAAATGTACTTTGAAATTTAAAATAAATTAAGTGCATATATCACACACAACTTGTTTTATTTAAATTTAAAATTAAGCGACCTTATTGAAAGACCCTTTATATATATATATATATATATATATATATATATATATATATATATATATATATATATATATATATGCGGTTAAGGTAATGGCATAATTAGACAACTGCTCTGCTTCAGGTCCAGCAGGTGATCCTATCCTCCTTGAACTGGAAGACAACACTTAGGGATGACCCATCCATCAGTTCAAGGAGGATAGGATCACCTGCTGGACCTGAAGCAGAGCAGTTGTCTAATTATGCCATTACCTTAACCGCACCAATTTGTCTTGGATATTTTTCCATATATATATATATATATATATATATATATATATATATATATATATATATATATATATATATTATATGGGTAAAAATCACGAGATGTAACACGTGAATAAGTATAAATATTTGGTTGTACCAGGAAAGAAAAGGAAAGATTATAGTTTGAAAATGTTATCACAAGGAGTAACAAGGAATAGTAGTATCTCAAATGACATTGCTGACCATACCGTGGAGGTACTATTTGGGGAAAGCTCTAACCTATAGCATAAGAAAAGGTATAGCATAGCTGAAGGCTCTCCTCTCCCATCTCTCCCACCCGCATATGCGGGCCAGAAAGCTGAAACGATACCTGAATGTGCTGAAAAAGAGAACACAAACAGGAAATTTTTAGAAAAAAAGTTGAAACCTATCTACTTTCCTTAGATCTATAATTTCTTCTAAGGTGCTACCATCTAGGTCAGGGTGTGGATTAACTTGTCAAGTCGAGATTTGAACTGATCGACTGACGAACTGTTCACCACTTCTTGCGGTAGACAGTTCCACGTTCCGCAGATTTTGTAACCGTGGTTACGTGTAGCATTTTCTTTCAACGTGAACAACCTCCTGTGATCTAAGTTTTAACTTTTCGCATTATCTTAAAAGTTTCAATCAGCTGGCCTCTTAACCAGCGCGTCTCCACGGAGAACATCCTCAGTTCTCGTAGGATATGCTGATAAATTTTATGTCTAAGGGAGGGGATCAATTTTGTGGCTTTGGCCTGTACCCTTTCCAGCCGTTCAATATCATTCTTCAGGGTTGCGAACCAGAAGTGTACCGCGAATTTAAGGTGTAACCAGACTCGAGAGTTGTACAAGGTGAGAACAATCTGCTTATTTCGGAAGCGAAAATGCCTATTAATGTACCCTGGCATTCGCTGCGCCCTCTTTTCCAATTTAAGGCACTGCTTGGAGAACTTTAGATCACTGCTAATTAGCACGCCTAAATCTTTCTCAAGGTCAGTGGTATCTAGTTGTTTGCTTAGCAAGAAGTAATTCTCCCGAGGGTTAACATGGCCGATGTGCATTACCTTGCACTTATCAAGGTTAAATGTCATCTGCCACCTTTCTGACCACTCACCTATCCTGAGAAGGCTATTTTGCAGGCGTTCCACTCCTTCTCGCGAGCTCACACTACCTCCTAGCTTGCCTTCTTCGGCGAACTTGGCTATCGAGCATATTAGTCCTTCGTCTATATCATTGATGTAGACGATGAACAATAGAGGCCCAAGCACTGAGCCCTGGGGCACCCCGCTTCTGACTGGCGTCCATTGCGAGGCTATCCCGTTGACCTTCACTCGTTGCCTCCGTCCTGAGAGAGAGTTTTCTATCCATTAGGCTACCTTGCCGGTAATGCCAAGGGCGCCAACGTTATTTATCAACCTGCGGTGTGGTACCTTATCGAAAGCTTTTTGAAAGTCCAGGTATAAGATATCCACAGCTCGACTACGGTCATACTCACTCAAAATACTGTGGACAAATTCTATTAGATTAGTGAGACATGAACGGTTCTTACGAAATACGTGCTGAGAATCTAAGATCAGGTTGTACGACTCTAAGTGCTGCACTATATGGTCTGCAATTATTCCCTCGAGTAGTTTGCCTACGATGGATGTCAGATTAATAGGCCGGTAATTACCCAGGATTTCGCGGTCCCCCTTCTTATAGATGGGAGTTACGTCTGCTATTCTCCAGTCTTCCGGCAGCTCTCCAGTTTCCAAAGATTTGTTGAAAATGGTGGTGAAGTGTGGAGCAAAGTCTTCACTAATTTCTCAGAGGACTCTAGGACGAAAGCCATCCGGACCTGGAGACTTATATGGGTTAAGGTTTCCTAGTGTGGATACTACTTCGTTTCTCTCTAAGACTCTTTCGCATAGGTTTTCGCTCTCTTCGACATGGACCCTCGGCCTCAGAGCTGGACCGTCAACTTCCCTCCTAAATACAGAGGCGAAGTAGCGGCTCAATAAGTTGGCGATGTCTGGTTCTGACTTCCGTAACACGCCATTGCCATCTCTCAGAAGTTCTATGCTATGGCGAATTGGCTTGCGGCTATTGATATGCAGGAAGAATTCTTTCTGTGTCTCTTTTCAGAGAAAGGCAATCCAAGCTTCTTCGCAGCGCTTAGCTCTGCGTATCAGTGCTTTAACTTGCTCAAACTTTTCGCTGTTTTGAAGAAGCCTTTCTTAATTACAGTTGACTTTCCAGTTATTGTAGGCGGTTTTCCTGTTCCTCATCACTGCAGCGATGCCTCGATTGAACCATCTCGGTTGGAGAGGCTTGCCTCTCCTCCTTCCGCTGGGGACAAACGTGGACTGGTGGGTCATAAAATTTTCTTTAAACTCCAACCATTTGTCCGATGCTCCTTCTCCTGTTACGGGCCCAAGCCGAGATATCGCATCCCGAAAACCCACAAAGTTCGTGCGTCGGAAGTCGGGTTTAAAGTTAGCGACGTGAGAGCGTCTCTCACATGGAATGTGGACGGAAAACGTAACTGTGTGGTGATCGCTCCCGCCCAGACACTCTCCCACGTTGATTCCGGATAGCATGTCGTCCTTAGAGGTAAACACCAAATCTAACATGTTCTCACCCATCGTTGACTCCTTTAACCATTGTGTCAGGAAGTTATCCTGAGCGAACTCGATCAATCTTCTTCCTTCCACATCGCCTGTCCAGTTCCTCCAGTCAGTCCCACGGCAGTTGAAGTCACCAATGACTAAACTCGTACGACTATTTATCAGGTTGGTGAACTTTGCGTACAGGCTTGAGTCTAACTCTTTTGACTGTCTTTGCGGCCTGTAAACCACAGTACTCGATAAGAGTAACAACAAGGATTAACAACAAGGACAGAAGGTACCCTAGGAGACCTTACGGTCCATTCAAAGAGGGTACCTTTGGACTAGCAATCGAGCGGGTACAATCTATGTCTAGCCCTAAAATCTCGTGACCAGATTTCACATTGCATTCGACAGCGAGGAAACAGTTCCGGACGTATCCTAAAACTCCGCCGCTCTCTCGACAAGGTCGGTTACAGTGAAACATTGTATAATTGGGGATCACAAACTCACCTTCGAAATCTCGCTTGTCAGTAGGGATCCACGTTTCTACGATCGCCACGATATCTATTCGGTTATCGGAGGCCAATACAGCCACAAGTTCGTCCCACTTGTTCTGTATCGACCTCGCGTTAAAAAATAAAACTTTTAGGGAACGCTGCCTAGTCCGCACGCTTCCTTCTCTAACGTGTTTCCCGAACACTCGGATAGAGTGTTGTTCTGAGAAAGGGACGAATCACTATGAGCTTCCTCCAAGTTGCCTGTTTCTTCTCCACCTGGGACCGGTTCTTCGTCATCGGCAGGGCTTCCATTACTCTCTGGTTGCGGTATAGCAGGGCCTCTTGCACTAGAATCTCACGCATTGACTTGCTCTAACGGCTCGTCTTGAGTCTTCTGCTCGGTTTTACCCGTCAAGTTGCCGCTTGGCTCGTCCCGTGCATCCTCAACAACCAGAAGGCAATCCTGTTGATTAACTCGGCCAGAAACCTTTCTTGGTCTTTTGGGTAGA
This sequence comes from Ceratothoa steindachneri, assembly GCA_963969495.1. Lineage (NCBI taxonomy): Eukaryota > Metazoa > Arthropoda > Malacostraca > Isopoda > Cymothoidae > Ceratothoa > Ceratothoa steindachneri. The sequence continues at coordinate 134,779,304 of OZ018323.1, read as the reverse complement.
CCCTGTCCTCCGCGTATATGTCATCTTGTCCGAAGAACAAGTCGACCGGGTCTACAAACCTAACTCCTGTCAAGGCACAAAGGTGACCTAGACGTTCGTTAATGCCAAGAAGTTTGCTATTTGCGTGTGCTGTAGCAAACTTCCTGGGGAGCATCCCCAGGAACATAGCCTTGCTTGTCTTTAAGAGAAGATCCTCTTCAATCTTCATCGATGTCTGGACTATATGTTTCGTTAGCCCGACTTTACCTTCTCTAAGAAAAGGTCATTTCCACTGACCATTGAGTAAAGTATGGAGCTCCTAGAGAAATCCTGTACATTCCTGACTTCGTCTTGTAGCGCCTCGTTAGACTTCCCGCGAAGACATCGTACTTCCCATCTGTTATTAAGATAATGAAAGTACTAGCTCCAATCAATCTTTCTTTTTCCCTACGTTTTAAAACCATATATATATATATATATATATATATAAATAAAGAGAGAGAGAGAGAGAGAGAATTTACAAACCACAAAAATAAAACAAACAGTGAGCTTTCTAGACTAACGAATGTTCCCTATTCAAGCAATTGTGAACACGTATTTCTGAAGCCTAAATAAAAATATAGTTATCAAACTCAAGTGTCCCTTTATATTCTTTTAAGGCGTCAAATTTATCGATATCAAATGCTCTTAAAAGTTTACGAATGTCTGTGTCCTTAACCTTTTTAATAATTTTAACCGAATTTAAATAATTTGGATGAGCCTTTTCAAATATGTGCTTAGCCACCAAACTACGTTCTTTAGACTTCCTAACATCATTTTATTGTAGTACAACGCATAGTACAACGCATAAATACAGCCACCGACTTTTTGCGACGAAGTAATTTTATATTTAGTCAATTTCAAAATAGTTGTATGCAACGAAGTTACGACTTTTATATTATCAGGGATTAAGCTTGAATCCCGTTGTAAAAGAGGGATAAAGACTTACAACAAACCAATAATTTTCCCCATATTTTCGTTTCACTTATGTTATTATAAATTATATTTTTGCTTTGTTTACTTGTCTTTAAAATAAATATCCTCGACAAATACACACTACTCTAGAGGCCGACCTGAAAATAACTCCACGTATAATATTGTATTGATTAAGTTCTTCATCCTTTCAATAAAACTAAATATGTATTATTTGTGCATTGTAAATGGTACTAATTAATTGCCCAAGATTGTCCCCAAAACATTTTGCGAGTTGTTCAGTACAGCAACAGATGCATTAAAATAATTGAGATTAATTGTACTCGGAAGTTATCCTTCCCAGTATAATATGTTGAAGCATGTTACTAGTACGTTCTGTTGATCTGTTATTGCTATCAGATTTCATCTAATGGAAATCTTGCAGTTCAATCAGCTAAGACTTGGTTGAGGCGGGCTTCTGATTGAAGTCATTGTCCTGTTCGACATTAAGATTAACAACAACGATTATTTAACCGTACATTAGTAGTGCAGCGTTGTTTCATTCATGCTTATAAATGCAAGTCTAATCTTCGTCACTAAATAAGTACCATCCTGAATATGTGCACTATGTACTAACCATGTGTGGTTATGTTTTGTCATTTCATTTTAGTGGATCATATGCACAGTCTTTTCTACAGGGTGCTAAAATACCCTATATAACTACAACAGAGTTTCAAAATATATCTAAATTTGGAAATAAACGTCTTTAACTCGATTTATTGATAAGGAAATTAGCGAAAACAAAAGAAATATCTAATACATTTCAGCAGCATTATGATGAAAATATTGATTCACATTCTGGCGAGAAGAAAAAGGTTGAAAGAATCAGCTATTATAATGTAATAAATCAAATTTGTGGTGATTACATCGCAGGTAAGTAGGATATTTTAATAAATAGCCTTTAGCCCCAAACTACCTTTTATATCGTTCTGAAATAACAATCACCAATTGTTACATAGTAGGATGCTCCTCCCAATATAACCTGAATCGTCGTTTCATCATCAAGAATATTTGGAGGAGCCTTTTAGGAGATTTTTAGAAACAAAGGTTCCAGCAGATGCACCAGAGGAAAGATCTTAGATAAGGAAGTAAAAAAAATAATCAGGATCTTGTAAAAATGAGGAATCCCAAAGTCTTTTCGAACCTAATATAACCCAACCTAAACTATTCTAGATTAGGTTGGTTAGGTGAGGTTTAGTCAGGTTTGGTTATATTAGGGTAGAATTTCCTTTTAGATACCATATCTTTACAAGATCCAATAATCGGATTAAGTTTGTAATTAAAATTATACCATTTAAAAATGTTGAGGATGTGATCCTATAAGCTTAATTTAAACATTCTTTTTTAGCAACGTGAATGGTATGTTATTGCTTAAATTGTTGGCTCGAAGAAAAATTATGGTTTGAAGGCATATGTTCGAATCCCTACCATTATTCAAAGGGTGATTGTATAAAATAAACGCATTCTAATTGTAGTAAAAATATATGTAAGTGACACAGTAAGCTTCTTATTCATTGTGTTATATGGGAGTGAAGAATTAAGGAAGAATCAGATTAATAAAATATGTTTAATCATGTTTATAATATGGAGAGCGTACCTTAATTTAATTTTTAAAATGTCAATGTAATTCTAGTAATGAAAATACTTTATACTATAAATTCATAAATGATAATTCAACTAAATAATAACTTGAGAATTTATACATATTATATTTTTAACTGATATGTTTGACACCCCCATGGTACTAATATTACAACAACGATACTAACAGATGGTTAAAAGCATGAAAATTGGTAATCAAATTTGGAAAGAAAGACAGCTGAAAACTATATTTAATACATATCCTTAAAATAATGATCTTTCAACTGCAATTAATAGGATTAAAAGCAAATTTGGCTAACGAGAGGAGTAACAATTCTCTTAATTTCTGCTTTACCAGTGAACTTTTTGTCACTTTTGTGAGTGGGCGTGTCTGAGTGAGGAAATGACCTGTCACTTAATTGATATTAAAGAATTTCACCGTAATTTGAGAAGATGTTTGGGATGGTGCATAATCAAAGATGGCGCATGTGGATGACATTAATTCGCAAAATTAATTTTGTATTGATAAAAATGCCGGGAACATACTCGCAGGGACAGAGTCATAAGAAAGAAGTTTCAGGTGCCTGCCCATTTCCATAAAATTTTAAAATTCACTATTTTATTCAGGCTCTCAAGATTTAGTTATGCCTAGTTTCAAAAACTAATTTCTTATAATTGAAGGATTAATGATACCGCTTTTATATCAAATATTATCACAATTTCGCACTTCCATTTGTACTTGAAAAACAGGTTTTAGATGTCATACCAACTTATTGGTTAATGTATACAGCAGATTATTTAGACAAACTTTAATACAGTAACAGTTGCTTTTAACTTTCTTAAATAAAATTCCAATTGAAAAACAAGTAAACTACTTTCTAGGTATAGCTGATATATATCTATCTATGGAGAGGGATTAGATTAGCCGAGTAGGGCAGAATAGAGCTAAAGGACGCCCAAGAGACCTGACTACGGCTCCGTTACCAGATGATTGGGTAAGAGATAATGAAGGGGAATAAATGGAAAGATACTGTTGTTCTCCGAGTACGCAGGCAAATAACAAAGCGAGTGCAGATTGTCCGTTGATTAGTAGCTATGGCTGAATGCTCTTCCTGGTTACTTAAAAGAGAAGTGGCAAAATAATATTTAATAACACAACCTTAAAAATATATATTTACACAAATAAAATTATTTAAGATTATCCAGGAATTTGTGGGCTCGCCAGTCGGGCAAAAGAGACAAGCTAATAAGCTTAAGGCAGATAAATGACCAAACTCGGATTGAGTCTTAAAAAGGCTACGCTGAGCCAAAATACAAATAAATAATTAGGAGGATGACCGGATTTCAGATTCCGCAAGCGTCGACGTCTTGCAGAAGTTAAAGCTTGGACGGCGAAGGGATCGGGGTAAATTCGAGGAGAAGAATTGCAGAAGGTTGAGATTTATCTCGAAATACCCTGACGAGGGAGTACTTGCGCTAGTGAATGAGAACCGCTGTTCCCCGGAAATCGCCAATTGACTAGGGCGGAATTCCAACGGGAGAATTTCTTGCTTTTGCGCTCGTGGAGACGAAAGCGGAGCCAAATCGAGAAGAGATGTGTCTCATGCTGTTTGTAAGCTTGCACTACCTTGTTCCTGCCAAACCCGACTTTAAACACCGTCAAACGTTGGGGGGAAAGCGCCTTTGGCCACGAAGAGGATTCTCGCAAGGTAAACACATGGCTAGGGGGAAGGACGTCTTCCAGCCAGGAATTTGTGATAACTGATGACTTACCTCACTCTCGCATGCTTCTAGATGGTAGACAGGAGGCTAGATTGCCTCAAGGTTTAAGGAAAACCTCCATAAGTAAATACAGCTGCGTTTCTAACCCTCTTCACGTGTCTTTCAGGCCCGTTATCTCGTCCTTTGACATCGTGTATGATAGCCACGTGGGTTTTTATGGTACATGTGGGGCTTCCTTGACTCAATTTTCTCACAACTACAAAAGAAATAGAATAAGAGGAAAAATAATTAAACATTACTCTGGTCAAAACCCAACAAGTCACGTAAACTGCGATGATTTTCTTCGCCTTCATCGCAATTTTAAACCTGTGAATCTTAAAGGTGGCTTATTTTGATAGAAAAAATCATACAAAAATGGATGACTCCAGAAAGTGATCTTTTTTCGCTCTTCTTATACAATACGATTGTTAAATCTTGCTTCGATTCTCATAATTCACCCTTGCTAAATATGTAATTTAACATTACTCCAGTGACACAAAATTTACCAATGAAACTACTTATAAAAGATTCTGTAATAAAACAAATTTTCTTCTTTGTTATACCATCAGGTTCTTTAAGTATTTCGCAGATAAATAGATTTTTAGAGCATTCCTTATATTAAGCAATCTAAACAATAAAGACTAAACTTTCATTTGCATAAAGTAGAAAAAAAATAACATGATACAAAAATAGCATGTATTTATTCTAGAATTACATAAGTGAGACAATTAAGATATTAGAAATGAGTAGATCTCCGTGATTCACGCTTATACTGTAAATTACTTTCACGGATCAGCCCAGAAATATAGTCACCCATCAGATTTTTATTATACGATCCTTTATAGCGGCGTTCTAAGTCCAGTAGATCTTGTTGAAAGCGCTCGCCATGCTCTTCAAAGTACCCTCCCATGTTCTCGTTAAATTTATCAAGACTAGCGTCAAAAATATGGACTTATATGGACATCCTGCAACCCATCTTGCTTTATTTTCTTACCAAGTTCTCAACAAGCTTTACATAGTTTGGGGCTTTGTGATTACCTAAGAAGCCCATAACCACTACGATAAAGCTGCCGCACACTACTTTTACCGTTCTAATGAGCTTCTCGGGAAACTATGATTTTTTTTTATTCGTGGACCGACGAAGATCCCAGCTTACATCTTACTCGCAGATAGCTTAGGAAAGAAATCTTGACGCTACTTGAAAGCTGTAGAGTCCTTATCTAGAGCTCTCACAAATCGTTTCATAAGCCCCAATTTTAGGTCCATAGGAGGAAACAGTATTCTTTAGGGGCCCAACCAAGGCTGCTATTTGCGATGTTTCTCCCCACGGTAAACTCGGTCTATTGTGGTCAATCCCGCTGATGGTACTGTGCCACGGAAGTCCTGCTGTCTCAAAGTCAAAGATAACCAGGACACTTGGTAAAGCCGCTTCAGAGACCTATCAAGAAGACCAGCATTTTGAAGTCACCGATAACTTCCCACCCTTACTCTTCATATTTCAATGAATCTAACAGGATCTTGACACTGCTGTATTTCTCTTTGTTCTGGACCAAGTCGGCAAGGAAGAGAGATGGATACATGTCTCAGTTATGAAGCAGCGCTGCTTTGAGGCTCCTGGACGAGCTGTGAATGAAGAGGCGCCACTCCTTGGGGTTACAGGCAATTTCTATTGCCTCGAACAGACCGGTCAGTTTGTAACAAAAGCAAAGCTCATCATGACGTGTACTACAGCTTGGAAAACACTTTTGATGATTTCACTAACCTTATATTTGCACACTGTCATCTAAAAATCCTACTGCTTAACCCTCCAAGTTAACAGTTCGGCATTGATCCAAGCACTTTACAAGGTCTTCTAGATCCTTTTGGTTGGGATAGTATAAGTTTTTCTCCTCAGTTGCGCCACTGAAATCTGGGCCAATGACTTCCTCCTCTGCTGAACTGCTTTTTCTTTCTAAAAACTGCTGCTCTCTTTTTGGAGGAGTGGGCGTACGGGGAGCTCAGAACTGTGTGGTACTGGCGTAATAGATGACTGAACGTCTGGATACATGATAACAGGCGCATTTTGGCCTACTTAACGTTTGGAAGGGTTCACCATTCAGAAGAAACAATTGCTTGAGAGGTCAGTTGGTCCCTTCAAATTTGTGAGATTGCGAAATTCATCTCTCTTTTCTTCTCTGTACCCTCTTGTAAAAAAACAAAATGAACCATAAGTATAACAAATACTTTGTACTTAGTGTTATCAGAAATGTTGAAAAAAAATCCCCTGTCCAAAAAAAAAAAACACATTATATATTTATATATAGAGAGAGAGTTCTTTTTGCGGAGCTCACAGGTGAAATGAGGTGTCCAAGGTTTGTTTTGATCTCAGACTGGCATGTTGCCGAAATATACCTTGTAGGCCTCACACATTTTAGCAGATCTCGCTACCTAGTACTTTTCGATATTGGCTCAATAAATTTGTCGCGGACATATTAAATGCGTCTGTTGGATGCTTACAACCTCTTGATGCTATGTGTGACGAATGCTTCTATCAGTGACGAGTTACGTTGTCTGCGCTGTGACCGCTAGAGTTAAACTGATCTGTTTACCAGACATTCTTTGTATTTATAGTAATCTACCTTGCCAGAATGTTCTAGAAATGATTCTAACATATAAAAATTATCAAAAGTTCTAGAAAGCTCTACATTTATTTTTCAGCAAATATAAGGGAAATACTAGCTATTACTACTGCATTACTGTTTTTATATCTATTAAATACAATATATCATGTTTATACCATAACTGGAAAAAACAACACTTGAGCTAATTTAAAAATTCAGTGACCTAGTCACAGAAGCAAAGTTTGTGGATTAAAATTGACATTTTTTATTTAGTAGAGTAACAAACAGTTAGGAAATAATACTTTTAACCCAAGGACAAGACAAAAGTGAAATTCTGTTACACAGCGTAACTCAATTTTTGTTCTTGTCCAGTAAGTCTTATTTTTCAACTCCATTCATTAAAAACAATGAAAAATAGCCATTATTTGTTATAAGCTTTGCTTTTGTGGTTTATTTGATGAAATATTAACTGAAAGTAGGCAAATTTTTTTTTCAGCCATTGTACGGCTAAAAGGAAAATAGAGCTAAATTTATTATAGTTGTATTCAAACTCCCCGAATAAGTATATAAAAACATGAAATAAATGTTATATGTAAACAATTTTCATTTATTTCTGTTTCTAAAGTAAATCAATTTCCCATACACCCCCCAAATATAGTCTCCTATCAAGGAAGTGCACCTTTAGGTACATCCAACAGCCCATTTAGCCATAACCTTTCACTTACATAGCTCTCAACAAGTTCCACATAATTAATTGTCAGCCTTGTGGTTACTCAGCAGCACTGACACACCGAAAAAAACTCTTACAGGTTCTTTTTCCTTTTTATTATGCTTTTCACGGAATTCTGTATACTCTATAATTTTCCTGATCTTTTGCTCCAAAAATGACACCAGTTTTCACCTTCGCTTTAGATACTTGCGTAAAGCATTTTTTAATGTACTTGAAGTTTGCCGACTCTTTTTAAAGAACTTTAACAAACTGATTCATGATACCTAGTTTTTAATACAATCCAATGAACAACACGTTCATTTGAAGTTGTATCAATTGCTTAAGCTTGGCCACTACTTCCTGCGGTAATGTGCTGTCGTATTTCTACTTTCCCAGAGACAAAGATGACATGAAGTCTTGTTAAAACCTCCCTACATAGCTAGTGAAAATTCTACCATATTAAAATCTCCAATCACTTTCCAGCTATGATCTTTATAATCTAAAAATTGTAGCACGACCTTGACATTGTTGTAGTCCTCCTTGAGATAAATTAAATAAGCCAAAGGAATGGATAGATGCTTATTCCAATTATGAATAAGTACAGCATTAATGATTATTTAACAGCTGTCAATGAATAGTCTTCACTAACCTGAATTACATACAATTTCAATTGCATCAAAGAGACTAGATACATGAAAGCAGTAGCATAGTCCCCCAGCTTGATGAGTGAAGGATCTTAAGAAATGTTTATGACCTTTCCCTTGGTTTGTCACTTGCATGCACACTTTCATCCAGCCAATCCCATTCTTTGAACCTGGAAATCAAAACCTCACTGTTGGACTTTGACAACCCATGATCTTTGACAATGTCATAGAGTTCTCTTTTAGTGGATAGTATTGACTTCAATCAGCAGCCATATCGTTGACACTGTAGTCTACATCTCTGCTGATATTTTCAGCTTATGAAATGTTGTTTTCTTCTTATGCCACCATATTTCTTACTGGAGGTTTAGGTACAGGGAGATAAGCACTGCGTGGTGCTGGTGCAATATAAGATGAAAGATTGTGATATGAAATAGTAGGTGGAATTTTCCATTTTCACGTTTGCAACAGTTTGCCATTCATAAATAGCAGTTGCTTGCTTTACGGTGTGATTACTGCATTGTGTGCTTGTAACCTTTCTACCAGCATCTGATTCAATTATCAAAGGCTGACATTTCACCCCCGGTTGATCCAATGGTGCCTTCATACCCAGAACCCTGCGAAGTTATTTCCAGAAAACACCTTAGAAAGCTTGACGTAGCTCTCAGGCCAGTCGCGCTGCTTGTTCTTAAAAGGACACCAACCTGAAAGATAGAAACTTTAAACGATTGTCATTACGCATCTGCTTATAAATCTTCTACAGCAAGGGAAGTAATAGAACAAAGCAAAAAACAAACAATTTATTGGCAGCTAGAGGGAGCCATATAAGCTGATACATAGTTATACCCTATTAATAATATGGCTTATTTTGGTTTAACCACCTCTAATTCTTGTGAGGCAATTTAACCACATTTTCTTTTAGGTATTCATCGAGTTTTTTCTTTCTAATTATTGAGGTGGAGAGGTGACTACTTCGTTTGATAACTTCTTACAGAGTTGAACAATGCAGTTGCTGAAGGAACTTTCCCGTTCATGTTTTGAATTATACCTCTTCATCTTCCTTTAGTTTCCTCGCGTCACTGTCACGCCTGTCAAATCAAAAAGATTTTCTGCAGTATCGGACATATCTATCAGCAAATTATATGTATTTATTTGTTCTTCTCTTTTCTTTCTATGTTCGAGTGAAAGAAGATTAAGTTTTTAGAGCTTATAATTGCAGCTAAGATGTTTTATTCCCTTATCATTTTGGTATAGCGACGCTGTACCTCTTCTATAATATGTACATACATCTCTAATTAATTGTTTAAGCACATATCTTGTCACGCTAGTGCTGTGCGAGTGTACAAGGATTGCTTCACATCCATAGATCTAAACAGAAGGTCGGCATGCAAGACCCTGTTTAACTCCGACGAGTACTACATTAGTTTACATAGCCGAGCTGTTTGCAATTAACTGCTCGTTACTGAAGATAACAACGAGTGCATGGTTTGTGAAGCGAATTGTGATTTAGAGATACTCACAAAGCATGCCTCTGTCCTTGAGGCATTGAAATTTGAGTATCCACTAGTTTTTCTGTATTCATGATACAGGACTGCTGCAAGCCTGGTGTATTTTAAAATTATCTCCTGCATAGTTACTGCTCTTGTAGAGATTGCTTAAATGAGCGCGTTGACTACAGCATCAGAATGTCCGCACGGGCAGTCCGACTGAACTGTTCTTTCCCCTTTTGAATATATGGAAAGAATCGGGTCAGTATTTCGCCCCGCATGACGAAGAAGATGAAAGACGGTAGAATCAAACTTAATGTTACGCGCCATTGCCGCCGCAATTTTTCCGAGCATCTGCCCCCCCTCCCCATCATTGGACAACAACTTCTGACTCGGAATTGATCTCCTTTACTGAACGAGGAGCCATTTGTAAGAGAGCTCTCCTACAAATTAATGGGACAAGTGCTTGGTACTCCAAACTGTTAGGCACATTTCTGTTAAATGGGGAAATTTCATGACCAAAACTTGTCGCGGTACCGCGATGAGCGAGGTGACTACTACTCACTCTTTTATGTAGACTGATTGAGGTCTACAAATTTTTAAACTCGTTGTGTTGTTGGTTCCATGCTCAGGCTCCTGTGTCAAACAGGCACTTTATTATTTTAAGATTCATTGTTATTTGGTTGTTATTTTTGCCTTGTTTTATATTTGAAATGTACTTTATAGTGTCAACGGCTATGCCTTTGGTGGCAGTATCCAGAGGGAAACTCAGTTAAAGTGAGAAGCGACTATGGTATTTTATTCAAAGGCTTTGTAAGGTAAATGAAGATAGAGAAAGTTAAATTGTGTGAAAGATATATAACCGCAAATTTTCTTGTAGTTTTGGCTCTGGAATTGAACGCAAATGGTAGTGTTCTGGCTGGTAGGGCAAGCATTCCATCATATGTCTGATGCAGATTAGTTACACATACTACAACCGAGACTACTTTGCGGGGGTAGATTCGATGATGTAGATCATTTGGATTGAGGTGGTGGAAGAAAATTTTCCAAACATAAAATATTATACCAGTGATTAATATGCTCTTATTAAGACCTTAATTTTCAATGGCAAGTGCAACTGCTGTACAACCGCACAGATAAAGTAAAAGGTATTAGTGTACTTGACATAAGATGTGTTTTAGAGAAGGAAAAGCCAAACACATACGTGAAATGTAACAAAATGTTCTAAGAATAGGCTCCATTATATTCAAATCTCTTTTGCCCACGGAATCACGAAAATCAAATTTAAATATTCCCATTTAAAAAACTTCTTTTGAGACTGAAGTGTTCTAGTGCTTCATCTATGGGATATATGTACGCGAATCCATGAATGACAATAAATAGTTATAAAAATTAATTTATTGGGGAGAGGTCAGATAATTAATGTAAGGTTATACCACAATTTTCCAAATCAATTTCATTTATTTTTCGAAAATAAATCTAAAATATGTAGCAAAACGTTGTCACGTAACCGTCGAGCTCCATTAACCCTTTTTCGTTGCTTTAATTTTGTTTTTTCCTCCTAAAGACCAAATTAATGTCTTTTCATTAATTTATTTTGCTAATCGCCAGATACTCATTCAAACCATCTAAGATACAGCCTATTTTTTAGAGATTATTTTGAAGAATCGACTACATATAATCTCTTATGACCTAATCGTATTTTCATCAAAAGTGCCGTACGTAAAAATATGCTCCCTTTTAGGGATTGGCAGTGCTGCACATCCCTCTTCACGAGGAATTTTTGATGATCTCTTCGACCAAATTCTTCTCTATTTCGATCGCACAAAAAATGCCTAAAAAATAGGTTTGTTGCCAGTTATAGAAGTGTTTGTCGAAGATTTTTTGCACCAATCCTAATCATATTGGTCCTCATTCATGACATATTATTCCTAAGAAGAATCTTCATTTTGTCTGGCACGCAATAGCATAAAGAATTTGTAATTTTTCACCGCATTAAGAAAATTTAATTAAATGTCCCACAATTACATACAGTAAATGATAAAAATGTTATAACGATTTCTATTATTATTATTTCATTTATAAACAGGTAAAACTTCGTACTGAGGAAAGACTTGTATCACTATATAAAGAAAAAACCGGATCGCAATTTTTCACTGCGGCGAAGCAAACAGGTCTATGTGTCAGGGAAACTCATGTTCTGTTCATGCTCTGTGTGCAACGAGTAGCTGACCCAATGTAGTTAACTTAAACCAATGCTACCAAAGGTGATTGAGGTCACTGAATTAAAATATGATATAAATTGACTAGTTGTTGGCGCAACTTAGTAACTAGAGGTGCTAAATCGGCCATATTTGGAAATATGAAGGTCAAACTAATGTCACAAGAGGTAAATGAGGTTTCTGGGTCCAAACCTGATTGATTTTTGCCGCAGGTCCACTATATCATGTCTCTCTAGTTAAAAATTTTATTTGAAAATTTGTCAATAAAAAGCCTATTTGTGGGAATGCAAGAATTTCCACATTTTCTCCCTGTGCTTCTCAGCAAATGTGACCTCAGCGAGATAGGAGGCACTAACGTGAAAATCCAAACCACAGATTTTGTCGTTTACTGAGATGAAGATGCAATTTTTTAAGTCTAAATAGATTTTATTGAGCCAACTATGTCTTCTCTTGCATAGACTTGTTATTTGAGGTTATTTGCATTTTACCTCATCACTTAACTGGATAGACAATGTGTGCACATTTTCAATCCAGTTAAGTGATGATTTCTGCCCATCTCTTTTCATTATGGATGGCTGACAAATAAGCTGAATTTTTGTGCTTCCTTCAAATAACTCGTCACCATCCCTGCTCTGTGGTTGGGAGTTATTATGGAATAACTTAGCGCAGCTCGGTTCTAAAAATGGAAGGCAGCATGATTTAATCCTAAATATCTACAGGATGCTACCTCTTACAAAGTTACCTTTAAGGAAAAAATGCATACAACTTCAAGCTACAAAATATTGTGATAATTTTTCGTTTGCTAAATTTATAAGTGCAAAAAAGTATATTTTCCTACATAAATTAATAATGTAAAAAACAATAAGTTCTTCTCCTTAAAGTAATATATTTTAAACAACTGATTTAGCTTTACATAAACTGCCTCCATGCAGTTAAAAAATCCCAAATGGTGAGATTAGGAGAATTAAGACTGTGCAGAACCTGCATAGTTCTAGTGAAATATCCATAGAGCTCTGAAAGGAGGAAGCACATAGCTCTACCTAAAAAGCCTCTCCATGTTATATTGAACCTTAAAGGAAGTTTAGCAGAGCAAATCTATATGGTAGCATCATTTCTATGAAACGGAGAAATGTTTCAGAGAATCCTCCTCTTTTCTATTCTCCTGTCGAGTGCTACAATTAATTACCTCTTATGGAAAAGTAGTCTATATTTCTATACCCATATGGAGAAAGTGGAGGGAATAAAATATTTTCCTACTTTTCCCTTATTGAAATCATTTAAAAATAAACTTTCTCATTAATGTAATTACAAATTTTGTTAAAGAAAATCATGAGCCTAATGAACACCAGGACGTTGCTTCAAACACTCGAGCAAATGATTGAGCTTGAATGGTTGAATCTCAATGAAATATGATAAATTATTTAAATTGATTTTAACTTGAGAATTAATTATAAGAGAATAGGATATTTAAATATTTGGGTTCTAACAACATAGATGAGTATTTATATCTCCTATAGATGCATTTTATGCGAAACGTTTTGGAATTTCAGACCTCAGTCCCCACATCTCTTTATAAACGTCCCTGAGGAAGCGAACCGCATTTCCATTCGCTTTGCCCATTTATATATATATATATATATATATATATATATATATATATATATATATATAGTATAATCATGAACTTCCTGATATTATTAGTAAGAAATTTGTGTGACTGTTCATTAAACAATTTTGAACTTCAGAGGCTAATCAGAGGCTAATCCGTGACAACTTTTCTCGCTAATAAATGTGTTTATTTCCCTTGTTACCAATTTTCTCTCATTCATAAATTTTTATTTATCTTTTTTAATTTAAATAAAGGATTTCAAAATAATTTATATGACTTGATTGTATATGTACATTTATGAAAAATAAATTCCTATAATGAAGGTCTTACATTAGCTAAATTTAATTTAGTGAGTCAAATAATAAGTCAAAGCAACTCATGCTACTTCCATCCATTAGCCCTGGCAATTTGCCTTATCTTTCTATTGGACATTGGAAGAATGAGGATAGTTGTGCACCTTTTTTTCTCCTTTAACTCACCACGTTTGGTTTACTCATTTATTTTTCATTTGCAGGCAATGGCTCTCTCTACCCCTTTTTTGATTACTGATAAGAAAAGTTCTAGCTAGGTAAACATTTTTATTCAGCAATGATATTAAACCTTCAATATGTATCTGACGTGCTTGGTCAATCATATTCCTCAAAAGAGAAATATAAGAATTATTAGAAAATAACCTTTATTTGAATTAGTTTAACCCAATATTATTCTCTTGTATCATAGATTTTAACCCACTTGAGGCCAAAATCTGATTGTTGTCTTTTTCTTTTTCCATAAGTAAAAATTCCTTCAATCTTATCTTAGTCCCGATTCTTTTCTGGAGAGGTAAGTCAGAATATTTTTTTTGAAAGTGATAGTTCATTTTAAGCCCTCGGGTTAATTTAACCTTCGAAAATGGGATCTATTTATGTTTTTAATTCATAGTCACCTACGAGTATTTATGTGGTAAAAATCTTTTATCATTCAAAATGTTAAGAATCGATGCCTCGTTTTATGTTTGATAATTTAATTTTCTAGTTTTATCTATTTTTTCTTCCTAATATACCAGGCTGAATCATTTTCAATCCCTTTCTCCCTAAGGCAAAAAGATCGCCTTCATTTAGAAAACCGGGGAGAGTTCAGAAGATTTCCCGGTCCTCCCTCTTCTTGCCCATTTTCTCTTCTCTTAAACTTACCCCTTGGCTTTAAATACCACTTTTCAGCAACGTTATAATGGGGATAATTAGGTAATTTCCCAAAGGTTTTGAATAAATAAAATGAAAATAAAAATTGTAATAGTTTGTGGTTGCAATCAAACTTGACCATGCATACAAGTGACACTGTTTTCTTTTGATATTTAATCATACAAATTTTGCGCGAACGAAGTGGCCCTGGTCTTGCAAGGTCTCTGTCCTTTGTCCTAGTAACATTCTCAGTTTCCCACTGTGATCCGTTGCTAAAGGAATAAGATATCCTTGAAATTCGTTATGAAAATAACTTTTAATTTTAATGCAATGCAGTTAAATGTTCTGCTTTATTTAGATATCGTCATGACTTTTATTATTTCGTGTTTTCACTCTGGACAAGAGCTCTAAAATTATCCTTCGAATTATAAAGCGAATTCCCATAAATTTTCCAATTTTCCAATGAAATGAGTTCAAATAAAGACTCCGAATATTACGAATAGAAGATAAACGGTATTTATCTCTTCAGTTCGATGTCGTCTGGAAAAATCCAATTTACTTACACGCTGTCTTTGTTAAACAAAACTTAAAATTGACGATCCGTTAATAGTATATTCGTATTGAATAAGGAGATTATTTTTTAGATTGGTGCAAATAAAGTGATGTCAGTAGTTTGTGAAAGTTGCTTCAAGTGAATCTTTGATTAAATATTGCCATTTTGTGCCAATATGTGTTCAAATAGACAGAACAAAGGAAATATTTTAAAGGTATTAAGTAATGAAACTTGGAGAGCAAACTTCTAACCATTAAGTGCATTATAAACAGCAGGAAAGATAGGCATTTCGTGGCTAGTCGTTATCATTTACTGTTGCTAAAGACTGAACATACAGAAGTTAGGAATAAATTAAAACTTAGCGAATTTACATCTGGAAGGACAGAAAACACATAAAGATACGCCGCAATATTTTACTCGCTGAGATATCTGTGTTCCGTAGCAAAGTCTTAGCATCATTTAATTACCCTGAATTTAACAGATAGACTTAAGATGTAGAAAGTAATAATTTTGTAAGAATATGTACTTACCCCTATTTTATAATACTATTGTGATTAATATTAGTCTTTTTAAGTTACTAGGACTAACATGGAACCCCAGATTTCTAAAATGTTTCTGCTTTTAAAACGAAATAAATCACTATTAAACATAAGGATGGTTCTTGAAAATAATATATTAAAATCTTTGTCTATACTCGTGCAGGTTTAGCTGAATTTGCTGTGATAGAGCCATAGATCAAAAATTAGTCTTTAGAAGGATACCCATTTTTTTCCCTTCTTTGCAATGCTTACCACGTTACAAGGAGCCAAGCGGGAGCCAGACACTACGCGGCTGAGAGTCACATGGAGAAGCAAGCCCGGATAGGCCCCGCCCCATCGTACGATCCAAGTAAAGTGTGAAGAACAGCCCAACGTGGCCAGGAATTCAAGCAGTTTCACCGCGGAGATAGAGAGAGGAGGTAAAAGAACTGTTTATTGCTGACGATTCGGCTCCTCAGCTGCCCCCTGGGTATTCTGCAGAGTGGGAGTTATTCCTCATCTCCTGCATGAAGAGACTCTATATTTAAACTCATTAGCCTCCGTGGAACCGCAGTAAGAACAAGGCTCGCTCACAAGAAGACATCCCTCGTCCCAAGTCGCTGTGTACCCAACCGAAGACTTAACACTCTTCATCCGGTAAGGCTTCCACAGTCAAACGGAAGCCTCTGCCCCACCGTCTTCTGAAGCAGCTGGGCCAGATTCCTCCTTCGAGTACTCGAAGCACCCAGCCCCGTCGAAGTTACGCTGAGGTAGACATAGCATTCCAAAGAATTACAAGGATTCAAGTCTCGGCCCCCCCTCCTCTCGAGACGCAGCTAAAGTAAGCACTTAAGCCTTCACAGCCCTGCAAGTAAGGTGCCAACTATACCCTTTCTTCCCACTTTTCTCCTAACGAAGATTCCTCCTTTGAAGACGCCGACAAGATCGTCCCGCCAAGCCCCTACTTTCCTTCAAGCCTCCTTGAACTCGCTTTCGCCCTCCGATCCGTACCCGAAAGCCCCCTTCTTCCTCTTATATCTTGTTAGCCCATTTAGGTCTGAGTAGGTAGCTCTAACTAATTAACAGAAATTTGACTTTCCCACTGGTAACGATAAATCATTATCCAACCTCTAATTTTCCTCTATACAATTTTAGATCATTTTAAATTTGTAAATAAAATTTATATTTTCTTAGGTTTATCTTTAATTAACCTGAACGTCACTCTCGGCCTCGTTATTCAAATATCGCTAACCTTGAACTTGACCTGATTAGTTAAGCATATTGACCTTGTGCTTCAAACTGACCTTTCTAATATGCGCATCACCGCAGCGCTCACTCATTGGATTGTTCGCTTTAATAGCCTGAGATCTCCCCTGCATACTAATAATAGATAGTACATTATATAGTCGGCTATACTACGACATATTATATATATATATATATATATATTTTTTTTATTAAAAAAGCTGGTGTCGTAAGTGTTTGGTTTACCGTAAGTTTATTTTTTCTGATACCTTTAAAGTCCATTATAAGTTCTCTCAAATTATTCCCTGTTCCCCTTTAGTTATTGTTCATTATTCTGACCGAAAGAGCGTTCAGCTTAATTCGATAATTTTTTGTGTGTAGGGGGAGGGGAGGACTTGCATTAATTTGTATGCAAAATTTGTCGGAATCATCGCCGCTGAATCCAAAGCTAATCTCCCAACGGTTTTAAACCCATCCCAGTCACGAAAGACCGTTTATTCGAAATTAAAGCGCAATTTAGTTATTTGTGTAGTTATTTTGAGGGGTGTACATGCTAGCCTCTACGAGTATTACCGAGACCTTTTTCGCGTGCACATAGACCAACTTACTCGCGTGCCACATTTTCCCAGCTAATCCGTTAAGACGATGGTTTCGTTTGAACGCGTTTCTAAAGCCAAGGTGAGTCGTTAGGCCTCACTGGAAAGGACCTCCTATCTTATATACAGGGAGAGGAGAGAAATGGGAGAAAGAAGAGAATAGTATTAGAAAAAGAACAACGATAGAAAGAACGACTTGAAATGGAAGAACGCGAGAGGATCAAACAAGATGAACTCAAACTCAAGGAAGAAGAGGACTTCGGGTCTTAAATCACAAATTTGGAAATGATCTTTGAAATTAATAATTAGGATATCGAGTCAGATGGTGTCGCCAGATTACTTCCCCTTCTTAGTACACCGCTGCGCAATATCTTTATTTCCCTCCCGTCTGAAGGCCCAGTGGATTATTTCTCCCTCGAGTCTGAATTCCTGGCCGCCGTAAATATGGGGCCGGGCTTTTACCCTAGTCATTTTATTCAAGAGAGAATCTGCCCTGGACAAACCTTACGCCAGTTTAGTTTATCCTTCAAAAGAACCTCCAATTTTAGCTTGCATCATATAAAGTTTTTCCAGAATATGAGTCTCTCTGAACTTTTTATTAAAAGACCAAGTTTAGCTTCCTTGGCCCCCAAATGACGCTCGTTTGTGAAGGAAAAACGCTGTTCCACATTCAAGCAGGGCTTGGAACAAGCAGACTTGTACGCCTCTAGCCATAATTTATACCCTAATGACAACAACGAGACTTCCCTGTCGTCCCCAAGTCCAATTTCGGTAAGTCCGGACTCCCTCACCGGAATAGCCCTAAATTCGTAAAGATCCCTGGCCCCTCGAAGCCCAGAAATCTCCTTGCATCGGAACCCAGGGATATCAAACCCATGATTACGACGCCCCCTTCGTTATCGTACCCTCGAAGGCCAATAGTTTGTTTCACTGTGGAATTGAATGGTATATGCGTACAAACTGTCCCCAGAATTCACAATTTAGAAGTTCAGCTTCTCACAAGATGCACCAAATTTGTGCCCCTCCTGCTCCTTAATTGCCCCTTCTGGAAACCCCCGCTCCTCTCTCCTCCACCAGCACCCCCAGTCACTACGTTAATTTTCTTTTCAATTAAAGCTCCCGCGACATTTTCGAGAATGAAACCGTCAATGGATGTCGCGTGTCCACCCTTGTTCGGGACACCGGCTGCTCATGCATTGTCTTGTCTGAGGATTTACTCCACCCTGTTGGTCCCAATCACCCAAAATTCGCAGTGGCCACGATTATTTGGGTCCAGCAAACCACTTCCCCATCGTTAAATGCCACATCGATTCTGCATATGTGACTGGTTGAGCCAAAGTGGTAGCGGCATTAATCAAGTTCTTTTTGGTTCTCATTGGTCAGAGCCTCACGGTCACCTGAGACCCCGTGGCACAGCCCGTTATTACGCGGGCTCAGGTCGCGAAAGAAGCCCAGGCTCCCGTTACCTTGGAAACCCCCGTCGATCCGGAGCTTAACGTTCTCCAGAACTAAGATTTTACCCGTGCCCAGAAGGGGTGTGCAACTCTCCTACCTCTTCTGCTAACTTTTGCTAACACATAGCAGCCTGCACGGTGACTCCCCAACCGCCATTGACTTTGCCTGTGTTGACATGAAGTGGCTGGTAATTTTCAGCGTGACGAGCGCGTCAATTAGGTATTTAGGGTTGCCAGTTACCATATAGGCATTCACTGATACTCACTCAGTCTGACTGAGTCAGTCCCAGCCCTCACACTAGCTACGAGTGTCCTGACGTCTTAACTTCTCAGTGTTGTACTCCAACTTCCCACACTAGATGTACATTAGTTCGTTAATTACTGAACATGCTGAAGTACCTAAAGAAATCTACCCGTCATTCTAGTGTAGATAGTGGGTCTATAGAACCTACAGCAAGCCAAGCTGGTGATGTTTAACCCACCAGCCATGTCACCATGGAAAAGCAAGTAGGCGATGATGATGTGATAACGAAAGAATCGGAAGAGGATTTTAGACACCCCTGGCTTCACTTGGAATCGTTTTATTCCCCAGTAATTTCCAAGAAACGAGTGATAGAGAATGGGAAAGAAGTGTTCAAGGGCATCATAATTTGCAAAATATGCAAAGTAAAGGTCGCCTACACCACATAAAGTACTTTTACTATGAAGAGTAATTATGAGCACGTACGTATTATTAACTTTTCATTTACTGTTATTTTTTTTACATATTGTGGGCGTGTACAGGAGAAGGGAATAGTGAATAGTAGCAATAATGATACAATGATAATGTTAATTATGTAACAATGTGTGTACGTTGTTGTCATGACTACGCCTGGAAGATACTTGACTGGTGCATGAAAACTAGTATCTGGGTTCCAGCAATTTGACGAGCATAATTTCAAGGAGACTTATATGTCATTTCCCGGAAGGACAAAAATCAATCAAAAATAGAAATCATGAACTCGATCAAACCTCTAATGGAACAACCGCGAGAATGGCACCGTTACTTGCCTGTAGCACTTTTTGCGTACAGGGAAATCTCCAACGGGACTCTCCGTTTATGCCTCTTTGAATTATTGTATGGCCTAAATGCGCGAGGTCCCTTCTGCATCTTAAAAGAACACTTTGCTCCTCCCAACTGGATAGAGAAATTCAGTCTTCTCACTCTTACCTCCTAGACCTTAGGAAACGCCTGGAGCCCTGCGCAGACATCTCTTACAAGAATGCAGATTAGAACATGGAGAAATATAGAACCTATTTCGACCTAAAATCAAAGGAAAGAAGATTTAAGCCTAGCGAGGAGGTGCTGTTGCAACTTCCGACGTAGAGCAACAACCTTTTTAGTTAATGGAAGGGCCTCTTTCCCGTCCTCGAGGCCAAAGGTCCCGTGGATTACCTTATTCGGACGTCCTCTGGAGATAAGGTATTCCACGTAAACATGTTGAAGAAATACCACCCCCGCGCAAATGGTAATAATTTTGTGGGTGTTGACGAAGAGTCCCCCATAGAAGCATCATACCCCTGTGACCCCCTCAACGTTGTCCAGGTGGTTTGCATCAAAAAGATAACGACTATCCTCTCCCATCTCTACCTGAGTTACCAGAAACATCCTGCGCCAAGCATAACCTCTACCCCGGATTAGCGACTCACCAGAATTATCAGCAGCAGCAGCTGTTGAACGACTACGGTGACGTCCTTTCTGATATCCCCGGCCGTGCAAAACACTTCGAACATGATATCGTTCTTACTACGCAAGAATCTGTCCGTTAAAGCCGTATCCTCTTCACATTCACCTGAGGCAGGCCTTCAATTCTGAGGTGATAAGTTGCTCAAACTCGATAAAATTGAGCCCTCGAAATCAGATTTCTGTGCATTATTGTCATGGTTCGAAAACCCAACAGATTTTCCGAATGTGCAGAGACTTCAGGAAGTTAAACTCTGTAAGGGTTTAAGACGCACAACCAACCCCCTGTTCGACGAGAACCTTCATCTATTCGAGGAAGCCGATAACATCTCAGAATTAGATCTCTGCAAGGCCTATCACCAGATTCTCCTCCGTGAACTGCATGCAGCAATTACAACCGAATGATGCAAAGAATTGTGGACGACTTGCCCCATGTGTCATTTTACTTTGACAATCTATAAGTCGCTAATACTACATGAGACAAGCGATTGATCGCCCTTCGAGAACTTCTGATCCGGCTCTGTGAGCAAAGATCACCCTTGACCCCAGTAAGTGCCACTTCGCTTACTATACCATCAAGTAACCTCGGATTCCATATCGGGAAGAACCGAATGGGCGCCCAGGAATAAATGGTTCGGGCCATAGTAGAAATGCCCCTCTCCCGCAGTAAGAAGGAGCTGCGGTCATTAAGGGGATCGGCCTCGTTCTACCGGAGGTTCATCAACAATTTTGCATCCATTTCTTTTCCCGCCCCTGTGTGTAATGTTGCAGAAAAGGTCCCCGGATCCCAAAGTCTGGAACCCCAAGGCCACTTCCAGCTTCCAACAACTAAAGGACAAACTAGCATCCGCCGCCATCTTGAGGTTCCCAAACCCCACTAAGCACAGTGGCATCCGGACGGATGGCAGCGACGAAGTCCTCGGATGCGTACTCCTCCAGTATGCTGATAGCGGAAAAGGCCACCTTGTGGCATACACGAGTCGTAAGCTATTACCATGTGAGAAAAACTACTCGGTAATAGAAATAGAGGCTTTAGCGATTATATGGGCAATTTCAAAATGTATTTAATTGGTAAAGAATTGATCATAGAGACAGACCACCGCCCATTGTCATACCTAAAAAATGTTAAGAGTCAAAAGGGGGAATAATGCGGTGGATTTTAATTTTGCAACAGTTTCATTTTAAAATTTTGTATATTCGCGGCTCAGACAAATACGTGGCGAATAAACTCAGCCGCAACCCCTTAGCAGACAATGCCACCTAAACGCGGTGCTCTAGAGTAGGATGTTTATAGTCATTTTAAATAGTTCGTATTCCGTATCTTTTTAAAATTATTTTTGGTGTATAAATTACTTTTTTTTTGCTTATATGCCAAATCCTTTGTCCCACTGAGTCTAAAATTCAATTTATTTCTCCATTTATATGTCTGTGCAAATATTTTTCTTTTTTTGTCTCTAGTCAATTGCTGTTCGAAAACGAACTATTAAATTATTTTTTGTTATATATATATATATATATATATATATATATATATATATATATATATATATACGCCTAGCTCAAATCGCTACCTTAAATGAGTACACCTGTAGATACAGGTGAGATTTCCCTGCGACCCTTCAAAATCCCTGTCAAACTTTGGGATGTCCCTTTTCTTTCCCTTTACTAGGAAAAGTGTCATCTTTCGGATGG
The DNA here is from genome assembly GCA_963969495.1 of Ceratothoa steindachneri. Classification (NCBI taxonomy): domain Eukaryota; kingdom Metazoa; phylum Arthropoda; class Malacostraca; order Isopoda; family Cymothoidae; genus Ceratothoa; species Ceratothoa steindachneri. The sequence goes on along the minus strand of OZ018323.1, from coordinate 134,756,763 downwards.
GACGAGATGTAGAAGGATACTCCCTTTTTTCCTTATTTCCAATCATTAACACGTTAGTAAAAACCCACGTAGTTAGTTAGACCCTAGGAAGCTGACAATCAGATGGCGAAGTAGGCCCAGATGCCCCCCCCCCATCGTAAAGTGTGGAGGACATCACCTACGCGGTCATAAATTCAAGCAGTTTTCCCCATGGAGATAGAGAAAGGGGGTGAAAGAACTATTTATCGCCGACAGTTTGGGCCTCAGCTGCCCACTATGAATTCCTTAAATCGGGGGTTATTTCCCGCACCTAAACCTGACCTTTCTAATCCACGCATCAACGTAGCGTTCAGTCCTTGGACGTTACACTTCAATAGCCTGAGCTCTCACTAATAATAGATATATTATATAGTCGGCTATACCACGACAGGTATATATAATTACTGCTCTTTGTAGATTATATCGATGTTCATATTTGAGTGGATATTTACCTAAATCTAAGGAGGAATAACCAATGAGGGCATCTAAGCCGCACGTTGACGATGAAAGGGTGTGACAGTGGTGAGCTTTGGGAAACTGGAAATGAATGAAAGATAGATTGGTTGCAGCAACGTTGAAGGGCAACTCTCCAGATCTTTCCCCATCTCCTAGCAGATATCCCATACTGTTTATTGATATCTAAATTTGTTAGCTCCAATTTGCTTATACTTCAGCTTTTCTTCTGAAAGTTGTCATGTTCCGGAGAGTTGCGCGTTCAACTGCTGTGAGTGTCTCAAGTAGGCTCCTACTCGGTATTTTCGACACATTTCACTTTATAGTTTACCAATCGATACACTCTTATCCTCCTGGTCATATCCTCGTTCCCTTCTTGGTTGGTGTTTCTTAGAAAATAATAAGATTGGGCTCCCAAAAATGACAAATTTTATTATTTTCTAAGAAGCAACAACCAATGGAGCCATGTGGTTGTCAGAAGAGGTGTATTGTGTGCTAAGGGATGAAGTGTTCAAACATATTCTGGTGGTGATTCCTTGGGGATCTTTGCTTTTTTTGTTTTAAATGAAAACAAATATTCTTACTAGTAACTTTGAATCTAAGCGACCAAATTTGCTCTTTAAATAGGTTTTATTAATGTTAATTTTGTTCACATAATATAATTAAAATAAAATCTGCTATTGAAATTTACTAATTTTCTATCACATATGCTTTTAGGATACCAACATAATAGTTAGAGCTGGTGACCGGAGAGCCACCATGTGGAGGTGTCCTCTGGAATAATAATATTTCCCCACCTCCTAAGACATTACTTCGGGAGAGTCTGCGAGCCGTTACTCCCCACCCCCCCTTCCAACCTCACCCATTTTTGACCCGCCGTCAGGTCTCCGCGAAATTCACACCAAGGTTACTTCCCGGCCGTTTCAATCTTCCCTTTCCCCACCCTCGGTTCGGGAGATTACTTTGTAGGTTCATCGTGAACAGCTTTTATGGCTACCACCGCTGTTTGCCCATCTGGCCCGCTGATCCCTTCCTTTCACACCTCACCTCAAGGAGACGCTCGTGTTGTCACGCCCGATAATGAAGGTTAAAAAAGGTTTCACTCTCTCTCCCTGTTTTGAAGAACTCCAGGTATATATGCACCTGCTCCCGGAGTAGAGACAGATTTGGTTAGAAGCGACTTCCCCGAAAGGGGTGGAATTCGCCGAGCTCTCCATCAAAAAGTGTGTGTGACGGTCGCAAGCCACAGTAAAGCTGGACATCACACCCGTATCTTCGTGTCAGGGAGAAGAGTCTCGTGAGGCAATGTTAGCCTTTCTCATCCGCCTTCGGATCAAGGATTGGAGAAGGCAGCCTCCGAAGTTCTTCTCATGACCTCGTAAGGACAAGAGGCACGTTAGCTCCCTCGAGCCGAGTGTGGAGACATCATCTCTCCTCCCCCCTTGGAATTCGTTCGGTGACCCCCTGAAGACAGAAGGCACACATCTCGCAAACACAAGTTCGAGAAACGTAGCCCCACCCGCTGCAGGTTTGTGGCTACCCTCATCAGTAATTAAAGTCACCAAGACCTCCCTCAAGTTTTCTCCCGCTTTACTCTTGAGTTCCAAAGGAAGTAAATCACACCTTACCTTCAATCTCCCATTATAACCATTCCCTAACCACGGTTATCTAATTCAGTATTCGCTGCTTAAGTCCATCTTATATATGTACCCATATATATATATATATATATATATATATATATATATATATATATATATATATATATATATATATATATATATAAATATATATCCATATTTATTGTTGTGCCTTTTTATTTAGTGTGTATTAAAATCTATTTTTGTCATTGTGTTTGGTATATTCCTTGGTCACGTGCTGCCGCTCTGTATTCAAATCGCACTCTTAGAAGAATAGCAGTTGTCGCCTTGCTTGGCCTACCTTAGAGCCTGTATGTGCATATTCAGGTACACTTGGCGATACTACGACACACCACTTCGATTTCAAACTATTTCTAAAGACAACTGTAATAATTAACATAGTTCCATGTTCAGAATTAATACCGAGAGTCAAAAATCCGAAAGTCAAAATGCTGGTAATATAATGTCAAGCGAAAAAGCCAAAAATTCAAAATAATGGAAAACCCAGGGAAATTTTATGTTATAATAAGCTCCTCTTACCCAAAAGCTTTTGAAATGTAAAAGAGGCGAAGGAAAATTCCATAGCAATAATAACTATTTATTAATTTAAACTTTAAATTATGAGACATTGCTTTTAATTAGGAGAAGGTCGTTGACGCATTATAAGTTGCGAATGCGTTTTTCGATACTATCATTAACCATGGCATGTTTTTTATTTATTACTGTCACATTTGCCCTAAAGAGTTAATTCTATTAGATTAATTCTATTCTAGAGTTAATTCTATTAGCTTGCTCTAGCTGCATATTTTTAGGTGAGTTTCGAATGAAATTGGGAAATTTCTTCTCTAATAACGGTGAAATTATATAATTAGTAGTTGAAGATTGATCAACTTTATAATTTTAATTTTTCTAATATCGTTGTTTTAAAAGAATATATATAGGAAGTTTGGTGCACAAATTTTTCTTAGTTTTAGCTAAGGAAAGTCTCGTTCCAAGAAAAATTCTCCTCCATTAGAGCCTAATTCTTAATTGGATTTTGATCTGAGCCTTAAAAGATTTAAGATCCTTCATTCTGGATATTATATCAGGTATCCAATAAAGATTACGCGTTGTCTTTTATAACTCACCTAGACCAATAAAAATAGTTTAAAGAAAAGAATATATTCTACCCAAAAGAGTCTATCCGTTTCCCAACAAAATTAAACTTTATCCAAGCCTCTTGAAGTAAACTCTTAAGGTTTTAGAGGAAAAAATACTAAGTCTGTTCAAGTACGTTTTTAACAATCAATTTAATTTTAAATTTGATAGCCTGAAAACTAAAAAATATTTATTAAATCCTACTCACCAGCGAAAAATCAAATGAACATATTCTAAGGCATTTGAGAGGAACCACATTAGAATATGTGAGAGGTTTCGGATTAAAACAAACACAGATACAACAAATAATAATTAACTTTGATATAACTATCGCTAATATATACAATTAGCTAACTTTACCATTAGTAATATTTACTACAACCAACAAACGCGCAAAGTCCTTTCCTGTTTTCCCACTTGATCTCATTAATCCAATTTTATTTTTCTTTATCCATATTTTTATATTCATTGCGCACAATGCTATCTAGCAGGTCAAAATTAATTATTATAGGCTAAAAATCAGCCATTACAATAGTGATTTGTTATAAATTTCGTTGTTTTTTACGTATATTTTTACGTGCATCAATACAATGATGATTCTTTACTCTATACACTTACATAGTGTAATTTTACGTTTACCATATTTTCGGCACCTATAGAGTGATATTTGAAAGGAAATACAATCTAATTTTACCTATAGTTCTGTGGGAGTCTTTACTATGTTTGACTCGTGTTTTGAAACCTCTCAATAAATAAGGATAGATCTTTTTGAAAATTTTACCTTCCAAAATTCCATCATGCCATATTTGTGTGTAGCTGTGTGGGTGAGAGATAAACAACTAAATCATTTAAATAGTGTTTGAGATTTCAGAATAGAAAGACCGCTACACATTAAATTTGTATTATGTTTAACAAATTGAATTAATTTCCAATTTACACTTTTCGAGTCCTTAACAACGAACTGTATGTATTTATATAGGAATAGATGGTGAAATTTCATCTTTTACAAATTTTGCCTTGGCACAAAATTCTTAAGAATATAAAGATTTATCTGATACACCCCTGATGATATTTAATGAAATATCTTTTTAGTGTCTTCGTTATTTGTACAAACTAACTCCCACAAAATACCACTAATAGAAGTTCATATGGGACTCTATTGAAGAGTGTTGTGCTCACTTTTTCTATAAATTTTTCCTTTTTTATTTCTCCCTATCCATTCCCCTTTGTCCTCTTGGTAGATATGACATCCCCGATTATATTAGTTTCTTTCATTTTCTTAAATAAATATTTAACTCCACCTGACCGTTCTCTCAGTATCCCTGGTTACGAAGTTTCTGAATCTTTACTCATCCTAAAAAGACTGCGCAGAATCCCCCTAGCCAATGAGCCAGAATGCACATTAATGTAACCAAGTTAAGATTAAAGACATAAAAATGACAAGAAATAAAAACATATAGAGGTGTAGTGTAGTTATTAAGAGAAAAGGTAAAAGGAGGGCAAATGTTGAAGAAAAGTGAAGAGAATATGTGGAGAAGAAAAGATTACCCAAGTTGACCAACTTTGCCTCTATGGAAAATGAAGCTGCACAAAATTCCAATCCATGCTTCGGTTACATAAAGAAGATAAGTCGCCATAGAGGGCAAGAGTAGGAGTAATATACCGAATAGGATTGGTAAAAGTTTAAATTAAGGAGTCTTGGAGGCCGTTTATTCCTTTTCTTAGATATAATAAGGAAATCCAAGGAAGTCTAAATATTTTCCTGACTCCTGATGACCAAGGTTCGAAGTAAATTCGAGGGTGGAATGGTGCAGGTGGGTGGCAGTCGAATGAAAAACGCTACGAAATCTAAGCGAATATGGCAGAAAAAGTCGACCATTTTCCTATTTCGATAAGAAGAGGAAAAAGTTTAGTCTAAAATAAAGCTTTTCAAACAAATGAAACAGCTGCTGGATCGCCCGCAAACAGAGATCCGCCAACGGTCTGCATTGAAGAATTCCTACAAAAAGGAGAAGGTTATTTCAGGTGTGGTGTCCAGCAGCCAAACCTTATGACGGATGGGGCAGGATAGGACTTAATAAACCCTTTCAGAGAAGAGAAGAGAAAGAGATGACAATGGAATGTCTTGAAGTGATTAAGAAGACTTCTAGACAATGACAATTGTTTGTGGCTAGATGAGACAGAAAAGAGAATATAGTCATGCATTTATTACTTCTTCAATTTTACTGTTCAAAACAAAGAACTATATTACATTTGGCTGCAGCATTTTTTTTTCCATTTTAGTGTTTTTTGTTTATGACATTTTTCAGCAATGAGCCACAGAACGCCAATTTTCGTACAGAAATCCCATTAAAAGGAATTCTCAAAAACTAATGGCAATAACACCCCGGTAATTGAATAAATTCCTCAACAGGAGGAAAAAGTAAATGAATAGCACAGAGAAGAAGAATGAGACGGAGGTAGAGTTGTTGCGTTTTCTTTTCGGATCTAAAACATTGCGTTTGAAAAGTAGCTCTGAATGCTTAATTCTTTATCGAAAATGGCTTATCTACTCTTTCCCTCTCTACCTGAATTTATCTTCTTTGGACTGCCATTGCAAAAACAATGAATTGTTTACGTATTATTTTCTCATACTTCTCACAAGTCTCGGTGAATCTGTTTAGTCGAAAGTGTTTCCAAATATGAACAAAAAGGAAAAAATTGTAGCACCTTAAATAAGCTATTAAATACTCCATGATGTTCGGGAGCTAACGTTTGATGAAAATGTTCGAGATAAAACACGGTACATTTATAAAAAATGTGACAGGGAAAGTTGTTCTTTTATGAGAAAGTACAGAAATGGGCTTTGTTCATCTCAGAAAAGGGATCAGTGACTTAATATATGGAATGAGTTTCAAACTTTTGTCTTTTGTGGATAACAAATTAAAACTGGGGGCATTAAAAAGAAAAAATTTAAATGAATGAAGTTGATGATGCTTTTATCTGTTCATATTTAAAAATATATATATTTTTTCCGCAAATAGAAAGGAGGTTGAATGTAAAATAACGAAAATGCAAGAGGATTAACTGTAAATAAATGGAAAGGTTAAAATAATCCTTAACTTTTAGGAGACCAACATCTTGCGTGTTTCATCCATGTATATAAAGGAAGAAAATGAATAATTGTAAGCATTATAACCTGTTTGAGTTGGGAGAAGTTTGAAGGTTGAGATCCTGTCTGTTCACATATGGAATAATAACAAAGAAACAGAGGTGGTATCGGAATTGAGAGTCGGGTATGTAAATTTAATGTAGATGGATGAAAGCTTTCTTAAGTGGCTTTCTGTTTTGGCTATGTTTTGCATTGAAAATTCATCGAATGATCGTATGTAGCATGGCTGTTTTTTTGGGTAATGTAATCTAATACGATCATTTTTTGATTTGTAATGGGGCTTTCAGTTCTATGACTTATCCCGTTATATACGTTAATACTCCGTCGAACCTGAATAAACACTGGATTTACATCACCAGCAATTATATTCAAAGATAACCAATGCCTGAAATAGTGTTAGTAATGCGGGTATATGTATATATAGACCGATAGATGGATGATATATATATATATATATATATATATATATATATATATATATATATATATATATATATATATACTCTGCTTGATGGAATCCTAAGCCTATTTCTTCACCAACCAATGCTTTATAAGAATGTGGAATGAGAATAGACTAATCATGTGTTAGATTCTACTAGAATAAAAACTGAGAATAGGCAACCGGTATTTTTAGAAAAAACTAAGAGTAATATTTCTATATTTATTTTTAAATTAACGAGAAAGATATAGAAGTCTCCAAATATTCCAAATAATTATTAGAGAGGGTGGGTGATAACAGCCCCTCATCGGCAGAGTTTATTTTTTAAAGTAAAATTTGTCTTTGAACGAATAGTTTTAATTCCTAGAATAAAAATAAATAAGGTCTATAGAAGTATTAACAGCCACAGAGAGATCTATATTATGTAAGGTATCAACAAGAAGTATAAGAAAAATGGCAAACAGTAATTTTTGCAAACATAGTAAACATTAAATCTACGAATTCTAAAATTATTCGAACGAGGAAAGGCGTTAAGCTTGTCATTAAGATCATAGCAATTGGGAAAATTACCAAAAAGGAGGTTATCATTACTGAAACCAATATTATCCCATCATTATCGAAATTAGGAGGAAATCAAAAGTCTTCCCAACATCGTTGGATATCCTCTTTTTCTCTCATTTTCCGATAAATATGACTATTTTTATCATATTTTCTCTTCCCGGCAGCCGTTGCATGTCAACAGCTTTAGTGAATGAAAGAGAGAAAAGTATAGAAGAAACCCAAAGGCTTCAAGCAATGAAAAGCTCTTCCTCGCCTTTATATTGTCTTCCAAAGATGGCGTTATGGCAGCGGATCATATTTCATTTGACGACTCCGTCATATCTCATGAATCCAGGTTACATGGATGACGGATGTGGTTTTGGGTGGGATAATTTATATTTCCCATTTTTACAATATTTGTTTGTTTTTCCCCTCGTTCGTTACGTTTAAATGCCAATTTCGAAGCAGTTAAGTGAATGAGAGACCTCTTTATCTAATGAGGTGAACCCACATAACCATCGCTACCTACAAGCAGCCGCTATTCATTGTTAATAAGAGTAAGAACCAATTCTATAGAAGGGAATAATTTAGCGGAACTTCCACGAAGTACCAAATAAATGTCGGAAACAAACTCATTGGTATATTTATCTCCAAATCCGATTCAGGAACCCCCAATACGAGAAATAGATGCAAATACCACAAAATCGCAGAGTGACAAACAAGACTTAAGCCATCAGATTGGTGTTTCAGAACATACATTGGAGTTTTAAAACGTTAAAGAGAACGTCGCCGGACGTTTTCTGGGAGGAAATGTGGAGGTAGAGAGTTCTAATTTTATGTTCTTGATGACATTTTAGGGGTGTTTTATTCTGAATGATCGATTCATGTGAATTGGAGGGTTGATAAGGCATCGATTTAGTCGTTTATTATTCTTGGAGATTTCCTATATGAGAGATGTTTCACATGATTCTAAGGCCACATGTTATCGATCGATCGTTTGCTATTTAGTTCTGCTTTTTAAAACCCTTCTCTGCTGAGGATAAGTCTTTGCGGGCTATAAAAAAATACAGTACCAAAGAAAGAAAATGCAGTCTACTGATTTTTTAATTAAAAATAGTTAATTCTTTACTTAGGAAGCAGGTTTCGGAAACCTGTCTCCTAAGTAAAAACATGTTTTATAAAAATATAAGCCGTAAACTGCGTCTCCCTTCTCATAGTACATGGAAGAGAAATAAATATATTTGATCTGAATGAGCGCTTGAGACTGAAATCCGTTGTTAACGGCAAGAGTTGTTGTTGAACCTGGCTCTTTCAGGTTCAAACCCTGGGATTAGATTGATTAGGTGTCGCGGATAATGGGTATAGAATGTTATTCCTCTTAGCCTTAGTGGTAGAGCAAGTGGCTGACAACTGGCTGACCTATTTTGGAGTCCCAGCCAGGATATTTCATTTTTATTATATGGTTAGTTCTGTTTCTTCGCTTTCCTTGTTTGGAGTTCAGGATTTTTCTCATTCTCTAATCACCTCACGTTACCAATCTGCTGGACCTCCAAAGACGTTGGCAACCAATAAATGACCTTGATTTACGTTTCTCTTGAGCTGTAATAAAGTTACCGCTTATAATTCACCGCATTCCCTCTCTAACCAATCCCTAATATTTTCTCTTTGTATCCCTCTTGCTTCTGGGTATCTTAACATCCCTGTAACGCTAATATATTCCATTTCCTCCCTTCTCATCATGTGATGCAATATATTAAGCTGTTCTCCTCAATCCTTCTCATTAGCTTGTCTTTCTGTCCATGGCACTCTAATGACACTTTTCTAGCACCATATTTCTCTTGCTTCTGTGTTTGTTTTGAATCAATTTGTTTATTGTCGAGGAATTGCATCCGTAATTTATCAATATCGCCCACAAATTTACTTTCACCAATCTACCTCTAATTTGTAGCGACAATCTTCTGTTAGTAAGATTGTTTTGCAATTTGGCAAAGGCACTTTTGGCACCTGCAATTCTTCTCTTAATTTCACCCGAGCAACGTCCATCTTCTGTCATCTTAATCTTTATATCAATAATTTACTGTAATTGTGTAATTTGTTCGTTCTTATTGTGTTCTTTTAGCGTGGCCCTTCTGTTTTCTTCGTAATTTGCATAACATCGGTCTTGTTGTTGTTTATTTTCATACCTCCCTTCATTTCTGATTCTGCCACCTGGACATTTTAAACAGACTATCGTATGTTTTTAACATCGATGCGTTTCAACTCTATCCCCATCACCTCTTGAATCTCCTCCATGACGCTCTCGCTGTATAACAAGAATAAGCCAGATAACAAGAATCAGTCATACGTTACACCTCTTTTGATATCTACCAGTTCACTTCTCTCCTCTCCTATTTATACTCCTGAGTTCTTGTTCCAGTACCCACACTTGAGATTATTCTAATGTCCTTACCATCACTTTTTAGTTGGAATAAATCTCGAAGATGAGGATATCCTTTTTTAAAAATGCAAAACTGACGAAAGGAACTGATCACTTTGATATCGTTTATTAGATCATGCAAAGCTGGGGAGAATAATTAGTTGCATCTTTCACCCTTTTATCAGGGTCTCCGAACGTCACGAGTGTCGACGAATTGATCACACGTGCTTTCTTAGTCTGTAAAGTTAAGGGGAGGAGAGGTCATTAATGGCAGTAAAAGCTTTTCTTACGCCATGGCAAGTAAAGGACTAGAGAGAAGTGATCGCATCTGCTTTCCTTTCTATGCTAATGTGATGATAAGGAGAGGGGAGTTATTGATCTAATCTGAAGTTATTTAAATATAACTTAGGAAAAGCTCAGTATGTTAGATATGAGAGATATTGATTACACCTGACGGTCATTTGTATTTTACGAAAAGCTGAGGAGATGCAAATAATTCATCGCATCTGCCTTCTGTTATTAACACGCTCAAAGCTGATGAGAGACAAAATGATTATATTACATTTGATATGCATTGCGAAGATATGGAAAGACTGGGAATTGATCGCATCTCACATATTTAGGTAATGCGAAGCTAATGAGAGGAATTGATCCAATCTCACGTCAGTTCATATGCCACAAGGAATAAAGGAGAAGAAAGCCATTGCTTGCATCTTCTTTCCTTTATATGCGAAGGCGAACAGGAGAATATGGTAGAAAATAAGGTGAGGAGAAGATTTTATCTCATCGCATGTCCTATATTCGGCTAAACAAAGCTCTGGAGAGAACAATACATGATTACAGCTGACGTCTTTTCTTGAGCCATCTGAGGGTGAGAAGGAGAATGTAATTGCTCGCATCTGAGGTCTTTTCTTAAATGATGAGAAGTTGAGAAGAAGAAATGATCACAATCCCAGACCTGTCTGATTCCAGGATGCCATGAGAGGCTAAGGAATAGAGATAGGTTGAGCCCACCTCATGTCCTGTCTATGAAAATGATAAGATAAGAATAAGAGATGAATTTATTTCCTCTGGTATCATTTCTTAAGGCACCTAAAACTAAGGAATGCAGATGAAATGATTGAATCACATTTTTTTATCTTCTTAAGCGAAGTTATATGTAGATTGATTGCATCCTGCGTTTTTCTTAGCTCATCCAAAACTGAGGACAGAAGAAGAATTTATCGCATCTGGCCTACCTTCTTAGGCTATGCGAAGCTGAGGATTGGAGAGTATTTAATTGCATCTAACATCCTTTCGTAAGGCATGCAAAAATATGGAGATGAATTTGTCTTATTTGACGTCCGTTCTTATGTCATGAGAAGTTGAGGAGAGAAGAGGAATTGATCAATTATATTTATTTTATATATATAAAAGAAAATTATGTAAATAGAGGAATTAATTACCTCGTTTGTCCTTTAATTTCTCGTGAAGCTTACGATTGTAAAGTTAATGGTCGCTTCGGACGTCTCTATTTATCATAATCAAAGCTGAGCTCAGAAAGGAGAGGAATTTATATTGTCTCACGTCATTTCTTAGGTCATCCAAATATGAGACAAGGAATAGAATTGATCCGATCTGACCTCTTTTCTTAATATATGTGAGGCTGCGGATAGGAGTGTATGTTAACGCATTTTAAACTATTCTTGCGCCATACAAACCCAAGGACAGGGAATGACGTATATTATGTGATTTCTCAGGTCAAGGAAAGCTGATGAATAAATAAGAATATTTAAATAGTAATGAGGCTTATTTTAAAGTTATGATTTATGAAGCAATTGCATTACGATTTCGTTTACAATGATATTTCCAAATTAATGACCTTTCTTTGTTTTCTATTTTTAGTCTATACCTTGCACAGTTTATAGGATCTCTTTTACTTTGCTATGCCAATCGGAGCTGACGAGAATGTAGAAATGGAACTTTTTTCTCCCTAATCTTTATGGATTTATTCTCCTTCAATCAAATTGTTTAATTCTCTTTGTGTCTATATAGTCAGTGGACAACATATTAAAAAGTAAAATTCGTAAGATCGATAGAGGCAAAATTCAGTCAAAGCGGAACCACCAAAATTAACGTAAGCATTATCCAATTCAATAAAATCTTGACTTATAGGAAAATAATACAAGAATGAAATGCTTTTTCCACGAGTAATTCAACGAGAATAAATCCTTGTAAACAAAGAGAAAAGAGAGAACCTTTATTTAAATAAAAGTTAATCAATCCCCACAAAATGAGCGATTTGTTAGTACTTTTCCATCCTAAAGATTTAGTTTGAACCCGAAAAGACTGCAACCTTTATAACGCTGTCTCTTTATTTTTCTACGTGTTAGGCATTTCGTTCGCCCCTTATTTCACATTTATTAACAACATTTTTATTTTCATTCGTTTTTTATAGAATTTCCATTAATTATATTTCTCCCCGAAAATGTTGTTCCGTGGCTCATGGCTAACAAATTCAGTGAACAAAGAAAGCGGATTTCCAAATAAAATTGTTCTTGAACGATACGATTATTTTCTTTGTATCAGGCAGTAAATCTTTGAATAAATAACGACTAGATAACTTCCGTTTTTATTTATCCACTCATCGTTCTATGTATAGTAATTTTTGTTCTGCGGATGAAAAAGAGTCATGAGTCAAGAACTTGAAACAGAAAACGTGAAAATGAATAGAAGAAACTAATAACAGAAATTAAATATATTCCTTGTCTTGATCAATAAATATATAGATATTGTACTTTATCTCATTTTATCTGAGTATTTATTCTTCTGCCGCAAGGCCGATCATATATTATTCCCTTTGGTCTCTTTCATTCTTCTTTTACCCCTCTTCTCCTATATGGATGCCATCAATGATTTCCCTTCTTCCCTTTTTCTTTAAGGATCGGTTACTCAAAGGCGCCCTTGAAATGGTTTCATTCCTGTGTTCTAAAACATTTTTGTGAAAGAAGAATAATCGGAAGCATAATAACGGGCGGTCTCAATGTAGGTACGTGGATGATATTTTTATTTATTAATTTTCTTGTACAATAAAACTAAATAATGTAATAATATAAATAAAAAACCGGATTTCTACATTGAATGACATTGTATCATCAAAAGGCTTTGTTTCTAAGATGTTTAAATTTCTCTGTTGTTTAGATAAAATATCAAACATGAAATAAATACGAGTATAAACCGTATGGCAAATAATTTAGGAATATTTAATCTAATTATTAACTTTAACTTTAAAATACATTTCCCGAATCTTAATAGAATCTTAATAGTATTAACCTCCTTGTCGAGAATTCAGGTCAATTCTACCATTTGGCCGAGAAGCCATGAGGCTGGGCACGTTGTCGAGTGACGTAATGGAAAGTTGCGGGAACCGTGAGAGTATCGAGCCGCTTCAGCTGATAAGCAAGGAGCAAGAATTACAAACGCGCGGGTGCAAGAAGACGCTGCCCGCCTCTATGGGCGATATCAAGAAACCCCGCTGGAGTTGGTCCTTATCCCTCGGTGGTGTGTTTGATTAAGGAGATATCCCTCCTTGGCCTGAGGCATTAAAGCTTCAGGCCAGCCCACATATAATACTAGACACAGCCTGGAAAAAGTTATATAGGCCAGCCTTTCTGCACGAAACACGTCGTTTTCTCGATTCCCTTCTCGAGCCAGAAGGTGCCCTATAAGGCTAGAGGAAAGATACTCAGAGAAAAACCGTTAGAGGAGGAGACTTAAACCCGCCGTCCTCATCCCCCTCTCCTTTCCGTACCCCCAGTGGGGTGGCGAAGTATATAATCCAGGAGACTAACGTCGTGTACGAATATTCGTGCAAAGTCGGTGACTGCGAACACCACAATTCAAAGTACATCGGCGTAACCTCCACAACCCTGTCAAGGCGACTGATAGCTCACCTTCAAGATGGATCGATTAGAAAACACGACCACTCTTATGGCACTACCATAACCAATGAAAAACTGAATAAGATCACCTATATTATCCTTAGACTGAAAAAACGCACAAGATTGCGGATGGCCGAAGCCGTCATTATTCAAATGATGAACCCGTCAATTAACGTGCAATTTCAGCCTGAAACCATACTCCAGAAATTTCGGTGTCTCCGAGTTGGCTGCCGTTAAAAGAAGCACGTTTTTAAACTTAATTTTCCTTTTCCTTCTTTGCCAGAGAACTAGATCAGAGCGACAAATAGTTAGACAATTACAATTTGATGTAAGAGTGTATGTCTGGGTAGGGGATAAAGAAAGGGTGTGGGGACAGATAGCGGAAAATAGACAAGTGGTGAAAAGAGAAAGAAGTGTGGTAGGGTACAAAGAGATGCTAAGAGCCTGGTGATCAGGCCTATCACTTTTAAATACTTTTACTTTCATGGTTTCTTTGTTGTCTTTGAGGTAGTTTATATAATATGGCGTTCAAGCCATTTTTCTTTAAAAAATTAATGTTCTTGTGTATGATATGTGCATTTGCTGTTTTGGTAATAAATGACTTTAATCACTATTGTGTTGCGCTGGTGTCTTTTGTTTTTTCTTAAATGTCTTCTTCGGTATTTTTTGGTCTTCATCGGTGAATTTTTGTAGAAATCGGTGAGGTTTCATAATTGGGTAATCTTTTTCTTGGTCATTTTTGGGAGTCTGGGTTAAAACATTCTTATTTTCATGTGTAGAACGGTACTTCTGCTCCGTCAGCGAAAAGCCCAGCGGAGCACGGAAATCTTGCTTGACCTATGCCTCTTCAATTGTGTTTAATCATTTGTACAATAGCCTCGTCCAATTCTCGATTAACCATTTCCTGCATATTCCTTGTCCGTTCTTCTATGACAACGTTAATAGGACTTATCCCCTCTTCCCGGTGCAGCTCTGTCTGGCGTCTTCTCTCTCGCATGTATGTACCTGTAATTATATACATACATTTATTCTGCACCACTTGTAGTTTCCTCTTTTGTTTCTTAGGGACACATGAGAAGGCGGAAGCGGAGTATAGCAACATCGATCTTACAAGTGCATTGTAGATCTTTTTCTTATTACTTTCACGAAGATTTTTGAACCTCTATAGAGTTTTGACTGCAGCAGTGGCCTTTGTGATTCTCTCTCAGACGTGCTTCTTGTACCCGGCTGAAGTAAACTTCATTCCGTCAACATTGCACTCCGTGGTGTAGGAATAGCGTATATCCCGCACCCTGACGTCGTATAGTAGTTTCCTGCATATAGGGACTACTTTGAACTTTCCTGTTTGGTGCGGATCTTCCACCGGGCCACGTAGGTGTTGAGGTTTTCAATTTCTGCTGCTGTTCTACCAGCTTGCTGAGGCGCATTCCTCCATGAACAAGTGATTATCTGGGTGAAATCATCAGCGAATTGAATGTTGAGGCAATTAAGGTTAAGGGGCTGGGATAACAGCGGTGTAAATCCAGTAGAGAGTGGGGAAGTGGCACCCACCCTTGCAGGCGGCCCGCAGTGAGCAGAAATTTTGGTCTGTCCGTGCACCTTAAACGAATGGACGCCGCTCTCTCCATGACATAGTCACATAAAGTTCTTTCTATGTTTTCACTTAGGCCCAGTCGTAAGAGCTTGTACTGCATTCCCCGTTGTCACACCTTATCAAACGCTTTTGATACATCCCGAGAAACAATGTCCACGTATCTTCTTTCACGTTTTGCTTGTGCTAGCTTTGCCGTGATGACATTAATCGCGATCTCCGTACTTCGCTTTCTCCTAAACCCAAATTGATGTGAGTTGAAGAGTGGGTTCTCCTCCAGGTGTGATACCATGCTTTGGTTGAGTATCTTCTCGAAGAGCTTCAGGCTAAATTCCGTGCTTAGGAAAGAATACAATCTAGAAAGTATCTCATGTCCAGAGAGGCGTTATATATCCTTCTCATCGTTTCCTTGACATTGGATGGTGCCTTTCAAAGTTTAACTTTTTAACCTCGATTTTCCTGAGGCTTTTTGTCGGAATAAGCGGATCGCGCCGAGTAGTCCTTCTTCGGTAATTTTGCCGTCTCTGTCGCACTGTCTTTCAATCTGGTGGTGAGGGTGCGTCTTGTGTATTTGTTAGTTAAGCTCGTCTATGATGTGGTTTTCAAACTCTAGGTCATAGTCTTTGTTTTCCTCCTCAGTTATACTAAAGATTTTTTCCAAATAACTTCGGAATATCTCTTCAATTCTTCCTTCTCCCGTTTCGATGTTTCCCTCTTTTTTTGTAACATGATCTTATTCTTCCCAGTCGATCCTTTGAGATTTCTGATCTTTTTCCAAAAATCTTTGGGAGTTGCTTCTTGATTGAGGCTATCGATCGCATCATCCCATCGTCTCCATTGTTGTTCGAGGATCAACTGGTTGAGTTCTTCTTTGATTTCCTTACTTCGTTGCATTAAGTGAACTGATACATTTCTGATGTTAATTTTATACAATAATTTCAGCTTACGGTATGAATCCTTCATGTATTCGGTACATCTGTAGGTAGTGATGGTTTTATACTTGGATTTAGGGATACAAGCCCTATCTGCGTCGATCAGATGGTTATTGTAGTCGTCAAGTGCCTCGTCCAAATTGGGCGGATCGTAGGCCTCGAGAAGGCGCGCGTATCGTGTCCAGTCTGCTCTTCTGTATTTATTTATGACTACAGCTGAAACTTGTATAGGATTCCTGTTGATAGTGAGCAGGATCCCTGACGATTCGTCAGACATATGTCCGGTTTTGTGGCACTTCCTGCTCTGACAAAGGGGGAGAAGTTGGGACCTATTCGCTGGGCAATATTTCTGTCCAGCAATAGTCAAGAATTCTTCTTATACCGTTGAAGGTCCTGTAGCCGGATTCTCGGCATCTGACGTTCAGATCCCCCATTAATATAGTGGGGGCTCTTCTGCCAAATAGGCCAGTGAGAGTGGAAATCGTTGACACGTCTCTCCTTGGTGGTTTTATATCCGGTAGTAATGACCAATTTGCCTATGTCGAGTTCGCCTTCACTCACGAGGTAGGATTCTTCTAGATTTCTTATTTGCTTGTATTTAATTCCTTTCTTTATTGCAATAGCGGCACCGTCGAATCCTTTCTGTGAATAATTCCTGATCAATACATCGTACTTACAAATTTTAATTTCTGCACTACGCGTGTCGATCCCGTGTTCCGAAATTAATATGATATCTGCATTAATTTCTCTGAATACATTTCTGTAAAGAGTTCTTTTCGTCGTCCAACCGTCGTTATTAATTTTAAGTATCTTCAGTGCGTTCCGTAACATAGTGATTTGTTTTTCCTTATGCTTCTTCTTATTCTTATTTTTTTCTTGGGGGCTGGCTGGGCGGTTTTACTGTGCTCGGGGTTTTCCTTCTTTGGAGGTGGACTTGGGGTTTTGGACCTACCCTTCGTAGCTCATGTACGGGTGTAGATGCCCTCGTCATTGTTAGAAGATGAGGGTCTCTGCTTATTTTCAGCCCTTTCATCTTCCTCTTCGTCGCCCTCTTCGGATTCCGCCGATGAGAAGGCTTCGACGATTTCTTCCAGTCCAGATTTGACATTTTTGTTTCTTATGACTGATTCCTTGAATAACTTAGAGCATTCAGGATCTGCAGTCATGATTACTGACGGGAGATTGATGGCTTTTAAGAGTGCATTAAGTACCTGGTTGCAAAAGCCAGGCTTGCCTGCATTAGCCACATTTGCGTGGGTAATGCAGATCCGTATCTTTACACTTAGATCTCTTGTGATATTCATCTGTTCAGGTCCGGGTGCAGTCTTTATTTCTTCATTCTTCTTGGCGACGTTCGCGTAGGTCACTTCTTTGGCTTTCTTCTCTTACTTCTCCTTCTTTCGATGATGTCTCGGCGCTCTGGTAGATTCAGGGCCATGGTCCTGTGTTCTCCTTTACAATTGAGACATTTCTTCTTAGTGCTCTCGCACTTATCGAATTGGTGTCCCTCTGTGCCACATTCATGGCCTCACAGTTTGTCCTTGTCCAGGCATTTCATCGTTGTGTGATCCCCGAGTTAATAGCCTACAAAGCACA
This sequence comes from Ceratothoa steindachneri, assembly GCA_963969495.1. Taxonomy (NCBI): domain Eukaryota; kingdom Metazoa; phylum Arthropoda; class Malacostraca; order Isopoda; family Cymothoidae; genus Ceratothoa; species Ceratothoa steindachneri. The sequence goes on along the minus strand of OZ018323.1, from coordinate 134,738,930 downwards.
TTTGTATGCTATTAAATATCTCTTGTTGGATGTTCTCTCCTGGGATTCTCATATTAAAGACAAAGATCCCGTCCGTAGTCGCTTTTTTGGCCATGTCGGTGGTGAAAAACGTTATTTTGAACATGTGGGGGCATTTGAGTCTCAAAAGTTATGGTTGTGCGTACCCTTTTCAATGGCTGAAAGTGTGAAATCTTAAAAAGGGAAAGATAAACTAATCGATAGTGAAAATTATGTGTATCACAAATATAAAACAATAAAGATAATTCTAAAATATTTTGGAGATGTGAAAATAGAGCTTGCAGGGCAAGGCTTCATTCTGACTCAACTATACAAAAGCAAAACATATCGGGGAGCATGATCATAGTGCAACAGTAGCCAAAGTTAGTGCTATGGTCTGTGTTAATAATAATAAAGAAACATGCATTTCAACTCATAGTCCCTCCTGTTCAATCACTGCTAATAAAATTAGCGAGTTAAATGCTTGTGTGCTTTCTGAAATGCCGAAAATGCCGCATTCGACGATGGAGACATGCGCAAGCAATCTTCCTCACTTCTCTAGGATCAAATATGTTTTTTTTCAATTTTCCCTGAAGTCTTGAACCGCAGTGTTTTATCAACTTTACATTATTCACATCCAGGTTGAAAATTTTAAAGTGTAGAGATTATTTGCCCTGCTTTCCGACAAATCCAAAGAACCTATGATAGATTTTTTTGCAAAAGCAAATGATTTAGTGCAAAGTCAAGGCCTTGAAAGCATTATCATGGATTTTGAAAACACATCTTGCAACAGTTTTTTGGCTACATTTCCCTAATGCCGATCTAACAAGTTGCCTTTTCATTAGGATCAAAATGTGTATAAACACATAATACAAGAATGACTCAGGTGTAAATATCACGAAGATGATACTTTCAGCCTTAAAATTCGATTAGCTGTTTTGTCGGATTAGCCTTTTTACCAGTTGACGACGTAATTGAAGAATTAATTGATCACGACGATATTACGCAATCAGTGGTGTCATATTGTGGAAATAATTATATAGGCCCAGTCAGGGAAAGGGACCAAAGAAGGCGACGACTTGAACTAAGATTCCCCATCGCATCTTGGAATATTTATGAACGATGTCTGATAAGAATGTTACGCACAATTAATAGTCTAGAAGCCTAGCATGGAACTTTAAATCACGCTATAACGGCATATCATCCTTATATCTGGAATCTGGTTAAATTCTGAAATGTGAAAAGCAACTTACAAACTGCAAAGTACACAGATTCCTTCAAGGAGAAAAATTTTACAAAAAAGAAGTATAAAAACTTAAGCAAACGCATAGTTGCTATGTTGCAACGCTATGATTCCTCCCCAAAGCGCAAATTTTGTCTGCTGTTGCACACAATCTAAAGTTTTGATCCAATCTACATGTTTTTAACAAATCTAAAGCCTGATCAATAATCTAATCTACTTGTTTTAACAAATTTAAAGCTTGATAAATAATCATATCTATATATTTTCACAAATTTGAAGCTTGGTAAATAGACTCTAATAATCTACATGTTTTAACAAATTTAAGCTTAATAAATATAATCTACAATCTACATGTTTTAAGCAAATTTGAAGCTTAATAAATAATCTAATCTACATGATTTAACAAATTTGAAGCTAATAAATATAATATAATCTACATAATAAATAAATGCGCCCAAATAAATAAATATTTGTGTTTGAAGTTATTATTTTGAAGTTTTATTCCTTGATTGAGCAAACAGGGAGCGAATTGTCCTAGTACCGAATTTTCCGTGACCAAAGTGTCCAGAACCGAATTGTCCTAGTACCGAATTGTCCGTGAGCAAAGTATCCAGAACCGAATTCCCTAGGACCGAATTATCCGGATACCCCCGTTCCCTTATCTTCCTCTCATCTGCCGCTGCTGGGAGACGAGCGAAGTTTACTTAATTAAGTTTGACGGCCACTCCGTCTAAATATAATATACACACACACATATATATATATATATATATATATATATATATATATATATATATATATATATATATATATATATATATATATATATATATATATATATATATATACTTGTCATTCTACGACATAAATTAAATATCTATATTATAAAAACTAGTGTCAGGTTTAGAAGGGTCTTTAAGGGGTCTTTTAAAATGTCTTTTAAAGGTTTTCTTTTCCTTTATTAAGTGGTTATAAGACTGAAAGCTTTGGCTATTAAGAAGATACGGATAAATAATCTTTTACATTTTCATCTCTCATTTGCCACCTGCAAACTATTTTCTTTGTGTATCCATTTTTTATTTACCGTTTATGTTTACTGTGTGTAATTTTTGGAGACTGTGCATCTCCTTTATTCCCCAGTGGAATTTTAACCTTTCACACCATGAAAGGCTCAGTAAGAATTGTTATTTGTGTTAGTTGGGCAGAGGTAAAGGTTTTCGCGTCGGAACAGACGGCGTCGCCAGACTCCTACCGTTGCCAGCTCTGAGATATTTTTATATCCGTCCCGTCAGAGGCGACAATCGATTATTCGACAATGAAATTGGAAGTGCTGTTTACGTATAATATGACCCCGGAATTTTACCGTGCTAAATTTCCCCACGTCGGTATACAACCCAATCAAACCTATCGTCAGTTTGGATATACGCTTCAGAGGCACTTCAATTACTGGCTCGATTCGTCTAAAGTTCCTCACGATTATGAAGCGCTAGTCGACTTCTTCCTGAAAGACCAGCATTTGGCTTCGCTCTCTTCCAAAATTAGATCAGTTGTAAAGGACTGGAGATGTTCCACCTTCAAAGATTGCATCGAAAAAGCCGATGTATTCACAGGCAAGCCATAACTGTTCCTTAAGGAAGGAAGAAGGACTGATCCGTCGTCCCCTAAGCCAAAAATTGGCAAACCAAAATTTCCTTCCCGTGACCCAACCAAGTTTGTGAAAGTAACTGGCCCCATCGAAGCCCAGAAACTTCTTTTCTTCTGGACCTCCAGACATCAAACCTTTCTCATCAAATCCCCCTGCTTCATAATTCCCCAGGAGACCTATTGTGTGCTTCTCGTGCGTATTGAAGATCATTTGAGCACCAACTGCCGTCAGAACTCGCAATTTCGCATCAGTTCTCATAACCAAGTGCACCAAATTAGTGCTACCCCCGCGCCACCACCGTCGCAAACTGAGCCATCTTCTTCTCCGTCTGTCTCTATTGCCAATTGCAATCAGGTTAATTTCTTGTTTGAAAAAAGCTCCCCTGAAGGCTTAAAGATTGAGAGCGGAGCGGTGAATGGCTGCCGAGTCTTCACCCTTGTTAGATATACAGAGTGTACTTGTATAATGGTGTCAGACAAGCTACTTCTACTTCTCCCGCTAGCTCAGAACCATGTCAAATTTGCAGTAGTACATGACTACCTGGGGCGTGCACCCGGTTCCCTATGGTAAAATGTTTTATCGAGTGTGCGTACTTTACCGCCTGGGCTGGAGTAGTAGCAGCCACCCCAAAATTCTGTGTTCTTCTGATTGGGCAGTGCCCCGGGTTTCTTCCACCCCTGTATGTCAACCAGGCCTCACGCGATCTCAGAAGAAGAAGAAGGAAACAAAGATGCCCACTCTCCTTGAAGCCCCCTGCGACTCCAAGTTTAACAGCGTTACGAATGGGGAATTCGCGAAGAATCAAAATGATTGTGATTGACTGCGTCACGTCTGGACCAAAGCCCGTAATAAGGTACAAGAATCCACCCGTGGAAACAAAGTCCTCTCATACATCGTGAAGGATGACCTTTTATACCGTGCTTGCTCAGAACGTATGCATTCCACACTCCCATGTCCCGCTCATCTTAAAGACTGACCATGACAGTTTATTCTCTGAACACTTCAGCCACATTAAGAGTGCTCAGAGAATTTATAAATATTTTTATTGGCCCAGTGCTGCAAATGACATTTCGAGTTATTACCAATCGTGCTATATATGTCAGAAGATAGCCGCAAAAGCCCGTGTCAAACCCGTTCTTCTGCAGAAGAGACCCATCAATTCGGACCATCGCTCTTGCGGTAATCGACCAATTGGCCCCCAAGTAAAACAAAATCAGCACCATCGTGGATATGCCACTTCCAACCAATAAGAAGTAGTTGAGATCGTTCAGGGATGGGCTTCATTCTACCGCCGCTTTATCAACAATGTTGTCTCGCTCTCTGCCCCATTTGTGCGATTTGCTAAAGAAAAAGTCCCTCGAAAACCTAGTCTGGACCCCGCCCTTATTCGTCGGCTCCCCAACCCTAACAAGCCTTTTGGTATTGGGACTGACGCGAAGAACGAAAGGACAGGCTACGTTTTAATCCAATATAGTAATAATTGTGAAAGCTTCCCTTTTGCGTACGGGAGCCGTAAACTACTTACTCGGGAAAAAATTATGCCATCATCGAGCGAGACGCCCTTGCCATCATATGGGTGGTGCGAAAATATAGGATGTACTTTATAGGTAAAGAACTCCTTATTGAGACTGATCACAAGCCCCTCTTATAATTGAGAAATGTGAATAAGAATAACGGTAGGCTTATGCTTTGGAGCTTATTCCTCCAGTAATTTCAATTTAAAATTTTATATATCAAAGGCTCAGAGAATTGTGTCGCAGATAGCCTGAGTAGAAATCCCCTAAAGCCTATCCCAAGCAAATCTAAAACAAATTTGATGATTGATATTTTTTTCATTTGGCATGTTTGTATATATATAGTAGTAAATATTTCTGTTCGCAAACTGAGAACGATCCTGTAACCCTTTGTAACGTCTTTGTTCCTGTATTACTTGTCTTTTTTGTGTGTGTGTTATTTGCTTGTATAACTCTAGGTCGTTATTGAGCTGAGGTGATCGAGCCTCCGTTTGAATCTAACTTTAGTTCGTCTAAGTCAATAAACTCTGTCGTAGAATAGGCTCCCGACGATATACCATACATAACTATTCGTTAAGGGAATTTTCTATATTTCGAGTGCGTGGTAATCTGATTGACCGAGGTTAGTTTAAAAAGAGGGGGGGGGCCTGGAGAGGCTAATTTATCTTCAATATGCTTAAGAAGTGGAAAGGCGCACAAGGATAAATATTATGGCTACCATTAATAAAATAGAGTTTTATTAATTAAACTATCAACAACACACCCAAAAAATATTTACATTAATGACTTTAAAAAGACTAGCTAAATTCTGGTTTATAAGGTTTCTGGAAGCCCACCTGATTCAAATGAACACCAAGATCGCCTCCTAGTAGGATCCAAACTCAAGGATCAGGTTGCCTCAATTTCCAAGCTTGCTCATAATAGAAAAGATGCTGTCCACCCTTCAGCTCATAGTGAGGTGGTGACTTCTCATTTCACACTAAGATGAACATTACAAATGGCCTTCATTTTTGTAGGAAATATAAATCATGGGGTGGTGAAGAATGAGGCAGAGCAATATTTCCTGACGAAGCTTAGTTCCACTTACTTAGAGCTTTGAGAAGGTCCTTCGTTAGGAAGCGACAAGAGAGCGCTTTCACGAGTCACTTGTGGTGCCCACGGTGAAGTATCGGAGCAATATTCATGACTGGTGGCTACTTTTCATCGAGAGAAAATGGAGCAGTAAACATTTCACTCTAGAACACTGACATAAGCCTTTTTCCAACAGTTCTGTGACAATTTTGAGAAGATGGATCACTTTGTCAAAGAAGCAAAAACAAGAGCAAAGATCAGGGCTAAAAAGAAAATTGACCTTTTGGAAACCTGGATCTGGAATTCAGAAATTTGACCCCGCAGCTGGTACTATGTGTAGCCTATTACCCATGGTATCCGAACTAAAAAGCAGTATTTTATTATTATTATTATATATTTTTAAAAATTATTATTTATAATTATTATCATTTAGTATTATTATTACAGCTATCTCATAAACGTTTTCTACCAGCAATCTGTACAAGGAGGACCGTTCCCACCTGGACAGAGTTCGTTTCGCTAAACATGGTGACTGGTAGACTTCATGACATCCTGCGATCACCTAGTACCAGGTTATGATAAAAAAGGGCATCATTCAACCTATACCTTATTGATCCGCCTATCTTTACTTCTTTTTATTACAAACCTATCTACTCCCTTCCAAACTTGCTCCTCTATTCACAGAGGTTCTGGCTGCCCAGCGCCCTCTTTCTTTCTCTTCTGAGGCTTAGTCAAGTGTCTCTACCTGCCAAAAGCCCGCTAGCTAGATCAAATATTAGGTACAGGGTGTGTTCGATGTACTCTGCTCACCTTCTTCTAGTACAAATATGCAGTAAGGTGCCTACGCCGGCACCATCCTTTATGGTTAAAGCTCCAGCACAATACTAGCTGAATGAGAGGCCGGGTGAACAAAGTCCATCAACATTCGACCCGTCGATCGAGTATGCGTAAATGATTACATTCTGTAATATTATGATCCTATGGAGATTTTTAACCTCCTAAGTCATGCATGCTCATAGAATCTACTTTCCTTTGTGCCTATTTTCCTTTTTCTACAAATATGTATGGTTACGATATAAGGATATAGTGGGAATGCGCAAGGGATCTACAGACAAGCGCAGCTTTACCCTCCCTAGGTGTGGGGGAGTATAAAGTAACATGAGACACCCTTTCAACCGGTGGAGGGACTCACTTCTGACCATCTGCATGCGGTAGAGAGGCCTCTCCTTTGCCCTCCCCCTTGTGGATTCTCAGGGCACCTCCAACCCTTTTCTACATGAGAGGCTCACTACTTTCCTCTGCCTACGAGTGCGGTGGTATCTCTTTTATGTTCTTCTGTGGAGTCGCATATGGAGAACTACATCTTTCAATCAATGGCATTCCCCTTTTATATCACAGAGTAATACTAAGGGAGCAGGTAGGCGGTTAGCAATCGAACGATTCCGTTGGGAGCGAGTCAATATGGCTATTGCCCTTAGAGGGCAAGCGACCAGGCCAAGATCGCTACATATGGTCTCGAGACGCCTTCGTGGAGAAAAGAGTGGGGCAGGATAAACCAAGGTTGCAATGGCGCTGAGTAGAGCCTTGATTACGTCGGGGCACCTCATTGAGAGTCTACCTTGTGTTTTCGAGCTCGTTGGCCTCCAACGCTTTCTAGTTAATCTGTCCATTTTAAAAAGGCGCCCCTTTTCCTCCTGGCTTCTCCATGCCTACGAGCAAAGTCGTTTCCTTGCTTATTCCGAACCTTTCTGTCGATACTAATCACTCCGGGCGTGCCCTTGATATAGCTGGTGGTACAAAAGGTCTTTACTCAGCCTAGCTCAAAACCAAGGCTCCCGCCTTCTTTCAGCCTAACCGTTTCCAGTAAGGTAAAACGCCCGCGTGCTTACGCTGAATCGTTATACTAACAGAGGCAATACCGGTAAAGGTGCTCGTGAGTCCCTCTTCGTGAATTCCTAAGGCTGCCTCCTGTAAAGAGGACAGCACTAAAGGAGCTTCGGCTCCTACGCCAATACTCATGGCTGGACTCACTGGCTCGGAGACAGTATATCCTTCAAAGGAAGGACCCCTGCATCCAAAGCCATCTTGCTGGCCGAAGGTTTCAATGCAGAGGATGGAAAAGTCTTGCATATGAAGCCAAACCTACCCCGATAAATCCTCAAAGCCGACTTTACTTTCAGCGCCTTTTTCGCCCAGAAGCGCTCAAAGTTCGGCATCTAAGAACCATAAGAGCATTCTTGTGATGGTATTCTCTTCCAAGAGATCCCCCGCATATTCGCTGAGCTAGGCTTAGATGTGTATATTTTTTGAATATAATTTCCGTGCACTCCTGGGCAAATGGGAGGAGCTACGGAGGCTTGTCTCCTCCTGTTCCCCGTTAGTTATTCTTTGCAGGAAACCAGGGTGGTGCGTGTCAGCTGCCCACCATTAATGCATAGGAAATAGACATAAGGATGTGCCATTTACACCCCGCATAATGTCTCCGTTCTTCCCTTTGCTTTAATTAACTCTTTTAATGTAGTAACAGTGCAGATGTACACGGAAAGGAGGTAGACTGTATTTCTAGTGTAAATTTCACCATCACCCCATTTCAATTCGAGTGACTTCTGCCGCATCGTGGCACGGTTACCGAGTAACTTCTAGTGATCGAGGATTTGAACGGTAGACACACGTCCAGAGGAAACTACTCAATCTATCACAGTGGTCAAGTCATTGCCGACCTGATCAATGAGCTGGAGATAGGTGCCAAAAATATAGATGATTTTGCGCATCCGTGCCCATGTAACTTTCATGACTTAATTTATTCGTCTGCTCTCCGGATGCATAGACTGATTTCAAATAGGAGGTGGTCGATGATCTCCATAGCTCCATAGTAGTGATGATTTTCTTATTCAAAAAATCATTTTGTGGCCACCCTTACTGCTTGAGAGGTCACCACTCCCAGGTGGTGCTTGGGGCAGGTGCGTTGGTGCGCATTTAAGGAAATGACTGGATTTTCTGTCCCAGTCGAGAAGTTTATTAGGTGAATGAGGCCGTTAAATTCCTCATCGTCGTAGGCGTAACTACTATTGAAAGAACGACGTGCTGCTTTTCACGCCGACCGCGTGTTCGTTGGTAGCTGAGAAAGGAATTTACAGCGAATCCATGTTGAATTGTACCTTGGGGAGGCGATTAATCGTCCACTACAACCTTTCAACCATACTTCCTCTCTTCCAACCATATAAATGTCCTTTATCTAGTCACCCTCCGGGCTCCAACCCTCACATGGGGATGGAGGGCTTTAATTTTCAGTAGTTGAGAAGTTCTGCAGAGTTACGCGAAATTCTACCTCAGATTAATCAAAGTAGTCTCTTCCTTACATTGCTCGGTGCATCTATCTTCCTAACAATTGAACCCCGTCTAACCTCACTCCTTCTTTACGAAATTCACCCCACAAACTCTCTGGACGTGACCTCATCAGTATCATTTTACGACGTACAGATACCACCATCGTTGGTGTATTATTAGTCACCCACCAATGAGAGGGAAACCCGATGTAGCCTGTCGTAGAATTGCTCATAGTCTGGTCCAATAATTATTCTAGTCCTTGATCTGGACACACCGCTTTTGTTTAAGTCGATGGTATTGACCCTATGACTCAATATATATATATATATATATATATATATATATATATATATATATAAGTAGGCTTTAATTCCTACTGAACGTGCGAAAGCTGGTTAGAGGCGGGTGGTGCCGTAGCCAGGATTCTCACTATAAAAGTCCCACTTGTTACTGGGGGGAGGTTTGTGATTGTTGGATTCTAAGAGTGCATAATACAGGTTGAATAAGTTAGCCGAAGGGAGTCTTAATTAAAGTCTTGCCAAGGGTACGTCAAAAAGGAGGAGCCACAAATAAACACACGCACAGAAAATAAACTTTACTTTACATAAATATAATAATTAGCAATAGTTAAACGGGCAAAATTAAGGATTAAATATTAAACACTGACGTTAAGCGTCTAGATTTATAATGACTCAATAGGAGTATCAATCACTGTTAATTAAATAGGTAATTTAAGAATAGAGGGACACTGGGTTTACAGATTACCATTAATTGTGATGGATTGGAGAAAAGACTACTCAGGTCCAGACGGAGGGGTTCGGGTGGCGTTAACACGACTTCTCGGAGAGAGGGGGGGATAAGACGACGGGTTCAGGGCTGCTGGCTGCAGTCCTGGTTAGCTCACTCCTAACTGGATGGGACACTAACAAATAGTAACTTCCAGTAACTATTTGGATGTTCCTTTTCTTTCTCAAGTTACGTTGAGCAACAGAGCGTATTCTTCTCGTCACAGACTCCGCGAGGCGGGATTTACTTCCAGAAACACTTGGAGACAGCGACCAAGTTAACTCGACGGCGCGTTGGCAGTCAATACGTTACGGCAACGACTCTCGTTCAACGTGAGGGGTACGCGAGTTGGTTTGGGACACTGCTCTAGACAGATGGACAGCGATATTATTTATACCGAGGATTGTGGGAAATCGAAAGAGAGATTCCTTTCACGACAATTTGCTAATCGCAGCGCCTTCTGGACAATCTCCATGGTATCATAAAGAAGGCAAATAGAATTTAGGCTTCTCTGTGAGATAGGCCTTCTTTTGTTAGACTTCCTGTCGCCAGTTGGAGGAAGGGTGGGGATAGAGAGAGGGGAGCCGAAGGTCAACTAAAACGGCAAATTTCTTTCGTTCCCACGATTGTCTGGCGGTATGTGAGTATGTACGTTCCATACCCTCACATAGCCTAAAAGAGAAAAGTAATGAGGGCATCTACACTAAAAGGTTTGTAATGATGAAGTGGTGAAGATGAAGTCAAATAGATTCTGATGGAGATTAGAGATTTCACCATTGTTTTGGACATATAATTATAATTAAAACTAAAGAAAGATATCCTAATGACCGCAGTGACGACAAAATAAACTATTTTTTATATAGTATTATTATGACCACTTAACTATTAATTACTACCACCGAAGTTATACAACGATGGTTAAAGGGCTAAATTTTTAAGCTCGAAATCACTTCTCAAAGAGAAGATCCTATCAGGCTTTTAACGTCGCTTTTGAAATGGTCAAATTTGAACCTTTTTGCATTGAATAAAATGAAAAAGACTAAGTTGCGAATAAATATGTCTGACGGTAATGGTACCTCCCATTATATGCCAGAGGCCAAGAATCTTGGCAAAAAACATTTCACTCTCAACTAAATAAACCGATTGACCTGATTTTTGCCAATGCTCTTGGCTTCTGGCATATAATAAGATGTCCCATGAGCCTTATATGTTAAAGGACATTAAATAATTAAATTAATTAAAGCTAGTAATATGGGCACATGCCCTCAAAATTTTGGGCTAAAAAAAGTGAACAGAATACCCAAATAAATTTCCTTAAATCTTAGCATAATACCTAATTAATGTGGATTTGGAAGTTAAGTTTTGAGCAACTTAGGTTAAGGTCTCAATTCTCTGATGACTTTTCTTTCACCCATTTAATAGAAATTCCCCGTAAGGGGTTGCTGTATGGGAGCTCTTGTTCTAGCTGACATTGAGTGGATTGTATACCATCCCGTTCACAAAGCCCGGCAGAGAATATGCTTTACTTATGGAGGTACAGAAGGTTTCAAAGAGTTGACCCCCTTTTTAGGACTGAGTACTGTTCGTGGTCGATTCTTTTAACTACTTGGTGGATATATCTTCTAAACATCTTTACTTTTCATTTCCTCACCTCTTTCTCTACGAAAATTTCAGCCAAAAAATTACGATAATGCTCTCGTCTTTTTTATTTGAAGTACAAAGTAAGAAAGAGTAAATGCGCAGCAAATTTCCTAGGCTAAGTTCTATAAGTTCTAAAATCGTAATAGATTTTACGATAGCACTCGTATCATAGTTTTTTAAAGTCAGTATAAGTCTTGGGTATTGGGGTCAATAGTTCTCCTCATGCGAGTGATTTGATCTAAGGAAATTTTTAATTCCTAATTCCAACTCTCAATCTCTCTCATGATTGATGAAAATGAATTCTAGCATCCGTAAAAAATCAACTGGTTTTTTTCAATCTGTTGTTTTCCTAATATTGCCAAATGCTCTTTTATGGGTATAACCTAGGCGGTAATGATACACCCAGAACCCGGTCTGATATTTAACAATACAAAGCTAAAACTAGTCGTTTTAGCTTGCTTATATGTCTCATGGCTAGCTAATCTCCAAACACATACATATGAGTCCAAATGAGTAAAACTTAAGAAAATTCTTGACTCTAAAATTAAATATACAAACAATAATTGTTGCATATTTCATTGAACGATGAACAAGAAAGTAATCACAATCTGAAATAGATAGTTGACTACATAATGACCTTAGTTTCATTTTGATGAATTTTGAGATTGAGAAAATTAAACACTAGATGAGTGAAATCATCATCTGCTAACATTGGGAAAGGTTAGTCACTAGATGCGCATTATGATCTGGGTGGGTGTGAAGGTGGCTGGTAGATAATGTAGCAACTCGTGGTGTGGTTTGGAACTCACGTTGTCAATTAATTTATTGTTCCTAAAACAGAAAAGTCATAAATTTATACAATAACAAATATTTATTGGCTATAAATGTTTAAAATTTTATTTTACAGTTTATATATAAATAAATGTAACCAGTTTCGCCTTTTAAATTAGTTAGTCGATTAATAATTAGAATAATATTTGCGATATATTTAATGTTACATATACCTTCCAAGGGTAATTAATACAAGACAACAATTTAAAGTGGTCCAGACCCAGAATGGGTACATATATTTTAGTAACAATAAATTTATTTCCCCGAATAAAGGTTCACATACAAATAATGAAAAATAAATAATTAATATTTTGTCACATGACATTTTTAATTTAGTTATCTTACAAACTTTTGACAAACTTTCTTATTAAATTTCAGAATTTTTCATTAGAATTTCTCCCCATTCCCCTTTATTGTACATCTAAAACTTGTTTTTGTGTTTTGAGTTTCTTTGATAGGCGCTCGCTTTTATATTATTTGGGGTTTCCATTTCGAAATATTAATTAGGGAATCTTAAACGATAGGTTCACTATGTTGTGGCTTTGCCCTGTGAAAATTAAAACTGCGTCCCCAACAGCAATTTTTGTTCTTTTGGTAAGAAGTTTGTTTTTCATGAAAATGATACAATAATTTTCTTTTAGAATTTTCAATTGCTTAAAACACGTGTCTTTACCATTAATACAAAGCTACTGTAACTCCATAGCTTTATTATTCCTTCTCCGTGATTTACAAGTTGGTACAATTTTTTTTTTAAAAAGGGCTCAGCTCGAACAACTTTCCGCCGAGCATGACTTCAGCAATTATGACCAAATATATTTTTCCTTTCATCGATAGATAATACTTTCTTTTAAAAAATACATCATCTGAAACGTGCTCCTTTGCAAATGTGATCCCTGCAGCATATTGTGTTTTCTGATTTCAAATCTCTTAATTATCGTCTCTGAAAAATTAAAATCTAGTTCCTGCTATAGCTTTGATATATTTGATTCTTTGTGTTTGTATCAAATTCATCCTTCTTTACACTGTTACAAATAATTTTTTTAAAATTTCACATTTCGGCTCTTGATTCAATGCTGCAATGTTCCTATGATTGCGTTTGATTTTTTAACTGAGACAGGTGTGATAGTCATTACGGAATTAGGAACCAGCAATGATCTATGGACCACTCGAGGGTAGGTCAAATGGACTAAGGAGGAGAAGATATGGATAAAGAATTATTTTCACAATTCTTATTTCTACATAAATTTGATTTCAATACGATATTTATTAAGTCAATTCTTAAACACATTATTTGTAACGATTTCAATGAAATTCGTAGGCAAGCCATTTCCAGTTTCTGCTATTTTATATTAGAACCTTTTTTTGCTGTCAAAATACTAAATCTCTCAGGGATTAGATTCACACCCTTATTTCGAGTGTCTGCTTTGTTATCCACTTGAAATATGCGCTCATCATTTATATCAATATACTCTTTTAGTAAGTTAAAGAAAAATAATTAGTTCAACAAATGCAGTCTTCCAGCCAACGTAATTTGAAGTACCATTTGTACTTTGAGGAATCAATTTCACCAGTGGGGGCTGGACGCGTTCCAGTATTATCATGACCGACATATGTTACCTTACACTTTCCCATATTTAATTGCTTCAGCCACTGTTCCGAAATTGTATATTAACTGCCTATTTTTGCAGGTTTTCTGTCAGTATGATCTTTTATAATATTTTGAAATTTTACATAATAAATTAGTGTTAAGATGGTTTATATAATATAGTAACCCTGCTAGTAACCAGCGTCTATGCTGAACTATCTCATTGATGACATTTTTGTTCACAGTTTTACAGACAGTTTTCAATCCATCTTTTTATTCATCTCTCTATTCAGTGCGTTTTTAGGTTTATTAAGAGTCTTTTACTTTGAATGATTTTAAAAGCTTTTTTGTGGTTGGTGATAGGATACAAGTACAGCTTTAAGTTGGTCGATCCTTATTATTTCGTCAAATAAACCCAAATGAATTAGTGAATCATGAGCTTCGTGGACGTAAACTGTGCTGGATATGGACCGTAATTTTCCAGGATCAGTATTTAAACCTTCTTTGGAATAAAGCTTTTATATTTGCCAAGGGTGTCCTTATTGACGATCCAGATCACGTGGTGAAACATTTCATGAATAATATACGAATGTTTTTGCGGCGAAGATAACAATAAATTACTTAAAATACAAGATACAATACATTATACATATGTATATATATATATATATATATATATATATATATATATATATATATATATATATATATATATATATATATATATATATATATATATATATATATATATATATAAATATATATATATATATATATATATATATATATATATAATATATATATATATATATATATATATATATATATATATATATATATATATATATATATATATATATATAACCAAAGAGGAAATTTGTTTTTATATTATGAAAATCAAAATTCCTAAAGTACTGTATCCAGATAAAATCTATACCATCCACCATAAAGAATTAGGAAGTGAACAGTTAAAACCTCATTATTCAGCTTTCTAAAAAGTGTTGAAAGGAAAATTGGTTAATGAGGTTTTAACTGTTCGCTTGCTAATTCAGTAAGGGGGATAATATAGATTTATCGGGATCTATTATCATCTAAGGCAAAAACATTCTCAAAATGTCTTTACCTCGTGATCTATATCGTTACTAAGGGCGTTCTTGTCACCCTGAAGCGTCCCGATGCACTCCCTACTTTGGCTAAAAACATTGTTCCTTTTCATTGTTCGTTTTGTCTGTTCTTATTTTGCGTTCGATAAGGTAAGCATAATAAACGTATCTGTTTCGATTATAATTATCGATACTATCGGGTACTTCCTTAGGCACCTTCAAATAGCCAGGTTAGATAAGTTCCTTAATAGAGTCCCTTTTATAACTTCTATCCATGTCTACCTTTATTGCAATATCAAAACCACCTGATGAAATTAAGGTAGGACATTCAATCATTAATCTTGTTCCTCAAACTGCGCACGTTTTTCTAAATAATTTAAATATTTTGTGTTAGATTTGCAGAGGTTTGACTGTGTTCATGATTATTATGTTTTTGCGAACACACTCAGCTAGGTGCTGTCCAGTCTCTTATGCGCTCTTGTCGTGGCAGAAAATCTATCAAAAGATTTATTTAATATTCATCTTAGTCTCTCAGAGACTAACACGTTCATATGCAGTCCTTCTCTTAAGATTATCTCTCCCTACGTGTTTCTTTGCTTTTGAACATTCTGAGGAGATAGGGCAAACATTTAGGCTAAAGTTAACGCATCAAAGACGCTTCTGGTACACTGAATTCGGTTTCGTATCTTATTCTACGAGTAGAAATCTTTGGAGTATTATAAACTCATATAAAATCTCGAAAAACGTATTGCACAAATACTTTAATTTCAACAATGCGTTTGTTGAAATTCAACGTGTGGGTAAAAAAACTAATCATGTATGTATACATATATGTATACTTTCTTGTTTTCATGGGTTAGATTTAGTTTCCTCTTATCGTGGCCAATGTTCTTAACACAAATTGTGACCACTCAACTTTTATTTCTGCTAGTTTATGTAAGATGTAATTTAACATAAGCAAAGTAGAAGTTTCGTCTCTATTGTTATTTTTCTCATGGAAAGTAGCTTGTATATACAAGGGGTGGTCAATAAGTTTTGCAATTCGGATATAAGAAAACGAGATATGAGAAAAAGTGTTTTATTATTTTTCAATATAACTACCCTGGACTTCAATGCACTTGCGCCACTTGTCCCTGAGGCTTCGAATTCCAGACAGCCAGAAATCTCCCGAATGCTGTTCAATCCACTCCTGGACGGCAAGCTGGACATCTTCATCGTCCCCAAACCGGCGTCCACGCAGTGCAGCCTTGAGCTGGCGGAATAAAAAGTAGTCGCTAGGGGCCGGATCTGGACTGTAGGGGGGATGGTTGAGCTCGTCGAATCCGCACTCAAGCAGGGCAGCTTGTGCAACTCTGGCCTTCTGGACTTTGACGACGTTGAAGTCGATCATGGGGCGTGAGATTTTTAGGGACCTTGGTCATGGCCAAATTGTCGTGGATGATGTTGATAACACTTCCATGTGATATTCCAAGTTGTCGTTCGATTCCTTCGACCTTCACCTGTCGATTTTCGAGGATGATCCTCTCCACACGGGCCAGATTGTCCTCGTTCGTCACGTCTGACGGGCGTTCTGGACGGGGACTCACAACCATGGCGGATCTTCCTATTCCAGCGAGCAATGGTTGCATAGGAAGGGATGGTGTCGGTGTATACTGCAACCATGCGTTCATGGATCTCTTTTGCATTCTTGCCTTCCTTGGTCAAAAATTTGATCACTGCGCGGTGATCAACCTTCTCCATTGTTGAAAAATTTGTGACTGACGATCTGCGATCAGCTACTCCTTCTTAAATAGACAAGACAGGAGCGTGCGGCTACAGGTCTTGACTTGTCATAACTTGTCATAACACCCCCGCAAACAGCCATCCCCCTTCCTTTGTTTTGCCCAACCAATTCGCAAAACTTACTGACCACCCCTCGTATATACATATAAATTTTGATATCACAATATTCAATGGGTTAAAAAAATATAGAAGCAGAGATTGGGCCAGGCATGAGTAGTCTTATGTATAAGCCATTTTAGAAAGAATTTTATGACCAAATATGCATATAAACTACCAAATTGGATAGTTGTCCTCCTTATATTTAAACGTTTAATCTTAAAATACATTTAATCTTTTGGATATATTCCAACTCTCGTTATCATCATCGTCATCATCATCATCATCACTAACTCTATAATTTGAGGAAGGGGATTTTTTTGAGTATTTGAATAATAATTTCATCCTAATTTGGTTATGACTTATGTTTTTTTATCAAAGTTATTTCTAATAATTCTTTTTTAATATCAAAAAATAAAAAAGTGAAGTTCAGAAATAAAATATAAGTATCGAAATTTTGTGAATTTTTTAAAACCCCCAAAATTACAAATGGTGAAGTTTAGAAAATAAATTATTTATATCTTCTATTCTATAACTATATTTTAGCAACGTGGAAAGGAGGGCAATTCAGTTTAGAGTTCGTTTTTAAAATTATTATAATTGGCGAAGTTCAGAAAATTTATAAAAATTTAACCATGGCTGCTTTTTACTAGATTTTATATTTTAATCTTAGTAGTGAAGCGCAAGCTACCCCAGTAAGGGAGAGGGGCTAAGCCATTGCTTGGTTTTGTTTATGTATTATTTGCATGAAGGTGTCGCAATAAGAATAAAGCTTCATGCATCACAGGTTTACTGTCCCGTGACCTAGCTGCAGAAGGACGATAAAGGGATGAAATAAATCTTATTTTATTTCTTTGTTTAAGCTCAGAGAGAAAGACTGATATCAAAAGTTCTGAAAAGGCACGAAAACCCCTGCCACTTCCCACATTTTGTAGTGCGAGATATATTGAATATTTTAACCCTTTATTTGATAATTGTAATTCTATGTATTTTGTGAAAAGCAGAAAGGGAAATTTAAACCCCTAACTTTTCTTGCTGAGACCATCTTATCCTTATTTTGCCAAGAATTGATTTAGTGTTATTTTCGTGGAGCAAAAATAAGCGAAAGAAATACACACAGAAGTTTGGAAGAAGTTCCTTAAGAAACTGAGGAAGAGGAAGAAATTGAAAATGCATGGAGGATACAGAGCTTAATTCCTCTGTATTGGTTCAACGCATTCTTCTTCGAAGAAAAGGCAATAAAATAGAATAAAGATTATTTGTGCAACATTAATTTATAAGATCAAATAATTTCTTAAGTAATATACTATTTAGAAATGTTTTCAATTGTACTCCTTTTTGCCTCGTCAATTTATTTCCCTAACATGATATTCACGTGTTTATCCTACTAAATTCTCAAGTTTAAGCAAAAGCTTATCTAGAAAATTATATTGCCTATTTTTTCGTCTCATAAAATATAACTCAGCAAAGAGGGTTTTTCGTGTACAGTGTTTCATCCTTTCCTAGCTCCATAACCCTAGATAGTGTCGAACTAAGTTTGAAGAATCTGGGATTTATCCTGCCGAGACATCTCCAGCTCACTCTCTTTCCATCACAATCTATTCCGCTCAGGATGGACAACTGTGAACTTAGTATTTCTTTGAAACGGGAATATATTCCTGACGCGAACACTTGAAGATGATAGCAGTTCCAGTACACTGCAAAGATAATATCACTCATATCTCTATTTCCGAACAGCTTAAAGCCATTTCAGTGAACTTCTTTGCTTCAAAGAAGCCGTTTGCATCTCTTTTCTTAGGCTAAGGGGGCATTATCCTACAATATAATTACCATGGACTTCATGCTTATTGGGAGGCGCTGAGTTTCCTTCGTTTCATTCCATTTTTCTTTGGTTGCTTGTCTCCCGGTGACCATGTTGAGTGCTTAACCACTACCAAAGCTGTACGTGCTATTAAGGTTTAGAAACCACACCAAATGGGTTTGGTCGAGCATGTAATTGCGCAATTTATACCTAATATGATGTCTCAAATCTTTCTTTGGATCACCATAAATAGCTTCAGGTGGAAGCATTCCAGCTTCACATAGATATGAAGAGTTACTCGTACATCGTCTCTCTATACCCTCTATACTAAGCCGGCTACGATGAGGCTGAGTTCGTCGTTTCAGTATGCGAATGCTCAAATCCTATCTCTAAATTGAAAGAACTGAAGAGTAAACACCTGTTTAGGGGTCTGGTCGATTAATTTCAGTGTCAGAATACTTGCCTAACTGATCGAAAAACTGGAAAGCGGTGTCCTTATTGTGAAAAAGTTAACACGCCATTCTCCAAAATATTACTGTATTTCACTGTCTTTATCCTTTCCTCTGAGCTCCTGATGCGCACGAGGATATTGAGCAGAAGATGATCGATGACTTCCATTGTTGCCTTCACTCTCTTATCAGAATATCATTTGTTGGATCACTGCAGCTTGAGAGTCTATCTTAGTAGTGCTTTAAACAAGCACGATGGCTCACATTTGTGGAAATGAATGACTTTAACTCAATCACGAGTTATAGGGAGTTTGATGTGGCCTAATTTGTCTTCCTTCGGTATCCTCATCGCCTGAGTCTTGGCTAAAATTCCTCGAACGTCTGTTTGTTTTGTGTCCTTCGCTTACTTAGTAGTTGGCTGAGTGTGAAGCGGCCAACTATTATTACCGCTCGACTGAATTCACCTTGTGTAAACTTCATCGCGGTAGACCATCTCCAAGTTACTCTTAACTGCGTGTCTAGTCATATGCAAAAGCTGGGTTTCTGTTTTGTTGGTCAAGAGACGGTTGTGCTCTTTTAATTGCTTTCGATGACATCAGCCAGGGAGGAGTACATTCATAGCCCTAAGTACAGTCTCTGTACCCGCACCATGCACATTCTGCCTTACATGCTGACGATATCAGGGAACGATATAGGGCTACCATATTAATGTTCAACCGTCCCATCTTTCTTTCAAACCTCGATTATATATGTGAATTATATTCCCTGGCCTCATAGAACGTTTTACGAAAGGTAGTCCTGATCCACCCTAGTGGTATCTGAATAGCAACTGTTGCTTTCTGCACGTCTTCTATAGACGGCCTTATTTTGAAAGCGGGGTAGATGCCCTAAGCTTTATGTCGTGCACAGGGCATGATGCGGTTGTACTCGCAAGTTCATCTTCTCTCCTAGTAGCTAAGAACTCTCATTTTTCATTCGGCAGATTTCGATGTAAAGAGAGATAGGCCAAGTAAGCCATGAACCTATTTGGGTTTGAAGCTAATAATTTTTCGAGTGTTTTGGTTTAAGCTTCCATGGTTGTGTTAGAGAATTCACTCTGGATAATATCACCTTTAAAAGTTTGTTGCCATACTTCTGCTTCTAAAGCCTCCACAGCACCGGACTCATATGCATTTTGTTTTCATCACATACATAATGGTGGGGCAGTGTCCGTCTACACAGATGACTCCAATTCTGAAGGGGTAGTTGGTTTCAAGGTCATCGCTCCACTCTTTGAATCTATTGTGACTTTCAGGAAGATAATTTACCTTCTCGGCCGCGCTGGATGTAATAAACCCTCAGTATAAGAAATTACACGAGGTGTAAGTTTTGGAGGACATTTAGTGTTCAATAACGACTCTGAATGTGTTTTATACTCTTGAATTATTATAATCTCTTCGCTTCGTTTGCATGATAAATTACGCCATGAATTTGCGTGCCTAGTTACTGTTTAGATTATTTCTGTCTGGCATCTTGGCCTGTAGGAGTTGCTGGAAGCGAGCGCGCTGATGAAGGAGCCAGGCTGCCTGCACAGCCAGAGAAACCGGACCCGTGTTGTGATTTTCCCTACTCTGACCACATTGCTGGGATCAAGACGACTTTCCGAGCTTCATGGCAAAGGTGGAAGGTGGCAAGCGGAAACCTATCGTCCAAAGCCTTGACGGAACCAAGTCTTTTGTTGTCACTTTCGAATTCTACACATTCACAAGACGCAGCATAATCAAATGATGCACTCTCCTGGAAGTCACGATCAAGATTGCTTGATGCATCAGAGATTACAACATTTTATGGTCAGTACTGTAAACGGCAGGCACGCTTTCGCCTGTCACGTGCCCGTAGAACACTCTTGCGTGCCAGATTGTTGCATTTTTGTACTTTTCAAAGGGTTCGGCTTCTCCATACATTATTTTTTAAGGCCCGATTTATGTCCTTGAGCGATGTATAACTTCCTAATTTATTTGAGCGTACTATTTGATGTTGGTTTATTGCTACCTGTTTGTTTTCTTTTTATTTGCTGAACGTTTGACTCGTCATTTGTTTTTGTCACATTTGGGATATTTGATCTAATTAATAGAATTGCTTTCCGTAGGCCCTGCAATCGAAGATCGTACGATGATGAAAAACTTTATTATGCATATCTAACCACTTTTATAAAGACTTGTTCTTTCCTTATTTTTACACATTTAACAACACTTCCTCTTATAAGAAAATAAAATAGCAGCCTTAAAATCTGGTAATTTCAAACTCTAATTCCAAAACCGTCCACAAATTTCTCATATCCCCTTGAATGTAAAAGTGCAAAAATTTAGAAATTTGTCAATCTCCCTTAATTCAATTAAAAATTAATCGTAAATTAAGGGCCTCTCGATTACCAAGTTAAAAGAGAACATTGCACGTAAGTCTAACCTAACCATTGGAATACATACCGTGCTTTAATCAGAACATAGAATTACATAATTAAGAACCTTCCAAGACCCTGTTTTATTGGAAGCTTTTTCCGGAAAGAAATGAAATGGTGGCCATCAGAGGAAGAGAAAAGGCAGAAGGCAATTGTATATAAATATAAAATTAGTATCGCAATCTCTATTTATATTAGGTCATATTTTGAAGTAATATTTATCAATTCTGTTCCTAAAATATTTACTGTACTGCTTTCAATGACATTTTTAAGCTAGTCATTCAAGTTATGTACGATTTATATGTAAAGAAATTATTGTGTTCGGCGTAAAAAATATTATTAGCTTGATAGGGCCGATATTTCATTCATTAATTGTGTCGTGAAGTCTGACCGAAATAAGTCTTCTATTCGAATCATTTTCAAATCCTTCGAGATTCCTCCACCCAAACCCTTTCCCCATAAATAACTTCAATTCTTTCATTCTATTTTAATAACATTTGTGTAAGGGTCTGGTTTAATTACGGAAAACAAGGTTCATCTCTGTCAGACATTTTTCGGGGCATTTAGTAAAAGAAAATAATACAGCAATAACAATACGTAGATTTTAAAAGTTGGTCTACGAATGTGAACAAATCAGTGGAATTAATAAAATATGAAAGGTAAATAATTCAAGGAAACTACTTGTAGGTTTGGAATCTGAAGGGCACGCAACTTTCATAAATATGCCTCCGTCATATTTTAGAGAATTTTATTGCACAGATTAAGTGCAATCTATCAGGAGGTTTTCACAATCCGATTAATATCCGTTGAATTTCAATGGAGTTTCGATTCCTCAAAAGTCACATGCAGTAACCATAGCAACCACTTGCCCAATTGTTTCTGTCTCTGCCACTCTATGGACCTCTCATCATTCACACCAAACAAGTGGTTGTATCCTAAAGACAAATCTAACATACCCATCAAAAGTCTGTTTCAATTAATGACCTTTCTTACCCCTCACCCTTATCGTCAGAGACACGAATTTGTTTTCAGGCAGAGGCTTGCACGAGAGAGTTTTTGCCCACTCGCGGTTAGCACGTCTGCACATTAAAAAAAAAAAAGCTGCATCGCAGTTAGAGTATTCACTTACGATACCAATCTATCACCCAGCAAAGTGGCTGTATCCCATACTACAATGTATCCAATAGAAACCGTTTAAAGGAAACAATAGGACCTATCATAAATGACAACGAATTAGTTTTGGATACCGAAACGGTGGCCAAAATATTAAAGAATATTTTTTCCATCGGTATTTAGAAACGAAGAGGAACATAATATACAACAAACGAATGACATGATAAACTTTAACGAGTATAGCCTTTTAGCCGATACGAATTCTTCGAAGAAGAAAAAGATTTATATTTGTAAGTTAAATTCTATTAAATCTGCGGGTCCTAATTAAATCTATCCGGCGCATTAAAAGAAATTCGAAACATATTATTGAGACCGCTAACGAAATTTTTTAACAAATCATTAGAAAAAGGTTTCGTGTCATTAGTTTTTTGAGCTAGCGAATATAAACCCTATTTTTAAGAAGGAAAAAAGAGAACTTCCGACCAATTATTGACCCATAAATTAACATCCATATTAGGTAAATTAAAGGAATCCGTAATTCGCGATAGATTGATCGATCATTTGGAAGTGCATAATCTCATTAATGATAGTCAAGACGGCTTTAGAAAGAAACCTTAATGTTTAACTACTCTTTTAGAATTTTATTACAGCATGATTAAATGCTATGAAGAAAGTAGATTTGTAGACATATGTAGTTTATTTAGATTTCGCTCAGACATTCAAAACCGTTCCTCATAGGCGATTAATAACTAAAAATTTTGCTCATGGAATTAGGGCACACCCCCAACAATGGATATAGAGTCGTGGATAAGTAATCGTAAGCAAAGAATAAATTTAAACAGTAAATTTTAGGAGCAAAAAAATTTAACTACTGGCGTGCCCTAGGGATCTGTATTGAGACAATTGTTGTTACATACGAGGGGCGGTCAATAAGTTTTGCAATTCGGATATAAGGAAACGAGATATGAGGAAAAGTGTTTTATTATTTTTCAATATAACTACCCTCGACTTTAATGCACTTGCGCCAATTGTCACAGAGACTTCGAATTCCCGACAACCAAAAATCTCCAGACTGCTGTTCAATCCACTCTTGGACGGCGAGCTGGACATCTTCGTCGTCCCCAAACCGGCGTCCACGCAGTGCAGCCTTGAGCTTGTGGAATAAAAAGTAGTCACTGGGGGCCAGATCTGGACTGTAAGGAGGATTGTTAAGCTCTTCGAATCCGCACTCGCGCAAAGCAGCTTGTGCAACTCTAGCCTTGTGGACTTTGACGACGTTGAAGTCGATCATGGGGCGTGAGGTTTCTAGGGACCTTGGCCATGGCCAAATTGTCGTGGATGATGTTGATAACACTTCCATGTGATATTCCAAGTTGTCGCTCGATTTCTTCCACCTTCACTCGTCGATTTTCGAGGATGATCCTCTCCACACGGGCCACATTGTCCTTGTTCGTCACGTCTGATGGGCGTCCTGGACGGGGATCATCTTCAAGGGACTCACGTCCATGGCGGAACTCCCTATTCCAGCAAGCAATGGTTGCATAGGAAGGGGTCGTGTCGGTATACACTGCAACCATGCGTTCATGGATCTCTTTTGCATTCTTGCCTTCCTTGGTCAAAAATTTGATCACTGCGCGGTGATCAACCTTCTCCATTGTTGAAAAATTTGTGACTGACGTTCTGCGATCAGCTACTGCTTATTAAATGGACGAGTCAGGAGCGTGCAGCTGCAGGTCCTGAATTTTCATAACTTGTCTTAACACTCCCACAAACAGCCACCCCCTCTCCTCTGTTTTGCTCTACCGATTCGCAAAACTTATTGACCGCCCCTCGCATTTATGTAAACGATATGGACACCGGCCTACTTGGTAGATTATCTAAATTTGCGGATGGGCCAATAAATGGAACATGAAATTCAATTAAGACAAGGGTAGAATTTTGCCCGTAGGTTAAAATAACCCAAGTTTTAACTATGGAATGAGTCGTAAAAATCTTATCTTCTCGGATGGAGAAAAAGATTTAGGGGTGCGAGTTTCCAGGGATTTTAACTTTTAGAAAACAGTAAGACGAAGCGTGTAAGAAGTCAAAACGAATACTTGGATTTATTGAGAGAAGTTTTCACTACAAACACCAAGATATAATCATACCTCTATATAAAAGTTTAGTAAGGCCACACCTGAAATACGCGATACAATTTTGGTCACCTTATATACATGTAAACATCAATCAAATGGAATGAATTCAACGACAGGCAACTAAACTAATTCCCTCAATTAGAAATAAGTCATATATCTAAAGATTAAATATAGTAAAACTCCCTAAACTAGGTGACTGCGAGGTGAGCTTATCTTAGTACTCACACGTAAGAACGATTTTAATTACAAAGGACGGAGGGTTTAAAACGAAAAAAGGTAAACAAAATTTACCTCTTTTAAAAAAACTGACAATTATTTTAGGGATAATGATATTATTTAAATAAAGAGCATCCTTGTAGATTGAATGTCGAGTGAGTGAGCATCGTGGCGTCAATGTCCAAAGGAGGACTACTAGGATATTAGTATAGAATAGGACTGGTCTTTAAGTGGACTAAGTAGTCCATGCTGGCTCCCAGTAACTATGTAGAAGGCCCCTATATAAGACTGAATGAGTGTTAAATAAAGGGTTAGATAGATCATTTTAACCAGGTAAATTATGATAAAATATTATTTAAAGATCTAAATTCATGAAGATCACTTCTCGAGCTATGAATACGAGAGAGGCTGCATTAAAAAAGAGAAGAGATTGGATAATTTGGATTAATTGAAGGCAAAATACTCTGGTTAATTATATGATTGATATAGCAATACAGAAGCTAATTAAGAATTGGAAATTTTTCTTAGCATTAAGAAAATACTTTTCCTTTTACTTATTTAAAATGGAATCTAATGTACAAAGTGACGCAATGTCTTAAATGATATATTTGTTCAGAAAAATTATGTATCCTTGACAAATTTGCCATTTTTATCATTTTTACATATATTTAGCCTGTTTCCAATCTAATTTCAAGTTGCTAAGAAACGCTAGCTTTGTTTACTCAAGGCAAGTCAAATTATAAACATCAATGCTCCCAGTTTCAGGACAAAACTTATGTTTATATTTAAAAAAAAGATCCTCAGATTAATATGATTCACAAGAACATCTAAAATTCATAGCTCAATAAAATCTATTTAGTAATTTAAAGAGTTCAGAGCGAGCGAAGTTCTTATGAGGAGAGTTTCGACCAAAAATATGACTTCTATCCTTTGTAACATCAATTTGGGAGAATTTTTTTAGGAAGAATGATTTAAGAAATTAAAAATTACATTGTGCACATAAGATTTTAAGTTCTATAGCATAATCTAAGAAGGTAGGTTCTGTTGATACAAAGAAGGAAATGTTGCATATTTTCAGGGTATGTTTGAATTTCAGCCTTTTTCCTCATTATGTAAATGATAGCGGTTCTCTCTCAGTTGTGATTTTTTAATTATTAGAAACCTTTGCTTTAATTTCTGAATTATTTTACTCAAATGAATACAGCTTCCCTAACATAAACTATCATTATACCCATAATTCTATCAAGGTAAGAAAATAAAAAGAAAATTGAAATTTGAACAGAAGCAGTCAGAGTAATTCAGGATTTTACAATAAAATGGGATTCAAGATATTTTTTTATTATTTCAAACTTTTATGTGGTAGAATGACTCCCGACAATACCATATATAACACTATTCGTTGAGGGAACTTCCTTAATTATCTTTAGAGTGCGTTACTGTCTGGCGGCCGATATTATGTATCTTCGATATGCTTAAGAAGTGGAACTGAGCTCAAGGATAATAATATTGCTATCATTAATAAAATAGAGTTTTATTAATAATAACTACCAACAAACACAAGAAGGAAAATATTGACATAAACAGAGAATTGAAAGGGTCGTGGGGGCTCGGCTAATCCGAGGATTTAATGGATTTAAAAAAAAGGTAAAACAAATATAGAGTTAAAGAAATGGGATGGTTCGATAAACCATTTAGAGCACAGGATAGAATTGACAAAAGGGTTAAGTACTCAAAGGTGACGTTTGGCTTACGTAACTTTAGAACTAGTGGTGCAGTGGAAGGTGGCGCAAAGGAGTTTCGGTCCACTGGCGAGTTCCAGCCGAAGGGGGGGAATAAAAGGATCCTGACGAGGCGTCTTGGGAAGGAGAACCGTTTCTCGACGAACGGCTTGAAGAACAATGGCTGTTCTAGGTTGTTCTCTTCTGAACAAAGGGGGGATGAGAACCGTCTCTTGTCTACGGGCTCAAGAACAATGGCTGTTCTAATTTTGTTCTCCTTTGAACAACAGGGGGGGGGGTGAGAACCGTTTCTTGGCGAAGGGCTCAAAACGAACAATGGCTGTTCTAGGTTGTTCTCTTCTGAACAAAGGGGGGGATGAGAACCGTCTCTTGTCTACGGGCTCAAGAACAATGGCTGTTCTAATGTTGTTCTCCTCTGAACAACAAGAGGGGGGTGAGAACCGTTTCTTGGCGAAGGGCTCAAAACGAACAATGGCTGTTCTAATGCTGTTCTCCTTGAACAACAGGGGAGGATGAGAACCGTTTCTTGGCGAAGGGCTCAAAACGAACAATGGCTGTTCTAATGCTGTTCTCCTTTGAACAACAGGGGGGGAATCATTGGGGACTTGGCGTCGGAAAGGCTCGAACCTTTGGCACTCAAGGAATATTGTCCTCCTTCTGGACAAGTGATGGTGAATCTCGAGGTCGAGGTCCCTTGACGCACAAAGGGAGAGAGGGTCGTGGTGATGTTTCGCGACGAAAATCTAGATCTCCAATCTGCTCTTAGTGGTAAAGTTTCCATATAAATAGCCAGGACATCTCCTTGGCGTGGGGGAAAATGGAGTGGAAGCTTGGAGGGAACGCACAGCCGGGCCGGAGAACAATGCCTTATCTGCTCATAAGCCTAACTCGATCTGGCGAGGTCGGCGTATGGGGGCGAACGGGGGGGACGATAACCTCCTTGTTTAAACATTGACATCCGGTAGCTGTGATAAGACTCCAAGCCTCGAATCGAAGATGCACGTGGGCAGTATCGTGGTTTTAAATAATATGGGATAGGAGTTGAAATTAACGCAGCTTCAACCCGTTCTATCACACCCCTCCATTCCAGGGGAAGTTGTCACTTCGAAAAAAAGAGAGAAGGGACAACGATAGAGCTCCGTTGTGGGGAACTCGTTTTCTTGTACCAACCGTACCTTCCTGCACCTAACTAGTATTACCTCAATACATATGATTATTTTGATCTTTAGATTACAGGGGAAAATAACCTTTAATACAACTTAATCAAAGAAAAAAAAGGGCATGGAACAATGAAATGATATAAACTTAGTACATACGGGAAAAAATAATTTATACGTAAATTAATAAGAACAAATATATATACATACAAAAAATTAGACATTGAGCGTTACAAAATTCAGACATATACATTAATTAATTATATTACAAAAGAATCTTAAATTAAGTCGTACAAGACGGTATATACCTACATGGAGATACTAATCCTATGAATACAATTACTCTACGCTATTCGGTAACGCATTCCTACTGAGTGCGTCAGCGACCTGGTTATCGGAACTTTTTATCTAATTTATTTTAAACTGATACTCTTGCAAGAGTAAACTCCAGCGCATGATGCGGCCGTTTGAGTGTCTCACATTCCTAATATAGGCTAACGGACGGTGGTCGGTTCCTATTTGAAATTCTTTACATATCAAGTACAGCTTGAATTTGTCTATGACCCAGATAATTGATAGAGCTTTCTTTTCTCTAGTGGCATATCTCTTTTCGCGTGGTAATAATTGATGGCTAGCATATGCAACTGGATGACTCGTTCTGTCATCCACGTATTGAAGGAGTACACCTCCAATGCCCTCGTTGCTCACGTCGGTCTTAACCCCAAAAGATTTTTCCGGGTTGGGCAACTTTAAAATGGGGGCAGAAATGAACTTACTCTTGAGCTGATTACAATGGGAAACAGCGACATCATTCCAACGTAAACGATCGGGGAAATTCTTTTCCTGAAGGGGGCATAGGGGGGCCGAAATTGCAGCGAAATTCGGAACAAATCGCTGATAGGGAGAAGCTGATCCTAGGAACGATCTTAATGGCTTCTTTGTAATCGGGAGGGGCATGTCCGCGATTGCCTTAATCTTGTTCTCGTGGGGACCTAACTTGCTTTGTCCTATTTTGAAACCCAAATATTTGATGGTTTCGTGAGCAAAATGGCATTTGCTGGGGCCAATGGTGAGGCCATTTTCACGCAGTTGCTCGAAAAGAGCTAATAGGGCGGGTAAATGGTGACTCCATTTAATTAGTTCTTGTAGCTGACTCTTCTGACGTGGTGTCAGCTGCGCAACACTATCCAGGTCAGAGGGTTCCAAAGACTCGCCTGGTAGGGAAGGAGGAGGGTAATCGGCATCAGGTTGGATGCACACTGTCTGAATTACATTAAGGGACTCCGCGGGGCAATCCTCTTCAAGCGCCGATGCTTCGTCCATTTCTACGAAGGTATCTCCATGGGCGCGTTGGGGGTTCTTTTTTTCTTGGGGTCCAGGGACAGTCTCCGTGTCCTTGTCTGGGGCCTTATCACCTAAGGGTGTTAGTGATTCACACTCCTCTTTTGCCGTCCTAAAGTCCTGGTTAGAGGGCTCCGAGAAATCGGACGGTATCGGGGTTCTGATGGGGACGGGCACCTGGCCTTCTTTCTTATCTCGGCCTTGAGGAAGGGCGGCCTGAAACACAGGGTCGAAACTTACTTGGGGGCTCTGTCCTATAAGTACGGAACAGAATTGTATGGGTGCTACAATGACTTCAGCCCAGCCATTATAATATTGACACTGCAGGTAACATCTAGCGACGGGGAATCGGTTCGCCCGCCCAAGTTGGTCATGTACCACCGCAAATTTTTCGTGGTTAGAGGCCACTGGGAGGAGTTCGTCGGACATGATGAAACACGTACATCCTGTGTTTCTGACGAGAGTCGATACTCGGCAGCTGTCCACGCTGCCCTCCTCATATTTCAAAGTTCCCGATGAACTTTTACCAAAAACAAAATTTACCTGGTGGCCTGACGGAGGGGGAGAAGATTCTGCTTGGGTCTGCACCACCGGGGGAGCCGGGGTTGCATTGATCTGGTGAACTTGGTGGGCTGGTCCGCTTTTAAGCCTAGAATTTTGGGGGCAATTCCAGCTCATGTGGTTTTCTACACCACAGGTGAAGCATATTATTGGTCGCTTCGGGAAGAGAGATGGAGGAGAAGTCTTAACGGGAGGTTTGGAGTCCCGTTGTTGGTTTTGGGGAAAGAAGTTTGGGGGTTTTACGGGGCTCGGAAACTTTGTCAGCTTTCCTGGGAAGGGGTGCGAATCCTTCCTTCTTTCTTCTCGTTGGATTTCTTTTTCTCGTTCTTCTCGTTGTATTTTTCTTTCTCGTTCTTCTCGTTGTATTTCTCTTTCTCGTTCTTCTCGTTGTATTTCTCTTTCTCGTTCCTCTTGTCGAATTACTCTTCCTCGTTCCTCTTGTCGGATTACTCTTCCCCTTTCTCTTTCTACCTTTTTTCTTTGAAACTCTGCTTTAATCCGAGCTAATTCAATCTGAAGCTCAGCTTGTCTTATCCGTTCCTCTCTTTCTTTTTCTTCTCGTTGTATTTCTCTTTCTTCCTTTTTTCTTTCTCTTTCTTCCTCTTTTCTTTGCTCCTCTTGAATGTACTCAGTTAGTTCTTTTCCGGAAAGTCCACAGGACTCTCCTTGCGCTTTAAAGATTTCAAACTGAGTCATCTTTGCACTTGGGGGCGCACTAGTCAACCAACTAAAATTCCTTGCAACAAGAATTATGCCTCTATAGAATTAGCCTACCTAAATATGGGCACTGACCTATTCGTACTTGGTTTCTCAATCTAAATAACCACTGACTAAAATCACAAAAAAACACAAACAAATTATTATAACCGTTCCTTGAGCTACTCCAGCTTCTTAAGTTTCAAAAAAAAGGGGATAGCAATCGTTAAAACAAAAGGGAACTACTATATTCTATTATTATAACGAATAACACTATGCTTTACTCGACTGAAACCAGTGTTTGAAAAGATATAGCGTTAAACCTTACACACCTGATACCAAATTAAATAGTATATATATATATATATATATATATATATATATATATATATATATATATATGTCGTAGAATGACTCCCGACGATACCATATATAACACTATTCGTTGAGGGAACTTCCTTAATTATCTTTAGAGTGCGTTACTGTCTGGCTGCCGATATTATGTATCTTCGATATGCTTAAGAAGTGGAACTGAGCTCAAGGATAATAATATTGCTATCATTAATAAAATAGAGTTTTATTAATAATAACTACCAACAAACACAAGAAGGAAAATATTGACATAAACAGAGAATTGAAAGGGTCGTGGGGGCTCGGCTAATCCGAGGATTTAATGGATTTAAAAAAAGGTAAAACAAATATAGAGTTAAAGAGATGGGATGGTTCGATAAACCATTTAAAGCACAGGATAGAATTGACAAAAGGGTTAAGTAATCAAAGGTGACGTTTGGCTTACGTAACTTTTGCACTAGTGGTGCAGTGGAAGGTGGCGCAAAGGAGTTTCGGTCCGCTGGTGAGTTCCAGCCGAAGGGGGGGAATAAAAGGATCCTGACGAGGCGTCTTGGGAAGGAGAACCGTTTCTCGACGAACGGCTTGAAGAACAATGGCTGTTCTAGGTTGTTCTCTTCTGAACAAAGGGGGGATGAGAACCGTCTCTTGTCTACGGGCTCAAGAACAATGGCTGTTCTAATGTTGTTCTCCTTTGAACAACAGGGGGGGTGAGAACCGTTTCTTGGCGAAGGGCTCAAAACGAACAATGGCTGTTCTAGGTTGTTCTCTTCTGAACAAAGGGGGGGATGAGAACCGTCTCTTGGCGAAGGGCTCAAGAACAATGGCTGTTTTAATGTTGTTCTCCTCTGAACAACAAGGGGGGGGGTGAGAACCGTTTCTTGGCGAAGGGCTCAAAACGAACAATGGCTGTTCTAATGCTGTTCTCCTTTGAACAACAGGGGGGGAAGCCTTGGGGACTTGGCGTCGGAAAGGCTCGAACCTTTGGCACTCAAGGAATATTGTCCTCCTTCTGGACAAGTGATGGTCAATCTCGAGGTCGAGGTCCCTTGGCGCACAAAGGGAGAGAGGGTCGTGGTGATGTTTCGCGACGAAAATCTGGATCTCCAATCTGCTCTTAGTGGTAAAGTTTCCATATAAATAGCCAGGACATCTCCTTGGCGTGGGGGAAAATGGAGTGGAAGCTTGGAGGGAACGCACAGCCGGGCCGGAGAACAATGCCTTATCTGCTCATAAGCCTAACTCGATCTGGCGAGGTCGGCGTATGGGGGCGAACGGGGGGGACGATAACCTCCTTGTTTAAACATTGACATCCGGTAGCTGTGATAAGACTCCAAGCCTCGAATCGAAGATGCACGTGAGCAGCATCGTGGTTTTAAATAATATGGGATAGGAGTTGAAATTAACGCAGCTTCAACCCGTTCTATCACATTTTAATATTCTATTTTTCCTTAAAGCTTTCTATTTTCGTTGATCATTTAACACGAATTTTCATATTGGCAGAAGTTTCACAAGACAATTTGATAGAGGAAGTAAAAATTTACTTTTAAAGGAAGAATTATAAAAAATAATAAGTTTGATGAAAGTAAAATAATAGAATTGTTAATAAGGTTAAGAACGAATGCAAGTATTATTTAATAAAGAGAGGGATAATATCAGAAAAAGGAAATTAGATTTCGAGGAATGCTGAAACACTTTCCAAAGCCGCTGGTGATACAATGAACTCCAGAGGGCTTAGCGGGATCGGAACAGTAAGGATGAGAGAAAGTCGACCCATTCTGTCTTTGAGAACCTCGAGAAAAAGAAGACACACCCACATCAACAAAATATTTAAGAAAACACCTAACTCAAATAAAAAAAAATAGTAATATGGCTTAGCAATTTCTTTAATATCCAACAAACAAAACTGTTACAGCATTGTAGGCTATCTAGTGCACATCACATGCACTAGTGATTCATACAAGGAGCCTAGTCTTCTCCATCCATTATTGCCTTTCTATTATGACATCACTTCTGAAACCTCAACATCGCAATATCTAATAATTATCATCCTTATCAAAACCAAGAGAAGCAGATGATCTTTAACTCTAAATAACAAGACTTGAACGCTGGCTGCAACATAACCTAAAAACAGTCTCACCTTCCAAATCCTCTGTTAACATATACACAACCTAATAATCGGAGTATAACAAACACTGTCATATGATATTGGTAAACGCACAACTCCCTTTAATAAGAACACCAATAGTGCTAGGTGTCACATTGGTTATAAATCTAAATTTCCAGCAACGCCCACGAAACAATAAACTTAATACATACATAAACACAAACACTTCGAGCACGCAAGTAAACAGCATCCTGGTAAGCCAAAACTCCTTCATCTACCGTTACAACCACTACATCTGACTAATACAGACAATTGCTCCTAATGCCCCCAAGAACCAGACACAGATGGATACATATTTGTAATCCAACACAAGCAGAAGTAGGACAAAACCTAAAATTTTCGATTAATTCTGGATCTTATAGAGTATCATGTTAACGGATTTAATCGATGCTGCCATTCTAAATGAAGGATCGTAGTCGAGGAAACTTACTTATAATTAAATACTCCAGAGCTAAATTCCTTTTCGCGTAAAACGTTGTGTATTTAACGAATCCATTTATTCGCTTAGACAGGAAAACGTAATAATAAGTACATACTCTAAATCCAAATACCTTCACGCTTAAAGTGTGGAGCAGTTAAGCAATTTCTTTGATATATTAGTCAGGACAACGTACCTATTAGTAAATAATTAAGATAAAAATAAGTCTTAAAGTATAGATTATTTAACCAATTCCTTAGATATTTTAGCCAGAAAAACTTCTAAGTAAATACTCTAAAAGCAAATAATCCGTGCTGAAAACGATGAGTATTTAATGCATCACCTAAATCTTTTAGCTTGGAAATCTTATCCTTTATTAAATACTTCAAAGGAATGTACTTCTAAGCTTGAACCGTGGATTATTTAACCGATTCTTTTTTTATCTTTTAACAAGCGCCATAAGAATCGTTACATCGAATGATAATAACCAAAAAAATTCCAGAAAAATACATAACATAGAAGCAGACCTGAGAAAAATTAGATATATCGCGACAAAAGAAAAAAACTCTTTAATAATCCGAACACGAGTGATAAATAGTAAAAAGTTTAAAGGTCCGGAGAGGAAAATCAAATGGATTGAAAGAAGGATGGATAAGATGCACAAAAGAGAACTTAAATTAGCAAAGGGGGCAAATTTAATCTTTTATCGGTTAATTCTTTAAAATAGTTTTTATTTTTCTCATTTTTTTTGTCCTTTATATTTCTTTTCAATTTTTATATTTTTTTTTAGTTTTGAGCTGGTTTTAGAGCAAAAAAATTTTCCTCTATTGTTTTTTTAATAATAAAATAATGATTAAAGTTAACACTTAGCATTAAATTGCGTTGGGATTAAACGAATTAACAAATGGAGAATTAAATTTGCCCACCTCTACAAATTACACCCCAGGAGTAAATAGTGAGACCCGAAAGACAATATTAAAATAGACTGAAAATTCCATCAGTGGCAAATAAAACTAGGAGAAGTGTCATCAGTGGCAAATGAAATAGAAAGGAGTGTCATCAATGTCAAATAAAATCAAATACATTCGGAAGGAGTGACATCAGTGGCAAATAAAATAGGAAGGAGTGTCATCAGTGGCAAATGAAATAGAAAGAAGTGTCATCAGTGGCAAATACATTCGGAAGGAGGGACATCGGTGGCAAATAAAATAGGAAGGAGTGTCATCAGTGACAAATGAAATAGAAAGGAGTGTCATCAGTGACAAATGAAATTGGAAGGAGTGTCATCAGTGGCCAATGAATTATAAAGGAGTGTTATCAGTGGCAAATAAAATCGGAAGGAGTGTCATCAGTGGCAAATAGAATATAAAGGAGTGTCATCAGTGGAAAAAGAAATAGAAAGGAGTGTCATCAGTGGCAAATAAAATCGGATGGAGTGTCAAGACTTTATTTGGCCTTTTTTTTATTTCCAAATTATCTCCGTCACTTTCATGAAGGAGTGAAGCAAAATTAGGCTATTTTTACGTATTTAATGCAATGGAATTTCGCCTTCTTACACATTTTAACATGGATTCCAACCGTTTGATACTCATCTCAGTAGACAACTCACAATTTAACGTAGGATCTCAAAAAAGGGTCACTACAACTTAGGGCATTCTCGCAATGTCGATAGGATTAAAAAAGTAGGCCCATCTTACGACTAACCATCCTCAATTTTGCTTAATTTGTTCATGATGGGAATCTTAGTTTCCTTATTTTCAAAAATATTTCTTAATTTTTTCAGTTTTGAAATTTATTGATGTAAATAAATTCAATAGCCTCAAATTACAATGATATGGGGAGAAATATTTTCACCGAGAGAGTGATAAGAAGTAGGGAGGGGGGCGTACTTGCAAAAGAAAAAGAGATGGGGTCGGGAATAGTGAATGACGCTGACATTCACGGCTTTAATTAGAAAAACTCTGAAGCTAAAAGTTCTAAGATAGGAAGGGGAAATAAAAGACACCGCCTAGCTG
Source organism: Ceratothoa steindachneri (assembly GCA_963969495.1). NCBI lineage: Eukaryota > Metazoa > Arthropoda > Malacostraca > Isopoda > Cymothoidae > Ceratothoa > Ceratothoa steindachneri. The sequence goes on along the minus strand of OZ018323.1, from coordinate 134,703,716 downwards.
ACCACAAATGAACAAAGCGAAAAATTATTTTTTCCTAAAATTAAGTTGTACTTTGTCGTTCTCCTAAAGTTCTGCCCCTCACCAACTCTTCCGAAACTTGAAAACTTGGTGACAATCGTCGTTATTAACATACACTCGTAAAGTGTTTCCCATCTTCGTTCAGGCACGCAGATATCAGATATTTGAAATTGAATCATAACTCTAGCGAAAACCTTTCATAGAAAATGCATGGCCACGGGCTGTAGCTAATATTTAATGGCTTCAGGTACAAGGAATATTACATGCCCAATATTCCTGCCTCTTCAATCAAATTTTCACGAAACAAAAAAATATTGAGCTAGAAGCTGTTTTATGAATTAAGAGGCTCGAGCGTTAAATTTGACAATTTCGTCTCACGTGATGAAATTCTCATGATACGAAAGGCCGATATTATAAGAGCTTGGAACGCTATGCAAGAATGTAGTAGAGACATATATAAGGTTATAGATATATGAAGTTATATATTCCAAGTATTTATTAATGTTATAAATATAGAGAGAATTTAAAGGCCTTAATCAGATGTAAATTACCATTAATTCTGGGTGCTTTCTAGTTAAATATTGCACAAAGGAATGAAATTTAATGAGAAGACTTCAGGGCAACTAGTAACTACCGAAAACGACAGGATAAATCTGAAATTTACTTTGAGGTTAGTGTGGATCATTTTTCTTGAAAGATGTAAATGATTTGTTTACGAGTGTTGGAGTGAAGCACGATCCTGTGGAATGGCTACTGTTCATAGACATCACAACGCGGTCTCAAAGCAGTGTTACTACACAAAGGAAACAAATATCCAATTTTGCCTTTTGCACACTCCGCACAAACTACAAGAGTATGCTAATGTTAAATAGCGTTCTGAAAAAATCAACTATGCTGAATTCAAGTGGAATATTTAGGTGTATTAATGATGTTTGGTTTTCTTGCTTTCATTGCAAGGTGGATACTCAAACTATTTGCATTTCCTTTGTTTCTAGAATAGGAGAACTTCATTGGCATCCTTATTTATTTACATACAGCTAGGGAAGTTATATCTCAGAGAGCCATTTTTGGACACTGCCAAGTTTTATTACTTCTACTATATGTAAAATTGGGATTGATAAAACAGATTATGAAAGCCTGGAATTTTGGAGAGAAAACTTTCCTAGAAATCTGACTCAAGGATGGTATATTTGTTGGACCAAAAGTAAAAGCATTGTTAAAGTCTGAGAAAATTGAAATCTCAAAGTCTAAAGAGAAGCATGATGTTCATTTCGTGGTGTAGTTCATGGATTCCTAAGAAGGCATAAAGATGCGAACTACAAGCAGCTGCTAGCAAAGTTTTAGAGAGCTTCAAGGTCCTGAGCTGTTGTATGTCTTTGGAGGTGTATTTTTTGCATTCACATCTAGTTTTCTTTCGTGAAGAATTCGGTGATGTCAGTGAAGTACGTGGTGAGAGATTCTAACATGATGTAACAACAATCGCGAGAAGATACAAAGAGAGATGTGATAATACCATGATGGCAGAATATATATGGTCAGAGAAGATAGAAGCGTTAACACTAGAAAAGCATAATCCTTAAAGCAATTTTAATGTAAATATTTTTCATTATACTTCGCTCTTTTATCCTCTCCCTTAATAAATAAGTTGTAATATGTCAAAATGCACATGTAAATGGCCCAATACTTTTGAAAAATCGGATAAATCGAACTAACCATATTGCTCTAAAGGAGATTACTTATATAATGACTCAATTCAGTGCTAAGAAAATCTCTCAAGGTACAAGTACTAAGAATATGCCCAACCTGATGTAATATTGGAACTCAGAGTAAAAAATACAAATAAAACATGAAAAAATGTATAAAAACAAAGCCATTGTTACTTAGATCAAGAGCAATAAGCCCCTAATATTTGGTATCGTGCTAAGAAGCTTCGCACCCACCTTTTCAAAAGCCAAAGTCTTCCTCATCAACTGAGGTTTTTGAAAGTAGCTAACAGAGGGGAAGTTTGGATTCCTTATTCCATCGACAAGGTTTATGGATATTGTGGCCTATATGCGCTAGAAAGGACCCATCTTACCGAGAGAAATTGATGAGTCATCAAAAATGATATCAATAAAGAGTAAATTTTGGTCAATTAAAAAGCAACTAGGCATCGACCGATATGAGAAGCGAGAGAGCAGCCACAACCTGTTCCTTACCTATAACCACAGGCCTTAAAAGCGGCTATCCACGACTAGGCTCACCCTCTAGTTGTTTCTCATGGTGATCGAATGATTTGATAATAGAGAGATCACGCAATGGAAACTTAGTCCCAAACCTAAGGATTGATCTTTCAATGTACTGTAGAGAAGTAGCGTCAATGAGCTCGTTAGGAATGGTACACACGACGAAAAAATTCCTGTGGCGTCTTTTAACAAATGGAGCCAAAAGATTTCTTCACATATGTACGTTAAAACTCGAAAAACGGTGGGACAAGGTATTGATTCAAATTACGACATGAAAGTATACCACAGAACTGTAATTATACCTACTTTTCACTTCCAACCTTTGCAATACCCTTCTCTCCATTTAATCCTTACTTCTGTTTACACATACGTCATTTTTCTGCTTTCAAGCCATAATCTGAAAAGCTCTAATTAATCATCATTTTTACTCACTGAATCTGACAATGAAACAACGTTTACTAAGAATAGAAAAATATAAAACGCGTATAACCAAATATCCTTAATTAAAAATAAAACGAAAATCATCGAAGGCATCGCGGACAAAATAAATGAAATGAGTTCGAAAAGAAACTGGTGAAGTTAGAAGTAAAATATATAGACAATAAATCTGACTGTTTATACATTGGTTTATTTAAACTTTACCTACTCATTAAAGGCGCACCTTTGGGGAGAAAAATAAACAAAGAAATCTAAATGTGAGAAACGTAAAATTTAAATACATACATAAACTCAAGTTTGAATCCTGAGAACGTAAGTGAACACTTACAAACCTCCATGTATAAGTTCACAGACGAGCAAATACTCGAATATCCTCCTAAACACCCTGTAAGTGATGGGGGATGAGGCAAATTGCTTGAATCATGACATAGAAAGAAGGTTAAATTTAGCATGAATTCAACATGTCCGACTATAATATTGGCTCGAGCAGAAACATTCCCCCGCTTCAGTAAATCAGACATCCAAATAAAAATGTGTTATCTGAAATGCAATAAAATGTAAAAGATATGCAATATTTTCTAGGTGGTTAATGATGTGCAGTAATGTCGATGATGCCCTAAGGATAGTAAAAAACATTCAAGAATTTCTACAAGGTTGTAAAAAAGTTTGAAATACTTCCAAATTTAAAAATAGAAATTTACAACTTATCCTTAGCATTTTAAGATTATATAAGCTCTTCAATATTCTATAAAATATTTTTTAGGAAGTCCCAGGTCTAGATTTTAATGGATATGTGTCTTTTAAAGATGAAAGCAGTAAATCTGATCAGGTGTTTCAAGAAATGGTCACAGATTCCGCAGACTACTCATCTACTGGAAACTATCATCTGCCCCTCAGCGTTTTATTCAGGCAGAAATGAATGACTTAACACGTGATTTGGAAGTCATCAACAAAAGAACTTAGCTATTAATCTTCTGGATAAATGATAAAATTCTTCTTAACAGATCTTCAAAATTCTCATATTTCATAAAAATGAAACCAGATTATGGTGAATTTTTTATTAGAAAAGACCAGCTATTTGTTTACTGTCAACATCCCAGGTCCTTTTGCATAATTCAAAGCGCAGCTTTCAGTGTGTTCTCTTGCATATTGACAATGTTTGTGGTGCAGTTCAAGTGTTTCAATCATTGCATTTGCACGAACCCGATGACGACATAAAATGTTCATTACCATAATCACATATCAGGAGCAAATGTGGATCATTCGTGTGGACTTAAAAATGATCAATTTCTCCCTGGCCAAAAGAAAGATTTCATTGAGTTACCATAATATCGCCCAACGTGGCACAGTCTAGCTCGAGACAAACATAGGGACCAGAAGGAATGGCCTATCTGTGAAACTTTGGAAGCCAGCATGTCAAACATTATGAATGACATGATAATACGTCGAGAGAAACTCATTTTCCCCACACTCCATCTTAAGCTTGGCTTGATGAAGCAGTTCATTAAAGCAATAAATACTAACAGGAGATGCTTTCATTTATAGTTTGTTATTTTCTTTATTTGGCAAGTATATAGCACAAAATGATACTGCCCACTTTTTATAGCCCCCTAGAACGCTCTAGTTGCTACCAGGGAAGATCAAGTTTTAGTTAGGAATTTCTTGTGAGCCCAAACAAGTTCATTCGAAACAGAAACCTTATACTTAACATCTCTTGCTTTTTATGAGGAGAAAACGTGGGATTAAACATAATTTCTTTGGTATCTATGCTAAATACTTTTTTACAAATATGAAAAATTATAACAGATGGTGTGATAAGTATATAGCCTCATTTCTTTACTCATATACAACTAACTTTTCTTTTCTTTCACCCTCATTGGATAAAGATGGTCACGTTTGTAGCGGAATTTTATTTTTATAAATAATCAAACGTCTTTCGACATGTAAAATAGAAAAAAACTCACAAAGGCCCTTATTTGCACACAGTCTTCCTAAACGACTTGAAATCACCCACAAGGTTCGAAAAGTTCCGCGAAACGTTTACAAATTCGACAAGGTCATCGACCTTAACTGCACTGCGTACGAAGTCAAGCCATGCCGCATCATCCTAGGGCAAATCAATGGCATTCAGGTAAGAACATTTTCACTGTGTCCAAAAATCGTTAAACGTGTCGGAGATCGTTAAATACCCACAAATAATGAGTGGGAACTCGATAATGGGTCCATTGACAGTTAAAGGAGGTTTGGGAGTGAAAGTTGGACTGAGGCACAGCACAACTTCTATCTATGAATGTAAATTGGATTAATCGCCTTGTTGGTTCTTAGTACTGGTTTAATTTCCCCACCCACCTACCCTCACAGAGGGACTTGTCTAAAATAGGTTTTCCAGGCTCTGGAGAATTGCGCGCTCTTGAATCTCGAGCGCCCAAAGTATCGTCACATCTGCACTACCTGGTGACATCCCAGACATTTTAATTTCTATTAACCGCACTTTATCTACCAACGAATGGGTCAGTGGCGATGTTTTAAGACATTTGAACATATAAGAATGTGAAACTTAGAATGATTAAGAAATTGTGTAATTTTTAAAGCTACATAAATGGGAGAAAGGTTATTGTAAGTTCTATCATGGATAGGTCTGTCGACTGTTTTACTTATTAGAGTGTATGAAAAAGATGTTGATTGGGCGTACACCATGTATAATTGATGGATTGATAAAGGATAAACAATTGAGTTCGAAACCACTTAAAAAATGCGACATAAACAGAAACGTCCTTTCAAGAATAAAAAATGAACCTGATGTGTAATTGAGGGATCTTCACAACGAGTAAGACGCGTAGTGTTTGTGGAAAATGTCTCTCTCCTATCACATTCTTTCTAACAACTCCATGAAAGAAATCTTGAAAAACCGTAGGATTTTTATGCTTTAAAACCGGTGACCACTACCAACTAGTCTTACTAAGCTACGAATTCGTCAAATAACAAGGCAAATGGGAATCTATTCTTGTTTTTGATTTCCTTGTTTCTCGCTCACTCGTGCTTCTCACCTATCACTTTAGGATCCAATCTCAGCTCAAAAGAGAACCTCTTTAATGCATGAGCGAATGATGAAACGGCAGCGATTACTCTTCTTGAGCGGACTTTGGTCAAAACCACAATAGGCCATGCGACTGTTGTATTCTCGTAGTGCTTAAATTTGCGTTGCAAGAGTGCTATAAAGGAATCCATTCCAATATGAAGGGGAAAATAAATTTCAAATGCCTAGTCAATATGGCCTAAATGTGGTAGTAGCGCTTACTTATAGGAAACTTCCCTCGAGTCAAGCTCGCGCAAACGAGTTTGAGAACAAAAGAGATTTTTAATACTCGCAGAGGAAAGCTAAAAATATGTTTTGTTCAAATAATTAGATCCCATTAGCGTCAATATATATTTATATGTAATTATTTTTACTTTAGCATCTTTTTTCTAAGCTGATTATCGTTATTCTTTGCTTTGCTTCCCTAGCAGGAGAGGTACAGTGTGCACACTGATACACTTGATACCTGAAGGGGCAACACGTCATCCCGGCCCAAATGATAATCGGATAGACCCCGTTAATGGGTTGATTTGAACTTTAACCTTAGAAATGAGCTATCTAAAAAGATTTTCAATTTTCTATCTTAATAGCTTCCCTCAGGAGGCTCAAAAAAATATCGAATAGAGATGGCTCCCACACCCCTTCTTCAGGTGCCGCACCAAGACCCTAATAGCGGATAGGAGGTTTCCATCTCTCTTCTTTTCATATGTGATGGGGCTTTCCATCTTCCTTTCCGTTACCTTCGAGTGACTCTATATTTCTAAAAATTTCCGGGACGTATAAAGCTGTTGTTGGTCGGCCTGTCTCGGAGCCTCCTGCGACGCGGTAGATAATGTTGCTGACTCTTATCATTTTCTAAATAAAATGGCGGTCTAGCCTCGGCACACTTTCAGATGAGGTAGCAAAATTTTAGACTAAAAGTAAGGTAAGTAGAGCCTTGGAGACACCTGGACCTTTCGGTCATACGATCATACGAATTGCTTTCGTAGAATTTCAGAGTTGCATCAAACCGAAATCTATGCGATCTGCACAAGGGACCTACATGACATGACTGACATGTACGCACAAGTATGTGAATTAGACGAGCCACGACCTGCCTCTTTGATAGATTCAGATCATAACTTCTTGAGAATGAGGGACTAGCCTTTCGAACTGCGAAGGCCAAGGAATTTGTGCTGTAGCGCTCTGAGTGACTATTACTTTCTTCGACTCTCAAGTAAAGAAGGCAAACTTTGATCTTAGACCATTCAGCCTTACGAGAACGTTTCACACTGTGCTACAATGGAACCTTTCTGTGGGCTCTACCTACTCCGGGTTACACCCTTTTAGATTGCTACATATTTGCTCACCTACTCCCCGAGTAAAACGAGGGCTCTCTATCTCCTATCATCCACATATGACATCACGTCATCAAACTTAAAGGTACATACCTCGAAGGTGGTCGTGAGACAGTCTATAGGGAATTTTAATTCTGTCCACTGTAAGAAAGACTGCACTAAGGAATTCCAGGCTGTCTTGCCCATATCCAAGGTTGGTCAGTGTGACACTTTGGGGCCTTGATTGCTTTGATCGCCAAATGATTCTATAAGCCAGATGCAAAGATAGGTGTCCTTAATATGGATGAGTTAACGCATCACTCCCAAAGGACCGCATCATTTTCTTGTCACGATTTTTTCCTGCGTTCCCGGAATGTACAGCCTAATATTACGTGAGAGGTGGCCGATAACCTCAATTGTAGTGACTACTTTTCTAGTCAGATATCATTTTCAGGGCAGCTGCCTCCCTGATAAACCACCTCGGTGGTGCTTGGAACTGGCGCAGTGGCGTCTGTTGTCGTTTTCTTCGGTGTTATCAGCGCCGTGACCTCACTACAATTCCAAGCCCCTCTGGGCGTTTTACAAATCGTTCGATCCCTTAGTGATTGGCCAGGTGTAAGAGGACGCTCAGAGATGAGAGATACGCATATATGTTTTATAAGGACAGCCAGAACGATTTTACCTTAAGTCAATTTTTGACGAGCGATGGCTAGATTCGGGTTTTTTGATGCACGCCTGTCGGTATGTTTGAAGGGCCTACAACTCATCCCCTTCTATGAATACCCCCCTTTCAGAGGTATAGAAGCGTACTAAATGTACTTGAGTCAAGTTCTTCTCACCGAAATCTGTCCTCAAGGAGGATAGGAACGCAACCCCGAACCACGCTTGCGTGGTTGAATCCTTTGCAACCGCTTTCAATGCATTTTTGACCAGTGATTCTTCTCTGCATACATTCAATGCACGTCTTGATAGCGTTGAAGAAAAGCAGAACCCTTTAACAACCTGTTTCAACCAATCGAGTTGTGTTACGTTCCTTCTTCATGAGCGGATACCATCCCTAATCTGAACGTTATCCCGTACGGCATGTTCTACCACCTCGGTGAGCAAGGCATGGCTATTCTCTTTGATTTTTTAGAAGGATCTGGACTGATAGTATCTTACTAGAGTCCTGGCGAATGGTTATCAAACCAAAGAAAGATTACTCTCCCCCTGTCAGCTTAATAATTGAGTGTGTAAGTTGATGAAGAAATTGTTATATATTAGATTAGCTTTATTTCTAAAGAGCAAAGGCCACCTTTATTCTGCTCAGTGCGGATTTTGCAACTACCACTCCACGTTGGATGCTCTGCTTTGATAGTAAAATACTGTCTACGAATCCTCTCTTCGTAGAAAGAAACTTCACCTCCGTGTTTTTGATCTGAATAAGGCCTATGATATGCATGACGTTACGGTAACAAGGATACCCTACGCAGTATTGGAGAGATGGACGCCTCTTAATCTTCGTATTGTACATATTTCCTGCAAAATCGTCGATTCTATGTACATTTAGGAATTTATCTAGTGTCTAATAGAGAAGGAAGTTGGTGTCCCGCTGAAAGGGACTTTATTGATGCATGTTTTGCCTTGAACATCAATAGCGTCAAATTAGTGCTGCCAGAAGATGTTCTTGCTACGATCTGCGGAGACGACCTTTTGGTATCTCTTAATGCAGTTCGAATGACAAGTCTGGAGTGTCTACGCCTAAGCATATACGTTTCAGTTTTCTTTGGACGAGATTAGGGTTGTGCAATTCTATCGCTCTCGGCGGCTATATCTATACCCGAAACCTTCCAGAATTTCCCACAAATGGGGTTCGCCTGAAAGTGGTAGACTCACATGTATCATTGGTTTTGTCTTCTACCGACAGATCAACTTGGAGGCCCATGTTCGCAACCTTATGGTATCCGTCACCCTCGCCGAGGAAATTCTTCATTCCCAAATGTTCAGCACCTGGGCTCCTGATAGGATTCAGCTCTACTCTTTTAACTTTAGGTTATTTTCTCGCCAATCGAATGTTTATTTTATTCATCCGCAGCCCAGCGTAAATTTCCGAACATAGATGCGATCTACCCTACTGGTCTCCGTTTTGCGACAGGTACTTTCTGCCCGACTCCTAATAAGAACCTACCTGTTGATGCAGGGGATATGTTACTTATTCTTCACCATGCAGAGTACATTATGCGTTTGCATACATGTGACCGACGTCTCCCTCAGTCGCCAACATCTCTCAATGCATCCGAGACAAGCAGGTTCTTAGCTTCTCATTGCTATCCTTTATATTATTTATTAGATTTACATTATTCCAGGAAACATATTTTTCTACTATTTGCCATTCTGGAATTATTTTGCATTAGAATAGCTTAGAGATGCTTAAATTGGGAAATAGGTACGCATTCCTCAGTCCACTATCTTGGCACTCCATATTTATGGTGGTGGTCCAAGATGACCAGCTATTATGGAGTGTTGCAGAAGGCCGAGTCGTCGATCTAATAACCCTCGCCTAGTGCGGGTCACCACAGCAGATTTTGCATTAGGGGTTGACTCCCGTAGTCTTTGTCCAGTCAAGGACATCCATAAGACAGGAGGTCATGAGTTGGCGAGGGACCATGCCTTGTCTGAACGTTGTGGTCCAAGGTCCAACACCTCTGGGGCCTCCTGTTGCTCCGTGATCCTCCTGATTCGTTGTTTTATTCTCAAAACTGACTTACATTAATTTTTATCATTTTATAGGAGCTTGCGTGTCGCACGCATACCTTCGACGACGACAACATGGATATTATGTGAGGTTCTAAGCTGTGATCATGGCCGTTAACCAATTTTGTGGATCCGGAAACATTGACTCACACTTAGAATAATGAACGGCTGTGGCATAAAACATAAAGCAGGCCTCGCTACACTCCCCCTGCTGATGACATCCATTGAAGTATTGTTCAAATATTGGCCATGGTAGGCTATATATTTAAATTTGCTACCACTTCTGCATCATTAAGTAAAATTGAGTTTATTTTACAGCCCGACACCATTTGCCTTCCTGAATCATACATAACCAAAGAGGTCAATGCCATAAGTAAATTTCTAACGTATCGTTCCAAATACATGAAATGCACAGAACGTATACCATTTGCACTTTACGACGGGTGGTCAATAAGTTTTGCAATTCGGATATAAGGAAACGAGATATGAGGAAAAGTGTTTTATTATTTTTCAATCTAACTACCCTCGACTTCAATGCACTTGCACCACTTGTCTCTGAGGCTTCGAATTCGCGATAACCAGGAATTTCCCGACTGCTGTTCAATCCACTCCTGGGCGGCGAGCTGGACATCTTTATCGTCCCCAAACCGGCGTCCACGCAGTGCAGCCTTGAGCTGGCGGAATAAAAAGTAGTACCTAGGGGCCAGATCTGGACTGTAGGGGGGATGGTTGAGCTCCTCAAATCCGCACTCGTGAAGGGCAGCTTGTGAAACTCTAGCCTTTTGGACTTTAACTACGTTGAAGTCGAACATGGGGTGTGAGGTTTCTAGAGACCCAACCGGCAGAGATCTTCCGTTATGGCTAAATTGTCGTGGATGATGTTGATAACACTTCCATGTGATATTCTATGTTCTCGCTCGATTTCTTTGACCTTCACTCGTCGATTTTCAAGGATCCTCCTCTCCACATGGGCCACATTGTCTTCGTTGGTTATGTCTGACGGGCGTCCTGGACGGGGGTCATATTCAAGGGACTCACGACCATGGCGGAACTCCCTATTCTAGCGAGCAATGGTTTAATAGGAAGAGGCGGTGTCAGTGTACACTGCAACCATGCGTTCATGGATCTCTTTTGCATTCTTGCCTTCCTTGGTAGAAAAATTTATCCCTGCGCGGTGCTCAACCTTCTCCATTGTCGAAAAATTTGTGACTAACGATCTGCGATCAGCTACTGCTTCTTAAATAGACTAGGCAGGAGCGTGCAGCTGCAGGTCCTGACTTGTCATAACTTATCCTAACACCCCCACAAACAGCCATTCCCCTTCCTCTGTTTTGCTTTACCAATTCGCAAAACATATTGACCGCCCCTCGTATTTACCGTGAGATTTGACTGTATAAGTTAAATAATAATCTAGAAACAAGTTATTATATGGCTACTCTTAATGATCAAATCTAAACTATTTATCTTCTCTTACTTGTAGCACATTCTTTGAAAACCTTTCTAAATACTGAGAAATAATGTGTGATCGGGAAAGCTTTACACATTTAGCCAGGATTGAATGAGCTTCCGAGAATCCTAACCTATAATACAGCCCGAAAAGTACCAAACATGTACAGGGTGCGTTAGGTAAAAAAATGAAATGGAAGAGATTTACAAAGGACGGTATGATAAAAATTCCATCCGAACTTTGTTGGAGATTAAACTAAATGAATTGTTGGAAGCGCGTCATTAAGCAAAAAGGTTTTACTATTGACAATTAGTTAACAAATTGTATTAAGTAATATTAATACAATTTTCTGTTTAATATTTTTATTATTCCTTTATTTTTATATCAAGTTATTGAACTTTGGGTAGTGGGGTTATGCAACAGATTTCGATTAATGCCGCTAAATTTCGTCAACCTACAATAAATCTTTAATAAACTATGGCGAAAACTGTGGTATTAGGTCGGGGTATTAACAATTTCTACAGTATGTGAATTTTTTACTTATTTTACAGCTTTTACCAGTTTACAGCCTTTATTTCGAAACCCTTTTGATTAAGATGCTTTCGTTGGTTTTTTCGGAATTAATGAAATAATGAATCGCAAATTTGCCGCAGGTCAAACGAACGGGGATGAAGCGTTACCCAGCCCGGGAAGATCACCGTGGCCATGTCAACTCCACTCTCGGCCTCCATTCCGGGGATGCGGCACTTCATCAACCGCCGGCCGTCGTCTCCTGTTTGGTCGAGGTACAGGGCCATCACTTTTCTTTCGAGGAAGACCTCAAGCTCGATCCTTTTGTAACTTTTGACCCCTCTTCATTCGGAGTTAGGAACTTCAATTCATAGTGGCCTGTAAGGAATGAAAGGCGTATTTGCCTATAGGGACTGCGTGGCTGATTGGCCAATAAGACTGGCAGGCTGGTTGACCTGTAGGGACCGAAATGACTGTTGACATATTGAAAAATGTTCAGTTGGGTTTTAAGAACTAACAGGGTGTTTTTCTTGAGAAAATGAGACTACAGGGCCTATTGGCCTACAGAGAATGCACCGCAACACCCGCAGTTTGTCTTCCCGTCCTCATTGACTTGGGAATAATCTGCGGCTTGATATCTTCTCCACATCTTCACTTCCTCTCCCTTCTCCAATTTCCTTACAGAGTGATTCCCTCGTTGGCTCTTCACTTGTAATTGGAGGGAACAAATAGAGGAGGAAGGGCAAGGCCTGTTGCGGTTCAGGAAAAATTGCCTGTGCTCTTGACCTATTGTGACAATTCTAAGGCCTGTTGATCTGAAAAGACTGGTGGAGCTACTGATCTATACAGGCAAAAGACATGTTGAGGGGTTATAAGAACTATAAGGCTTGTTGGTATGTGGTGGCCTCATTTGTACACGGCAGCCTTGCTGCAGCTGACATCTAGAGGACTACATACTTCACTTGCCCCATTCCGTAGAACTCCAATTGTTCCTCTTTTGTTTGAGCAACCGCGATACTTTTCCACTTCCCTCAACATCACCATTTTTGTCGGGAATTTCTCTTTAAAAAGTCCTTGATGATGCCCTCGTTGTTTTTTATTTTGTTTCTGAGAGTTTCAAAGACAAATTTTTAATATTATTAATATTTAAGATGCGACAACCATCGAGGGAATCTCCGTCAGACAAGATTGAGTTTGTAAAGAAAATGTTTAAGTTATGAGAGGTAAGAATGTATGGGAGATAGTCGAGCGAGCGAGAGAGGAGACTTCTTGGGTCTCCTGAGACTAAAAAGACACGCAATTAGTCGTCAATTACCCCTCTTAACACAGTGTCACAAATTCCCTCGTTGTTCGTAGAAAAGAGCACTTGGCCAAGCGAGTCGAATACACGATAAAAAGGATATTGGTTCGTCTCCCAGGTACATTTAACCCTTGTGCGAACATGTTCCTGATACGCCCTATCAGCCCCAGGATAAATGGGGGTGACGAAGTTGTCCAATCTGCATATTCCAAGACTTTTCCTCTTCGCTTTGGATTCTTGATGCTAAGCGGAAGCGCCCACGTTAATGAAAACAGTTTCCTTAGTTTTTTTCATTTGGTGGCATAAAGCAGTTTTCTTTTCCCTCTTTGGTAGGACCAGTTTCCTTTACTTTTACATTAGAATCTTTCTTTGATCAAATCAATTTTATTTTTTCTTCTAAATGCCCTCGTTGAATTAACGCGCCTTTAATTTTCTATTAAATGCTCTAGCATATGGTATCAGTTCCTTTTCTGTTTTCCATCAATTTACCTCGTTGATAAAATTAGTTTCCTAGTTTTTCAATTAAATGGTTTCGTTGCTTTAATATTTTTATTACCATTTTTCCTTAAATGCTTTCGTTGATTAGGGTAGATTTCCTTTGCTTTTCCTTAAATGCCCTCGTTGATTGGATCATTTCCTTCTCTTTACTTTATACGCCCTCTAAGATTCGACCTTCCTCAAGTAAAGCAATTTTTTTTAATATTACGTTGATTAGACCAAATTCCTTTTTTTATTAATTATTTTTGTTATTTGCGCTAATTTCATTTTCTTTTCCATTAAATCTTCTCTTTTATTAAACTAGTTATCATTCTGTTTCCTTTAAATTCCATCCTTGATTAAGCCAATTCCTTCTTCTCCCTTATAAGTTAATGTTCGATTAATCAAATTAACATTTCTTTCCCATTTAATTCCCTCGTTGATTACACTAGTTTTTTATCCGTTTCCATTATATTATTGCTTTATTAAATTAGTTTCCATTTAACTTCACTCATTGATTAAATACTTTTCCATTAACCTAATTTACAATCTTTGTTCATATTAATACTCAATGGATTAGACAAGTTTTGCCTTCGTTTTTTACATTAAAATACATGTGTGAGGCAGTTTCCTTTCCTTTAACAAATAAATGAATAATTTAATATTTTATTTTCTCTTTACACTTCAAGACCACGTTGATAAAAAATTTTCTTTTGTTTATATTAAATGTCCTTGTATATTTAAGCAGTTTCCTTTTCCATTTTATGACCTTTTTGAATAGACCAGTTTCATTTAAATTTGCTCTTCAATTATCTCGTTGATTCGACTAGTTTCCTACCTTTTTCTATTATATCACTTCGTTGATTATAAAGCAACATTCTTTATGAGCTCCTTGCGAACAACGAGATTGTCAATGCAGAACTCTACGTTCAACAAATGTATCGACTTTCCGAAGCTATTCGTGAAAAGCGACCTCATCGACGTTATGGAGTCCTTCTGCAACACCACAATGATCCTCCTCACAATGCCAATATGACACGCTTAATTGGGAAATCTTGCCGCATCCAATAGATTCACCATACTTGGCTCCATCGGATTTCCATCTGTTCCGATCGCTCTCCAACAATTTGCGCGCGGTTTCGTTCAATACTGATGTGGAATTAAGAACCTGGTTAGACGAATTCTTCGAGTCAAAATCCAGAGATTTTTACAGCAGAGGCATCGAAAAACTAGTTGAACGCTGGAAAGAAGTCTTAAATAACAACGGAGAATACATTATTGATTAAATTGTATATTTTTATTAATTAAAAATGAAGTTTTTCTAAAATTGTTAATAGTAATAAATAAATTTGATGAAACCGCAAGAACTTATTCCTCAACCCAATACATAAATTGGCTCGTTGATTACCACCAAGTTATTTTTGTTTTCCCCGTGAAATTCCCTCGTTGATCACACTTATTGCAGCCTCATTTTTAATAAATATTCTCATTGATAAGGACAGATTGCTTTCTATACCTTAACATTGATTATAGCAGTTTCCTTTCTTTTGTCATTAAATTACTTCGTAAATAAATTAGTTAAATTTCTTATTGATTTACTGATTCGGCGAATAAATATTAGATTAAATATGTTTTTTGATTATATGAATTTTATTTCTTTATTTTTCTTATTTAAATGTAGACGATGAGTAATCCCGTGTCTTTTGAATTTCCTTGATTATACCAGATTCCTTACTTTTCCTTAAATGCTCTCTTTCATTAGACATATTTCCTTACGTTTATCTTTAATTTGATTTGATCAGTCTCCTTTATGCAATCACATGGCCTCGTTGATTTAACTTGCTTAACTTTTCCATGTCATGACCACGTAGATCAAGTACTTTACTTTTTCCATTAAATGACATCTCTCAATTATCCAGTTTAGTCATTTTCCATTATATGCTATCGTGATTTAACTAGTTTTCATACGTTTTCCCTTAAGACCCTTCGTGAATTATACATTTTTCCATTTTTTTAATTAGAACTTTTTCCATTTTATTTCCATTAAATGTCTAAGTTGTTTCCTTTCTTTTCCATTTAATGTCCCGGATGATTACAAAAGTTTCACTTTTTCCATTAAATGCTCGCGATTAAACAAATTTCCTTTTTTTACATTAATTGCCCTGGTTAATTATTCGGGCTAGCTTCTTTTATTCTGTAAATAATTCCCCTGGATGAAGAAAGTTCCCTCTCTTTCCACTAAGTGCCCTTTTTGATTTACGAGTTTCCTTTTCCATTATATTTCTTCATTTTTAGGACCTTTTCTTTCTTTATTACATTAAATTCATTCGCTTTGAACAGCTACTGCTATTTCATCATTAAAATAACTTTCTTTTTCTATTAAATACCCTCGTTGATTTAACAGGTTGTCTTATATTATTTAATGCCCTCAGTAATTAAAGAGGTGTCAATATTTTTCCATTAAAAGACTAATGTTGATGAAGGCAGTATCCTTTCTTTCCTATTAAAGTTCTTCTATGATTTTACCTTGATATCTTACTTAGATAGCTAGCCTCCGTCCATAGCCGGGGAATTGGTAGGGTACTTATTAAGGGAATAAGGGGCAGTTGAAACTGTAGGTATGCCAACTGCGTTGGATTTTATTCCACTTTATAATCGAGTTACATAACCTTTCAAATATGATTATAATTTGATAGTTTGTTCTTTGAATTAAAAATTAACATAAAAGGAGTATAATGCTTGACCCAGAGCGTCGTGAAGACCAGACTTGAAGGATGAAAGAGAAGTACTGGAAACAACGGAATTGGGAAGATGGTTCCATTATGAGACGCAGGATTACTGAAGAAGCGCTTTCTGGGCTTGATGACAACAAAATAGATGATCGACCTTGCACCTGTGACCCCTGTTGCCAGGCCGAGCAGTTTGCGTAAAAAGGTTAGCGGGAGAAATGCAGGAGAGCCCATGGAAGATTTTACAACACTTAGTCACATCCACCGGCAATAAACTATCCTAAATAGAGTAGAGATTAAGTCTCAAAAAGCGCCCAGCATATGGGAGGTCTTCAAGCCGCTCAACATGTCCATTCCATCGTTGATGAACTGATTCCAAGAGCTTGAGTTCTTCAATATATCCAGTATTGTAGACGCAGCTAGAAAATTCAAAGAGAGGCACGATGTTGCTAATGAAAACAGTAGTCATAATAGTGGGCGACCTGCATAGGGTGGATTTGAAAATGTTTGAGGCGACGCCAGAAGATTTATTAACTGTAACTCTTATGTGCTGGTAGAATTTTAGGCTGGTGTCTATTTGGATACCCAAGTCCTTATGGGAAGAAACAACCAAGATTTCACGCCCCTCGAGGTCATAACACTCAAGCGTACCAAGTTCATCCCACTCGATATGTCCTCGATAATAACGCATGGACACGCATTTGCTGATGTTGAAGCTGAGCCCCCAAGAGTGTGCCACGGCAACAATGGTGTTAATGTCCCGATGACAGGAGGAGATGCCAATGTCTGGAGATGCAAGAGTAACCGCACGAATTTTGATGTAAAGCTCTAGGTCCTCTGCAAATATTTTGCTCATATTCCTTATGTGAGATACTAGATGGTTCACATAGAGAAGAAAAAGGAGGGGGCCGACCACAGATCTCTGGAAAACACCACTTCGAACCATCCTCCAGGATCTATGTGACCTTGCTATGGGCACATAAATGGATCTACTACTTAGGAGTGAATCTAACCATCTCAAGAGATTTCCAACAAGGCCGAGACTACGAAGCTTGCAAAGAAGAACAGTCTGATGAACGACGTCAAAAGCTTTGAAAAAATCAAATAGAACAACTTCAGCCACTGAAACTTTATCAAACCATGCAGTAAGTAGTAATTGGTCCTCCGCGGATCTCGCCCTGCGAAAGCCGTGTTGATCCTCAGATAGCAAATTATTCTCTTCAAGATAAAGCATGAGGTGTACTAAGATGATCCGTTCGAGTGTTTCACAGCAAACAGATGTCGGTATGATGTGACGATACTTCGAAGATTGTAACGAGGCCCTTGTTTAAACAAAGGCACAAATTCTGATAATTTCCGATTATCAGGCAGACACTCGGCGAGAAGACTGGCTGTGTAGATTTTATGCAGCGGATAAACCAAAGCAGGACAAGATTTTATTTGACAAGAATGGATCCCATCAGGAAACATACGCGAAGAGGCTTCAAGGCAAGACAATATTGGACAACACATCATCATGCGATATTACAATAACTTGTATAACATTTCTGCATTACTGATGAGGATAAGTTTAAAGCGGGACATCAAGAAATACTGAGGAAAAACTGTCAACAGATAGTTCAGCAATTTCAGTGTAGTCAGTTACTAGAAGACTGAAACGAGAAGACTTCAGGAGGCCAACCAAAGTAGCTCCCACATTCTTGCTGCAAATATAATTATGAAAGGCCTTGTAATTTGTCCTAATTGAATCCAGAAGTGAGATCTCAAAGTCTATTTGAATGGAAATAAAGTGGTACCTGTATTGTTTGTTGAATCTGGCGAGGTTAGCAAGAGCAACGGATGCGTCTAGAGAATTTCGACCATAGAAAGCGTTGACATGCATAAATACCTACCATGCATGCTCCCTTTGCCTCACAAGGCTCGGTGGAGGGTTATGGGAGCAGGAACGAGAGGATTTTCATCCAATACTGGACATACATCTGAATGAGAGGACCTAAAATGTCTAAAAACTTTGATATTGACTATTTACATCTAAATGATCAAACTCGAAATCCCAATTGATCAGGTTCAGAGTTAAGAAAAAGATCCAAAGAGTTTTTAGATATGATGAAGGTCGGGAAGTTGGACCCATTGACTTAGGCCCAGTCTGTTGGAGCAAGAAGTAAACAGAGAAAATAGTGGATCATAATTCCACCAGAAAACGTCACTTAGGGACTAGTTAATGGCCAGCAGATTGGGGTCGCCCAAGATAACTACTTCTCTATTTGGGCAAAAAGAAAGCAGGAAATCAATAACACAGGCCTGCGTTAAAAAAAATTTCTGTTCCTGCGGTTTTCTTTAGTGATTCCTAACGAAATTGTTCTCCTAAATTGAAATATGACATTCATTTTGCTCAATCAAGTCTGGTTTTTAAGATACAGCGCACTACTGTTTTTAGAAAAGGGCCATTTTTGAAAAAATCCCTTATTTATATAAGTTATTTAATAAATTACAATTACTTGTAATAAAAAAAATACCGACTCAATTCGTATTTCTTTTAATTAATTTTAAACTTACAGACTACTTATGAGCTTACCCAGGAGTGCAAAGAAACTATTTTCCAAGAAAAGAAGTCCTTGATGACTTCCGCTTGTGAAGCGATGTTAGTTCGTCGCGTTTAAGACACCAGCAATAGTCCGCTAACATGTTGATGTCCCAGCGTCCTTGATATCTTGTCTCCATCGTCTTTATGTCTTAGTGAAATCTTTCTCCTTGTTCCTCGCTATAATCTCCACAGTTTCCTGGAAAATAGTCAAGATGTGACTGGATAAAATTCATTTTTATCCACATGCGAGCTCCCATTTTTTCGAAGCTTTTCATAAGCTCATTTACATGTGAGATATATTCTGAGCTTCTTTTATTTCCCAGAAAACTGTCGATCACTTTACTTAACGATCGCCATTCTTCTTGTTCACTGGCTTCCATATTGGTGTAAAAATGCTTGTCCTTTAACAGAGATCTAATTTGGGGACCATCAAATATGCCTGCATGGAGCTTGGCATCACTGATCTGTGGGAATTTTTGGAGTAGATACTTAAAAACTTGGCATTCTTTATCCAGTGCTTTGACAAAGTTCTTCATCAGGCCAAGCTTTATATGAAGAGGAGGCAGTAAAACATTTTTGGAAGGGACTAGAGGTTGAGCTACCACATTGTGGCAGCCAATTTGGAATGCCTCTCGAGAAGGCCAGTCTTTTTGCTTATAGTGAAGACTATCCGCCCGGCTATCCCATAAGCACATGAAGCATGGATATTTTGTGTAGCCTCCTTGCATCCCAAGAAGAAGGCACACAACCTGAAAGAAAACATATTGATGCATATTTATGTACATGGTTTCTAAGAACTTCTATTTTTTGCATAGGCAATTTTCACTAAGTTTATTAGGGGTAGGGAGAAACTGATATGTGTATAATATCCTTCTGTCATTGGTATTTAGAAACAAACATTCCTTGAAATATTTAACAAGTTCAATAAAGTAAAATATATCTTACCTTGAGATCACAACATATTAACCAGTTCTGGTTAGAGTACTTGATGGAATTAATCAATACTTTCATATTTTCGTAGCTTTCTGTTAACTGAACTGAATGGCCAATAGGTACAGATGCCATTTTATTGCCAATATTTAAGAGTACTTCCTTCAAACTTTTGCTAGAAGAATCAATAAAGAGCCTCCATTTACTTAGTTGGTAAGGAACGCCAAGTGCCTCAATTAAACCTTTTACATCATTGCAATACACCAAAGAGCTGCGAGAATCAACTGCAAAGAACTTTCGAAACTCTTCGTCTCTATTTCTGAACCAAAAGTATGTAGTTTCTTGAGAGGGGAGGTTGCTCTCACTAAAACGGGATGCAAGAAGTTGTGTGTTCTCTTTAGAAAGACCAAGATCTCTAGTCAAGTCATTTAATTGACCTTGAGTGAGTGGTCTTGGCAAAGTCATTGTAGACGTAGGCTGATATGTCACTGAAGTGTCAGTATCATCCACTTCTATATCTTCTATATTGTCTTGTAGCTCAGTATTTTTAGGTGGAGAAGGAACTGGAACTCCTGGACCATGTGGTTGGGGTTTAATGGCAGAAGTAACATCAGGATAGACTACAATGTGTTTGTTCTTCGTATTGACACCTGAAAAAAAGTTTCGCATACTTAATTTACATACTTTTAATTCACTCGACCCTAGTTTCCACATTTTTATACACATTTTTCATACCAGGTAAATTTACAATTTTTAAATACAATCAATTTTTATATACAATTTAACAACAATTTTTCTACCAGCATAATACACTATTTTTATACACAATTACAATATTAATAGGCTACCAAAAGATTTGTATAAACATTTCTAGATTTGTCAAGGACTATATTGTTAAAGTAATTATCTCACCTTTAAGATTTGTCCTGCAAAAATAGCAGTCTGTAATGTGGTCCTTTCCTTCTCTCCACACTATAGGTACACCAAATGACAAACAGTTCGTTTTGCCCTCACTCCAGCGTCTTAAGGCTATGACACAGGCTTTGCAACACATATGTGGAGCAAAGTTTTTGTCTTGATCACCTAGCTTTATTCCAAAATATGCATTGTGAAGGAACTTTACTAACGGCGTTATAGTGCATTGCTGATCGCTAAAGTTTACCTTTCCACAAACAAAACAAAATCTATCAGGACTGTTTTTACACTTTCTATTCATTTTTATGAAATATAAGGAGTTTTGCTAATGTATTTGCCTGCAAAAAAATTCACAAAGATAAATAAAGTTTTAGAAATACACTTTAAACACTGTTTATAGATGAGAAAAGTCATGGATTAAAAAACCAACACTTAGTTGGAGAGTGAGCAAGCAACACACAACCACTCGCGCTCGCGGTCAGCTAGAGACTGAGCTCTCTAACGCCATCTAGGGAGCTTGGTCTGTATCTTAAAAACTAGACCTGATTAAGCAATATGAATGCTTGATTTTGATTTAGGAGAGAAAATCCATTAAGAATCACCTATGAAATCCCCACGAACATTTTTGACGCAGATCAGTGTAATCATTTGATTTTTCTTTCGGCTGTTAGAGGGATTCCAGTACACCACTAGGGTATAACACAAGTATTCCAGAAATATAATGTGAACATTTGGACAAGAGCAGTCGATGGAACTAAAAGAAAACTTCTTTGAAACATAAAAACAAATTCCATGCTTATAGGAATTGCTCTGGTTGTCAGACCTTGCAATAGCATGAAATTCATCAACAGATACACAAGCATTAGGTAGTGAAGGAAGCAGTTAAGTTTCAGTCACAGCCAAAATATCATTAACAGTCTTTCCCAATAAATACCATCTTTGATTAGACGAGCTCCTAATCTCTTTTCTATTTAATTCTTCCGTTATTTAAACCAGTTTTTATTCAATAGCTTTGTTGATTAAATCTAGTTTAATTCTTTTTCAATTGAATTCCCAAGTTCATTAAACCAGTAACCATTTTATTTTTACCTCTGTTAACTAAGCCAATTTCTGTTCTTTTTTCCATACAATGTTTTCCCCTAGAAAAACGGTTTCTCTTTCTATTCCCAGTAAATTCATTCATTTGGAAACGTTTACCGTTCATCAAAATTGGAATTTCCATCAGGTAGCAACCCAAATTCAATGTATATATATATGAGTAATGGGAGGGGGCTCTAGGTGTTAGTAGTGACATCAGCTTATGGAGGGTTTTATTCGTGAGGCATGGTTACCAGTAAAGGGGGTGTCGGACGAAAGCGTTTGAGGTCTCCTCCATGATTTTGGTCTGACTCCCAAAGCTTTTACGGCAAATCCGTATATACGCTCGGTTTGAAAGGTAACTTGTTTATCACTGGGTTTAACGAAGGACTAGAAAGGAAAAAGGGTTTTGTTGTCTTCACTCTTGACTTAGGTCTAGTTTGATTGGGGTAAGCGATATAGTCGAGTCTTACGCGGCTTTGTTATGAGTTTCCCTCTACGTTAGATAATTGGGGCTAAAGACGGCTAGATTTAAGGACGGGGAACGGACTCGTGACTCTATTAACATTAACGTGAAATCCAGAATCAAGAGGGATGAATGTATCGTACTAATAATAGTGACGTGCTTCTCTTTTCTGGATTTCTCTGCCTGTCTTATTTATACGAAGCTCCATTTAGGGGGCGTGACTGAGTTATCCTTATCCGAGCGCGAGGCGGAGCCTAACAAGTTGAAGTGTGTTCGGTGTTCCTTTGTTGAGAATGCTGGGCAGAGTCAAATGGTGTGTGCATTTCAATGTAGACCCATGTGGCCGCATCCGGGCTAGCAACGATGGCAAGGTGATAGCAAAGTTGATTTTGTCGTTTTGCAGGTTCGCGTCAACTTTCGCTGACAAACCCGACTCATTTCCAGCTGCCTCGTTATCTTATATTGAGACCTTTTGGCTCGCAGCGGGATCCTTGCGTGTGCCTATTTCTGTGTTCGCGTGGAAAAACTCCAACTATTTGCTTGCTCACTCATGTTTTTCTTAATACATATAGAATTGTGATTTAACATTATATATAAGTATTTTGCGCTTTATTCTACATTGGTTCATTGCTACTACATGGTATATTATTTCAGTAGTTAATATGTGTGGCCAATTTCAAAATTTCATGGTCCAGCAAGTTCATCGAACATTTGTTAGGTTCCTCGTTGAACCTACTTCACCTTACAATTCGGGTGTTGCTACATATGTACAATTGTGATTTAACATTATATATGAGTATTTCGCTTTATTCTACATTGTTTTATTTCTACTACATGGCATATTATTTAATTATTTAATATGTGTGTCTAATTTCAAGATGACAAAGGTCCAACATGGTGCTCATTTGTGAAGTTCGTAGTTGAGGCTACTTCACCTGGAAATTCGAGCCATACTTTGAACCCTTTTTTTGACTTACCCGCATTTTTAAGCAACTTAATATATCTGTAAATTTCAGATATGAATCCACTTTATATAAAATGTTAGTCCACAATAATACACGGAAAAAAGGTGGAGTATATTCTATATAATGTTCTATTTGTAAGTTACCTTACTTCAGGCAAACTGGTAAATCTATATCTACTAAAATTTACCAACATAAGTATAATATTAGAAGAGGTGAAGTAAACAGCGCTTTATTTTCACATTTATCTGAAAATAAAAACCCTATTGCCTGGAATTCTGCAAAATTCCTTTATCATTCCGCTGATTTCACAAAAAGAAATATTGTCGAGTGTTCCTTAATTGGTATCTTACACAATATAAATTTTTCCCCTGGCTTATTTAAACCCAATCCTGTTATAAAAAAACTTGTACTAAATGATATAAAGTTCGCAATGCAGCCTGTTGTCACTTTTTATTCGCATTGCCTTCCATACCACATGTCTTTCTTTGTTATTGTGGACTAACTCTTAGCCCTAAATGTTTTCGCTCTAATGATAATCTTTTAAAATGTTTTTGGTTTTGTTGTTTTTTTTCACCCACCATATTCAATTCATATACATAGCGTTGTTATGTGTATATCGTTTTAGGGATACATATGTCTGTTATTAGTTGACCTATTGTTCTTTTTCTTCGTATTTTTCTGTCTGGTTTTTGTGTTTGTTTCCATTGGTTTGCACTATGTGATGGGCTTTCCCTTTGTATCTCTGTACCCTATATAAGGTTGTCTTCTCCATTTTCATGCTATTCCTTGGATTCATATTTTCATTTTCCTCCTGTGGGTTAATTTTCATATATATATATATATATATATATATATATATATATATATATATATATATATATATATTGTGAGGGTATGGAACGTACATACTCACATGCCGCCAGACAATCTTAAGAAGGAAAGAAATTTGTCGTTTGAGTTGACCTTCGTCTCCTCTCTCTCTCTCTCTCTCAAGTAAGAAATTCGAGACGCATTTCTCTCAAGCTCGAAGGGTCAGCTGGACCAGAGGGAAGACTTGCTGAGAAAAACCGTTGGAGTAAGAACCCTTCTGCGGCCCGTCCACAAGCCCATCTCTCTTCCTACCCCCACCCCAAGTAGGGTGACGAGGTATAAATACTAAACACTTGGGGAAAACGAGGTAGAATCCGTGAGTCAACGAGGCTACAAAGTCCCCGGCAAGAGAGGCCGGGCTACCAAGGGGACTAAAAAGCAGCTTATCCTCGAGCTAGTCCCTGGTTATCAAACCAAACTTTAAATTAACTTGTTCAAGTTCAACTTACTCTCGTAAGAGAGATTCCTCCTATCCTGGTGCATCCTAAAGCCCAGGGATAGTCCTCGCCCTTAAAGAAGACCCCCCTCGAGCCCGTTACCTGGTGGTCACAAACAACTCTAAGTTAACTTGGTTTAGGAACCAAGTTCAACTGATTCTCGTCAGATAAACCTCCACCCCCACTATCCTGTTGTAGCAAAAAGCACCGTGATAGTTCTCGCACTTCAAGAAAACCCCCTCCGAATATCGTGTGGGCCCCCATCTGCCACACTTGCCCAAAGTCCCTTGAGACTGCCAAGTCATCCTATCCACCGCCAACAATCTGGTCGAGGCACGTGTCAAAGAACCCATCGGATTCCTGAGGCGTCTGGGCTCATTGAGCTCAAGGCCAGACTCAAGCCCACCGCCAGAACAACCAAGGTATTTAAACTCCTGTAGAGACAATTAGCGTATTTTTTTTAATATTGAAGTGAGTAGCAAGTTAATCAACATTATAAGGTCAAGTTAAAAAGCCTTATTTAAAAACTTATTGAAGTTATTATTGTGTATTTAAATTTGTAGTATTTCTGTGGTTCATGTATTTTTTTGTAGTTAATTGTTAAATTTAAAATATATATTTATTTTGTGATAATTACTGGGCGTTTCATTAAATCCTTACGTGTTTGAGACCGGCTCTACCTTAAAACAACAAAAATAGCCTTTTCTGACAAAAGTATTCTTCGACAATCATCATCGGCTTGTCTTTGCTCGTGCACCCAATTGACGAATATATGGCGCTTCAAATGGTCAGCAGTCTTCAGTTATTGTGTCCATTGTATTTTGTAAGCGTGTTAAGACAAATCTTTGTCAAAATTCGATGTAAGGTTGTTGTGGAGAGGTTCAATTCCTGCGCGGGATAACGAATATAGGTGTCTGGATCTTCGGCCACATTCTCGCGCACTGCACCAATGTTTTCAGCTGAAATGCGTAAACTAGCACTCAATAGCGTTTTTATATCTGCCACCGACCCCGTTTGTTGGAATTTCCTAACAATTTTCCCAATTGCACTCTCGGTTGGTCGATTATTTTAACCAAAAAAATCGCGAAGTGCCCGAAATTAGTTTCTGTTTGAACGTCCATTTTCGTAATAGGCTTCAATAACTTCAACACGTTGTTCTATTGTTAATCTTTCTATGGTTGAAATTGCCAATGTTTGAAGTAGTTAAATCTGAAATAAAAAGAAAAACCTCATTAGACGCTCAAACTTAACTCACATTTAAAATTGGTCGAAGTTTTTGGAACACCTTTTATATGCCTGCTTCATTTGATCGTTCCATGGGCTTGATCAAAGGGAAATATTTTGGTGTAAATGGAAAAGGGGTTTTTAAAATGTGCTTAAGTTGGAAAAAATACACTTCTTAATCGTTTAAGGAGGGGAAAATCAGAGGGATAAACAATTCAAATTATTTTCTTCGAATTTATCCTTTGGGCATTAAAATATAGATTTTCTTTGAAATTTCTCATAATTGATGAGGCTGAGATGATTTAATAAACCTATCCAACAGGAGCCCGATGTCGTGTAAGGTGTAGGGATGCTCGGGTCAGGTACAATACATCAAACGAACAAGTACTTGAATTTAAACTGAAATAACGAAAATGGTGAGCAAGTCAGCGAGAGAAGGTACCCTTGACTTTTCCTTGAAGATCCTCACTGATCGTTCGGTAAGGAAAAACTATCATAGCATACAAATCTTATACTGGTGTTAATAAATGGAACAGAACAATACTGTGAACTCTCCCAATCAGAAAAAGAGTATTTCCCGGTAATACATAACTGGACGAAATGCTCTACCATCGTTAAAAAGCTAGAGGAACCTCTTTAAGCTTCATGTCTAATAAAGGAGATAACTAATAAAAGAAGGAGAACGAAATATATAGATCTTTACTTAGAATAGAGACAAAAAAATAATGGGCAAGTGTTTTATCTAAAAGAAGATAATAATTTAGTAAAATTGGGATGTATGATTCAAACCTACTTGGCAAATCGGGTTCAGCCAAAAAGAAGCGAATTCATTAGATAATAGGGAAGAACTACGAAAAATGCCTTCACTAATATCTCCAACTAAAGGTGAATCTGCAAACTAATAATTAATCAAAAAAATTAATGGG
Source organism: Ceratothoa steindachneri (assembly GCA_963969495.1). Taxonomy (NCBI): domain Eukaryota; kingdom Metazoa; phylum Arthropoda; class Malacostraca; order Isopoda; family Cymothoidae; genus Ceratothoa; species Ceratothoa steindachneri. The sequence goes on along the minus strand of OZ018323.1, from coordinate 134,677,053 downwards.
CAAGGGCTTCATCTAATAGAAGATGTTAATTGAAAAAAATTGGCATATATGATTCAAACCCACTTGGCAAATCGGGTTGAGCCAGAAATAAGCGAATTCACTAGATAATAGGGAAAAGCTAAAATAAATGCCTTTACTAATAATAAAAAGTCAAGTGGAATCTTTAAACTAATAATTAATGAAAAAATAATTGAGGACGCCGGAGAAAACGAGACACATTAAACCACAAACAGAAACCGAAGAGGCAGAGGAAGAATTGTATCAAGATATAATAGTACACATTCAGAAAAGGAAACTACAGCAAAAACCAGACAAATACCATGAATACGAGTAAATTTCTCAGAATCAAAACGTAGAAAAATTAAGAAACGAAGAGAAAGAAAACTGGCAAAGAAAATGCGAGAAGAAATAGTAGTCAAATGGCCTCAGCAAGAAATGGAATGAGAGGGAGAAAGAGAAAGATAACAAAGTGAATAGAAAGTATCTATAAATCACTCTCTGTATTGGAAGAACTAAGCTAAAATATTATACCTTGATATGAAGTGAGGAAGGTAGTTAATTTAGGCTGCATAATAGCCGAGCGGATAAAGGCACAGTCTTGCCGTTGTCAAGGACTCGAGGTCAGTGGTTCGAATGCCATCGCCGTTTCCATTCTTTTCCTTAAGATTCATCTATATACCCACAAACTGTTACTTTCCCAATAAGGTATAAATGAAAAAAAAATTAAAATGTGTAATTAAGAATTAATACTACAAAAGCCACTTAAGAAAAAAGCAACTGTACAGGTATAACTATAAATACTACAAGGAGAGTTACAGATAAAAGGAAGGAACATAATGAAGCCTCGCATTTTTATGAGTTTAAAAAATTGTTAGAGGCGAAGGGCTAACTTTCCTTCCCGTTCCACCGAGATATTTCAAGAAACATAAGCTATAACCCCGCCCCCCCCTAAATTCGCAAAGAAGAAAGGAAATCGCACAGAAAAGAAAACTATCAAAAATCTAAACAAAAATTAACAAGATTTCATTCCATCAAATGTCGATGATTATGTAGAAAATGACAAATAAAACAGCACGTTTTAATTAGAAAAGGTCCATCCAGTAAGAGAAATAATGAGGGAAATAAGATAACTAAAACAAGCGCTAAACAGAAATATACAATAAGAGCGGCAAAGATGTGATGGGGTAAGAAAAAAGACAACGCAGTATCTTTATTCACACAATTCTTCAGGGGTGTCAAGGGAATGAAAAGATTCTCATTCCCTTTAAATAAAAGCTTGAAACGAGCAATGAGCAATAAAAGAACTGGAAAACGAGATAGAAAATATCTTTATTTTTAGACATCACTGGAAGAAGAATTTGAGCATCAAAAAATACTTTGGTTGCGACAGAAAACAAAATAATGAGGACGCTGAAATCAAATTTGATGTTGCTATCTTACTGCCACTCAGAGTTTTTAAGTTACAAGCTCTCATTGCTTAAAACGTCTAAATTTAGGTTTCCTCTGGTATTTGAAATGGATAGCACCCATTCGGCCCAACGGTACTCAGCCAGCATATTAAGGCGCCAGTCGCCCTCATATCTTTTTCAAGGGTCGAGATATCTTAATGAAATCGCTGCCCATATTCGTCCGTAACCGCGCCGTGATTTTAAGAAGAAAATTAAAATGCCTTTTTCTAACACCTTAACAGTTCGGTAAATTTTGGATCTTTCGATATTTTCCTGATATGTGGGTCTGTAAAAAATCCCTTTCTTAAATTTGGCTACATGAACTTTTCTTTTAAAGATGACTTTCCAGCACTCTCTCGATGTATCACCATGAATAAAGTTTTATATCATTACAAATTTAATTGTGATTGGGGTTGAATAAATATTGTTTGGATTAAGAAGTGATATTTTAGTCTATAGGAGTAAATGAATCATGTTTAGGCTTTTTGTCATATGATTTCTTTGTTCCTACTACCCTAATACACCATAAGAAATCAAAGGTAGAATAAACAAGCTTTATTATAAACAAAATAGCAATGAATTTCGGATTTATATAAATATTCATAATATTTCTTCCCCCAAATTAATTTCATAGGTTCATATACATGGTATTCTGGCTAAATTTGACGATTTGTAATATCTCCTTTTATTTGGGAATATCTTACTGAATTGGTTAACACTCTGGCATTGCAGTATGTAGCACAGCATTGAAGAGACTAACTTGTGTCATTGCTGAGGTGTTATCGAGGCTCACCCTATCCAGGGCATTTTGGCTAAATTTGACGAATTTTTGTCTCCTTTTATCAGGAATATACTAATATATCGGGAAACAGCCAATGCAGTTTTATCAATGCAGTTTACGATTGATGCAATTAACTGCTGAGGTCTTATTGAGGCCCAGGCCACTTTGATAGTCTTCTCCACCTTCTCTGTATTTTGGGTTCTGGTGTTTCTCATCTTACTCTTGACAATCTAGCGTTAAATAAATTATCTAGGAGGTTCAGGTGACGAGAGTTGGCTAGCCAATCTAGCACTGTAATAACATAATCAGTTAAACTCTTGGTACTAATTTTAGCACTGAGGACAAGTGCTAAGTCCTGTTAACTGTATCTCTATAAAGCTTGTCAGTAGATGGAAGTTTGAAGTTCTTTTTAATTTCCTAGTAAACGACAGTGTTGACTTGAAAAAGATAAAATACAGTGTGCCGAATCAAGCAGAGAAAATGGTGCCCTAAATCTTCAGAGAATACGGAAACCTTAGACTGGACTTCTAACAACTTGGATTTTTAACCTAGACCTTTTACATCAATACTCTTGGATCTTGCTTCCATATGAGCAAAATTTACTTTCATCTAAATATAGTACTTTAAACCACAGAATGCAACTGTTCTGTTATTTTACTCTTAAACCTACTTGAAACGCCTCTGACATAGTGTCTGGTTCAAGAGTGGTTTTATATTAGGAATGCTTTGTAGTCCCTTTCTTAAAGATATCTGCATATGGTAACTCTTAAAAACCTGACACTAGCGAGAAATATGAAAGAATCCTGTTTAATTATAATGAAAGAAATACCAATATACACATAAGACAAATGAGTTAACATTTCACATTAAGTTCGGTCAATCTCAATGATGAGGCTTAAGCACAATACCATATTTTATTCACCCTTTAGAAACTTCCACCCAGTAGTCCAACTAAACTTCATATACAAACTGCTGACGAACATTACTGATTTAAAAATTTATTTAGCAAAGCAAACTCAACAAAAATCACATATGATAGCGTAATAAATAAAATGAATTACTGAATAAGAAAAATAGGTAAAAATACGAGCCACTAGTGAAAAAATTCAGGTTGTTACACCAGGCAGAAATATCTTAGAATTCATAAGAGTGAAAGTCATCTAATTCTTATAGTTTCTTGTGTCTTATGGTTTTGGAATAAAATAACTAACACTCGAAACTAAATAAAAGACGAATAAAAGGATTCAAAGAACTGTAGGTGGATCAAGAATTTTCTATAGATTTCGAAACTACAAGAGAAAAATATAACGAAACCTTTTATGTCACTAATCCAGATAATCCTGAGATACCCGGAAAAAACACTCCGGGGATTTTAACATCCAGCTTGAAAAAAGCTCCCGATAGTGCAAAATATAACAATATATTTTAGATATGGAACCTAGAGACAATAAAGTAAAAAATAATAAATTTATATAAATCCTTTGAGATACGGTTAAAAATGAAATAAAACTCAAATTATCATATAAGGAAAACATCAGAATAGTAGAGGAAAATAAGGAATTAAAGAGGATAGAATAAAATCAAACAATTAAAAAAGTAATTAAGCAAACAATAACATGGGATTAAGTTAAAAGAGTGGAGGACTCTGCTCATACAAAATTGCCTCGGTTGAAAATGGAAATTTTATTTTTATTTATTGATAAACATCTTAAAGAAAATAGGGAGCCCGAATTACTCTGCTATTTAAAAAGTGGCAAGTTAGGCGCTATTCATTAGCAGTTTACAAGCATTTGTTAGAAAACACCAACTCATCGGCCCTCAGCAGAGCGTTCGTTCCCTTATTTGAAGCAATTGCCAAAGGAATTGCCAAAGGAGAAGAGGCATTGAAGTTAAAATCAAATTTAAATAGCAACTTATTTAATAAAAAAATAAAGATTTGAATAAACCCTAAATAATTAAATGAGTATGTCCATTCTAATAAGTTAAAAATTAGTTAATAATTAAAAATTACTATTCTACATATTTTATTTGGAAATGCTTCACCATAAAAATCTGTTATATATATATATATATATATATATATATATATATATATATATATATATATATATATAGCGAGGAAGGAGAGGAAGATACTTCTTTTGCCTGCGGATCCAAATTCGAGTTCGTTTGAGGGTGTTCACCAAAAAGGTTAGTATTTTTATTAATAAAAAAGTTGAGAAAAATAACTTTATTTTCAACTTGACGTTTAATATGATAAATCCCCTTTTCGGTGGAGGGAATAAATGTGAATGCGGATGGAAAGACTTTTGCTTCCTGAAGGGATTTGTTGCACTGTGTGTCAGTAGTAATATCCTACAGTGTCCCATCATTTATGTGGGAATAAATAGAACGTTTCTGGGGTAGGATCTTTGTCTGAAGTGAATGTTCGTTGATGTGTGTTCGAGAGAGATAGACAGAGGGAGAGAGAGAGAGAGAGAGAGAGAGCAGAGCAGAAATTCTTAATCAAAATAAATGATGGTAATAGAGATAAATGCTGAAAAAGGATTCATAATAACGTAGGGATAAAGTTTTGGAAAATGTTATGGGGTTCACGTTTAGCTGTTTGGCACTAAATAACAAGATAATATATAGCAGTATCCTGTGTGACAGGCTGATTTGAAAAAAGCTGTTCAATAAAAATGGTCGGTCGGATTATTTGAGCATGGGAAACACCGTATACGAGAGTGTGTATGTTTGTGTAAATGGATTTCTACCTATATGAGAGTTAAACCACTATATAGGAGCATAATATTTATTCGGAAGATTAGTTTTGCTATGGTTCAGTATATTCTCGTCAGTCGTATACTGAGAATGGGATAGATACAAAAGTCGTAACAAAGACTCAAAATCCAGAAAAAATAAATGGAGAAAAAGGTTATTCATCATGGAGGTGGTTCTGATATCATTATCTAGAGAAAGGACGGGGAAGCTGCGGCCATTGCAACGTCCAAATGTAGCCATTTGAGGTTTTTTAGTAAAACATACATTCTATAGGTTTATTTTATTTTCTATTTTATGAAAATACCATTGCAATGGTCTAGCAAAAATATATAATCTATAAGTATTTAAATACACTTGTACTTGCTAAAAAATAAATGTAAATTATTTTTTACCGACCTTGCTTGGCGAAAACTATGTGATACTATAATTTCATGTCTGAAACACATGCAAATCATGAATATTTTAAATTAGAAGAGAAGACCGAAATGTTGAGTTGTGTATATTGAAGGAAGTAAAAGTAAATAAGCAGAAAATATTTAAAAGAATATTTCAAAATTGGAATGATGCTATTGAAGCCACCTTTAAAGTAGCTCTTTTATTAGTAAAATAGGAAACCATTTAGGGATGTTGAGAATATAAAAGAGTCACTCTTAAAAAAGAGTCAATGAATTTTCTTGTAACTTAATATGGCCTTCCGTCGGTCCGTCGGTCAACGTTCCGTCGGTCCCCTTTTGCTAATTTATTGTTTTGGTAATAACATCGTAAATATATGACCGATTCTAACGAAATTTGAAACTCCTATTTTGTTTTACGTTTCCTTTCAAATCATATAATTGTCAAGGTCCTGCCAAGGTTAGTCCTGGAAACATTCATTGTTTGAAGGTCGTAAGATCATAAATCAGACTAAGTGAGAGCCTGCGACTTTGGTCAGCAGACCTTGTTTAAGTCTGTTTAAATATGGGAACATGGAAGTAAATTCCACTGAGGTTGTGAATTATAATTTCCCAATTCAAGAAAGAGAACATTTACTTGTAGTGGAATAGGGGACTGTTTCGGTGAGTTGCCAGCCTTGTCTGGCTTAGCACCCTCATCGTCTCCTCTTATGTCTACGAATGATTTTCTCCTTCCACCTATTTTCACGAATTTCTTAAAGAAGCATAAAAGAATAAAGATTAATCCGGGAAACTTTAGTCCAGTTTCCCTAAACTCTTGGAGTCCATTTCTAGAGATAGATTGGAGAGCATCTAGAGGTTAAAAAATTAATAAAGTATGCAAATCCCAGCTTTCGGCACTGAAACTCATGCTTAAATAATTTGTTTTATTTGTCAATGGAATGATAACCACGTTTGCCAGGGTAAAGTTGTATATGTAGTCCATATCGACGTTACAAAGGCTTGGGACGCCGTTCCTTGTAATAAACAAAGTGAAGACGCTGTAAAACTGTAAGTATGTAGAGAGATGTTAATGGAAATAACTCCTCTTGTTTTTCGGTTATTAGGGGCATGGGTTTACCGAATTAAGTAAAATTTTATGTAAAATTTCAACATAAGTTGATGGTAAAAAATCACTCGTAAGGAAAAAAAAACATAGTAACTGCGAAAACTTTCAATAAGACCTTGGATAGATTAGTCGAATGGTCTGAAAGATGACATGTAATGTAATCCATCGAAATCATTATAATCTACGAAAAATGACAATATTGGTGGTCACATTTTAAACATAATCAATAAAGAAAAAAATTTGCTGCCTTAATCCAAATAATTTAATTTAGCTTTATGAGGGGCAAATATGTTTCTAGAATACATAGTTCTAAACATTTTATTTTAAATAAATAGACGTTATTATTGTATTAGATAAGGCGCTTGTCAGACCTCATTTTGATGATGCGGTGCAAGTTTAATCAGTATAAATATGAATGGAAATTGTACTAATAGAATGCGTCAAGAGAGGAGCGACTAAAGAAATTCCTAAACTAAGAAAGAGATCGTATGACGACAGACGAACGCATTACAATTTACTGTCACTGAAAGGTCAGTTTGTGCGCAGACTATTTATCCGTGCATAAAATAATAAATGGTTTCACTAATCGAAAATTAATTTCAATATCTTTTTTTTTAAGGCGTAATCTGGTGGCTCTTACGTGGGTATAGTTCGCCGTAATCTATATTATCCTATTATTTGGTATATTAAAAACAAAAGAGCAACTCAAACCCCAAAATAGAAACACTAAATAGCAAACGTAAATAATGCAAAACAAATAACAAACAATCAAATCAACAACAAAGAGAAGAAGGAGGCACTCTCCGTCATCGGGAGCTCCTTCTCATCCGTACCGAGGCAAGTAATCAAAAACTTCTACAGGTAGTCAATGAGTCCACAGGTGTGTGTGCACAGAACCGTCTTGAGCAAAAGGGAAATGTGGTAGTGATCTCACTCGTCCCGGTACCGTGACAGGTAACGTGAGCGAAGATCTCCTGACTGGAACACTCAAACAGGATGTGCCGAACATTATGTGGAACAATGAAGTCGTCGTTAGTAAGTAAGGAGCAGGAAAACCCTCCCTTCTTTGCTTGGCAGCCCGGAGAGGGTAGCTGTTTCATGTCATGTACAAAGCATGAAACTTCTTTACATTTTAAATTGTCTGGCTTGCACAGATCACACCAGAATAGGGAATAAATATACCCCTGTAATTTGACGATATTGTCCCCTTGGATATTTCCCAAAAAGAGATTATATAGCTGCGCGATAACAAGCGGTCTTTAGGCCACAATTTTCCATTCAGACACCCTTAAGTAAAATGAATACGGGTGCACGTGAGCCCTTTTATAATATATCATAAAAAAACATGAAATTGCTCATTTTCTAGATTACTTTGAGTTTTTTATTCTGCATTACAATGCTCTTACGGATGAGTTACGCTCGCTGGTACGAACGATGATTCAACCTTGAAATTAATTATTAGTGATATCTGAACATCACATAATAACTTTACTTTGAATATCGTTGAAAGCAATGGGAGCAATTTTTATAGGAATAGTATTCATACATATTATTTTAAAATGTAACAAGATCCAGATTGACTCTATAAAATATATCGCAAATAACATGAAAATGTGCAAGGGAAATGTTTCTCAAATTACCCCATATTTAAAAAAAAGGTCAGCTGACTAAAATCACGCGCTCTCAGTTATGATGATTTCTGACCTTACGACCTTCAAAAGTTTCAACGTTTCCCGGACTAACCTTGGGAGGACCTTGTTAAGTATATCATCCGAAATAGGTTTTAAAACAACACAAGGGTTTCAAGTTTTGTTAGAATTGGCAGAATAGTTATGAAGCTAGTGCTAAATAATTCCCCGGCTAACCTTAGGAAAACCTTGGCACTTATATCATTCGAAAGGGAATGTAAAACAACATAAGGTTTTTAAATTTTGTTAGAATAGGCAAAATAGTTACAATGTGATTAGCAATATAATAAAAAAGAAAACGGCAACCAACCGACCGGCCGACCGACTGACATAGTGATATATAGAGTTGCAGGCGCTTAGACTCTCACGCAACTAAAAGTCTAGCCATTGCCAGACGAGAGAGATCCTTGCTTCACTTGTATCATCTTTCCTTATTTCCTATGGTCTAATGAATATATAATATATATATATATATATATATATATATATATATATATATATATATATATATATATATATATATATATTCAAACACTCACAGGAAAATGAAAGGCGGATTCCAAGTAATTTCGAACTTGTTTAGTTCATTATCAAGGAATAACGAAAAATGTTCACAGTTGGTATATATATGAGAGACAGCAGAGTAATGCCCCGCCCATGTACAACGAAGGGCACAAAATAGAGAGTTCACTAAGATAAATACATACACAACTAATTGTGAATACATAAAAATAAACAGGAGAAACATAACTAAATTAATAAATCAAAGGGCTAAGATTTAAAATGGACAATTTCGTTATAAATAAGCTTTTTAATAACAGGGTACGGTTTAAAGATGCCAGAGAATATATTAAAATTAGGCGAGGAATTAATGAATGAGCATTCATCAATATTTCTTTGAATAAAGTAGTTAGATTTGTAAATAAATTTAGCGGAATCTAAATTGATAGGGTGACTGTTTTTAAATAAATAGACAAAGAAAGCACTACTGCTAACCCCCTTCCTAATATTGTATTTATGTTGCGTCAAGTGTATCGGTTTGGCCAAAGTATTGCTTAGGGAAAACTGAACAATCGACAGAATAAACCCCTCCTTTACTATTGTTATTATTAGAAGTTAGCATTTAGCACATGGTAGACTGATAATTGAATATGACAGAAATATTTAACTTATTCAAAACGCGGGAAGGAAGGAAAGGACTCAGAAAACAGTAAAACAAGGAAGTTCTTAAAATTATATGTGGGCGGGATTTCAGTTCTATAAAAGGATTTTTTTGCCAAATCTAGGCACCCGGCAAGACATTTTTGAGGGAAGCAAAGATTGCTACCTATTTCAAATATCTTAGAAATCTTAAGATCGAAGAATTCCTGGCTGGTAACCCGCAACCCCCGGAGAAACATTGACATAAATACAGACCGTTTGACTTTATCATTATGACTTGAGTAAAAATGATTAGAAGAACCGGCGTTGGTAGGCTTACGGTAGACGGAAAATTGAAATCCAGATGGAGTCCTATGAATGAGTAGATCTAAGAACGGAAGGACACCATTTTGACCGATAATAATGTAAAATATAGTATACCCTGTCTGGATTGTAATTTATTCTATGCAGGTCAAACTGTCAATAAACTCTTATTGGTGTAAATTTTATGGACAGGAAATTTGACTGTTTTTTCTTACAACACATGATTTTATTTTAATTTGGTTCCTTCGTAATATTTAAAAAAATTTGATTTCTACTCAAATTTTATTAGTGATGATTTATTAGAATATTTTTCTCCTGTCTTAAGAAGTAATCATTTTCACCTCATTTTCTTTTCTTAAGGTTGATCTTTATGAAATTTAAAAATCCTAGTCATTTTCACTTTTCTGTAAACCTTAATTATTCTAGCAATTTCTTGTTCTTAAATCATTTATGTTAATTGTAGTTCCTTAGCCTTTTTTACGAAAGTCAAAAGTGAATAAGATAATCATTTGAGAAATGAGCCAATTCATGTTTTTGCTTATCTGACAAGAAATATTATATATAAATTTATATATATACAAGGGAGACTAAGATAAAAAAAAATGAAATTTTAATCGGGGGGAATGAAATTTTGTGTTCCATATTTCTATATTTTTCAATCTTGATACGGAACATTGATAAACTTAATTAAGCAATTAAACCCCTTTGTTAAAAGAATGCAGAATAGTTGTAATTACTTGCATTTCCGTTGGGAAATAGTTAAAAGAAGGTCCTCTTTCTGTCTGGGGATGTGGCTAATACATAAATACGCCTTTAATTACTTCCCAAAAGAACAGTAATAAACTGCGACTCTATCTTTAATTAATTTAATTGATTCACAATCTAATAAGATTAAAAGGTGAAGAAGTCGTCATTAATTTGGGAGAACTACGGAACAGAGAATTTACACAATATATTTGACTATAAATCTGTAATTCTGTACAAGAGTACTTCGTATTTTTCATGTGAAATAGAAAAAGCTCAATTTTGGGACACTTGATCTACTCGTATATATCTTCCAGACAGTTTTACTTCCCCAACTTCACCTTTGTTAATGACCAATAAAGGGTTAAAAGTTTAGAAAAACATGCTACCCACGTGCATCTGCGAGAGGAAGCAGAGCGCGTTATCGCCACCATAGCCAATATTTAATCAAAGAGGTTCATTGCCCTGTTTCGCCTCCATACGTCGATTTTGCCAGATTGGGTTAGGCTTATTGGCAGATAAGGTATTTTCCCAGGCACGATCGGGGCATTCCCCTGAAGTCCCCCACTCAATTATCCCCTACGCCATGGAGACGGCTCCGAGTACTTATACAATAGCTTTTCCCAATTAGATCAGATTCCGATTATCTTCGCGATATATATATATATATATATATATATATATATATATACTATTTAAATTTGGTGTCAAGTGTGTAAGGTTTAACGCTATATCTTTGCCAACACTGGTCTCAGTCGAGTGAAACATAGTGTTATTCGTTATAAGAATAGAGTATATTAGTTCCCTTTTGTTTTAACGATTGCTATCACCTTTTTGAAACTTAAGAAGCTGGAGTAGCTCAAGGAACTGTTATAATAATTTGTTTGTGTTTTTTTTGTGTGTTATTTTAGTCATTGGTTATCTAGGTCGAGAAACCAATTACGAATAGGTCAGTGCCCATATTTAGGTAGACCAATACTCTAGAAGGCATAATTCTTATTGCAAGGAATTTAGTTGGTTGACTATTGTGCCCCTAAGTGAAAATATGACTCAGTTTAAAATTTTCAAAGCGCAAGGAGCATCCTTGGGACTTTCCGGAAGAGAATTGATTGAGTACGTTCAAAAGGAGCAACGAACAGAAAGATAAAAGTTAAGAGAAGAAAGGCAAAGAGAATGAGAAATCCAACAAGAAGAAAGAGAAAGAGAAATCCAACGAGAAGAAAGAGAAAGAGAAATCCAACGAGAAGAAAGAGAGGAACGGAAAAGACAAGCTGAGCTTCACCATCAGCTGGAAATGGCTTGAGTACAGGTTGAAATACAATCAGTCAGTTCACGTTCAGAAGCCTCGCCCAATCTCCCACTTAAGCTCCCTAATTTCAGGGATGGAAAGGATTTCGAAGCATTTTTAACACACTTCGAAAAGATCCTCGAGATCAATAACCTGTATTTGGAGGCTGAAGGGGTAGTAAGATTACTTCCCCTTTTAAATTGTAAATTGAGTGACATTTTCATATCTTGACCATCTGAATGTACAATTGACTACAGCACTTTAAAAGCTGAGTTATATGCCGCTCATAATATGACTCCCGATTTCTACCGACAAGAATTTCGAGGAGGTCGTATTAAACCCGTACAGACGTTCTGTCAATTCGGATACATTCTTCAGAGGAATTTTAAATTCTGGTTAGAATCCTCAAAGGTTGATCCTAACTACGAGTCCTCAAAAGACTTCGTGTTGCGGGATAAATTCTTGGCGTCTCTCCCGACAGAGATCTGCGCGTTCGTCAAGGATCGTCGGTGCCAGACCTTTAAAGAGTGTACCGAAGAAGTGGATGTCTATGCCACAAGCCATAATTTATGCCCCAAGGAGAATCAAACTTCTCACCAATCCCCCTACCAAACCTCCCGTTACGATTTCTCCTCGATCACTCTTCCCGAAGCGACCAATCATATGCTTCACCTGCGGTGTAGAAAACCACATGAGCTGGAATTGCCCCCAAAATTCTAGGCTTAAAAGTGGACCAGCCCACCAAGTTCACCAAATTAATGCCACTTCGGCTTTCCCGGTGGTGCAGACCCAAGCATCAACTTCTCTCCCTCCGTCAGGCCACCAGGGAAATTTTATTTTTGATAAAAGTTCCCCTGGAACTTTGAAATTTGAGGAGAGCAGCGTGAACGGCTGCCGTGTATCTACTCTCGTCAGGGACACAGAGTGCACGTGTTCCATCGTGTCCGACGAGCTCTTCCCCCCAGTGGACCCTAACCACGAAAAATTTGCGGTGGTACATGACTACCTTGGGTGGGCGAACCGATTCGATGTCGTTAGATGTTACCTGCAGTATCAGTATTATGATGGCTGGGCTAAAGTCATTTCAGCACACATAAAATTTTGTTCCGTACTTATAGGACAGAGCCCTCAAGTAAGCTCCGACCCTGTGTCCCAGGCCACCCTTACTCGAGCCTGAGCTAAGAAGGAAGCTCAGGAGTCAGTCCCCCTCAGAACCCTGATACCGTCCGAATTCTCGGAGCTCCTTAACCAGGATTTTAGGTGCGAAGATCAGAAATTTAAGCCCGGTGATGAAGTACTCCTGCTCCTTCCCACAGCGAGTAATAAATTACTGAGCGAATGGAAAGGTCTGTACTCGGTCCGCGAGGTACGAGGACCGGTAGATTACCTCCTTGGTACCGCAGCAGGCGATAAGCTCTTCCACGTCAACTTGTTGAAAAAGTACCACCGATGCGCCCATGGAGATACGTTCGTAGCACTGGACGAAACATTGGCGCTTGAAGAGGATTACCCCACGGAGTCCCTTAATGTCATACAGACAGTGTTCATCCAAGCTGATGCCGATTACCCTCTTCCTTCCCTGCCAAGCGAGTCTTTTGAACCCTCTGACCTGGATATCGATGCGCAGCTGACACCACATCAAAAGAGTCAGCTACAAGAATTATTATGTTAGTTCAACGACGTTATTTCAGAGAAGCCTGGATGCGCTACTAGTTTCAAGCATAATATTAAATTAACAACCCTAGAACCTGTCCGTTCAAAACCCTATCCCATGCCGATTCATTTACGCCAACTTTTAACGCCGAAGTTGATAATTTGATTAGTTTAGATATAATAGAACCTTCCACCTCTAGTTATTGTTCCCCAATTGTCATGGTCAAGAAACCTGATGGCTCTCATCGGATGTGCATCGACTTCCGGAAGTTAAATTCGGTAACTGTGTTCGACGCCAAGCCCATCCCGTTGGTAGATCAAAACCTCCACCTTTTTGAAGACGCCAAGTTCATCTCAGAACTTGATTTTTGCAAGGCGTATTACCAAATTCCCGTCCGGCCCGATGTGAAAGCATATACCGCCTTTGCAACGGAGAAAGGCTTAATGCAATTTAAGCGCCTTCCTTTTGGCCTCGTGACCGCTTGTAGTAACTATAACCGTCTCATGAGAAGATGGTTAGATGGACTTCCAAATGTCTCCTTTTACTTCGATAACGTCTACGTCGCTACTCGTGAATGGAGTCATCATTCAACCACCCTATTAGCTCTCTTCGAGCAACTGCGCGAAAATAGCCTCATCATTGGCCCCAGCAAATGCCATTTTGCCCACGAAACCATAAAATACTTGGGTTTTAAAATAGGACAAAGCCAGTTAGGTCCACAGGAGGCAAAGATTAAGGCCATCGTGGACATGCCCCTCCCGAATACAGAGAAGCAATTAAGATCATTCCTAGGATCAGCTTCTTACTATCGGCGATTTGTCCTGAATTTCGCTGCAATTTCGGCGCCCCTCAGCACCTTTTTAAAAAAGAATTCCCCCGATAGAATACATTGGAATGATGTCGCTGTTTCTCATTTTAACCAGCTCAAGAGTAAGCTCATTCTGCCCCCATTTTGAAGTTGCCCAACCCGGAAAAATCCTTTGGGATTAAGACCAACGCGAGCAACGATGGCATTGGAGGTGTACTCCTTCAATATGAGGATGAGAGAAAGAGTCATCCAGTTGCATAAGCTAGTTGCCAGTTATTACCCTGCGAAAAGAGATATGCCACTATAGAGAAGGAAGCTCTAGCTATTATTTGGGTTATTGGCAAATTTAAAATGTATTTGATAGGAAAAGCATTTCAGATAGGAACTGACCACCACCCGTTGGTCTATATTCGGAATGTACGACACTCCAACGGCCGCATTATGCGCTGGAGTCTACTCTTGCAAGAGTACCAATTTAAGATGAATTACATAAAAGGTTCCGATTATCAGATCGCTGATGCACTCAGTAGGAATGCGTTACCAAATAGTGTAGATTAATTTGTAATTCGTAGAATTAGAATCTCCATGTATGTATATACCGTCTTGTACAACTTAAATTAGATTCTCCTGTAATATAATTAGTTAATGTATCACCACTATAGCCAATATTTAATCAAGGAGGTTCATTCCCCCGTTTCGCCTCTATACGTCGATCTCGCCAGATGGAGTTAGGCTTATGGGCAGATAAGGTATTTTCCCAGGCGCGACCGGGGCATTCCCCCGAAGTCCCCTACTCAATTATCCCCTACGCCATGGAGAAAGCTCCAGGTACTTATACAATAGCTTTCCCCAATTAGATCAGATCCCGATTATCTTCACGAGGCATCACGCCGATCCGGTCTCCCTTGTGCACCTAGGAACTCTTTACCTCGAGAACCCCCTCATTGTCCAGAAGAGGACAATATTCCTTGAGTGTCAAGGTTCGTGCCTTCGATACACCAAGTCAACAAGCCCCTCCCCCCCTTGGTTGTTCAGAAAGAGAACAACGTTAGAACAGCCATTGTTCTTTGATCCCGTTTGACAAGAGACGGTTCTCGTTCCCAAGACATCACGTCAGGATAATTAAATTCCCCCCTTTTTAACGTTCTTCAAGAGAACGCTTGGTTTCAACAATAACCTCCATTGTTCATCTAGAACATCCCCGATTTGCTGTCACAAAGATCGCTCGTACTTGTGAGCCCCACTTCGCTCTCACTCTTGAAGGACAGTTCTTCCCCTTCGCTAAGGACAACCCCCCGAAGAACTCTTCTGCTGGAAATCGGCAGTGGACCGAAGATTCCTTCACATCGTCTTCCTCTGCACAACAACTTTGTAATTACGTAAGCCGAGCATTACCTTTAATCATCTAACCTTTTGTCAACGCTACCCTGTGCTTTAAATGGTTAAACGAACCATTCCCCCCCTTTAATTTTTATTTGTTTACCTTTTTAAATCTCTCCAAATCTTAATCCTCGGATTAATCAGATATTCCCACGACCCTTTCCATTCTCCGTTTATGTAAACATTTTTTTTGTGTGTTGTTGATAGTTTAATTAATAAAACTCTATTTTATTAATGATAGGCATATTATTTATCCTTGTGCTCCGTTTAACTTCTTAAGCATATTGAAGATAAATAAGCCTCTCCAGGCCCCCGCCCTTTTGGACTAACCTCGGTCAATCAGATTACTACGCACTCGAAATATATCGTCGAGAGCCTATACTACGACACAGTTAAAATAAGTTAAACAAGTTAAGATTGATTTAAAATCGAGTTGAAATGTAATCATATAAAAAGTAATAAATCTCAAAGAAAACAATTTGGACTTCAGGCTATTCAAAACCTTTTTGAATGTTCATCCCATCCTAAACCTCTGACATTCTATCGACCCCATACTTTTATTAATTAATAATATCCTGAAATAGTATTTAAAAGTAACATTACTAGTAAAATTATTAGTAATTTTTTTAATAAACAAAATTTGTCCTTTTTATTTGATCGACTTATCCTCTTTAACGGGAGGAATGGGATATTACGTAAGGGGCAGGGGGGTATTTTGCAAAATTTATCCTTTTGATGCGGTACCCCCTTAATATCATGGTCTAGGTTTACTTGAATCCGGAAATACCAACATTTCGTCCATGAGATCATCATAACCCCCCCTCCCCGCCACCCTGTACATACTGTTTGAAAGTTGTCACCATCAAAATCTCCCTAAAATATGACGTTTGTGTGATTTTGCATGATAATCGATACTTTTTTGGGTGCTTCCAGGTGAACTCAAGAGTGAAACAGAGTGTATATCAATTATATATAGAATATAATTTATATATAACAGAGTATATATAATATAGTATATATATTATATAACAGAATATATATATATAATTATATAGTAATTGTTTACAGGAACAATACTATCTCTCTTTTCTTCCGTTTGAATAAATATGGCTAGCGTAGACACGAGGTCTCATTCCAGGAAGACTCTGAGTAGTGTAGACTATATATATAGAGAGCAGAATTCCCATATGGAATGCTCCCAACTGGCAAAGATATCAAACAGAATATGCTCTACTTGTTGCAGCCAAAGCGGGCAGGACAAGCTCGGGCCTCCAGGGATGCAGCAACTCAGCTGCTAGCAGAGCTAGTTCAAAAATACTGGCTATTTTTCACTCTGTACACTATCCACACCATGCACATAAAGAAACACATCCTGATGTTGTACAGTGAATTTGTCACTCTGATCCAGACACGAAAACAGTGACAAAGTGACATTTTTCAAACCAGAGCAGCAGGCTTCAATGAAAGGATGAAACAGTTGATGGACGTGTTCTGCCATGACTCTGAAATACGCAAGAAGATGGAACCTAAACATGGGGTAAAAATGGGTTATATGGAATAGGCCTTTCTTGAGGTCCAAAGAACCCAAAAGAAAATGTACTGTAAAGAGTTCGTGGACAGTAAAGGGATGAAGACGATAGAGCGTCGGAGCAGAGATATGCAGAGCCTAAAAAGAATAAGAGCTGAGTGTGAAAAGGGGAAATAAATCTCTGTATCAGTTGCATCCTTTAAGGACAGCGAACAGCCTTATTCTGAAGATGCTGGCATGGACACAGATAACAGCTACTCTGATGTTGAAAGTCATAGTTCTGCTGAAGAAGGTGAGGGTCCAAGTGTTAAGAAGTGGTGGACGGAGAGAGACACAATCACTTAGCAACATGATTAATTGCCACGCTGTTATCAGCACATCCGTGAAAGTGTACAAAAAATCACACCAGAATTAGACGATACTGTTGACAAACTGAAGAGCTGGTATCACATTTCTGAGTGACAAGCAGAATCAGCTGTGATCCTAGTCCGCAACAAGATGTTTGGGCGAAAGCACCTGATGTCAAGAAATTCGTGATCTCTGCACCCTGCCCGAATCCAAGAGTTTCAAGGATTCAGGCTAGAGCATTGGAGTCATGGCACTGGATGAGATCATCCAGGCGATCATGAACTCTGATGAACAAGTATTTGTAACTTATTCTGATGACAGTTCAAAGAAGCAGGGCGTGGGCTCTTTCTCCGTTCAGGGCATCACTGTCAATGGAGCATACCGGACCCTACCAACCATGAGCATTGCTTCTGAGTCCAGAAATCACTTTACTGCTCTCAGGGTGGCAGTTCTTGAAATCTTGGAGGCGGCAAGTGGTGTGGCATCTGAAGCTCTGTTCGAGAAGATAGACTTTCTAATTAAAGATCATACAGCTCACAATTTGAAGATGATCTTTTCCAAGTTGGCAACGGGCTTTCAGAAGCAGAAGTCACCAATTCACAACCTGAATGCAGAGCGCAGTGTTGGATTTGTTAACCTCGAGCTGTATGGAAGAGGTGCCAAGCAACTTGGCAGTGCATCAGCAACACAGGTCAAAGCCAATCGATGGATCTTATTTACAGAAGGCAATCAGAGTCCTTTAGGGCATATGGCAGTGTGGTCAGAAAAGGATCAAAGCTACCAGAAATCATGCTGGCATGGAACACAAGGCAAGATGAAGTGAAGAAACAAGGCCTGAAAGACAAAGAAGTTGCCGATGTGGCAGGAGATCGGCGAAAAAACAAGAACCTGGAAAAGCTGAAAAGAATGGGAGGACCATTCACCTTAGCTTCTGCGGTGTAGGCCATGAATGGTCTTTTGCAGTCTCCTTCTTTTCTTATGTTCTTATGTGGAAGGCACTGACAACAACCAGTACACAAAGGTAGAACGCCTGTACCTGGAGATTCGCTAAGCTCGAGATACATCACTTTACCTGCCGAAATCAAACAACCTATTTCGCATCATGAAAGAGCACAAAAAGCTGCCAAACAACACCTATGCAATGAAGATGAAACTGTACCTAAAGAACATTACCTCTAACGCAGAGGTGACACTGGAAGACTTTAATGAGGCCACGGACACAATTCAACGTTACTGACTATCTGATGACAGTGTTGCTGAACACTAACACACTCTAGGCACTCAAATTTAACACTAATATGGACACATATTCTGGTCTTGCTGTGCTTGATGTACTTTATTATTTGTCTAAAGTAAATTTAATGTCAATAATATTGAGTTTCCTTGCGCTGTTCCAGGTCTTAACTAATATTTAACAGGGGAGTTAGGCTTGATTAAACGACTTATGATTGGTATTTTTTTGTTCATACTGGCCATCTCCACATTCTAAGAGGGATATAAAGGTTGGTACCCCTTCCCCCCTAATTTTAGATTTTAAATTAATGATTTTTTTTCTTACTTCACTGTGAGCTGTATGCTCAGTTTTTTCTCTTCTTCCTTAGGACTAAATAAAATGACATGAGTAAAAGCAGACTAGGCATGTTAGAAACTTGGTAATGGAAGTAAAAAAGTTTTATCTCTGCACAAAGTTGGCGATATTTATTGACACATCTGATTTAGGTTTTCATAGTCCAAAATCAAGCGATTACATTTATGCCTCAATTCCAAAAATAACTTTAAGCAGACCTGATTTTACATGAGGCTTGACTAGACGTACTGAATTTGAATCGCTTCCTTGTTCTAATTTTTGACCGTCGCTTCACCAGGCAAGCACTCATTTTGACTCTTATGTTGTACTAGTACCAAGTAAATCATCTGCTATGTTTTGACCAGCAGTTATGGATTTTGATAGTGCTATCATATTACGTCCTTAGGTTCCTTTGTTACACCAAAACGTGACACCCTGTGATAGAGTTATTACTCGGCTTTCGAACGTCTATTATTGATGAAGGCGGATTTAAAATCCAAATTGGTCTCCATTGGGTGCTTGGTAACTTCGGAAAGTTCCATATTGAGGAACTTTTTACCCACTCGCTTTTACTCGCGCGCGGTGAATGATGCCATTAAACCTGTGGACTCATCTTCTCTGACATTTGAAATGGCTTTAATATACAAGAGATCTCCACGGTAGCTATGACAAAGAGAGAGCACAATTATGCCATAAACATTCCGTGTTCAGTGCTATGAATATCTTTGTCGTAATTCTTGGAACGTTTGCGTTGATGGTTTTCCTCAAGGAGTCATCCTGTAAAAACTACTCTTCACAATTTGTCGCAATGACTCTGTTCCCAAAGCTTTCCCAGAACCGGGAGTAGAGCATCTGTATTTTTTGGAGCAACATCAAGTCACCCTAGAGCTATGTTGATATACAAACAGTTTTGTAAGGGTTGGCAGAAACAGGCAAACTAATGCGGAGGACAGAATATTTTTGCATATACGAGTATTAATTAACCAGACCAGCGTTTCTTTCCCCCTTACACTAACTACATGAGAGGGGTCGGCTAAGCAAGTGAGGTTACATGGCAAAGAAGATGGGAGAAGGCGCCAGGGATTGAAAGTTGTGCTGTATCGTGCCGCGATAATTCCCCTCAACATATTTCATAATATCTAAGTATCAAATCATTTTCGATCACGTCCGAATCGGAAACACTCTCGGGATGCAGCAGCATCCAATTGAACACTCACATGATCTATTCTGTAAGAGATCGTTTAATACCTCTCAAAGTGCACCAAGATTTTGATTGTTCAAATTTTTAGAAGCTTCGCCTCCGCTATTTGTCTCGGTACAAGGTTCTACCGCCTATTAGTGAAGCTGGGATGGAATATTTTTGTTACCTAGACGCCTACTAGCTTCGATCCATGATCTTTTATCTCCTTAGATAAGGAGGGTGAGCTCATTACTCTATCTTGGTTTGTTTTAGTGCTGATATTTAACATATCCACATACTTCCCACATTATTCCTTCTACTATCGCTTTAAAATTTACATTTTTTGCCCGATTTTCTTACGTCTAGTTCCCAGTGGCTCGATATGAGGTGGACGTTTGGCAACCATTAAGGAAACATAGAATAGAATGTTTTCAAACCGATACCAATAACCTCTGCCCATTGTCTGAATCGGAGTTCCAGGGCGAGAGATTTCGTTGTTTGCCACCTTGCAAAAATGAGTTCCTATTTAGGGTTAATCCCGGAATTGAAATTCCAGGATTAATCTCTGGATTCCACAAAATCTCGGGATTATACAATCCCGATATATATATATATATATATATATATATATATATATATATATATATAGCTATATAACATATAATGAATGACGAGCGTATGTATCCTTTAGAATTAGTTGATAACTTACTCGTTATTAATAAGGGCTCAGAGTTACTAGGTGCATAACCTATTACCTAAATTGCGCATTGAATTTTTAAACTTTATAACAGCATTTTTTTTCTCTATTAAAGTTAAATTTAACATCAATTTTATATTTTGGGCTTTATATAAAACCTTATCCAAATTCCAAGAAAAATAATGATTAAGACGAGTGTTCTAAGTGCATAGGATTAATAAAGAGCATTAGAAGTTCAATCAAAGTCTTATTAGTACATCTATCATTTGGATGAAGTTGAAATCCCAGTTAAAAATAAGCGACGAAAACTGAAATTGCTTCTTACGAAGAAATCTAAGGAAGAAGAAATAGCGCCTCTTGCAGTTGTTGGTGCATTCAGTTTATCTAGGAAAATTTGTCCCCAAAATAGGTACGATAAATCTTATCCAACTAAATGGCAAAGAGTGAGTCAATTAATAAATTAATTGTATATTAAAAAATTGATTTAATAGAACATTTTCAAGGACTGCTTAAGGAAGATGTTCGATTTTCTCTGACTCCCTAAATACACTTCGTGTCAAAATATTAGATACATCAATATAAATATCTTCACAATAGAATGCAAAATAGTAGGTCAATGTCTGAATATTGCCAGAGTAGAAGAAGTTGTGAAATAAAGATTGTCTGATTTTGGAAGTGTTTAAGATGAACGAATAATAAGATTAACACAGATGGTGCTTCTGTTATGATAAAATATGCACAGAAAAATGGTTCTTGAACATAAAAAATGCATTGCTTATACTATCTACTTTTCAGTTGTTCAGTTCTGTATTTACAGATAGAAAAAATTATTTGAATGATGGAGAGCTTATAAATAAAGAGAGGAATTGAATTGAAGAACAAAGACAAGAAGAAAACAATTACAAAGAGGATGAATACGATCTTGAAGAAAATAATCCGACTAAAAAAAAATCAATTTTCCAACTTGACTCAGGAGGACGATGAATGAAAATGTGAGCCAATTTCTTTTACAAGACAATATTCTTGCCAATATAAATAAAGTGAGAAAGATTTGCAGAATATTTTGCAAATCTCCGCACAAATGAGCAACTACAAAATTTTGTATGGCACATTTTAATGGAATTGAATTTAAATTAATATTAGAGTCTATAACAAGATGGAACATTTTCCTTTCTATGATAGAACTGTTTGTAAAACTAAAGTAGTCTATCATAAAAGCGTTAGGAGCGCCCCTTTCTGTTGAAACAATTTCATACTGATATTGGACTTTTGAAAGATATATGCGCAACACTTCGCCCAATAGACATGGTTTTGAAAATCCTCTACACCACACATGTGAACCTATATACAGCTGATATATTGATTAAATTCCTAATCAAAATACAATCTTAAAAAGGCACTTTATTAACTCTTGAACTTATAAGCTTGCCTTGCTGAAAGATATTCAGAGAGAAACAATGTTCTTATCTTTACAGAAATATTTACATAATCCAACAATTTTTAAAAGAGCGTTTTGATAACTCTTTCCTATGCCATCCATAAAATAATCCAATAAACTGCCGAGCATCTATACAAAATAATGTTAAAAAATCTTGAATCAAATAAATAATCAAGTTCAACAGAAAATTTAAATGAATCTCAGAATTTATCGAGTGAGTACGATTTGAGAAATAAAGAAACTATTAATAAGATAAACCTTTGAAGGCAACCTAAAATGGACAGAACGCTGAGTTCCAAAGTGAAATCGTTTTTATCTATATTCTCTAGTTTCATGGTATTTAAAATTTATGATTTTTCTGAAATTATCTTTATTCATGTTAGGGTTCGATCTAATGATGCTTTTAAAATTAAACATAAAAGCAGAAATTATCTTAATGCTTTCTGCTACATCTGACGCTACTACCACTTGTTCTTAGAAGGCGTAATAAAATAAGGCTTATGCAGCGTTCGCCCCCATCCCGCAGTGTTAAGCTTTAAAATGGTCTCCTGAAAGAAAAATACCTATAAGGGAATATAAATAGACGACCGTCTTCAGATCCTCCCATGCCCCTGTCAATTGCATAGAAGGTAAATTCCGTCCAGGCTTAGTTCAAAGCAAAGGTCATTGCACTTCTGGACACAGAAGTCCGGGATCTGTTGACCGTAGAAAGCAACTTCAACTGCTTACCGAAGGAAGCTTGTCTTGTCGTCCGAGACTTCCTTTCCTGATACCTTGAAAGCTTTAGCCTGCAGGGTGGTTTTGGGTTTGGGTTTCCTCGTCCCCTGATGGGGCCAAACTTTGCAAAGGGTCCCAACTAGACTCAGCCTACGCTGCTTTGTTGCTGCCTTAATCTCGGGTACAGAATTATGGGAGTCCCAAAGATCGTCTCACCCTATTTTTAGCGTATTTGATTTATATGAGTTTAAAGACTCTGTAGAGGCGTGTGGCGACTTCTCTTAAGGGAAAGGGGTCACATAGCGAGGGAGAGGGGCCTTAACTATTTGCCGGCCAAGAAGGGAGGCATGTTGCCTTCAGATTTACCATGGTGGCGCCCAGGAAAGGTATAGCCCTGACTATGGATCCAAATGGGCGAGTAGGCTATCGCTCTCGTAGAGCTGGGGAGTCCTAAGGCAAAGGGTACTTTCTTCACCTGAG
The DNA here is from genome assembly GCA_963969495.1 of Ceratothoa steindachneri. Taxonomy (NCBI): domain Eukaryota; kingdom Metazoa; phylum Arthropoda; class Malacostraca; order Isopoda; family Cymothoidae; genus Ceratothoa; species Ceratothoa steindachneri. Next base: position 134,653,580 of record OZ018323.1, on the reverse strand, counting down.
TAACCTGACGAACTCGTAGGATGCACAAAGCGAGGCAGCACCAATTAATTGACCTCTCAAAAAAGCATTCATTTCGCAGCTGTAATGAACAGGACATCTTTCTCAAAGAGATACGTGTAACTTTGCTTCAAAAAAGCACGTTGTGGCTCTCCGAAATTCACGCACTGCCTTACACAAAACAGATTTATCATGAAAGGTATTATAGCAAGATGCAAAAAATTCCGGTTGGCTCAAAATACATATGTAGGACGTCTGATTGTTAAATTCGGATAGCTATTCAGTAGCAGTGAGCACTTCCACGTTAATGGCACGTATACTTTTTTACGACCACTATACCAACCAGCGTGCACAGACTCAGCCACATAGTAATACTCGAACTTGACGATAATATGTAGGGGTTGTGCTCGAGACCCCGCCTTTTCCCTCATCGCACGTCCAAAGATGAAACAAATTTCCTTATATCCTCTTAATGAAGGATCTTCCCCAAGCTAAAAAAAGCAGAAATGACCTTACTATTGCCTAAAAATTGGTGAGATAAGGCTTATGTTGTACTCTGTGATTTTTAACCTTTAGTCATTTTATTTCAGCAGTGAACAGGAAAATCAAGCAACATGTTGTTTCTCATCTTTCTTCTGTCAGATGCTGATATGGGTACCTCACGGCCTAGAGGTACCCATACCAGCATCAGCAGTTAATCTAAATATTTTTAAATAGGGAATATGGAAAAATGGACACTTCTTCATCTTTAATGCCTTCAACTTAAGAAATAAACTAACCTAATCCTTTAAATCAAGCCCAACCGAACGATTTGACCAAAAACTTGGTTCTATCAAAAGAGTCAGCCCACTTACTTGGTTCAAGACTAGGTAAAAATAACTTACTAGCTCCAGAAATAACTTATTATTGGTACCGCAGCAGAAATGAAAAGTTTTGAGTTTCCCTCCGTCACGAAAATAATATGCTGCTATATGGCAAATATGCCAATGGAATAATTGAAGCTTTAGGCTTTCCCTATAAACCAGATGAATGGACAATTTTTATAGTGTTATCAACAAGAAGTTTAAATACTGTGATTTTACATATAGGAAATAAAGGAGCATCTGTTCTAGTTGCACACCCTGTTCAATTAACTGAGACTTATGAAACTATGAAAACTTACTGGATGTGTAAAGTTCAATCTTCACGAATGGACAATTTGTGGAGATCTAAAGGTGAGAAATACATATATATGCCATTTATTTAAAAAAAGAGAAGATTTTCAGTAGAACATTATCGTTACTTTAAAAACACTCACTTTATTTAAATTAGTGGCATTTTTAAAATAGTGCATTTAAAAGACCAAAATATGGGATCTCTCATATATATAAAAATTTTACATTTTCATTAAATTGGTTATATTTCTTTCGATTTCAGAATAGCTTTTAATTTCAGATTGTGTCTTTAATATTAGGAATTTAAGGTGTCACACAAAATATCCCTGTTTCCTCTGTATATGGAATAGTAGAGCCGACGAGCAGCACTATGAGCGACAAGAATTTCCATCTCAACAGTCTTTTAATCCTGGTTTTCATAATATATATAATATATCAGCCCATAGTTAATCGCTGTTTAATAGTGATACTTTCGGCTTGCTGATTAATACTTTGTGCAGGTGGAACATACCATCTCTCCATTTTCCTAAGAATAACAATATATATATATATATATATATATATATATATATATATATATATATATATATATATATATATATATATTTGTTTGTCGCCGTTTGTAAACTCGCTATTCACGATTAATTGTTTAGCACATTCGAGCTCTTCGTGTGTCTCTTTCCATGTAGAGCAAGGGGTGAATGCCATAGTTACTGTAGGAATTCATTACACTTTTTTTTATAACGGTTGCAGTGATCTGGATTTCTATTTTGGACTTAAAGTTCGGTAGTTAGTTTATCGTTATGTTTAATGGTAAGAATATCTAAAAACGAAAGATGGCTATTTGGCTCTTTTCTATGGTTTAGTTAAGTGAAGAGCAGTTCTTAGTTCCTGCATTTCTTCTTTTGTTTGTATATTTAATGTACATGTTGTTTATATATCTGCAATAAATATGTGGGTTTGATTAATTTTGGGGTGGTAGATGTGACCTTCCACTTAAGATTCAAGTTAGGTCCCTTTCTTTTTAAGAAAGACTTTTGTCAATTTGATCATCACCTTAAGAAACTAGTCAATTTGAGTATCTGCTTAAGAGTCGATCCAATTTGACCGTCTTATTAAGACGCAGGTCAGTTTGACATTCCACTTAAGTAAGACTTGTGTCAATTTGACCTTCTACATAAGACCTGCTTCAACTTGGCCTCATTTAATGAGACCTTTCCCTTGAGAAGGGGGCTTTTTGACCTTTTACATAATACGCGCGTTAAATTGACCCCTTTCAGAGATGGGTCAATTAGAACCTTCCCTTAAGCTCCACATCAATCTGACCTTCTCTTTAATAGGCGGATCAATTTGATCTTCCAATTAAGTAAGAATCGAATGAATTTATTCTTCTCCTTAAAACGTGGTCAATTTGCCCTTCCACTTAAGAAGCCGGTATGATTGACATTCCACTTAAATAACACTCAGTTCAATTTGAGTTTCTCATTAATATTCGGTTCTTTTTAACATTTTTCGTATAACGCTGGTCAATTTTACCTTCCACTTAAGAAGTGGTCAATTTGACTTTTCACCTTAGGACGCAATTAAATTTAACCTTGCCTTAAGGTTAAAATTTTTCACGTCTTAGGTTTTCATTTTAAGAAGTCATAAAAGGTTTACTTAAATTGTTTGGTTTTGTTAAATGTTGTTTAAAGATAAGTGTAGTAATATGTGGGGGGGTTATTTCTTTATATTCCCATTTATTATTCATCAATATTATTCTTGTTCATATTGGTTTCCTCGATGCAGGTAGTCTTCCTCGAATCCATTTTCTTCTTCTTGAATGAAATTCTTTATTTCTTTAAGTTGGCCCTTCAAACATTTGTCTTCACTTTTTCTTGACTTTCGTATTCTTCTTGGCTGGGTTGGTCCTTAATCTTCGTTTTCTTTCTTGATGCATCTTCATTTTCTTATTTTTATCTTCGGTTGATGATTTTTTCTTGACTCTTGATTAGTTAGTCCTTCAAGCGTTTTCCTTCCGTTTTCTTTTTCGGGCGATCTTCGTAAAAGTTTTGGAACTGTTGGGATTTAAACTCCAATACTCTAGCCTCACGACCGGCTTTTAGTCCGTCCTAAGTTGGTAAATTTATCGGCTATTTATATTATCGAGTTGGAAGGAATTTCTCTGATATATTTTCGCACCCCTACAGTAATGCATAAGCCTTTATTAAAGCTAGTAATGGCGAGGTCGGCTTTTAGTTATAAAATTGGTGTTTGGCTGCTAGACGAACTGTCTAAATGACAAGTTTACTACGCCTGCAAATTGCTTCATCTCTGTCAGAGAGAGAAGGTTATCTCCCTCCCTCTAGAACCCAACGTCCTCCCGTGGTGCATAAAAAGATGCACCTGCACGGCCAGTTGCCCCAAGGGAGCAGCGAGAATTTCGCGCGACCGCATGATCCGTTTGGGTTCCCTTTCTTCCCCGTCACATCGCCCTATCAACGCCGACCTAGGGCGTCAAGGACTTTCGCGCGAGTCTGTGATCCTCGCCAAGAATATTCCCCCCCCCCGCACACTCCTTGGCGCACCAAATCTAAATAGATCCCCATCCCCCTTTGAGGGGGGTCGCCGGCGACCCGCTTCCGCCGATGCAGTATAAATACTTCTGGAAAAACTTTGAGAAATTAATATCATACAGACAGGTCTTGGTTAGCAGCCACGTACAGTCTCGTACGCCCTGCCTTGCCTCTCAACGGGTTCTAACTACCAACACGACGCATCACCTCTACCCGGCCTTGCTCTTACCTAAGGCCAGAGCTCCTGTTTATTTCTCAGCGAGGTTAAAGAAGAAGAAATTTTGCAAGTGGAACTTCTGCAGCGCCCCACTTACTCGTCGTATCAAAAGCCCCAGTCAATTAGTCTTTACTTGAGTCTCCCCGTCATTTGCACTCCCCTCCTTTCTCTGGAAGCAATCACCGACTCTCGTCTCCTTCCAGTCATTTGTATCCCTCTCCCCCGGTGGGTACCCGGGTCTCATCTTATAATTGTCATTTATTTACCTTTGCTAATAATATTTTCTTTGTATATTTTAAAGTTATTTTTCTACAATCAGTTTCTCTAAAACCAAGAACCTCTAAGAATTGATGAATTAGGCCAACTGCACTGAATTTTGATTATTTAACCCTCGCAGATCATTTATTCTGTCAAAAGCAAAATTATTTTTCAACAAAATAACCATGAATGAATCCTGGCATTTTACGAACCCTTTAAGGCAACGTCACGCACTTGCATACGCCCCCTTTTGTTTGAAACTTCCATTGAACTGAAGTGAGGCCTACCTCCCTACTCTTCACTCACGCGCGGCCTCTCAGCTTTCCGCCGCCTATTTATGCGTGTACGTGCCCACAGACTTGGTTGTACACCCATAATTCCTCGATAGACAACACAAGGAAACTAAACTACCGAGAAATATAAGAGAACGATTTTCCTTTATTAAAAAACTTGATGAGTAAGTAAATGTACTTTTCATCGTACAAAAATCCATGCGTTAATATATTTTATTAAGATTTCATATGATATAATCGTATATTCGAGAAATTCGACTAAATAATCTAACAAAATAAAATAATGATACGTAAAAAATAAGTGATTATTTCAGGAACATTCTAGAATTATCTTTAAATCATCCGAATGCCATATATGCCGTACTCACTCAGCGGAGGGGCAACTACACGGGAAATTGACTCCTGACTTCCGTCAGACAATTGCTGCTTGGAAAATTTGTAGATGAGTCTTTCTGCGATTTAAAGAGAGGTAGCAAGGTCAATAGTGTGATTTCCAGCGTAATGAAGTTATATATTGAAAAAAACACTATAAATATCCTGAAAACGCCGGTCGATCCGCATAACAACCGTCAAGAAAACAATCTATTAGGCGACTCTTTATGAAGGATCCCTTCGAGACTGCAGGGGAAATTTTTCGGAAAATTAAGACCAATACTGGAAAAGAAGTAAAACGTTTCTCAGTATTCCGTTGCATAATGTATCAGATTTAAAAGTTCGTTGTCCAGTAACCAAATCAATCATCAGTAAGAAGAATTAGAAGGCGAGAATCGAATATGCTGAAGCTCATGTTGTTATGAGAGATGAAGATTGGGAAAAAAGCCTTTTTATGACGAAAGTAAATTACATTTAGTTGAATCTTATGGCATATTTATGCAAGACAACGCTCCATTCTCTCCTAGAAAGCAAGTAAAATACTCTTCGAACAAGAACGTATCAAAGTAATGAATGACCTGGTCAGGGCTCGGACCTGAACCCGATTGAAAACTTCTGGAAGATCATTGGAGACAAAGTTCGAGACAGCAGCCTTCACATGTGGCGGATTTATGGAGAAAAATTGAGAAAGAATGGAACAAAATAACACCTGAATTTTGCAAGAAATTGTTGAGGTAACTTGATGGATGTTTCACCGAACTAAGAGAAAACAAAGACATCAACACATTAATTGTTTTAAGTTTCATCGTTACAAATCTTGCTTTGTTTCTAGTGTATTTACTTGTTGAGTGATTTTGTGAACAATCGTTGTCTTATTTAGCACGCGTCAGCATTTTATTTTGTTAGTTTTTTATTATAATTTCTTTAATATATGATTGTATCATATAAAACTATGAGTGAATGCCATCGAAGGACCACCGTGAAAGGAAGCCCTCTCGGAAATACCCCTCTATTCTTTCAAGACCACGTGCGCCAGCGTAAGAATTTTAGAAAGATCGAGAAAGAATCGGTTTTTCGATTCATCATAACACAGCTGTGTTTTCTGTAGGACGGATACGTCCCGCTTCCCCGTCCCCTGTGATAACGCCGTAGGTAGCTACATTAACCCTACCTTCATATTGCGAGGCAAGTTTCATCGTCTGAAACGACGCATTATTATGAAATTTATTTGCTTAGACTGGCGCAAGAATCCCCTAGGGACCGCAAGGCCATGAGGCGTCTATCAGATCAGCTACACGGGTATTTAACCCAAACCTCACCATCTCTCGAGGAGATTGAAAGCCGGTCATCCAGTCCGTTCAGACTGCCGGCTGTTTCCAGTGAACCCCCGTAACTCGTCGTCGTACATCGTGGAAGATTTCGTCAGCAGATCTACATTCATTGAGCTTTGGTCTCTGTTCAGAGGAAAGCTATTGAGCTCCCTTCTTCCCAGAGAGTAGTGCGGCCCTCTCATCTTCACCCTCCCTTCAAGATTCACGTTCTTTCGAGACTGAGACTCCTTGCTGATCTGCAGAATCGTCTCGAGTTGAGATTACGTCTCTCTGGAGCATAGAAAATCTCATTCTTCATCACGAAGTAATCTAACCGTATCTTCGTTGTCTTCCACTCCCCATCCAATTCGGCCGCGCTTGAAGGTAAAGCGATCTTGTATGGTCATCCCCAGATTGCCTCGTTAATCTTCCCTTAATTCATTTAACTACCATTAGTAATTTGTTCCCCCTTTTGTATATATATATATATATATATATATATATATATATATATATATATATAATTAAGTAAAAGGCCATGTTTTATGTAGGTTCTATTCAAGTGCACAGCTGTGGCAACGTCATTAATTTTAACTTGTATTTTCTTAATATATCTTACAAGTTTTTTAACGGGGTCTTCGAGGCGAGAAAAGACACCTACGAATGGCATTCTTTATTCCTAGACGTTTTTTGACCATGTTAGGTCATCTTCAGGTAATGAACAGAAATAGAATTATACGAAAATTGCTACATTATATATCGTATTTCTATGCGCTTCCCCCGAAGGGGCTACTTTTTCCAGGGCCTATTGGCACTTTTTTCACACTTTTTGACTTCAACTTGTTTCTCAATTAGTGCTACATAACTTGGTCACCGACAAGGTCTTAGATATAGTTGGAAGTAGTATATAGTGAACCCCTGCAGGAGCTTCCATTAGGGGGCCAGAAAATGGGGGTTGATTCTCAACCACAAGCCTAAAACCTTCTGTGAACCGCTTAAAGGGCTAGGCCTAAATAGGTAGGGTGACCAAGGAGAGCACGAAAGTCGAGAGAAAGGAGAGGTAGAATTAAGACAGATAGAGGGCTCTCCCATCTGAGGAACATAACGTTTGCTTACATATTTCGCCACTAGGAGCCCCACAATAGTGGGGCAGACTAGAACCAGGATGGACAATCAGGACTTGAAAAGACTGCCTCTTCGATGGAATCAGAAATGAAACAACGGACCCAATTGTACTCCGCAGCAAGTCGTGCAGACCATATTCAAGGACCTCTCCATTCCCTTGATAAAATTCATCCATGTCCCCACCGTATTCCTCGCGATTTGTCCAAAAGGAAATGATGTGGAAAAGCTAATATCTCCGGGTGGATCGGTATCCACTGGAAGCGAAGATACCGCCGCAGATCATCGTAAACCGGAGCTTCGTATGCCGGAAAGTAGAAGCATGGGTGGGATCTCACTCAGGCGAAGAAATCAAAAGGGAAATAATGGAAAATCAGAAATGGATCAAGATACAGGAATTTGTGAAATTTTATGCCTATACTAATGTCTTTAAAGTTATATGCGAGACAACTGAAATAGCGGCCAAAGCCCTCTAAAGGGATTATTGGCCTTTAGCATGTGTATTCCTCCGCAGAATATACAAAGAGACATATTTGTCAACATTCAAATGTGCTTTAATTGCTATGCCATGGAAAAACATACTACAGCCAACTGCCCCAAGAGAGGAACAGTCACATGTTCCGAATGCACCGAAGAGGGACACGACTACCGCAACTACAGAAACACGTACAAAAAATGTGTAAGCTGCGGCGTTAGCCATCGTACTATGGCTATGTCATGCTCAGCTAGAAAAGACACCATTAAGAAGAGTGAGAGACCCACAAACAAAGAAAGCTGCAGAAAACACCACATCCTACGCTAACGTAGCCCCAAAAGCCAATGGTCAACCACCCCACCATTGCCAAACATCACGAATGGAATGTTTGGTAAGATCTATACTTGCGTAATTAATGCACATGTTTAGAATGCACTTAATCCTGGAACAGATGTGAAAACACTCAACTTCATGTTGAAGGCCAATGGACTAGAATCCATCGTCGGGGCACAAGAGATTAATTCAGAGGCCATTCACAAAGTAGACAATGCAGAGACTGAAAACCAAGGAGACGCTCAGGATGAAAACAGCGAAACAGAAACAGACACAGAAGACACCAGCTCCGAATCGGCAGAGGAAGAGACTAGAAGAATAACAAGCAAAACCCAGAAGAAAAGGAAATCCAAGAAGTAAAAGAGCCCAGCTCCACAAAGTAGACAAAACTCACCAAGCCCAACTCCAACAAACACGGATCACCACTCGAAAGTTAAGGGCTCCCGTAAACCAGCAGGAAGACGGAAATAAGTTTTACTTCGGCTCCAGAACAGATACTCGATCAACGAACGGAAACGGTTAAATGACTTTTGAAACGGAATCGATTTTAGGATTTTAGACACTACAATGGATAAAACGGATCTTAAGTTTCTACAGCTCAACGTTAACGGATGGAAAAGCAAAAGGATAATGTATGCAAACATTTACAGCAGATGAAATACGACGGATCAACGCTTATGAAAAACAATGGAAGATCAGCACCAACAGGAATAAATTTAAAATCGTACCAATACACAGAAGGAGACTCAGCAACATTGTGCTGGAAGGAAACAAATACGAATACACAAACGAAGCTACAGTGCTAGGATTGACGATTACGAAGAGAGGATACACCAAGCATGCAAGAGAAAGAGTAGAAGAGGGAAGAAAGAGACTCGGGCTACTATTTAGTCTCAGAGCACTTAAAAGAAAAAACAAGAAGAAAATTTATCAAGCCTTAATTCAGTCAACAATGGTATACCAGGTGATACCATTGTATACAATCTCAAAAGGTAATACTATCGCACTGCAATATATACAGAACAAGGCAGTTTTGATAATCACGAACAAAAGAAGAATAGACAGAAGAAGACAGCAAGATTTGCATAACGAAGCAAGAATTCACCCAATCAAAAAGATTATAGAGAAAATGGACAAGAAACTCATCCAAACCACGCAACGCGAGATAGGGGAGGAAGTAATGGCTATGATTACCCAGAGTCAAGAAGGGGGAGCACGTAGAGACTTCCCCACCTATACTTCAAAGATCAACGTAGAAGAGGATGGAGTGTTCACGTGATAAGAACAAACAGAGGGAGTAAGTAAACAAAGTTAGATAAAGCTATAAATAATAAAAAGAAACATAAAAGGATAAATAAGAAACAGGTATAATAAAATATAAAGGTGGAAAATTTATACCAGTGAAGGAAAACAACTAAAACAACGGTTTGAACGCCACATCACAGCAACAATAACACATATTTAAAAACATGACATAAAACGAACATAAAGGATAAACCTGATACTCAGGAAACTATTTCTTTTCATTTGAATTTTAAACTATAACATTTCTAAATGCCAGAGATTAGCGTGACCTCCACGTATACTTTGCATTCAACTGCACATCTTCTACTTCTTTCATTTCCATCTACACTTTATTCTATCCTTCACACTGGGCTTAAAACAGCATACGTGGGATAGGGGCACTAGAGATGAAATGAATAGACAGGATATAGTACACACCGTGGTTCGGATTCTACGTAAAGCTGTAGGTCTGCCGATCACCTTGGTCTGCTTTTAATCTTCCACACTACTTCAAACTTTGCTATCCCCTTTTCCCTTTCCTCTTCATCTCCTTTTCCTTCTCCCTGTCTCCCTCTCTTTTATACAGAAGTCCAACAGGACTCTGGAGGGAGAGGGGAATGATGACGGCTTCGGCCATCCGCAATCTTCTGCGATTTTGGAGTCTCAGGATGATGGAGGTGTCCTGATTCAGTTTTTCACGGGTTAGGGTAGTGCCAAGAGAGTGGGCGTGTTTTTTAATCGCGCCCTCTTGAAGATGAGCTTTCAGTGCCTTGACAGGGTTGTGGAGGTTACTCCAAAATACTTTGAATTGCGGTGTTCGCAGTCACCGACTTTGCACGAATATTCGTACACGACGTTAGTCTCCTGGAGTTCGCTCGTCGGAGGGAGAAAGCGTTTCTTCATGATGCAACTACTTTTTTTCTTGGTCTTGTAGTATATAATTGAATTAATATCCGTATTAGGGTCAGTTGGGGTCACGTTACAATGGAGAATGGCTTTAATAGCCTTTTGGTCTTCACGGTAGCCGGTGTTCATATTGGCCTTGTAATAAATGTCGATATTACTCTTCTTCGGAGTAGACCTGACGCCAGGGCCAGCATCTAAGTTCATTTTCTCTTTCATGATGGCGTGGATGGATCCTTGTGGATAGCCGTTGTTAACGAGAACTCTAGAAACGCTTTTAAGTTTGTGATCAACAGCCTTCTACGAGGATGAATAAGAAATTGCCCTGTTAACTAAGGCATTCAGGACTGATGTCTTGTAACGTTCAGGACACTCAGAAGAACAGTTTGAGCAGAATCCCAAGTTCGTGGCCTTTTTAATATATTTATTAAAATTATACTTTGAGGGTATTGTATTTATATATCCTTTGAACTGCAACTTGGCAAACCATTAGTCAAAAAACCGGTCAACCATAAATCGCTCTCTTTATTAATCGCCCCGAACTATCTCAAACGGCATGTGGTTAGCTGTCTGCCCGCGCTAGTTTGCACCGAGCTAGTCTGCGCCGAGCTAGTCTGCACAGGTATACCTCGAAAAAAACATTCATAAAATATTTTCAATACATTCCTTTATCTACCAAAATAATAAATCAAAATATTTGAATCGGATCCATTTACAAACTGAACTACTTTCGGCTTTTCTCATTATCAAGTGGATAAGGAAAAGTAAGACGTGCGACTGCAGTATATAAAGGGGAAAAATAAGCCTAATCAAAATGAAAACAGAGGAAATAAAAGGAAAAATATAATATATGTGTGGTTCCGTAGGCAAATTTTAATCCCAGAACCAAACATATATTTAAATCTTTCATTTTATTTCCTCTGTTTTCATTTGTTTAGTCTTATTTTTTGCCTTTATATACTGGAGTCGCACGCCTTACATTTCGTTATACAGTTGATAATGGCGAAAGCAGAAACTAGTTCAGTTTGTAAATATATCCGATTCAAATATTGTTGTTCATTATTTTGCACCGGATATATATCTCTTTAATGTGATCGCCTTAAAAGATAATTTAATTTTAAGAATGAATCCAAGCGCCAAAAAGAAAGTAGTTTCCATTAAGCTGATTCTTTAATGACAACGTTTCAGACTTGAGGCCAATCTTCAGGTCTGATAAAAAAAAATTAAGAAATATTTAAATTTCAACATATTAATTATTGGATTGTTAGAATTTAAATATTTCTTCATTTCTCTTTGTCAGACCTAAGGATAGGCCTGGAGCCTGAAACGTTCTCATTAAAGAATCAGTTTAATAGAAACTACTTTCTTTTTGCTCTTGGATTCATTCTTAAAAGAATATATATATATATATATATATATATATATATATATATATATATATATATATATATATATATGATTGTAACATTTATTTCATTCTTGACCTAATACAAATAAATATTTCTGCGTATATTCTAGCACTAATAAAAAATGTCTCCAAAGAATGAGATTCCTGAAGTTCAAAGAGCTCAAATGATTGCATTATCTAGAGAGGGATTATCAAAATTTAAAATTGCGAGAAAATTAAAATGCTCGAGAAACGGTGTCGAAACAACCATTAAAAGTTAAATGAGGCCAATTCTTTCAAAAACCGTGATGGTCAAAGTCGCAAAAGGCGTACAACTTCGAGGAAAGAGAGGTTGCTCAAAAAGACATCTCTGGTCAATTTGAAAATAACTCTTCTGATGTTGTTGCGGAGTTTTGGGTAACAACAAACAAAGATATCAAGACGCACATTGAGAAGAAGGTTATTAGAAGCTGAGCTCAAAGTAAGAAAGGCTAGAAAAAAAGGTGAGTGTCTCAGGTGAACAAGAAGAAGCGATTTTCTTGGGTAAAGTAGCCTGAAGATTGGATTGATGATCTTTGGGCTAAAGTTGTTTGATCTGATAAAAGCAAATTCGAGGTAGGTTCTCCATATTAGTTTCTACCAAGTTATTACGCTTCTATACATTTTTACTGAATACAAAATTTTTTATTGGATACTACAATTGATGAGTAAAGTTGTATTTTTACTTAGAACTTTGGAACCCCTTGAGCTGGTTATGTTCTTCGAAGAGTTGACGAAGCTTATTATCCGAGATGTGTTTGCACAAAAGTCAAATTTGGAGGTGGCAGGATAAATTACTCCACTTACACCAGCATGTTAGACAAAGTTTATCAACCTCCCTTAGGTAAAATTTTCAATGATGACATACCAGATGGTATAATCTTCCAACAAAACAATATGCCATGCCATACATCTAGAATATCAAAGGGTTGGTTTGACAAAATGGGGTGACGTTGATGAAATGGCCCCCTCAATCTTCAGACTTCAACGCCGTTTAACATTTGTGGTCACACTTGGGCAAAAGAGTGAGGGTGCACAGATGTCCCTCAAAAAGCAAATTAACAGCTAAAACACATTAAGATTGGCAGAAAATTGAGCAGACGACCTCTGCAAACTTAGTCTCAGGAATGCAAAAACGCATAAAAGCGGTTTTAAAAGCAAAAGAAGGACACATCAAATATTAATTATTGATAGCATATAAGCAAAAATGTTTATTTGTATTGCCATGTATGAAATAAATGAGTTTCAATTCATATTCTTCACTTTTTCATACCTGCCAAGGCTGTATATATATATAAATATATATATATATATATATATATATAATATATATATATATATATATATATATATATATATATATATATATATATATATATATATATATATATATATATATGTACATATATATATATATGTATTATATATATATATATATATATATATATATATATATATATATATATGTATTATATATATATATATATATATATATATATATATATATATATATATATATATATATATATATGAAAAGAAACTCACAACTTGCACGTGAATCAAAATGATGATAAATAACACCCACAAGGAAAATGGAAAAACGATTCCGAGCGCTTTCGTCTTTATTCTAAAAGACTTCTTCATCGAATAACTTAGGTCAGGACAGACAATGTCTTAAATAGTAAGGAGTGGGGGGTTAAAACGGCTACCTGCATCAAAACCCTAACTAGGGGGCACAAATTCTTTAAACACTTTAATTTGTGATTTAATATAATTAGATATGATATGATCTAGGCTAAACAATCCAGGGCTAATATTAAAATTTGGGAAAGTATTAATAGAGATACACTCAAAATATTTCTCGAAATGTAGTTTGTACACCATTTAATAATAGGTTTAGCACTATTCCAATTAATAGTATGATCCTGACTATAGATATGTAAAAATAATGCAGATTGTTGACAAAAATTACGAACATTAGTTTGGTGCAGTTTAACTCTAACATTCAATTCTTTACCTGCCTGTCCATAATAGCATTTTTCACAATTATTGCAACCAATAGAATATACAATGCCTGGCTTAGGGGGTAAATTTTTACGGGAAGGCGATGGATAGTGTTTATATATTTAAAAATAACATTTATGTTCAAAGGTTTTAGTAAACGAGGTAATTTAATGAAACTTTGGTTAAAAGGTAAGAGTAATACATTTTTGGCATGAAATTTAGGGATGTTACGATTAGGTTGAAATAAAGGTTGACATATTTTTTTTTATTAAAGTTATTTCTAATAATTCTTTTATAATATCATAAAAAAACATGGTGCAGTATCGAAATTTTATGATTTTTAAAAACCCAAAGAATTACAAATGGTGAAGTTCATAAAATTTATTTGTATATATCTCCTTCTATAGCTATTTTAGCAACGTGATATTTTGAAAGAGGGAAAATTTAGTTTAGAGTTCCTTTTTAGAATTATTATAATTGGCGAAGTTCAGAAAATTTATAAAAATTAAACCATGGCTGCTTTTTTTAAGATTTTAAATTTTAATCTTAGTAGCGAATCCATTGCCTGGTAACACTATATTTTAAGGGCGGGATTTTGGGGTAGGGTTTGAATTATAATAGATAAATTTATTTTTCTCTTAGTTTATTTAGGACCTTGCTATATTTTAAGTTTTAGTTACAGTTTGAAAAAACAAAATGGCGAAGTTCAGAATAAATAGATATTTAATTGGAATGTTTGATTCTTTTTAAACAAAAGGAGTTACAATTGGTGAAGTTCAGAAAATTTATCAAAATTTATCCATGGTTTTTTTAGTTTACTTTTTGTATATTCAAAACTTTTATCGAAGTTATTTCTAAAATAGATTTTTAATTTTAATCTTTATCAGGAGGTTTAGGATGCATTGAATAATGACGCAGCATATAGTACATAAATAATTACAAATGACTGACAAAAAGGAGTCAAATGCCCAATATGGAAAAAGGGAGAAAAAAAGCCTGTGAAAACTACAGAGGCTTCATATTGCTTTCACATGCAGGCCTTGCAGGGATGTTATATGGGCGAATTATTGAGAACGTTCGTGGAAGCTATCATTTGGGAATGGTAGCGTGGTTTTAAACGAGTAAAACCACAACAGATTTGATTTTCGCGATGAAGATGATATTTGAAAAAGGTGTGAAATGGGGGAAAGAAAAGTTCACACTATTCATCGACATGTAGAAGGCATTTGATAAGGTTGACAGACAAATGCTATGGGAGGTAATATCAGATGAGTACTATTCCATACCCCTAAAATTAGTGAGTTATTAAGAACGTGTATTCACGGAGTACCAGCAAATTACGAGGACCCGGAGCAGCGAGCGAATGGTTTGACATTGTAACAAGGATTAACAGGGCGATGTTATCTCGAAAAAGATCACGCAAAAGACAATAAAATAATCGTTTTTCAATCAGCTATTTTGATTGTTATCGTTGCTGTGAGAAGAGCTCTTTCCGAGGGCTTGATGACGAGCTAGGTAGATACAAAATTGCCTTCTTAGAAACGACTGTGTAGCGTGGCTTCTCTGTGAATGTGCTACATCTTGTTGCAAAATAAAGTCATTTTTATGATAACGAATTTCAGGCAACAACTTTGGGTAAATATGTAGATTAGTGGCCCGGCCGAAAAAAATTTGTGTAAATATTATCGTTCACTCGTGTCGGAATATTCATGCGCGTTTGAGTCCTTTTCGAATTATTATTCTATAAACAATTAGGATTATATACTGGGGGGCTGTGCCCCCCAGACCCCCAAATTTTAATGAAACTCAGGATCATCGTAGTGTAGTCACCCCATTGTGTTTACCCCCACACGAGCCGTTAACTTAAATGTACTCCAAAAACGTGAAACATTTTGGAACACGGACGAAATAGTACGTCCCATCGTTCTCGCCGATAATCTACATATTTACCCAACTTTGTTTTCAAGAGTTTAATTTAATTAGTAGATTTCACTTTTGTCTTTTCAGTATTTATAAAATGGTTTTGCCATCCCAAGAGAGCCATGCAGATATCATAAGCTTTATGGAAAATCTGAAGTTTCATGATAGAATCTGTTTACCGCAATGTCACACTTTTTTCCATGCCCGTAGACAACATTATTTTGGCTGCTTCGAGGATTTTCTAATGTGAAATCTTTTTCATCCGTGAAGACAATATTTTTAACATCAGCGACAGAGAAGTTAAGAGTACTCTGCAAATTATTTTCCTTTTATCTGTACAACTTTTTCTAGAAGATACTATTCTTGAGAAAGCTGTGTCTTAATTATTCGTTGTACATACATAACTCCTTCCAATATTGAAGGTTTTAGCAATTTTTATTTGCGATAAATGACTTCCTGAGTTATTTTCTTAAGAGCAGATTTTATCGTTAATATAATTCACGTTTCCCAGTTTTGAAGCTGCTTTAGGTCTACCGGTTCCTGGGTTTCCGTTAGCGCTTCGCGTTTCGCGATATTTTTTTTAAGAGACTTTCCACACCAGGTCTTTTTCCCATTTTCCGGGAAATTATCGCAATACTCTTCCAGTTTTCCATGAGAAAGCGATCTTCCTCTGACAACATCATTATAGGTACTGAAAAACTGTAAATATACATATCTATTATATGAGAAGAGATGTTCATACCTGTAGGCTTTTGTAAGAACGTGAAAATTCCTATATAATATTGCACAAAAAAATGATATTTTATCTCGATATTCGTTATTTTGACCCATGATAAGTTTGTGAAGTGCAAAGAAACTATAAACGGTATCTAAAGTCTGTTTTTAGTCGCGTGCTACTCTATATCTCACTATGTCAGACGATCCGTCGGTCCCCATTTTGCTTTTTTTGTTTTGTTATAACATTGTAACTATTTGGATGATTCTAATGAAGTTTGAAACCAGTAGGTTATTTTACACTTTCTTTTGAATGATATAATTGCTAAAGTCCTCCCAACTTAAACCCGTGAATTATTTGGCAATAACATCATAAGCCTCCGACCGATTCTAACGAAATTTGAAACCCTTATAATGTTTTACGTTCTTTTTCGCATGATAAAATTGCCAAGTATCCCAAATGTTAGTCTTGTAGTAATTCCTCAAAGATTTGAAGGTCGTAAGGTAATAGATCATCAAAGGGAAAGCACGTGACTTTGGTCAGCAGACCTTGTTTGCACTCGAAAAAGGAAGATTGGAAGTTCCTTAATATGAAAATTATTATGAAAAGGAAGGAGGTACTGAAATATTATTTTTTTAATAATGTGTCATTTTCTTTTAGGGGGGAGGGAACCATATATATATATATATATATATATATATATATATATATATATATATATATATATATATATATATATATCAGATTTTTAATGGTGAAGCATTTCCAAAGAAAATATATTTATTAGAAAGGACATACTAATTTAACTCTTTACAGTTTTGTTTAATTCTTTTTTATTTTTTATCGAATAACTTGTTTTTTAAATTTGATTTTAAACTTTAAAATCAAATTTAAAAAACAAGTTATTTTATAAAATAAAGAATAATTAAACAAAACTGTAAAGAGTTAAATTAGTATGTCCTTTCTAATAAATATATTTTCTTTGGAAATGCTTCACCATTAAAAATCTTATATTCTCGCATAGATATTAATTTGCTTCAAATGAGGGAACGAACGCTCTGCTGAGCACCGATGAGTTGGCGTTTTCTACGAAACGCTTGCAAATTGTTAATGAGCAACGCCGATCTGGCCCCTTTTTACAGGGCAACCTAATTCAAGCATCCAATTTTCTTTAAGATATTCATCAGGGCATTTTCAACCGAGGCAATCTGTGTTTTTCTTAAGTTAATTCCTTTTGCCATTGTTTGTTTTTATCTTCTTCTCATTGGTTCTTTATTTTCCTTTAGTATTATGATGTTTTTCTTAGATGATGATTATTAGTCTAATTTAATTTTTCGCAGTATCTCAAGGAACTCTTTATTTTTTTTATCTTTTACTTTCTTCTCTCTACGTGCCATATCTCAATATATTGTTTTATTTTGCACTGTCTGAATCTTTTTTCATGTTAGATGTTAAAATCCGTAGAGTGTCGTGGCTGCGTATGTCATAGCTGGAATTTGACGTGGAATTTGATAATCAAATAATAAGAAAATTGAACGCTTCTAATGAGAGTACGAATCAAAGCAACTTCACGGAAGCAGACAGCAAACTCCACGTTGCAGAAAGGCGCAGAACTTCTGATCACAGCTGCAGATATAAGAATCGTAATATGTACAGCGAGGGCTGGAAACAAATTGCACCTGATTAATATAGGCTGACAATATTCTTTTCTTAAGATGTCTGCCAAACTGCAGACTTGTTTATACTAAGCTAGGTTAGGCTAGACTAGGCTATCCGATGCTAGGCTAGGCTATACTATGGTAGGCCATCCTATGACATAATCTACTCTGTTATCATATGCTATACTATGCTAGGCTAGGCAGGATTTACTATGTTAGGCAATCTAGGATAGTCTATACATGTGGGGCTTTATTATGGTAGGTGAGGTAATACTATGGTAGGCTATCCTATGGTAAAATAAGGTTTTGCTAGGCTACTTTTCGAGACTATACTAGGCTATGCTATAAAATTTTATACTATTCTAGACAATACTAGGCTATACTAGGATATGCTATGCTAGGCTATACTATGCTAAGAGATACTATACTACATACACTATATTATATTATACTTTACTATACTATGTTTTCTATGCTATGCTATACTATGTTATGCTATAATATACTATGCCATGTTTTACTATCATATAATATGATAGGCACCACTATATAATAATATGCTATGTTATACTCTTCTATAATATTCTATACTATGCAATTAGGGTGTGACCATTTTTTTCCTTTTTCAATTCCATAAATGGGGTGTGACAAAAAGTTAAGGCCAGCCATTTTAATTTAAAAAATATATATTTAAATATAATTTAGTTCTGCTTTTTAAGAAGCTTTTAAAAAGATGTGGCTTAGTAGTGGTGGGCGCTTCAACATCTCACTATGTCGGTCGGTTCACGTTTGGCATTTTTTTTAAATGACATTGTAACAATTCAGCAAATTCTAACGAAATCTTAAACCATTATCACCAGACCAATTGCCCTTGCCTCAGCCGCTTTTGGAAAGCTTTCAAGACGGGTCTTCAATAACCACAATCTGACCTTGGCTACCAAGCGTTTAGTATACCTGGCTACCTAGCTCTCCATCTTGATCAATGGTTGCAAATCTTGGGTACCATATAAACATTAGATCAAGAAGCTAGAGAGCTTTCATATAAACCAACTCAGATGCATCCTGGGACTTCATTGGTGGGACAAGGTGCCACAAGTGAACATTAGAGAATGCATGCATACATCCGCACTGTAAGAAATCCTCAGACTAAAACAACTTCGCTACACTGGCCACATCATCCACCAGCCTGAACATCGATTACGGCACATCACCCTGTACTCAGAATTTTATGTGGGGCAACGATCTGTCGGAGGACAAAAAAAGAAGCTTGAAGATCACTTAAATTCCTCTCTCAAAAAGTTCAACATGAACCCAGGAACCCTCGAGACCGATGCTACCAATAAAGCTCCTGGCGCGCCCTAATACACGATGAAGACAACTACTTCAGCACAAATTACAACGATGCTGCCATAGCCCGCCGTGTAAAACGACACCAACAAATAAAAGGACCCCATATCTGCGATATCTGTGGAAGAGGCTGTGCCACCCTTTGCGGAGTCCGCAGCCATCAACCATCATACCAAAGACGATAATCATCAACAAACATCATCAAACTCATTCATATATGGAGTGACGTCGTCATCGGCAACGATGGACAACATTAAGCAAGCCAGATGCAGATTAAAAAAAACTACCTTCTTGGCCCTTCATCCAATCGTATTTTAGTTAATTCTTCCCATACAGAGAGTGAATCCTAGATAGTTTCTATTCATTTTGTCCTCTCTCTCTCATTCTCTTTGTTTCTTAGGCTTCGTGACTCTTATTTCTTCTCTCATTTTGTTATATGTTTACTTTCCCGTCATTCCCTAGGTTTCCTATGTTTTGAGTGTGAGAAATTTACTCGTATTCTTCGTATATCTCCGGGTTTTTTTCTGGTTTGCTCCTGTGAATGTGTAATATTGTTTCTTTTTACTATTCTTCCTCTGCTATTTCTGTTTAAGTTTGTGGTTTAATGTGTGTCTAGGTTTCTCTAGCTTCCTCAATCATTTGATCATTATCTATAAGTATTAAGATTCAAGTTGAGTTGAGTTGTGAAGGCATTTTTTGGTACTTGTTCCCTCACATCTGGCGAATTCGCTTTTTTCTCTCTCAACCTAGCTTTTGAAAATTGGTTTAAATCATACCAGCCAAATTTTGCTTAATTAACTTCTACTTTTAGATGAAGTACTTGCCCATTTATTTTTTGTCTCTGTTGTATGTAGAGTGGATATATTTATTTTTCTCGTTTTTTATTAATCATCTCCTTTTTTAGACATCACATTGCTATGTTTCTATGAAGATTGAAGAGGTTTAGCTCTCTTTCTAATCATGGTACCACATCTTTTCCATGCATGAATCTTGACTGATAAATTGGAAAATACTTTTTGTCTGGTTGGGACATTTCACGGTAGCTTTTTGTTCTATTGGTTAAAACCAGTAAAGATCCACATGTTATGAAATTCATTCCTCATGTTACGCTTAGTGGGGATCTTCAGGATGAAGGCATGAATTCCATCTCTCGCTTCCTTGTTAAAATTGTATTTTAAAGACGGTTATACTCATACTTATAGATTTGAGAGATTTTATATACATTGGCCAAGTTTTATTTCAGCTTTAATTCCTGTTTTAGTTCCTTGGATATAATGGATCCGACCCATGCCTCCATCTTGCGTCAGATCATTCTCCGATTGGACACGAGAAAGGGGTTGTCCTAACTTCTATTCCAATTTTTAGAATTTCGTTTGATCGTCTTGATGAGATTATTTTTCCTATATCCTTAATTTATGCATATATAGTAATAGAACGTTTGATCACCTGAATCGTAGGAATCTTCATTACTTTCTGCTGTACCATTTAGATCTAGCAGAGGTACTGTTTTGAGAGCACTGGTTTTTCCCTCCCTAGGATTAGAGGGACGCGCTTGGCACTGACCTCCATTGTCTATATCAGGGAAACCCGGCAAGTTTTGACATAAATTAAGTTAAAACCACGGGGTCATTCTTATTCAGTACTTATTTCAAACATTTTTGCAAATTTGGAGCTCACACTCCCTGACAACAATACTGGATCTCATTTAGAAATTCACTACACCTATCTAACCTCCACTGAGGCCACCATATTGGTAATTATTGTATCTCTCCATATAATAGAAATAGCGTATAAAAGCTAACGTGTGAGGAGTATTACTCTGTTTATGATTTAATTAATCTAATGTGTAAAAACAAATACTTTGGGGCAAATCGCAAAATTTTTTAATTGTCTGTTTTCTATTCAAAAACAACAATTTCCTGCAAGGTTTTTATCCTAAAGATTCTTCTAGGGGGGTAAACCTCTTTACCAAAAAGCGTCTCATATGAATAGTAACCAGAATCACTACTTAATTCAATTCATTTTGTTCCTTGCTGTCTATATAATTCAAGTATAACTATAACCATCCAATTGCAAGTAGTCACGATTATTTTTAATAAGAAAAGTATACTCATGTATATATCTTAAGCATACAGATAATATAATTTCTCCAATTTTGAGCACAAAATTATAACAGGCAAATAGATGTATGACAGTTCCAAAAGTAGTGACAGTATAGTGTTTTTAAGGATATAACGATATTTTCTCCCATTTATCTCTTCTGTTATTAATTTTCAAGGATTATTGTCTTATTCGTAAAAAATTACGGATCACTGTCAATCAGTTAATCCTCACTGTGATACTTATCAGATATATATATATATATATATATATATATATATATATATATATATATATATATATATATATATATATATATATATATTCAACAAGGTTTCTTCTAAGAAGGCACAATTTTAATTAGAGTATGAAAGATACGACCATCAGTGACATTCCTATTTATTCCAAGCAACGTTTCGGATTACCCAATCCATCATCAGGCTAAAGGGATAAACACAATTTGTGAGGCGAACAAATGTTAACATAAACTAGATACAAATCAAAAGCAAATAATTTAGATAGTGGACCTATAAAATCAAAAGTATTAATAATTACAAGTACATATACAGATAAGCTCAAAGCAAAGGAGAGGAACAAATTCATACCTGCTGTCAGCGAGTCAGAGGAATGACTAAGGAATTTACCCAAAATCGGAAACGATTATGGGCAGTTTGTTGTCGGTAGAATATTAACAGGTTTGAAGCTAGTTGGTTGTGGCTATTACCGGTTGTTGTAAAACTAGAAGTAGTCATTATCTCGGTTGATTAAAAGGTCAAGAAAGGGCATCTTATGACCAACGAAAAAATCAAACAACCATTTACAGAAAAAAAACATTCACAGGACTAGGTTTAACCATCTTTAGTTTTTGTGATTTCGGATATAAAATATCCACAGTAAAAACTTTAATACATAGAAGTTTCTCGCTATCATCCACTTACCAATCAATCCATAATGAATTTATTTTTCTTAGGAAGTATTTTATAAATAATTTATTTCCTTCTGACCTATATGATAGAGTTTTAAAAAAGCTATTTACTAATTTCAGAGATGGGTTTTTTGAACGATACTTTTAAAAGAAAAATCTTATTTATTTTTAAAAGATATTTTCCCCAAATCAACCCTAAAATAGTGTTTTTATAAACATACTATCGATAGGAAGTTTCTTTAACAGTAAAGATCCTATCTCTTTGGAGTTCCGCAGTGATAATGTCTATTTATTTAAATGTACCAGTTGTACTGGAGCCTCTTACATTGGTAGCACTGTTAGGTCTCTTGGAGCTAGGTTCTCTGCTCATATGGGGATTAGTTGGCGTACAAGCAAAATATTAAATAGAAAAGAAAAGTCATCTATTAGGGAACACACCATAAGCTGTAAAACTAACATTTCTATTGAGAATTTTAAAGTATTAGCCTTTAACAACAACAAACATTGCCTAAGAACCCTCGAATCTCTATATATAAAACACTACAAACCTACACTCAATGAAGATTTAAGTGCAATATCATTATTAATTAACTAATTTTAACTACAGTTTGTTAGTTGGTTTGCCTTTTAATAAACCAACCGTCAATGTAACCTATATATACTAGCCCCTTTATTAAACCTACCATTCACTCTCTAGGATGGATCCGCTTTAGTAAGTACCCAAATTTTCCGTTTTTATATTAAATGTTTTTAACTCTTACAGTCTTTACAAAATTTTAAAAAAAAAAGTTTAAATTTATTATCTTTAAATAATGCCAGGTCAATTTCCTTTTAGTTTGTAATTAATTTCTGCAATAATCTTTAAATTTATGAACTAATTTTTGAGTCAGTCTTAAAGCAAATTTAACTGTTGCCAAGTCATACTTAATTCAACTTGTAGTACTTTCTACTAATATTCTGTAATTGGTCACCTGTAAAATAATGTCTTGTTGGCCTTTTCAAGTTTTCTTCATACATATTAACTTTGTAAACTTATTCTAGCCTAAAGATGAAAACTTGTAGTTTTCGAAACGTAGTGAAAAATTAAAAGATGCTGCATCCGTTTCTCGTGGCTCTGGGATTTATCCTCAATATTAAATGCAGGCTTCACGCCTGAGCTCCATATGGATATATATATATATATATATATATATATATATATATATATATATATATATATATATATATATATATATATATATATATATATATATACTTATTTATTTGTTTATTAAATTTTAGGTGGTAATCTTCTGCTGATGATTCTTCTTTGTGGAATTTTAATTTCAATGGGTGAAGTTGAAATGGTCATTATCATAATTAGATGGTCGGATGGGATTGCGGGGGCTGGTTCTGTGTGCTGATATAGGTTGAAGTTTGGGTTCATCAGTATTAAATCAGGGGTGGTGGAGGTTTGGGCTGCTTAGCTGTTCCCTTTGTATAAATAATTGAAGGGTTATTCCTGCTCCGTTTGGTTGGCTTGTGTAGCCTGCCTCTCTGCATCTTGCATTGAGGTCTTCTGTTAATATGGTTGAGGCCTGTCGACCAAAGAGTTTGAGAAAGTTTGGAGTTGACAAATATGAGCGCGTTAGAGGCTGATATGCCCCAGGTATGAATAGATCTCCTGTGGTCATTTTTATGGCTAGATACGACTCTTCTAAGTCCTTTACCTCTGTAAAATGGATTCCGGTTTTGACACCAATTGCTACACCATCGTACCTTGTTTGTATGTAATTTGTGGTAATAAATTTATAGTTTGGAATTATTATGGTGACGATCTTTGTGTTTAGTCCATGTTCGGTTAGAATAATTATGTCTGCGTCTTCTTTTCTTATTGTGTTTGAGTATGATATTCTTTTTTCTTGCTAGCCGTTTACATTTGGTGTCAAGATTTTAATTTTTCGTTGGTACGTATCCATTTTTATTTATTTTTTAAGGTCTCTTCATGTCTTCATTTTTTTCCGGGCGGCCTGGAGAACGAGTGCGTCCATTTCGTTTTTTTCTTGAATTCGTCGTTTGAGATGTGTGATAGAACGAGTTCAGAGCTGCATTCATTTCAACTTCTATCACATTTTATTTAAAACCATGAGGCTACCCACGTGCATCTTCAATTCGAGGCTTGGAGTCTTATCAACAGCTACCGGACGCCAATGTTTAAACAAGGAGGTTATCGTCCCCCCCGTTCGCCCCCATACGCCGACCTCGCCAGATCGAGTTAGGCTTATGGGCAGATAAGGCATTGTTCCCCGGCTCGGCTGTGCGTTCCCTCGAAGCTTCCACCCCATTCTCCCCCACGCCAAGGAGATGTCCTGGCTATTTATATGGAAACTTTACCACTAAGATCAGATTGGAGATCCAGATTTTCGTCGCGAAACATCACCACGACCCTCTCTCCCTTTGTGCGCCAAGGGACCTCGACCTCGAGATTCACCATCACTTGTCCAGAAGGAGGACAATATTCCTTGAGTGCCAAAGGTTCAAGCCTTTCCGACGTCAAGTCCCCAAGGCTTCCCCCCCCCCCCTGTTGTTCAAGGGAGAACAACATTAGAACAGCCATTGTTCGTTTTGAGCCCTTAGCCAAGAAACGGTTCTCATCCCCCCCTGTTGTTCAAGGGAGAACAGCATTAGAACAGCCATTGTTCATTTTGAGCCCTTCGCCAAGAAACGGTTCTCACCCCCCCTGTTGTTCAAGGAGAACAACATTAGAAGAGCCATTGTGCTTGAGCCCGTAGACAAGAGACGGTTCTCATCCCCCCCCCTTGTTCAGAAGAGAACAACCTAGAACAGCCATTGTTCGTTTTGAGCCCTTCGCCAAGAAACGGTTCTCTCCCCCCCCCCTGTTGTTCAAGGAGAACAACATTAGAACAGCCATTGTTCTTGAGCCCGTAGACAAGAGACGGTTCTCATTCCCCCCTTTGTTCAGAAGAGAACAAAGTAGAACAGCCATTGTTCTTCAAGCCGTTCGTCGAGTAACGGTTCTCCTTTCCAAGACGCCACGTCAGGATCCTTTTATCCCCCCCCCCTTCGGCTGGAACTCGCCAGCGGACCGAATATTCCTTCAAGTACCTTCCACTGCACCCTAATGAAGTTACGTAAGCCAAGCGTCACCTTTTGAGTAATGATCCCTTATTTGTCAATTCTATCCTGTGCTTTAAATGGTTTATCGAACCATCCCATCTCTTTAACTCCATATTTGTTTTACCTTTTTTTAATCCCTTAAATCCTTGGATTAGCCCGAGTCTCCACGACCCTTTCCATTCTGTTATGTCAATATTTTCCGTTTTTGTGTATTGTTTAAAGTTATTATTAATAAAACTCTATTTTATTAATGATAGCAATATTATTATCCTTGAGCTCAGTTCCACTTCTTAAGCATTTTGAAGATACATAATATCGGCCGCCAGACAGTAAAAACGCACTCTAGAGATAATTAAGGAAGTTCCCTCAACGAATAGTGATATATGGGATATCGTCGGGAGTCATTCTACGACATATATATATATATACTATTTAAATTTGGTATCAGGTGTGTAAGGTTTAACGCTATATCTTTGCAAACACTGGTCTCAGTCGAGTAAAGCATAGTGTTATTCGTTATAATAATAGAATATAGTAGTTCCCTTTTGTTTTAACGATTGCTATCCCCCTTTTTTTTTAAACTTAAGAAGCTGGAGTAGCTCAAGGAACGGTTATAATAATTTGTTTGTGTTTTTTTTTGTGATTTTAGTCAGTGGTTATTTAGATTGAGAAACCAAGTACGAATAGGTCAGTGCCCATATTTAGGTAGGCTAATTCTATAGAGGCATAATTCTTGTTGCAAGGGATTTTAGTTGGTTGACTAGTGCGCCCCCAAGTGCAAAGATGACTCCATTCGAAATCTTTAAAGCGCAAGGAGAGTCCTGTGGACTTTCCGGAAAAGAACTACTTAAGTACATTCAAGAGGAGCAAAGAAGAGAAATACAACGAGAAGAACGTGAAAGAGAAAGAGAGGAACGGATAAGACAAGCTGAGCTTCAGATTGAATTAGCTCGGATTAAAGCAGAAGTTCAAAGAAAAAAGGTAGAAAGAGAAAGGGAAAGAGTAATCCGACAAGAGGAACGGGAAAGAGTAATCCAACGAGAAGAACGAGAAGGAAAAATACAACGAGAAGAACGAGAAAAAGAAATCCAACGAGAAGAAAGAAGGACGGACTCGCGCTCCTTCCCAGGGAAGCTGACAAAGTTTCCGAGCCCCGTAAAACCCCAAAACTTCTTTCCCCAAAACCAACAACGGGACTCCAAACCTCCCGTTAAGACTTCTTCTCCATCTCTCTTCCCGAAGCGACCAACCATATGCTTCACCTGTGGTGTAGAAAACCACATGAGCTGGAATTGCCCCCAAAATTCTAGGCTTAAAAGCGGACCAGCCCACCAAGTTCACCAGATTAATGCAACCCCGGCTCCCCCGGTGGTGCAGACCCAAGCAGAAACTTCTCCCCCTCCGTCAGGCCACCAGGTAAATTTTGTTTTTGGTAAAAGTTCATCGGGAACTTTGAAATATGAGGAGGGCAGCGTGGACAGCTGTCGAGTATTGACTCTCGTCAGGGACACAGGATGTACGTGCTTCATCGTGTCCGACGAACTCCTCCCAGTGGCCTCTAACCACGAAAAATTTGCGGTGGTACATGACCAACTTGGGCGGGCGAACAGATTCCCCGTCGCTAGATGTTACCTGCAGTGTCAATATTATAATGGCTGGGCTGAAGTCATTGTAGCACCCATACAATTCTGTTCCGTACTTATAGGACAGAGCCCCCAAGTAAGTTTCGACCCGGTGTTTCAGGCCGCCCTTCCTCAAGGCCGAGATAAGAAAGAAGCCCAAGGAGCCCGTCCCCATCAGAACCCCGATACCGCCGATTTCTCGGAGACCCCTAACCAGGACTTTAGGACGGCAAAAGAGGAGTGTGAATCACTAACACCCTTAGGTGATAAGGCCCCAGACAAGGACACGGAGACTGTCCCTGGACCCCAAGAAAAAAAGAACCCCCAACGCGCCCATGGAGATACCTTCGTAGAACTGGACGAAGCATCGGCGCTTGAAGAGGATTGCCCCGCGGAGTCCCTTAATGTAATCCAGACAGTGTGCATCCAACCTGATGCCGATTACCCTCCTCCTTCCCTACCAGGCGAGTCTTTAGAACCCTCTGACCTGGATAGTGACGCGCAGCTGACACCACGTCAGAAGAGTCAGATATAAGAACTAATTAAATGGAATCACCATTTACCCGCCCTATTAGCTCTTTTCGAGCGACTGCGCGAAAATGGCCTCAACATTGGCCCCCGCAAATGCCATTTTGCTCACGAACCCATCAAATATTCGGGTTTCAAAATAGGACCAAGCCAGTTAGGTCCCCACGAGAACAAGATTAAGGCAATCGCCGACATGCCCCTCCCGATTACAAAGAAGCCATTAAGATAGATCCTAGGATCAGCTTCTCCCTATCAGCGATTTGTTCCGAATTTCGCTGCAATTTCGGCCCCCCTATGCCCCCTTCAGAAAAAGAATTTCCCCGATCGTTTACGTTGGAATGATGTCGCTGTTTCCCATTTTAATCAGCTCAAAAGTAAGTTCATTTCTGCCCCCATTTTTAAGTTGCCCAACCCGGAAAAATCCTTTGGGGTTAAGACCGACGTGATCAACGAGGGCATTGGAGGTGTACTCCTTCAATACGAGGATGACGGCACGAGTCATCCAGTTGCATATGCTAGTCGTCAATTATTACCACGCGAAAAGAGATATGCCACTATAGAAAAGGAAGCTCTATCAATTATCTGGGTCATAGACAAATTCAAGATGTACTTGATAGGTAAAGAATTTCAAATAGGAACCGACCACCGTCCGTTAGCCTATATTAGGAATGTGCGACACTCAAACGGCCGCATCATGCGCTGGAGTTTACTCTTGCAAGAGTATCAATTTAAAATAAATTATATCAAAGGTTCCGATAACCAGGTCGCTGACGCACTCAGTAGGAATGCGTTACCGAATAGCGTAGAACAATTGTATATACCGTCTTGTACGACCTAATTTAAGATTCTTTTGTAATATAATTAATTAATGTATATGTCTGAATTTTGTAACGCTCAATGTCTAATTTTTTTGATGTATATATATTTGTTCTTATTAATTTACGTATAAATTATTTTGTCCCGTATGTCCTAAGTTTATATCATTTCATTGTTCCATGCCCTTTTTTTTTCTTTGATTAAGTTGTATTAAAGGTTATTTTCCCCTGTAATCTAAAGATCAAAATAATCATGTATTGAGGTAATAATAGTTAGGTGCAGGAAGATACGGTTGGTACAAGAAAACGAGTTCCCTACAACGGAGCTCTATCGTTGTCCCTTCTCTCTTTTTTTTTCGAAGTGACAACTTCCCCTGGAATGGAGGGGTGTGATAGAACGAGTTCAGAGCTGCATTCATTTCAACTTCTATCACATTTTATTTAAAACCATGAGGCTACCCACGTGCATCTTCGATTCGAGGCTTGGAGTCATATCAACAGCTACCGGACGCCAATGTTTAAACAAGGAGGTTATCGTCCCCCCCGTTCGCCCCCATACGCCGACCTCGCCAGATCGAGTTAGGCTTATGGGCAGATAAGGCATTGTTCCCCGGCTCGGCTGTGCGTTCCCTCGAAGCTTCCACCCCATTCTCCCCCACGCCAAGGAGATGTCCTGGCTATTTATATGGAAACTTTACCACTAAGATCAGATTGGAGATCCAGATTTTCGTCGCGAAACATCACCACGACCATCTCTCCCTTTGTGCGCCAAGGGACCTCGACCTCGAGATTCACCATCACTTGTCCAGAAGGAGGACAATATTCCTTGAGTGTCAAAGGTTCGAGCCTTTCCGACGTCAAGTCCCCAAGGCTTCCCCCCCCCCCCTGTTGTTCAAGGGAGAACAACATTAGAACAGCCATTGTTCGTTTTGAGCCCTTCGCCAAGAAACGGTTCTCATCCCCCCCTGTTGTTCAAGGGAGCACATCATTAGAACAGCCATTGTTCGTTTTGAGCCCTTCGCCAAGAAACGGTTCTCAGCCCCCCCTGTTGTTCAAGGAGAACAACATTAGAACAGCCATTGTTCTTGAGCCCGTAGACAAGAGACGGTTCTCATCCCCCCCCTTTGTTCAGAAGAGAACAACCTAGAACAGCCATTGTTCGTTTTGAGCCCTTCGCCAAGAAACGGTTCTCACCCCCCCCCTGTTGTTCAAGGAGAACAACATTAGAACAGCCATTGTTCTTGAGCCCGTAGACAAGAGACGGTTCTCATTCCCCCCTTTGTTCAGAAGAGAACAAAGTAGAACAGCCATTGTTCTTCAAGCCGTTCGTCGAGTAATGGTTCTCCTTTCCAAGACGCCACGTCAGGATCCTTTTATCCCCCCCCCCCTTCGGCTGGAACTCGCCAGCGGACCGAATATTCCTTCAAGTACCTTCCACTGCACCCTAATGAAGTTACGTAAGCCAAGCGTCACCTTTTGAGTATTGATCCCTTATTTGTCATTCTATCCTGTGTTTTAAATGGTTTATCGAACCATCCCATCTCTTTAACTCCATATTTGTTTTACCTTTTTTTTAATCCCTTAAATCCTTGGATTAGCCCGAGTCTCCACGACCCTTTCCATTCTGTTATGTCAATATTTTCCGTTTTTGTGTATTGTTTAAAGTTATTATTAATAAAACTCTATTTTATTAATGATAGCAATATTATTATCCTTGAGCTCAGTTCCACTTCTTAAGCATTTTGAAGATACATAATATCGGCCGCCAGACAGTAAAAACGCACTCTAGAGATAATTAAGGAAGTTCCCTCAACGAATAGTGATATATGGGATATCGTCGGGAGTCATTCTACGACATATATATATATATATACTATTTAAATTTGGTATCAGGTGTGTAAGGTTTAACGCTATATCTTTGCAAACACTGGACTCAGTCGAGTGAAGCATAGTGTTATTCGTTATAATAATAGAATATAGTAGTTCCCTTTTGTTTTAACGATTGCTATCCCCCTTTTTTTTTAAACTTAAGAAGCTGGAGTAGCTCAAGGAACGGTTATAATAATTTGTTTGTGTTTTTTTTGTGATTTTAGTCAGTGGTTATTTAGATTGAGAAACCAAGTACGAATAGGTCAGTGCCCATATTTAGGTAGGCTAATTCTATAGAGGCATAATTCTTGTTGCAAGGGATTTTAGTTGGTTGACTAGTGCGCCCCCAAGTGCAAAGATGACTCCATTCGAAATCTTTAAAGCGCAAGGAGAGTCCTGTGGACTTTCCGGAAAAGAACTACTTAAGTACATTCAAGAGGAGCAAAGAAGAGAAATACAACGAGAAGAACGTGAAAGAGAAAGAGAGGAACGGATAAGACAAGCTGAGCTTCAGATTGAATTAGCTCGGATTAAAGCAGAAGTTCAAAGAAAAAAGGTAGAAAGAGAAAGGGAAAGAGTAATCCGACAAGAGGAACGGGAAAGAGTAATCCAACGAGAAGAACGAGAAGGAAAAATACAACGAGAAGAACGAGAAAAAGAAATCCAACGAGAAGAAAGAAGGACGGACTCGCGCTCCTTCCCAGGGAAGCTGACAAAGTTTCCGAGCCCCGTAAAACCCCAAAACTTCTTTCCCCAAAACCAACAACGGGACTCCAAACCTCCCGTTAAGACTTCTCCTCCATCTCTCTTCCCGAAGCGACCAACCATATGCTTCACCTGTGGTGTAGAAAACCACATGAGCTGGAATTGCCCCCAAAATTCTAGGCTTAAAAGCGGACCAGCCCACCAAGTTCACCAGATTAATGCAACCCCGGCTCCCCCGGTGGTGCAGACCCAAGCAGAAACTTCTCCCCCTCCGTCAGGCCACCAGGTAAATTTTGTTTTTGGTAAAAGTTCATCGGGAACTTTGAAATATGAGGAGGGCAGCGTGGACAGCTGTCGAGTATTGACTCTCGTCAGGGACACAGGATGTACGTGCTTCATCGTGTCCGACGAACTCCTCCCAGTGGCCTCTAACCACGAAAAATTTGCGGTGGTACATGACCAACTTGGGCGGGCGAACAGATTCCCCGTCGCTAGATGTTACCTGCAGTGTCAATATTATAATGGCTGGGCTGAAGTCATTGTAGCACCCATACAATTCTGTTCCGTACTTATAGGACAGAGCCCCCAAGTAAGTTTTGACCCGGTGTTTCAGGCCGCCCTTCCTCAAGGCCGAGATAAGAAAGAAGCCCAGGAGCCCGTCCCCATCAGAACCCCGATACCGTCCGATTTCTCGGAGACCCCTAACCAGGACTTTAGGACGGCAAAAGAGGAGTGTGAATCACTAACACCCTTAGGTGATAAGGCCCCAGACAAGGACACGGAGACTGTCCCTGGACCCCAAGAAAAAAAGAACCCCCAACGCGCCCATGGAGATACCTTCGTAGAACTGGACGAAGCATCGGCGCTTGAAGAGGATTGCCCCGCGGAGTCCCTTAATGTAATCCAGACAGTGTGCATCCAACCTGATGCCGATTACCCTCCTCCTTCCCTACCAGGCGAGTCTTTAGAACCCTCTGACCTGGATAGTGACGCGCAGCTGACACCACGTCAGAAGAGTCAGATATAAGAACTAATTAAATGGAATCACCATTTACCCGCCCTATTAGCTCTTTTCGAGCGACTGCGCGAAAATGGCCTCAACATTGGCCCCCGCAAATGCCATTTTGCTCACGAACCCATCAAATATTCGGGTTTCAAAATAGGACCAAGCCAGTTAGGTCCCCACGAGAACAAGATTAAGGCAATCGCCGACATGCCCCTCCCGATTACAAAGAAGCCATTAAGATAGATCCTAGGATCAGCTTCTCCCTATCAGCGATTTGTTCCGAATTTCGCTGCAATTTCGGCCCCCCGATGCCCCCTTCAGGAAAAGAATTTCCCCGATCGTTTACGTTGGAATGATGTCGCTGTTTCCCATTTTAATCAGCTCAAAAGTAAGTTCATTTCTGCCCCCATTTTTAAGTTGCCCAACCCGGAAAAATCCTTTGGGGTTGAGACCGACGTGATCAACGAGGGCATTGGAGGTGTACTCCTTCAATACGAGGATGACGGCACGAGTCATCCAGTTGCATATGCTAGTCGTCAATTATTACCACGCGAAAAGAGATATGCCACTATAGAAAAGGAAGCTCTATCAATTATCTGGGTCATAGACAAATTCAAGATGTACTTGATAGGTAAAGAATTTCAAATAGGAACCGACCACCGTCCGTTAGCCTATATTAGGAATGTGCGACACTCAAACGGCCGCATCATGCGCTGGAGTTTACTCTTGCAAGAGTATCAATTTAAAATAAATTATATCAAAGGTTCCGATAACCAGGTCGCTGACGCACTCAGTAGGAATGCGTTACCGAATAGCGTAGAACAATTGTATATACCGTCTTGTACGACCTAATTTAAGATTCTTTTGTAATATAATTAATTAATGTATATGTCTGAATTTTGTAACGCTCAATGTCTAATTTTTTTGATGTATATATATTTGTTCTTATTAATTTACGTATAAATTATTTTGTCCCGTATGTCCTAAGTTTATATCATTTCATTGTTCCATGCCCTTTTTTTTTCTTTGATTAAGTTGTATTAAAGGTTATTTTCCCCTGTAATCTAAAGATCAAAATAATCATGTATTGAGGTAATAATAGTTAGGTGCAGGAAGATACGGTTGGTACAAGAAAACGAGTTCCCTACAACGGAGCTCTATCGTTGTCCTTTCTCTCTTTTTTTTTCGAAGTGACAACTTTCCCTGGAATGGAGGGGTGTGATAGAACGAGTTCAGAGCTGCATTCATTTCAACTTCTATCACATTTTATTTAAAACCATGAGGCTACCCACGTGCATCTTCGATTCGAGGCTTGGAGTCTTATCAACAGCTACCGGACGCCAATGTTTAAACAAGGAGGTTATCGTCCCCCCCGTTCGCCCCCATACGCCGACCTCGCCAGATCGAGTTAGGCTTATGGGCAGATAAGGCATTGTTCCCCGGCTCGGCTGTGCGTTCCCTCGAAGCTTCCACCCCATTCTCCCCCACGCCAAGGAGATGTCCTGGCTATTTATATGGAAACTTTACCACTAAGATCAGATTGGAGATCCAGATTTTCGTCGCGAAACATCACCACGACCCTCTCTCCCTTTGTGCGCCAAGGGACCTCGACCTCGAGATTCACCATCACTTGTCCAGAAGGAGGACAATATTCCTTGAGTGTCAAAGGTTCAAGCCTTTCCGACGTCAAGTCCCCAAGGCTTCCCCCCCCCCTGTTGTTCAAGGGAGAACAACATTAGAACAGCCATTGTTCGTTTTGAGCCCTTAGCCAAGAAACGGTTCTCATCCCCCCCTGTTGTTCAAGGGAGAACAGCATTAGAACAGCCATTGTTCATTTTGAGCCCTTCGCCAAGAAACGGTTCTCACCCCCCCTGTTGTTCAAGGAGAACAACATTAGAAGAGCCATTGTTCTTGAGCCCGTAGACAAGAGACGGTTCTCATCCCCCCCCCTTGTTCAGAAGAGAACAACCTAGAACAGCCATTGTTCGTTTTGAGCCCTTCGCCAAGAAACGGTTCTCTCCCTCCCCCCTGTTGTTCAAGGAGAACAACATTAGAACAGCCATTGTTCTTAAGCCCGTAGACAAGAGACGGTTCTCATTCCCCCCTTTGTTCAGAAGAGAACAAAGTAGAACAGCCATTGTTCTTCAAGCCGTTCGTCGAGTAATGGTTCTCCTTTCCAAGACGCCACGTCAGGATCCTTTTATCCCCCCCCCCTTCGGCTGGAACTCGCCAGCGGACCGAATATTCCTTCAAGTACCTTCCACTGCACCCTAATGAAGTTACGTAAGCCAAGCGTCACCTTTTGAATATTGATCCCTTATTTGTCAATTCTATCCTGTGCTTTTAATGGTTTATCGAACCATCCCATCTCTTTAACTCCATATTTGTTTTACCTTTTTTTTAATCCCTTAAATCCTTGGATTAGCCCGAGTCTCCACGACCCTTTCCATTCTGTTATGTCAATATTTTCCGTTTTTGTGTATTGTTTAAAGTTATTATTAATAAAACTCTATTTTATTAATGATAGCAATATTATTATCCTTGAGCTCAGTTCCACTTCTTAAGCATTTTGAAGATACATAATATCGGCCGCCAGACAGTAAAAACGCACTCTAGAGATAATTAAGGAAGTTCCCTCAACGAATAGTGATATATGGTATATCGTCGGGAGTCATTCTACGACAAGATGTTTTAACACGATTCAGGAATGATATGTATCATGCCTTGCTTAAAGCATTGTTAACCTCTGTCTCATCGGCGTTTGCCTCATATTCCCACCTGTACTTTGCCTTAACTAGTCCGTCCACGATTTATTTTTGTTTGATTTGTTTAGGTAATGGGTATGCGTAGGAACCGTAAATTTTAATGTTCAAATCTTGGGTATTGAGTTTTGCTTTTTGTTTGGAGCTTTCTTGAATCCTCTTCAAGGTTTCTTCGTCGGTGGATTCTTCTTCAGAGCCTGCATCCATACCGACTTCGTATTCTTCCGGGCTCGTATTTTTCGGAGTCTCTTCTTGGGTCATGCTAATTCTATATAACTCGCTGGAAGGAGGGTTCTCTGGGAACTACATTTTTTTAAGCCCGTTCTTTTCCAGCATGATTTTTAATTCGTTTGCATATGATCCTAACTTCGCCATGTTTACGTAGTGTGTGTGCATTATGCAGAGAATTAAGTCTGGCCTTATGTTTTCCTCTATATTCACCGTTGTGGTTTGTGTTGGTGGTTTCGCGGTTTTTCCATTTGCAGTTGTTGCAGCGTAGGAGGTAGTATTTCTGCGCTCATTTCCATTTTTTTTTATTCCGTATGAGCAGCTTCTTTATTGGGCAAGACATAGCCAATGTTCTGTGGGCATTTCCACAGTTTAAGCATTTTTTCACCGTGCTCCTGCATTTGTGCCACCTGTGGTCTTGGCTTGCGCATTCGGAGCATGCATTCTCTTTGTAAGTGCAGTCTTTGGTCGAGTGTTTGTTGAGGGCATAACATCTGAAGCATACTTGCAAGGAAACAAAAATCTCCCTTTCGATTTGATCGGGTGATATTTTAGCGTAGAAGGCAAGCAGTCCATGTTCCGAGGCTTTTTTAGACATTTCTGTTGATCTAAATAACACTTTGAAGATATGGTTATGCTCTTCTCCATTTTGGTTTTTAAATTTGATTATTTCCTTGACCTTTGCTCAATCCTGACATTTTTTCTAGCTCTTCCTTGATTTGGTTTGGGGTGTGCTCACCGACCTAGGGGTCGAGTTGTCTGCAGATCGCAGATCTGTTCATTTGTACGTCCGGAGGGGTCCAAGGTGCGAGTCCAATCTTTTCCAACTTTTTGGCTGCGTTTTCAGACAGGAAGAGATCTAGGTCCTTTACTGTGTTGCATAGAGCCAGATAACCGTTGTGCTGGTCTTTTAGTCTAAGGAGTATGCCCTTAATATCAGCGTAGATAGTCCTTAGTGCCAATTTGCGAGTAGGTTTCTCCCAGCCAGGAAGTAGGCGAAGGAGGACCCTCTTCGCTCCTTCAAGGTCATCCATTTTGGCTCGTTAAATCCTTCTTCTTTGTGTTTTTTTTCTCTTCTTTGTACCTATTAATTCGCCGAGGACAAAAATATGTTAAAATTTTGAAATGAAAAATGAGAATGATGGCCCCACCCCCAAAATCCTTAGCATAGCCGCTATATTTGCCTGGGTGAAGATGATGGATAAATGATATGATGGACCCACGTAGGCCCTCCAAAAGGATGACTCATGGCGGACTTGATGAAAGGTGGTGATTTAATCAACTAACACCACACGAGGTGCCGCCTCTTCTGGGGTTTGGGTATCGAGACTGCTTTCAGCTCACATAGAGACGATTTTTTGTCCCTCTATGATCACTGCGGGTCCATTAGGGATAGAGAGAACTCTTCCACAATGGTTGCAGCATCTCCTCTCGTCCGGGGTGCCTATGACGGAAGGTTCTACAGTGGGTTAGCCCACAAACCTGCTTTCCTAACGTCCTTGAATTATACCTTGTCTCACCATGGACATAGTACGAAATAGGTTATGAATGGCAGTACACACGGCTACGCCTTAAAAGGCGAGAGCGGATGGGGTGATGAGTTTTAGGTAGGCATAGGTTTAATTATGACCACCTGGTAGTAAATCTCTTTTTTAAGTCCCCCGTAAAGGAAAAATGGAGTTGGAGAGGAAGGTTTGTTCCGTAAAGATCGATGTGGGAAATTCTCTTGTAATTCTCTGATCTTCTTTCTTCTTCAAAAGGTCAGGCGTTGAAAGCGAAAGTAGCGTAAGCTGTTTTTCAAGTGCTCAATATCCATGCGTCCTAGCACCTCAAATTCTCGGAGGAGGTTTTCCTCCTTTATCGAATTCGAAGAGAAATGCCAGGAGTGATTATGCCCGAAGTTTATCGCAGTCTCGACAAGAAACGATCAACGATGAAAAAAAGGTAGAAAATGTGTAAGAGTAGAGAGGATAGGTAGAAGAGGTGTATAATAGAGAGAGAGAGTAGTTGTGCCAGGTTTTCTGGCTACCTCAGTCGTTTATATCTTTATTAGCTGTAGTTATTATCACTAGTTTCTTATTGCAGCATTCAAGCATTTGAATTCTTGTAGGCCTCTTGATGGTTGGATGACTTTACTTATATTAATGTGGTCGCTTCGAATCTTTTGTTATATTTATTCATTTATTGTTATTTTGTTATATTTACCTATGTATTGTCCACTTCGGATCTTTTATTTTATTTTATTTTTTATTTTTATATATATATATATTTTTTTTAATTATGTTGTCCACTTCGGATCTTTTAGTTAATATTATACTTATGTCTATTTTATTTATTCCTCTTATTTAACTGTCCACTAAGGATCATTTATGATCAATTTGTTATCCTTATTTAGGTGAAATAAATCAGTTTGGTTTTCTTTATCCATCGTTTAATATTGAATTGTCAATGTGAATTGAAATAGGATTAATCTTCTGGTAGTTTCTTAATAAATCGGTTGGATTACTTGTCGAGCTAATATTTGGCTGCTTTTAAAAGCTTGCCTGAACCTTAGGATCTGCATGTCTAAATCAGGTAGTCTAATCGGGTTTAGCACCACTTCTGGCATATTATGAAAGACTTTCTGCCAAATGTTTTGTGCTCGTCTATTTAAGGTAATGTTTAATGGCTCAATGTCCGTCGCTTCATGTAGTAATCTAGTAGGAATGTAGTCAAGCAGTGACATGTTGGTAATAAATCTTATTGCCTTATTTTGGATATTTTGAGCTTTCTTAATAACTGTTTTGCTCGGGCTATTAAGGGATATAGCCGGGTACAAGATAGGTGGTCTCACCAACAACAGATAGAGTTTCCTTTTGTTGCTCGCCGAGAGATGCCTAAATCGATAGAGAGACTGTAGCGTTTTTGCAGCAACGGTGATCTTTTGTAGGTAATGGGCCCTGTACCCATTCGATGTTAATTTTAAGCCTAAAACTTGGCCTTCTCTTGAGTACTCATACAGCTTATCCTGCACTAGCACGTCCGATGTTTTCCGACTGCCAACTGGTATCTCTCTGAACTTTTGGACATTTGTTTTTATCTTATTTTTTCTTTCGAAGTTGTTAACATTAACAATTTCCCTCCCTGTCCTGTTAGCGATATCATTAAGATTTTTGTAAACGCTGGTAACGATTTGAGTGATATCATCTGCTAGTTGTACGTATTGTGTAAGGTTTTGAACAGGATGTGGTAAATCCCCAGTATACACTGAATACAGGGTGGAACTGAGGCAGCCCCCTTGAGGTACCCCAGCCTCGAGACTAAAGGATATCCCTTCTGTACCATTTATCTTCATCACTGCTTCTCTTTCCTCCAGATAGTCGCATAAAATCCTGGTTAAGTTTCCATCCATGGCTAGTTCACTCAGTTTGCTTTTAAGACCCGGTAGCCATACCTTGTCGAATGCCGATGCCACGTCGCGAAGTACGACATCGACATTACCATTCGTCGCTTTTCCAATCGCTATTCTCTCCGTAATTAATGCCAGAGCCGTTTCCGTACCTAATTTCCTCCTGAACCCATGTTTTTGAGAGTTGTATAAGTAATGGGTTTCCAGGAAGGTCCTTAGTCTGGTGTTAAGAAGTTTTTCGAGTAATTTGCCCATAAACTCCAACAAGGAGATGGGCCTATAGCTGCTGATTTTCTTCTTCGGTTTCCCAAGTTTCAAAATAAAGATCATACGGGTTTTTTTTAATTGGTCCGGGAAATATCCAACATTGAGGCAGGCATTAAATATCTCCAGTAGACATTCGTTGATGTTATTGGGGGCATACAGCATGTGCATTTTAGTGATGCCTGTTATGCTTGGCGCTTTTTGTTTGAAGCTTTTGAGGGCCCACTCGTATTCTTCATGCGTGAACGGTCTACCTTCATCTTGTGCAACGCGGGATTTGTCCACGAAGTGATGTGGAGTGAGGTCGGTACCTAGGTCCTGCAATCTAAGTAGAACATCTTCTTCATATCTCTCATCAAATAACTCATTGTCCTCATCGCTAATGCAAAATGGGTTTTGCCAATATTGTCTAAATTCTCTCTCAATATCACGTTCTTCAGTATATTCTATGCCGTTGACTCAAATTCTGATGTTGTTTCTAGGAGGAGTGCCTCTCAGTTTATTTATTTGACACCAAACCTTTTTGCGTCGAATTTAGCAATGATTTCATCCCACTGGCCTCTCGTCTTCTCAAGTATGAGTTGCCTGATCTCGTTTCTTAACTCGCGCAGCTCTTGGTACCGTTGTGCCGTGTTACCATGCATATCTATGAAGAAAACGACTGCCTCCAGCTGATCCATTTTCTGCTGTATATTTTCGTCCCATCTTGGAGAAGGGAGAATTTTATGCTCCGTCCAGAGGATAGCCAGGCGGTCAGCTTCTAAGATTTTTGAGGTGAGAAAATCGGGTTTCTCGTCGATCTCTTCTAAGGTTGCCCCCTCGAGATGTTCGATATGCACTTGGCGCAGGTGTTCACGGTATAATTCACAGTTAGCTCTTGCTAGGCATCTTCGTTTGGGAATCTGCACTTGTATTGGAGAAGTGGAGACGTGGGTAATCATACTTATATGATCTAACGGTATGAAAGGGCCAGGGAGAGTAACATGTTTAAGATAAAAGTTACGATTTGTTAGCACAATGTCCGGTGTGGTCGACGATCTTGCTGTATGGAATGTGGAGAAGTTTGGTCCTTCTCTTTGCACAACTCATCTGTCTATTAGGAGGCTCAGTGAGTTACCAGCTCCATTAAAGGACCTTGTATAGCTGGCCTCCCTGCACCGGGCATTCAGATCTCGGACAAGTATCGTTGAGGCAGCTCTCCTAAACAGCCGCATAAAGTTGGGGATCGGTAAATACGGGCGCCTGGGCGGTTGATACCCGACTGAAACCACCAGGTCATCATATGTCATAGGGATCTTAACCGCCAAATACGATTCCTCTAGGTCCTGTATTTCTTTAAATCTCATGCCTTTTCTGCTTGCAATTGCAGCCCTGTCGTACCTTCCCTTTGAGTGGCTAGCCATTAGAAATTCATAGTTATAAATCTTTATACGTTCTATTGTATCATCTAATCCATGCTCAGAAATAAGCACGATATCGGGATCAGCGTTTCTGATGATTTCATTGTATACACCGCTTTTGTTTTTCCATGCGTTAACGTTCAACGAGAAGATCTTAAGGTTTCTGATGAGTTTGGTAGAGATAGCCATGGTTAATTGATATTAGGATGCTTAACTTTAGGCCCTTTTTCTCTGGCTGGTGACCTTACCCTACCAGATCTTTTCTTCTTGTATTGTTCCTGGTTAAGGTTGAAGCAGGACTCGGGGCATATTTCTAATTTTTCATTTCTGAAGGCGTCCAGGAGCGATTCTTCAATAACGTCGGCATCATAGTCCCATTTATATTTGCCTTTAGTGACTCATTCCATGAGCTCATTGACATTAGCTTTTTGGGAATGGGAGCCGTAGATTTTCATGCACAGATCTTGGGTTGTCCGATAAATTGGTGCAACGGAGGCAGATTTCGAAGCCACAGGTACAACCTCATCGTTTTCTGGCAGAGTCTCTTTCAGTTGGTCACTGATTTCCATCTGGGAGTCATCTTTCACGGCACATTATTTCTTGCTCAAGCGCGGATCGCGAGAAGCAGAGCGGGATCTTGTCTCTGATTGCTTTAGATTCGATAATTTGGCTTGAAATAGTTCTCCTGATGGTGGGTTATCCGGGAACCACATTGGTTTTAGTCCATTCTGCACCAGCATCTTGTTCAATTCAGTTGCATAACCGCCAGGGTTCGTTATGTTCACGAAATGCGCTTGTAATATGCACATAATAACGTCTGGTCTATCTGTATCGTGGTTTTCTGCTCGGAAACTTTTGTCGCCTGTGCATATGAAGTAGTCCTTCTTTAGTTCCTCTCCTCAATCATGGTCTTCTTCTTGTCCGTTATCAAGGCCTTTTTTATTGGGCAAGCCATTGATAGTGCACGATGTGATTGCCACAATTGATACATTTCTTATTGGAGCTAGTACACTCTTTCCACGTGTGGCCAGATTCTAAGCACTCAGAACAGATCTTGACTGTAGCCTGACAGTCCTTAGTGGCATGCTTTTCGAGGGCATAGCAGGAGAAGCAGATCTGCATCGGCACGAAAACTTCTCGCTCAATGCAGCTGGCTGAGGTTTTTGTATTAAAAAGGACTAGTCCATTTTTCGCCGCCTTCGTTGCCATTTCAGTGGTTTGAAAAATAAATTCGAACACATGGGAGTGTTCCTTTCCTTCGCGGTACTTGAATTTTATAGCGTAGTCGATCTTTGACCAACTTTGTTTTGCCTCCACTTCTTGTTTTATTTCTTCAGCCGAGTGAGTACCAACGTAAAGGTTGATACGTCTGCAAATGATCGATCTCTTGGCTGATACATGTGGAGGAACTCGTGGTGTAAGGCCGATTTCTTCTAATTTCTCCCTTGAATTTGCACTCAAAAGGTTTTCTAAGTCTTGATTTGTGTTGCAAAAGGCCAAGTAACCATAATATTGGTCCTTGAGTCGGCAGAGAGCAATCTCCCAAGCGATGAGAAGACGGTTTCAAAGACCTTCTCGCGCGAAGGCTTCTGGCAGCGCTCTTTGAAATGGAGCGGGACTCTCTTCTCGCCGTTAGGGTCGTCCATGACGGCCCCAACAGCAGGAGCTACTTTAACCTACCAGGCCCTTATCGCAGGTGCGAGTACCTAAATAGACTTTGGTTCACCCTTACTGTCGTACCTAAGTAATATGTCTATCAGGGTCCTCCTATCTTTCCTGACCACTCCGCCCCAGAATGGAGCCTTCTTCTTTGCGCTTGCTGCAGGGTTTCCTTCCAGGGTTCAAACACGTCAGAGGCAGACGGCTTCTATAGACCTTAGCGGCAGAAAAGTTATCAGAACCAAAGTTATGCTGGTGTTAAGGGAACAGACAAGATGCATGCGAGAAACTCCAGTTCATCCAAAATCCCTCGTCGGGGACATACGCACGCGCGCGTGCGCGTATGTCCTTCGTAAAACCAGACGGTTTCCGTTAAACCCAAGCGGGCGTTCTTCAACAAGCCGTATAAATATTTTCACCTACTGGAGCAACTGAGAATTCCAAGAATTGTAGAAGTAGGACTTTGCTTGTAAGAGGTAAAGTCTTCTTGGAGTGCTGTCTTGATAAGAAAGAAACGGGACCACCGTCTTATATTCTCATGGTTCTGAACTTAACCCTGACCATAGTCCTTGCTCGTCGCTGATTGTTCGGTTTACTGAAGATTGTGAAACAGTGTTGGGGCGGTCCATCGCCGGCGTCAAAGTCGGACATATCTGCCGCTCTAAACCACTGATGGAAATCAATAAGAACTCCGTAGTATACAGGGTGCCCTGCAGTGACTGCCCCAAGGCTTAATTGGTGACACATACAGGAGAGTGGACACCGGAGTGAGGAAGCACATACAGGATATTCGGGAAGAGCGGTTCAGCCAAGCTCTCAACGACCAACTGCGAGATGCCAACCATCGCGTCACTTGGAGGGAGGCAAGAGCAGTCGCATATGCATCTAACAGAAAGATGAGAAAGATATTGTAAGCGGTATTAATAGCCACGACAAAATACTTGAACATCAACTCCAGCTTTTTCAACATAAGTCGGAACGTGAGTAAGCAAGTGCTTTTCCCTTTCAGAATATGGTCAAAACTGAGTTCAGTCCCATGAGTATATAAGACAGCGGTTCCGCTCATTTCCTCTCTTTTCTTGGAGAACCAGAAACTGTGGCTCATTTTTAAGGTCACTATTCTGGACTATATTTCCTCAAGCAGACTTCACAATCTCGCTAAGATCGAACCCCTAAACATGACCCTACATAACAGGTCAAAGGTTATATGGAGGA
The DNA here is from genome assembly GCA_963969495.1 of Ceratothoa steindachneri. Lineage (NCBI taxonomy): Eukaryota > Metazoa > Arthropoda > Malacostraca > Isopoda > Cymothoidae > Ceratothoa > Ceratothoa steindachneri. The sequence continues at coordinate 134,610,634 of OZ018323.1, read as the reverse complement.
TGATCTATGCATACATAGCGAAAAGAGTAGTTCAAAGCTTAAGACCTCCCAAACTCGACCACCGTAATAGACACTACCGACGTGAATTTGGCAGCAGCCAACTGCGTACTGAGGAGGATGTTGTGCCACTGTATTGTTAAATATACTCCGGAAAAACGCTGACAACCAGATAGGACAAACAGATGAACTATTTCATACATGATATCATGTATTTTTTTAAGAAATAAAAGATCTGCAATGGACAAATTAAGCACAAAAGAGAAAGAATAAATAATAACTAACAAATAAATAAAAGATCCAAAAAGAATATGCAATAGGTAAATATGACGCATGTGAAAAATAGATGTATGAAAAGGCCAAAAGTGAGTAAGCTCTATAGACACAATTCATGCAAACCCGAAAACAAAGGCTTGAATGCTTTTATTCTGTTCAATAGATACATGAAAGACAAAAAGAAGCCTAAATGAAGATATTGCCAGACGTCCTGACACACAAACCTTTCTACTAAAATAACACGTTTTCTAACTATACCCTCTCCTACTATCCCACACACCTTTTCCTATCTTTTAAGTTTATTTTCATTTTTTCTTGACTTGAAGCCCTATGTTTAACTAGTAGATTACAGGCCATTATCTATCCATCTTCAAGTTCATAGGCAAAGTCTACGAGAAGCTTCTAGCAAACAGGCTACAAGATCAGCTAACAAAGCTGGAAGCCCATAACCCTCAGAAAGATGAGTTTCGCAAAAGAAGGGGGACCGATACAACCCTCGCCCTTCTCACCGAATAACTCGCCTGCTGTAAAGCTGAAGGGAACTATGTAGCCGTGGTGATGCGAGATGTTCAAAAAGCCTTCGATAGGGTTTGGCTGAGAGGTTTACAATAAAAGATCTTGGGGCTCCAGCTAAACTCGATTCTGGAAAGGGTCCTCTGTGATTATATCAATGAAAGAAAAGCTTAAATCTCGATCGAGGGCTACAGAGGGCCCGAATTCGAACTTGACGCGGGTGCTCCACAAAGTAGCTCTCTGAGTCCACTGCTGTACGTAGTGTACACATTTTTCCTACCTGCTCCAGTTGAGGAGGATGTAATGTATCAGCAGTTTGCAGATTAATTCACTCAAATCATCCCCACTAATTATAAGAGCGTTGGTGTTCAAGCTAGGGAGAACCGAAATCGATACGAAAGAAAGTGAAAGATTAAAACCAACCACCGAAAGTTTCAAATTCTACCAGTAAACCGCCGGGAAATTTACGACGTCATAGTAAATGATGAAGTATACCCTTACACCAACGAGGATAAAGTTTAGATCTGCACATCACTTCAACCGTGTATAAGGCGCACATTGAAAACAGAATCTCCCTAGCCAAGAGAGAGATTGTGAAATTATATAGGTTTAAAAGCCTCAACTCAAGTAACATAAAAAATCTATACACTGCTCTGGTACGCTCAACATTGGTGTACTCAGCAGTGGTCATGCAGGCCGCGAGTTCTACCTCTCTCAGGCAAATGCAGAGAATGCAGAACAAAACAGCCCTGCTGATACTGCACCACACAGAATGGACCATATTGGCAGACAGAACTACACGCAAGAGCAGGACTGTAGCCATTGAATATGGCACTCCAGAAGCTAGGGATAAAGACCGGGGACAAAATTGAAGAAGAAATACTCTTAAACATGGACACCGACATAGATATTCCAAGACTTCAAATTCGACGCGCGACCAGGAGAGCCTTAGTCCAGAGTGGAAGAATATGCTCCTGAGAGAACTCAAATGGAATATTCACCTGATCTTGACTAAACAAAAAGAACAAATACAAGACAAGAACAAAAGAGGCGAAATGCCCAACTACAATTAAAATACCAGACACCGAAAACGAAAAATGAAAAATAATATTAAAAAGAGGCGAAATGCCCACGACAATTACAATGAAACAAGAATAAAAAGAAGCAAAGGGCCCACAATGAAAAAAAATAATAAAAGAACAAAAGAGGCAAAATGCCCACAAACCGGTACCGTAAATAAAAATAAGTCAAATGAAACACAAAATAGAAACCTAAGGAGATAGCATATACTATAATTGAAGGACTATATTTTACTTATATTTATCTAATACACATTTCAACAATTTATTAATTTGATCTTACCTCATCTTTCTTATCCTAGTTTCTTGTTACTCTGAGGAAGCTCTAGAGGAGCTCCCTCATTATTACTGACGTTTCTCTCTAAATTTCACGATTTTTAATGTCTCCATTTTTCAGGAATATGTCGTTGTATCGTTTTACATTCAACAGCGTTGGAAAAAATTCAGCTCCACGGAGAAATGGAGGCAATCGGAATATTGAAGGAGTTAGCTGCAACATCATCACTCGCACTGAGTATCAAAATATCAACATCATGAATAGTGGTGGTCAATGCTATGTAAGACGTGACATGGGTAGCTTCAACGGAAACTACAAAGCCTGGTCAGCAGAAAAGACCACAATAGGTTGCTTGACAGCGTTCGAACACTGGAGTTCATTCAATAACTGCAGCACAAGATGAAGGAAGATCCGAGGAAGGGAATCCGGGCTCTTGCGAGAGAGGTGGCTGCTGGACTTACCACCATGAAGTTGACTCTGAATAAAAACTTTCGCGATTACTCGTACAAGAGTTGCAAGAGACAAATTCTGATAGCCGTGGCCAAGAACTACCGCTTGGCGAAAGCAAAGAGTTGACTGAACCTTCTTGTTGAGCTGGGAACAATCTGGTTCTTTGACATGAAAAGAACTTCTGCCAAGATCAGTTACACAACACAAAGAACAATAAGTAAATGCTTATAATCTATGCTACGTTCCGCGTATGATGAAGACAAAGCCTCGCCTTCCCGAAACTCTGATGGTATGTGGGTGGTGTTTCCACTAAGAGTAACGCCAATCGGCCCCACATTTTGGGTCTGGCTCTTAGGCTAAATTCAGAAGGCTATGTGGAGCTACTGGTGACTTCTGCCAAACTCTGGCTTGAAAGAGGTGCTGATAGAATGCTAGATCTTCGTAATATAGGTTTACCCAACTTCCACAAGAGTATCAAGACTGATCCAGAACCTGGCGCATGCGTTACTCACTCTGACGCGTGCAACACCAAGAATGAGCTGCTGGCAAAGATCAAGGAGTTGTTCGAAGTGTTCCCAGGGACACAGTGAGGAATGCATTAGAATTACCACCTTATTGAAAAACTCAACTCCATCCCTTACTCTAATAACTTCTCCCTTCTTAGTTTCGGTGTTTGTTTTCTTTTTACTAATTTGCCTGTAATCGAGCTTTTCCCCTTCCTTAGTGATAAATTGCGTAACGTTAATATTCCCTTGCCAGTTAATATTTTCATTGAACTCATCTCAATGCGTACTACAAACTGTAAGTTTTCTTTTAATCGTAAATTTTACCTTGAAAAGTTTGGTTTGGCGCTGGGTAATTGCTTATCCCCTGTTCTTTGCAATATATACTCGTATATGGAATTTTTTGAAACTACCTTACTCCCCACCATAATCGATTTTGCCCTTGTTTGGTTCCGATATATAGACGATATTATTTGTTTGTGGCCTTCTTCTAAGGATGTTGATGGTTTTCTTACTGAACTTAAATCTCTGCTTTCCTCTATTAAATTTACCCTTGAACTCGAACAAAATGGTGTCCTCTCGTTCTTAGATCTACTTATTCAAGTATCAGTCTAACATGGGCAAAATGCTGATTCCTAATAATAACAATAGTCGATTGTTCGGTTTGCCCTAAGTAATAATTTAGCCAAACAGGTAAATCATTAAGTGTACGCTTGACGAAACATAAATACAATTTAGGAGGGGGGATAGTAGAAGTCACCCTATCAATTGGAATTCGGCTCAATTTATTTACAAATCCGATGACTTTATTCAAAGAAATATTGATGAATGCTCATTCATTAATTCCTCGCCTAATTTAATATATCCCCCGACATTAAACTGGGCCCTGTTATTAAAAAGCTTATTTAAAACGGAATTGTACATTTTAAATCTTGGCCCTTTGATTTATTAATTTAGTTAGGTTTCTCTCGTTTATTTTTATGTATTCACAATTAGTTGTGTAAGTATTTATCTTAGTGACCTAAATGTCTACATTCTGTGCTCAGAGTTGGAATTACCGGAAGTAGATCTTATCTATTTGGTTTTATACTTCATATCCGTGTTTGATAATATTTCTCAATTTTGTGTCCTTTCGTTGTACATGGGCTGGGCGTTACTCTGCTGTCTCTCATTTATATATCACCTTTGTAAAATTGTTCGTTATTCCTTGATAATGAACTGAACAAGTTCGAAAGTACTTGGAATCCGCTTTCATTTTCCTGTGGGATTTGGTGCATATATATATATATATATATATATATATATATATATATATATATATATATATATATATATATATATATATATATATATATGTGTGTGTGTGTGATTGGAACAAACGGAATGTCCGATCTTCCTGAAGAAGGTTTAAGATAGTATTTATAAAATTTGGGCCTCTTGTTATCTTTTATAAATGATACAATGAGTAATTATAGCATTATCTTTAGGTTATAAAAATATTGCCCTAATCTTCTTCAGCGTTCGCCCCTATGTCCTCCTATCTATAGATCACATTAGATATGTTTCCCCTATGAGATTCATAAAGGTGTCAATGCAAGTACAGCGGCAAAATCCATTTTGGACAATTATGGGGATGATGCGCTAAATATACTGATAGCGGGAGGTGGTTTTCCAGTTTCCGAAGTGGGCATTCAGTTTAAAATAAGAACCCAAAGAAAGCCGTCCTAAATAACTTGATTCCAAAGAGTTGGAAGCTGTTGTCACAACAAATCCTGATACAACTTTTAGGGAACTCGCAGAACAATTAAAGGTAACCCATACAACCGCACTATGCTAATTGAACAGGACTGGAGAGATTACAGTGAGTGGGTTCCACCGAACTGTCTCCAGAAAAACTGCAACAGCGTGCTGCTTGCTGCGTCGTTGACTTCAAGCTACCTTCAGACACCATTTTGAGGAGGCTTGTTACTGGCGATGAGAATTGGATCCTCGATAATAAATTTTAACGGCGACTTTGGTAGATTAGTCAAGAAAGCAGAATTAGTCTCAACCGAGATGTGGAATTCATCCCCAAAATATTAGGTTGATTGTATGACTGGACATTAAAGGAATTATCCATTAAACAATTAATGCTAGTCTCTACTGCAATTAACTTCGACGTTTGAAATCTTCTTTGAGTCAAATACGACCCTCTTTAGTCAACAGAAAGGGTGCCTTTTTTCATATTCTATGAGCTTTCACCTTCTGATTATACTCTGAGAAACACCAACTTTATTGTATAAGTATTTTTAGCTGACAATTTTGATGTATTGAATTACCAAGTTACATTTGTTTTCCTCAATCAGGTCAACTTTTTCATCTATCGCCGTATAATTTTTTTAACATTTTCGGGTATTTTCTATTTATATCATGCCAAAATCTTTCTTATTCCTCAAAATAAACGAATTCTGAAGAGTTGACATAGGGCAGATTTTGATTAAAACATTTTTCTTTTACTGGTGAATAAAATGGATTGGGCTAGAAGATCTTTCAAAAATAACCCGATGTATTCTGTTACATCTGTAGGAAGGAATGCATCATTGTTACTGACAGGAATTCAGGCACAAGTTTCATAAAGTTTTATTTTGGTATGAAAGTTGGTGACCAGGAAAACATTCTGGCGTCAGGTATGGTATTCAAGGCATGCACCGAGAACTGCGTCTTTGTGCCAAGGGCAAGAAGAGTTTTATGAATTAAATTTCCATGGTAGGAGGAAACCGATAAACTACGGCACTAACGGCTATACATTTGACTACCTCATTAGAAAGAAGAGGAGCAGCTTCAAGTATCCTGTTCTTTAAACAGAACGTTGTCCTCTATATCAAAGTATTATAACAAACTGTTGACATCCAGATTGAAGGAAAAAATACTCCTCTTTGCCAGTGCTTGCAATACCTTTTACCGTAACAGACATGAGTACCTCCGTTTTTATCTGAAGAGCAGGACTTGGTGTACTGTAAAGATATATTGCGCAGGTTCTGCACATGTTTGGAGTTCCACGGTACCAATCAGAAAATTTTTAGTTTTCATTGACATCACACAGCGATTGCTGAAATGTGTTCTGGTGCACAACGACAACCAATTTGCAAGGCTTCCTCTCACTACTAGACTACAATCAAGAGAAGGAAACTGTGAACTACGTGCTGGAGAAAATTCGTTATGGTCAGTATGAATGGTTGATTTGTTTTGACCTGAAGATGGCGAAGTTCTTGTTGGAAAAACAGTATGGGTTCTCCAAATACCTGTGCTTTCGGTGCATGTGGCATAGTATGCAAAGAGTTCAGCATTACATGAAAAAAATAATGGCCTGTACGGGAATAATTGGTGCCTTGAAGAGCAAGTAAGCTCATAAACAACCCTCTTGTGGGATCAAACAATTCACCCAAAGTCTGAAGAAGGATGGAGGCTGCTTCACTTACTTGGGACATTCATTTACAAGACTGACAATGGCGAGGTTATTGGTTTTCAACTCCGTCAACTCATTAGAGATCCATCGTTTGAAAACTCAATGACGGAAGTGAAACTTCCTCATGTATATATATATATATATATATATATATATATATATATATATATATATATATATATATAGCGAGAGAGAGAGAGAGAGAGAGAGAGATTATGTTCACGCATCCCGTAAATCTGCTCATTCCCTGAAGATAAGCTGCAACGGTCGAAAGACGTCTCAGAATAAAATATATTTGGTGACTCTTCTCTCTCACCTCACAGAGAAGGTTCCACAAATTGTTAAAAGGATAAAGAAAATACAAATTTAGGTTAATAACGATGCCATTGCTGTAGACTTCAAAGGTACATGTATCCAAAATGGCATCTTACGAAATTATATATATATATATATATATATATATATATATATATATATATATATATATATATATACATGTGTGGGTGTGGGTGTGGGTGTAAAACTCACAATATCGCGTAAGTAAACAATAAATGCAACCTCTGAGGTTAATCTCTCGTTTAGATTATCTCCCTCCCTAATTGCTTAGGCGGTATTTTAATCCTCTTGCTAATCTTTAGTCTTTTGAATTTACCTGATTTAATGATCTTATTTTGTATTTATCTTCGCTTCTCCTAAGGTTTCCATTTCATATTATTTCATTTTGTTGATTCGTTTTTTGCCTTTTTGCGGGCGTTCCCTCTCCTCTGTATCATTCTTATAAATATTACAATTTTCAATACTTTTGTTATTCCTTGATAAAGAACTCGAAATAAGGTTCGAAAGTACTTGGAATCCTCGTATTAATTTTCTTTGTTGACTTTGTTGCATATATACGAGGGGCGCTCAATAAGTTTTGTCAATCGGTAGGGAAAAACAGAGGAAGGGGGATGGCTGTTTGTGGAGGTGTTAGGACAAGTTATTGCAAGTCAGGACTTGCAGCCGCATGCCCCTACCTCGTCTATTTAAGAACCAATAGCTGATCGAAGATCGTCAGTCACAAATTTTTCAACAATGGAGAAGGTTGAGCACGGCACAGTGATCAAATATTTGACCAAGAAAGGCAAGCATGCAAAATAGATCCATGAACGCATGGTTGCAGTGTACACCGACACCGCCCCATCCTATACAACCATTGTTCGCTGGAATATGGAGTTCCGCCATGGTCGTGAGTCCCTTGAAGATGACCCCCATCCAGGACGCCCGTGAGACGTGACCAACAAGGTCAATGTGGCCCGTGTGGAGAGGATGATCCTCGAAAATCAACGGGTGAAGGTAGAAGAAATCGAGCGAGAACTTGGAATATCATATGGAAGTGTTGTCAACATCATCCACGACAACCTGGCCATGACCAAGGTCTCTGCCCGTTCGGTCCCTAGAAACCTTACGCCCCATGATCGACTTCAACGTTGTCAAAGTTTGGAGAATCTGCTTCTCCTGTACAACCAAGACCCGGCGGGATTCGAGTCACGCATAGTGACAGGTGATGAAATGTGGGTCCATCAGTGGGATCCTGAGACCAAGCTCTAAAGCATGGCCTGAAGCACATGGGCCTTCCGACCCCCATCAAGTTCCAGACCCAACCATCACCCGGGAAGATCATGGCCACCATCTTCTGGGTTTCTGAGGGAGTGTTGATTGTGGGCTATGCGCCTCATGGAAGGACCATCACAGGCCAATATTGCGCCGAGGAACTGGCTGGGTTGAAGAAGTGCATCCGTCAGAAGCGGCGTGGCAAGTTGACACGTGGTGTTCTGCTCCTCCACAACAATGCCCCTGTCCACAAGGCCAGAGTTGCACAAGCTGTCTGCGCGATGCGGATTCGAAGAGCTCAACTATCCCCTGTACAGTCCAGATCTGGCCCCTAGCGACTACTTTTTATTTGTGGATGATGAAGATGTCCAGCTCACTTCACCGTCCAGGAGTGGATTGAACAGCAGTCGGGAGATTTCTGGTAGCGGGAATTCGAAGCCTCAGGGAAAAGTGGCGCAAGTGTATTGAAGTCGAGGGTAGTTATATTGAAAAATAATAAAACACTTTTCCTCATATCTCGTTTCCTTATATCCGAATTGAGGATTCGTTTTAATCGAAATTATAATTTATTCCACGCCCCGATGATATATCTATTGCCTAATTTACTCTAACTTTTCAATTAAACTACATATTTATTTACTTGCATGGTATACACATATACAAATATATAACTTATAAGCGTATTTATCAATGTTAACATGAACATGGACTAAATATAATATACATATTCTCTTATATTATTCAACTCATAAGCTTCTATACCGAGAGAAAAATGAAGCGTTGCACCGTCTTGTACTTATCCACTGATGTAAGATTCTGTTTCTGTTGGTTCATATATTGATTTTTTCTCACCAAATATTCCTTATCCCCAGACCATTGGTATCAATTTTACGATATGTAAACTTATCTTGAATGTATTCATAAACAAGGTCCACTGGCTTAAGAGTTTACATAAGTACTTTTTTCAGGCCATTAATTTTTAATTATTACGTGTGGCCCAACACTTTTCAATGTTTCATTTCCTAAGTTAGTTTGTCGAATGCACAAGAATTGTCAAAACAAATCTCCATTGCTGCACAAAACGAGTCAATCGAACAGTAAAGTCTTAGCTTGGGAGCGTTCGGCAGTGTAGAAGCAACTACATTGTGTGTTTTTGTGTGAATCGTGCGCTAGCAGTTTGTTTACTTACACTTTCACAAAATTGTGGAATGTTAAATAAATGTTAAAAATGTTAAATAAATGCATATATTGATCGCTCTTTATATAAATAAAAACATTTCTACTTTTAAATTAAAAAATACTTTAGCGCAAATGAAACATCGCGAAATCGATGTTTGTCTTCTCTAATCTGATGCATTAACATATACAAATATAAATATGCGATTCTCTAAGAATATAAACAACACACTTTAAATTAGCATTCTTATATTATTCCAATGTATATTATACAACGTCATGTATGCGATATTTATATTTTTATATGCTTAACTGAATATGATATATTTCTAAAATTATATTTAAAGTTCATTCAAAATTTAAATTAATCTAATACATATATATGTATGCTTGGGGATGCGTGACATAGAAATAAATTCATTAATAGAGTAAATAACGGTAACTATTGGATAAATATGAAAGTAATAAAAAAATTCGAAGAAATTTTAATTTACCAAAAACAAAGCATCGAATTTTAATTTATGTGCGTAAACAAAATACTCTTACGGCCATGTTAGTATGTGTATAGAGATAATGTTATTCATGGCTTAACCATAAAAAAGCGCTAGTGTAGAAAAAAAACGTTTCTATTCAAGCACTGACACATTCGTTAAAATGAAAGAAAATACAAACATCGAATTCTGGTTGGATTTGTGTTGGAAAATAGGGGAAATCAGTGTTGCTTTTTTGTATTCTCATTATATAATTTTCCCTATAAACAAAGATAATTATATTTATCTTCTGCTAAGAATTTTAAGTTTGTCCATGTTTCCATTTAAACATATTTCATACTGATTAAATGAGGGCTGTTTTAAAAGGGCTATTTCTTCCTTGTTAACTATAAATCCAATCTCTCTTTATTTATTTACATTATAAAATTGCCGCACGAGTTTTAAGTGCATGAACGCAAATTTAAATTCGATCCTTAGTTATTTTGGATGTTTCGTGTAAAACAACGATTTTTCTTTTAAAACTTCCTCGAAATGCATTAGTAGTCCTGAGAATCGAAATCATATCTTTTGAACCCGCCCATGTGTTTACACGCGAGTGTGCAACTATATGCAATATTAGTAAAAGCAACTTTCGACAGCTGTATGTTGCAGAGACATCTATTTACTTGGGTCTACGCACTTACTACAATCGACAAATTAATTAAAACAATCACAGTAATAATGATACGACGAATCATTTTGATTTTACTTTAACATTTCCTGAATTGACATCATAGTGAGTATGGTAGCGTACTATTTGTAAACTTGTGCCTATGAATGACTCAATCTGGGAGTTGACTTCAAAAATCATCTCCCAGGACGGATTCACAGGAAAGCTAATTAGTCTACCAAATTGATAGGATTTCGTAGTATCCTCAGATTTTATATTATTACTAGGAAAATGAAATTATTAAAATAACTTTATGAATTCTTTAGCTCTCGTTAGAGAATTGAAGAGTGGTTTGTGAGGAAAAGGAGACAGATCACTTGCCAACAGATAGAGCGTCTCCAACCTGCAAAAAAGAGAAAGTTTTTAGTTGTATTATTTTGAGATTCGGAGTGAAATTTAAGAAATAAATATTATTTTCAAAGGAAGATACTAATCCTAAGAGATATAATTAATCAAGATTTCTGATGACGAAGTAAAGGTCGTTTAATTAGAACCAAAAATAATCGAGAAACACATTTATTAAATATTTGTGTAGTCTTTGAAGTGACTCTATCCATCGTCCATATTCATATATTGTCTTCACTCCTTCTTTACTAATATGATGACTACATAGCTGAGTAAAATACCACTTCCCGTGTGGGTGAATTTCGCTTACAGGGGTTCTGGTTTGAGACCAGGTGGAAATTCCGATTTTAGACGTTAAACGTTTCGAAATGAGTAAATTTATTTGGAAGAAAAAAAGAAACTAATTTCATAGGTGGAGACATTTTATTGAAAAGAGAACGGAAGTTTGCTTACTTAATATGGGTAAATAAAATAGGTAATTTGCTTAATCAACTTGGAAATTTAATGAAAAAAATACACTACTTTAATCAATGAAATGATTCATTGAATAAAACTCGTCGGAAACTGATGCAATCAACTCAGGAATTTAAATGGAAACTGGTTTAATTAACGAAAGAATTAAATGGAAAAGAGAATAGAAACTCGTTTGATCGAAAAGGGTATTTATTTGGAAAGACCTTTAATGTAAAAGGAATAGAAACAGATTTAAACAATGACCATAAATGAATAAAAAAAGAAAACTTGTTATAATATAGGTATTTTAATGGAAATTGGAAGGAAATAGTATCCATAAATCAACTAGCTTATTTAATGATAAAATATTAAAAACTGATTTAATAAGAGGCTATTTAGTGGAAAATTTAAACTACTATATATAATTAATAGATTCATGTAATGGGATGAAGAAAGTAGTTTAATAAATGAGTCCTTTTAAAGGAGAAAAAAAAAGAATAACTTTAATCAACGATGGGTTTCAATGGGTAAAGAAAAAAACTAGTTTCATCTTTAAGGAATTTACTTGAAAACTAAAAACTGTTTTAACAAATACGGCAATTGATGAAAAATGAAAGGATACCTGGCACACTAGCTAAACCAAAGAGATTATCTGATGGAAAAAGAATGGAATGTAGTTTAATCAAGATGAACTTAAATAGAAAAGGAAAGGAAATTAGTTTAAAAAGTCATTTAAACCTGGTCGACTATTTTTGGCTGCGCTAATGGAAGATTGAAATGATGACACGCCGTGGTGGCTTAAAACCTAGCCATCACAGGAAGCCGCGACAAGCTTGAGAGCCCGAAAAGGTCCTATTGGGAGTCGGACAAAGTTTTCCCTCACCGGCTTAGGAACCTTCATGCGATCGTGCTAATAGAGCGAGACAACTCTCGCATCCCGATGCGTTGGACCTTGGAACCCTCTCCTTCTGACAGAGGGGTGGTGGATCCCATTCGACCCCACTATAAATCTTCTAGAGCCAGAGTTCGAAGGCAGTATCTGCTTCATGCCCGCCCCGTCAGTATACGCTGTCTGCCCGCGCTGCCAGTACCTGCCGTCTGCACTTCCCCATTTTTTCCCTCTATTCGCGTCCCGTTGTACTCTGAAAAAATCCTCGCAGAACCCCTCAAGCTCCGAGTATGCTCGTCTATTCACGTGAGTCTACATTGTACTCGATGTTAACCGCTTCTCAAACGCAACGCGCCCAGTCTCGATTTGGTGTTCTAAACCCGAAGGCAGAACCTTTCAAGTTCAGAGTATTCTCGTCTAAAACGCATGAGTCTACCTCGTACTCGTTATTACCCGCTACTCGAACGCAACGCGCCGAGGCTCGACTCAGTGTTCTAAACACGAAGGCAAAATCTAGTCTCATTGTCAAGAGACTATTATTTGAACTTTGCAAAATGCAAGGATTACTCTCTCAGACCAAATCTCCGAGCTAACAGCAACGCATAACTCTCCTGTCCAAGTGATCTCTTTACACCATCCCCCGGTGTAAGCCTTCATAGTCGGCTTTCTGTACGCTCAAGGTCATTTGAGCAACTCTTCGGTCAGTATTGTTCATTCGTGTGTACGGCAACCGTCCCCGCCAAGTCACACCTTCACTTAAGACGCTAAGACTCCTGTATGTCTAATGTGTTATATAGCTTGTTTCAAAACCCCTTTTAAACTTTGTAAACTTTGTAAAAAGAATATTAATTTGCATATTAGTAAAGTCTCCCACGCACACAGCCGTCATTACTCTCGGCTGAGAAACGCAGGAAGGATTGAACTGGATCCTATTCTACGACGCATTACTTTGTTAAAGAAAGGAAGCTAGTTTTCTCATAAAAAGCGATAATTGAAACATAAAGGATACTGGTTTGGTTTCATGAAGGAGGCATTTAATGGAAAAAAGAAGGCAGCTTATTCAAAGAGGGCATTAAAAGCTCGAGTGAGCTATTAAGTGAAAAGAAGGAACCTAATTTCACCACTGAAGGAGGCATTTAATGGAATAATGAATACGGACTTAAACAAGAGCACTTAATGGTAAAATGAAAAATTAAAAAAAATTAACAAATGATGGCACTACATATGAAAAAGAAATGGAATGTTCTTGTTTACTCGAGAGAATTTAGTGGAAGAAATTGGAAGTTGATTTAATCAACTAGGGTATTTAAGAAGAAAGGAAACTGATGTAATAAAATAGGAATTTATTGAAAAAATAGAGGCAATTGGGTTAATAACAAAGGCATTTAATGGATCAAAGAAAGTAAAATAGGATATAGCCTAACAGAGATTGAATGAAAAGTAACAAAACTGTTAAATAAACGAGGAGATTTATTGCAAAACGAAAGTGAAACTGTTTTTAACTGATAGGGTGTGATTTAAAAGATAAAAGAATCTAGTTTAACACGTTCACGCTCACTGACGGCTTTAGACATCATGCTTTTTTATATAAATTTATAACCACCAATATAACATTATTTATTATTTAACTTGAATCAAATTTAGCCATCATTTTAAGCCTTGTCATATCAACTGATTAATGTAATAAAAGTGCTTGACGTGGATGGCCGTCATGCATCATTTGGAACATTAATGGTTCCTAAATGCTCATGACATCTATAGCCGTCATTCTGAAATATCATAAATATATATTTGTTTTGTTACATACATATATAAGAATGAGATGGGGATGGAAACAAAAATTACTTTTAGAACATTATTTTATTGAAAAATATTTTCAGGAAACAAATGAAAAAAAAAATAATGAACTTTACTAAAAATTGAACACTAAATCACAAAAATAGAAAAGGTTTTACATATTTTAGTGCCCATGGAAAATTCCAAAGCATGGGTAAGGGCACAGAGGAAAGTTGCCAGTGTAATCTTTACATCTGAATCGTGTTTCCGTTCGAACATTATTCTGATAGCACACTCTGCATCGGAAAAAAATAGGCTTTATTTGAATGTTTTTCGGTCGGTGCAGGTATTTTTTCCAGATTGTGAAAAACTTCAATTTTTCAATGATCAAATGTTGACATGCTTTCTGAATGTACACAGGAAGATGGAGGAGGAGCTATATTCTGAGCAGGCTGAAAGTTGGTCAGTTAGAGAATGAGCATATGTAGAAATTTCAGGATGGGTAATTTTGGCTAATATTTTGCTTCTTTGAATAAAATATACGGATTGATCACAGCAAGATCGAGTGGGTGGAGGAATAGCTTCTTGTACCAGTGTATTGTTTTCCTTGGTGTGTTATAGTAGGAAAGTAGTTGATCAGTCCGGTCAATTACACCCATATTTTTTTTATAATCCAAAACGCATTCAAGCTTTTTCTTAGCCGTTTTTCGCTTGCTTACTATTTCTATCATCCTCTGTTTATGTTTTGTGCTGAAAATGAGCACCTTTCTGTTATCCTTCCATTTTGAAGCATACACTGGGCTTCTTCTTTTCCAACAAGATTCTCCGACTTTCAAGTTCTTAGCTGTAATACATTTTGGGTTCTCTTTTCTATTTTGAGAAGCCTAATTGTGAGTAAGCAAGTTCTAAGGAATGATGACTTTTGCATTGATTGAAAAATTCAAAATAAATCAAAATGAAACAAACAAAATCTACAATCAGCGTATGACGCATGCTCTTCTTGAGTAATTCAAGAGTGGGGAAGAGTTTGGGTGGAAATATCGCTTTGACAATACCCAACTGTGAAGAAGCAAGATCCAAATGACACACACTTTGGAAGTGATATATAAAACTCTATATATCTTTAGGGCTTGGCACGCCATTCAGGATTTAAAGCTCCCCAAATTTATGACGGATATAGACGTCTGCAGCATTTGTGCATTGTTTAGAAATATACTGTGAACGTTTTCATCATCAAGGGACCCAATTGTAAAAAGAATAAATAACAAGGGTATTTAATAAAAAAGAGAATATTTAAAACACAAAAGGCAATAAATGGAAAAGGAAATTGTTAATCGATGATGACATTTATCGGTAAAATGAAACTTGATATTCAAAATGATAAAATAATGGTGCATAAGAAAAGAAACTGATTAAATCCCGGATAGCAGTTGATGAGAAAAGAAAAAAAAACTTGTTAAAACGAGCGCATTAGTTTGATAAATATAGGAAACTTGTTCTATCATGTAAGAAGTTAGTCATTTAATGGAAAAATATTGAAACTGGTTTAAACATTTAGGGTATTGAAGGAAAATATTCAACCTGGTTTAATCATTTTGGTCATTAAATAACCAAAGACAACCTGTCAAATTTACTAGGGTTTTTTAATTAAAAGAAAAGAAAAGAAACTGATTTCATAAAAAGAAAATAATGGTCAAGTAATCTTAACTGTTTAAAGCGAGAGAATTCAAGTAAATAAACAAAGGAAGCAGCCTTAAAATGAAGGAATATAATGGAAAAGAAAACTGGTTAAATCGCCCAGGAGAGCATCTAGTGGATAAAAGAAGGTAAACAAGCTTAATCAACCAGAGAACTTAATGTAAAAAAGAAAGGAAATTTGTTTAATCGCGAGCATTTAATAGAAAAATGGAAACTGCTGTAATCATACGGAACATTAAATGGAAAAAAGGAAACTTGTTTCCTCCAGGGAATCTGACTAATTATTAACCAAGGAACCTAATTTTAAAAAGAAAGGAAACGGGTTTAAGCAGCGTGGAAATTTAATGGAAAAAGGAAAGCAGTTCTAATTAAAATAATGAAAGCATTTAATTGGTCAAAAGAAATTGATTAAAACAACGAGGGTTTAATGGAAAATCGAGGAAAACTAGTTTGGTCACATGGAAGATTAATCTAAACTACTAAATGACAGATGTCATTTAATGTAAAAAGCAAGGTAACTTGATCTACCCGGTCATGGTTAAATTAACGAGCCCAATTGACTGTTAAAAAAAAATAAGAATAAACGAAAGGAAACATCACTAATCAATGAGATTCTTTAAGGAAAAAGTAAGGAATATAGTTTAATAAAAAAAGGGAAAAATAGGGATTATTCATCGCAGCATTTAATTAAAAAGAAAAGTCGTATAATCAACGAATACGTTTAATTAAAAAAATTAATGGATTTGATTTAATCACCAAGTCATTGAATGAATAGCAAGTGTAACTGATTTAATTACGAAGTAATTTATTGAGAAAAAGAAAGGAAACTGCCTAAATCAAGGACATAGGTTAAGGTAAAGAAAGGAAACTGCCTTAATCAAGGACATAGGTTAAGGTAAAGAAAGGAAACTGCCTTAATCAAGGACATAGGTTAAGGTAAAGAAAGGAAACTGCCTCAATCAAGGACATAGGTTAAGGTAAAGAAAGGAAACTGCCTCAATCAAGGACATAGGTTAAGGTAAAGAAAGGAAACTGCCTTAATCAAGGACATAGGTTAAGGTAAAGAAAGGAAACTGCCTTAATCAAGGACATAGGTTAAGGTAAAGAAAGGAAACTGCCTTAATCAAGGACATAGGTTAAGGTAAAGAAAGGAAACTGCCTTAATCAAGGACATAGGTTAAGGTAAAGAAAGGAAACTGCCTCAATCAAGGACATAGGTTAAGGTAAAGAAAGGAAACTGCCTCAATCAAGGACATAGGTTAAGGTAAAGAAAGGAAACTGCCTCAATCAAGGACATAGGTTAAGGTAAAGAAAGGAAACTGCCTTAATCAAGGACATAGGTTAAGGTAAAGAAAGGAAACTGCCTTAATCAAGGACAAAGGTTAAGGTAAAGAAAGGAAACTGCCTTAATCAAGGACATAGGTTAAGGTAAAGAAAGGAAACTGCCTTAATCAAGGACATAGGTTAAGGTAAAGAAAGGAAACTGCCTTAATCAAGGACATAGGTTAAGGTAAAGAAAGGAAACTGCCTTAATCAAGGACATAGGTTAAGGTAAAGAAAGGAAACTGCCTTAATCAAGGACATAGGTTAAGGTAAAGAAAGGAAACTGCCTTAATCAAGGACATAGGTTAAGGTAAAGAAAGGAAACTGCCTTAATCAAGGACATAGGTTAAGGTAAAGAAAGGAAACTGCCTTAATCAAGGACATAGGTTAAGTTAAAGAAAGGAAACTGCCTTAATCAAGGACATAGGTTAAGGTAAAGAAAGGAAACTGTTCTTTTAAAGAGAGTATTTATTGAAAAAGAGTTTGGAAAAAGTTTAATCAACGAGGGAATTTCCTTGCCAAAATTAAATGAGGTTAGTCTAATAAACTAGCTAATTTATGTAAAATAAAAGCACAATGAATTTTATTATAGCTGACATTTAATAAAAAAATAAAACCAGTTCAATTACCAGGTAATTTAATGGGAAAAATAAAGGATAACTGATCTACTCAAGGAGAAATTTACTAAAAAAGATTGGAAACTGGTTATTAACGACGTTATTTAATGTTAAAAAGAAAGTCAATAATTGTAATCAACGAGTGAGTGCACTTACTAAGTAATTAAGAGAAGCGGATTATATCAAAAAGGGAATTTAAGGAAAAAAAAACGAGCGTCGCTTAAATAACGAATGTAATTATTATAAAAAGGAAAAATAAATAATGAAAAAGTTTACTTTATGGAAAATAGAAAATAAAATCAAGCTTAGAAACGAGATTATGTAATTGAAAAATAAAGTTATCTATTAAAAGATACCAAGTGGAAAATGAAGGAAAAGTTTTATAATCAACAAAGTGATATAATGGAAAAAGGTTGGAAACTAGTCGAATTAACGGGAAAATTAAAGGAGAAAATGAAAGAAAACTGGTCTCATAAAATGACATACAATGTTAAAGAAACTAGTTAAATAAACGAGGACATTTAATATAAATGAAAAATAAACTAGTTTTTTAACGTGGTATTAAAATAAATAGAGAAAAAAACAGGGAAACGAAACTGGTTTACCGAGGTATTTTAATGTAAAAAAGAAGGCAAACTTATCTAATCCATTTAGCAATAATGCAAACAAATAAAGGAAGATGGTTTAATCATTAAGCGCATTTTATAAAAAAATCTTGAAAATCTGTTATTTGTTCTTCATTTTCTTCAGGAGAGAAAAATATTTTACTTAATGGCATTGAAACATTGGCCTATATATAGTAAGCAACTCTTCCTTCACCTTTTTGTCCACTTTACTTATTGCCTTCTCTATTTTACTCAAGTTAATCTCGAAAGCAAACCAGATGTGGTCCTAAAGAAGTAATCATTTCTTTCTGACCTTTAATGAAAGCAAGTTCCTTCACAGAGATCTTTTTCTCCATAGGGGATTTAAATTAATTTGAGTTTCGTTTTTGCAACCGGGGCAGCCAAATTCACAGCCAAAAAACAATTTTTCACTCTCGCTTAGGATATCAACAGGGTGTGTAGGTTTGTAATGAAAGTGTCTTAGGCCTATAGCTCTCCTCTCTTAAGGGATATGTTTTTGGGCTGCTTCCAGTTCTTTTGGATCTGTTTAAGATTGTAACTCTTGAATTTACAACGGGGGCTAGAAAAGAACTATTTCCTCGTTCCCACTTTTCAAGCACTTTAGGGTAAATATCTTTGGCAATATTGTCTGCTGGGTAGTTTCACACATCTAAATTTTAGAACGTCAACCAGAGTCCTAATTTTTAAATCAATTGTAGGTCAAATCCCACTGGTAGAATGGTAGTACTGAAGGCCACGTAATCTTCAAATTACAATAAAGTAAAGTAAATAAATCAAAGAAGAACTCAACCAGTTGATCCTCCAATAACAATGGAGACGATGGAATGATGAGATCGATAACCTCGATCACGAAGCAACTCCCGCAAAATTTTGGAATAAGATCAGACGTCTCAAATGATCGACTGGGGAGAAGAAGATTAAACTACAAAAAGCAGACGGAAAAATCGAAACGGAAGAAGGAAGAAGAATTGAAGAGCTACCCCCGTGTTATTGGGAGAAAATCTTCAGTATAACTGAGGAGGAAAACGAAGACTATGACCTAGAGTTTGAAAGCAACATCATAGATGAGCTTAATCACCAAATACACAAGACGCACCCTAACCACCAGTTGGATAGACATCGCGACGGAGACGACGAGATTACCGAAGAAGAACTACTCGGCGCGCTCCTCTCAATCCGATTAAAAGCCACAGGACAATGGAGGCTGACAAAGTTAAACTTTGAAAAGGCACCAGCCAATGGCATCGAAGGGATGAGAAGTATATTTAACGCCTGTCTGAACATGGGATACTTCCCAGATGATTATAAAGCGGCTTAGATGATTTTCTTGCCTAAGCACGGAAAGTACCAAACGTTGAAGCAGAGCTACCGGACAACTTCACTTGTAGAATTTGGTGTAAAGCTCTTCCAGAAGATCCTCAATCGAAGACTGGCATCTCACCTGGAGGAGAACTCCCTCTTCAACCCATATCAATTCGGGTTTAGGAGGAAGCGAAGTACGGAGATGGCGATTACTGTCATCAAGGAAAAGCTAGCCCAAGCAAAACAGGAAAGAAGTTACGTGGACATTGTTTGTCGGGGTGTATCAAAAGCGGTTGATAAGGTGTGGCAACGGGGAATGCATATAAGATTTTACGACTGGGCTAAAGTGAAAAATTAGAAAGAACTCTCTGTGACAATGTCATGGAGATAGCTACGTATATCAGTTTAGGGTGCACGGACAGACCAAAGTTTCCGTTCACTGTGGGCCTCTTACAATGGGGTGCCTGTCCCCTACTCTCTACTTGATTTACACCGCTGATGTCTCAGCCCCTGTAAGCCCTACTTGCATTAACATTCAATTCACCGATGATTTCCCTAAAATAATCACTTGGCAAGCTCGTATGACAGCAGCAGAAATTGAAAACCTTAATACCCTCGAGGCCCGGTGGAAAATCCACACGAACCAGGAAAAGTTGAAAGTAGTCCCCATAGGCAGGAGACTACTATACTATGTCAGGGTGGGGGATAGACGCTATCCCTACACCGGGTACAAGAAACACGTCCATGAAAGGATCACCAAGGCTACAGCTGCAGTCAAAACTATACATGTTCAGAAATATCCGTGAATGCAATAAGAAAAAGATCTACAATGCACTTGTAAGATCGAGGCTGCTATACCCCGCTTCCGCCCTCTCGTGTGTCTTGAAGACACAAAAGAGGAAACTAAAAGTGGTGCATAACAAATGTGTGTACCTAATTACATGTACATACAAGCGATAAAGAAGACGCCAGGAAGTGCTGCACCGAGAGGCGGGGTTAATTCCCATTAATGTTGTCATAGAAGAATGGACAAGGGATCTGCAGGAACTGGTTAATCGAGAATTGGACGATGATATCGTCCAAATGATTAACCCGAACAGAAGAGGTATAATTGGCGCCAGATTTCCGAGCTCCGCTGGGCTTTTAGCTGGTGGAGCAGAAGTGCCGTTCTATGCATGATAATAAGAATGTTTTTACCCAAACCAAGAAAAACGGTAAGAAAAGAATACCTAATTACAAAACTTCACCAATTTCTAAAAAAATTCACCAATGAAGACCCAACTATAACGAAGAAGACATAAAAAAGACACGATTTACACTCACTACAAGATATACAAAAAAAAGACACTAAGCAGAATACTAAAGTCATTAAAGTAATTTATTACTACAACAGTAAATGCGCATAACATATACAAGAACATTTATTTTATAGAAGACAAATGGCTTGAACGCCATAATAATATGAACTATCCCAAGACAACAAAGGAACCACAAAACAAGAAAATATTTAAAAGCGATAGGCTTGATGACCATGCACTTAGCATCTCTTTGTACCCTACCACACTTCTTTCTCTTTTCACTACTTGTCTATTTTCAGTTATCTGTCCCTACACTTTTTCTTTATCTCCCACCCATACCCACCCACTTACATCGTTCATAGTTCATAGATTTTCTACAAAGTGAAATAGATATAATTATTAATATAATAATAGTCATTTAATTCCCCAAAATGACAAAAATAAGTCAAAACCTTTAAGTAGCTAACCAAATACAACTAAATTTCTATTAAATTAAAAACAAAAAAACTTTAGAATTCATGAGAAGGGCTGCAAATTTTGAGCATCCCTCATTTATGTAATTAGAACGCTGAAAAGATTGACACACACTAATAGCAGAGCATTTCATAGTATAGCGTTATATACCATAGCAAATAGAGCATAGTATATTATAGAGTATTAATGCATATCATAGTATAGCATAGCGTAGCATTGCATAATATAGCCAAGCATAGTATAATATAACATAGTATAACATAGCATAGTATATTATAGCATAGTATAGGATAGCATAGTATAGCCACATGCTTTAGCATAGTAGAGAATAGCCTAGCCTAGCATAGCGTAGTATTGTCTAGTATAGCCTAGAATAGACTAGTAGAAACTTGCCTAGTATAGCACAGCATAGTATAACCTACCCTGTTTGAGCCTAGTATAGGCAAGCCTAGCCAAACATAAAATATAATAGCCTAGCTGTGCATAGTATAGCTTACTTTACCCTACCCTAGTTTGGTATAGCCTAGCCTAACTTATTAGACCCTACGGTAACTTAGCATATTATAGGATAGCTTAGCTTGGACGGTACACCGGCCCACACGGCCTCCTTACAGGAAAAGAGGAATCGCAGTCCCTACCTCCGGAGGAGTAAAGGTCAAAAGCAGCTGAAGGGTCGAGCTTGAGGTTCTCCTCGAGGGAAAAGTGGTGGCCCTGGACCTCGACCAAACAGGAGACGACGGCCCGGCGGTTGATGAAGTACCGCATCGCCCGGAAGTGGAGGCCGAGCGTGGAGTTGACGTGGCCACGGTGATCTTTCCGGTCTGGGTAACGCTTCATCTCCGTTCGTTTGACCTGCGACAAATTTGCGATCCATTATTTATTTAATTCCGCAAAAAACAACGAGGCCATCTTCATTAATAGGGTTTCTGAATAAAGACTTTAGGAGAAGCGAAAATAGGTAGAAAATGCACTTACTGTAGAACGTGTTTATATACCCAGACCTAATACCACAGTTTTTCGCCATAGGTCATTAAAGATTTATTGCAGGTTGACGAAATTTGACGGCATTAATCGAAATCTGTTGAATGACCCCCTACCCCCAAATTGCAATAAATTTAATATAAAAATAAAGGAATAATAAAATTAAGAAAAATGGAGAAAATTGTATTAATACTTAATACAATTTGATAAATAATTTTCAATAGTAAAACCTTTTTGCTTAATGACACGCTTCAAACAATTCATTTAGTTTAAGACTAGTTTCCAACAAAGTTCGGTTGGAATTTTGTCATACTTGCCTTTGCAAATCTCTTCCATTTCATGTTTTAGCGGGTTGAGGTTTGAGGACTGTGATGACCATTCCGAAACTCATATTTTACCGTCCTTCAACAAGAAAGAAACTATTTGGATATGATTTGGGGGTCGTTATTATGTTGAAAGACCCACCTTAGTCCTATACTAAGCTTGAAAGTATGATTCTTAAGATAATTTCGATGTTTTTTACTGTGTATTATTTTGTTTTTTTTCTATGAAAGACCATTCTGACCACATTTACGCCTAGCATATCTGACATCATTTGCACCGAACAACTCAATCTTTGTTTTATCCGACCATAACACATGGTTCCAAAAACTGAAATCTTTTTTCAAATGACCAGGGTCATATTTTAGATGGGTTGCAAAAAAATGTCTTCAGATGACGTCCACGAATTTTCGTTTTATGTAACATATTGGACACTGAGTTCAAACTAACATCGACGCCTTCTTTCCCTAACTGATTTAAAAGCCATACAGAAAACCTAACAACTCACTAAAAAAAACTACGCGAACCCACAAAAAATAACATACCCAAAAACAAACTAAAAATATTATCCTATATAAACCTCCACCCAACCCAAGCATTATTTGGGCGGTTCAAAACAAGCTACCAATGACATTATGGATAGTAACCTATTAGTCGTTATAGCGTCATAGTTAGAAAGTTTCACGGCTTAATTAGTGATAGTGCTATATTGCTTATTTTTAGTCGCGTGCTCTGAATCCTGCTCTGATCGTCTAAACGTTAAGTCCGCGTTTCGCATATGTGTAAATAGTTCATAGCCGGACACTTTTCATTAATCGAATATTGTGTATACTTTAATAATAAAGAGTCGTGGGCGACTCTACATCTCACTATGTCGGTTGGCCGTCGGTCGTCAGTCGGTCGGTGCCCGTTTTGCTTTTTTTTGTGTTTTTGTAATAACTTTGTAACTATTCCGCCTATTCTAACGAAATTTGACATTCTCTTCGAATGGTATAAGTGTCGAAGTAATCCCAAGGATAGACCAGAAATTAATTTGTTTTAGCAATACCATCATAACTATTCGGCCGATTCTAACAAATTTGAAATGCTTATGTTGTATTAAATTCTGCTTTGAATTATATAATTGCAAAGGTCCGGCCAAGGTTAGCCAAGGAACTATATTTTCTTAGCAATAACATAATGACTATTCGGCCTATTCTAATAAAATTTAAACCCTAATGTTATTTTACATTCTCTTTTGAATGATATAAATCCTAAACTACTCCCAATGTTAGCCCAAGAATTATACTTTTTTGGCAATAACATCACAAGTATTCTGCCAATTCTAACGAAATTTAAATTCCAAATGTTCTTTTACATTCTCTTTCGAGTGATATAATTGACAAAGCCCTCCCGAAGTTAGCCCAGGAATTATGTTGTTTTGGCAATAACATCATAACCTTTCAACCGATTCGAAAGAAATTTGAAACCCTAAAGTTGTTTTACATTCTATTCCGAATGATATAATTACCAAACTCCTTCCAAGGTTATCCCCGGATTTTATTTAATAACATTATAACTATTCGGCCTATTCTAACGAAATTTAAAACCCTTAGGTTGTTCTACATTCTCTTTCGAATGATATAATTTCCAAACTCCCTGAAAGATAGATCGAGAATTTTTAGGGGGGTAGGGGCAATAACATCATACCTATTTGTCCGATTCTAACGAAATTTGTAACCTCTAATATTGTTTTGCATTTTCTTTCGAATAGTTGTCAAATTCTTTCCAAGGTTAGCCACGAAATTATTTTCTTTTGGCAATAACATCATAACTATTCTGACCATTCTAAATAAATTTGGAACTCTTATGTTGCTCTGCATTCTCCTTCGAATGATAGAGTTGCTAAGGTCCTCACAATGTTATCTCGGTAATTATTGAAAATTTTGAGGGTCGTAAAATCTTAAATCAGAATAAGTTAGAGCACGAGACATTTTGGTCAGTAGACCTATTTTTAAATAGAGATAATTATAGCAAATCGTTCAATTGCGTTGGATTTGTTCATTCTATAAATTATTCATAGCTTTTCTTTTAATATGACTCGGATCGTTTCGAATATATAAACAACATAATAAAAATAATGCATGCACTTAATTAACTAAATAATAAAACTAATGATTTTATTAAATATTCTGTATTAAATGGTTTTAATGAATCATTTAAAAATTTCATTATTCACTCTAGTCTTAAAACAAGACATATTTGCATGGTACGAGTTAAAGCTAATGAAAGGTACCGATCTGTTCTTCTTCACCCAAAATATTAAAGCCAAATTAACCTCAGAAACAATTTATTTATGTGATGATAAAAATGGTGATAAAAACTGGCACCATATTCATAAATGTTCCTAATTTTCCTCCCCTAAACGAAGAGTCCATATCATTATATGCTACTGCAAACCATTGTAGCGATTCTTGTAAATTTCTCTTTTAACTAGAGGGTCATGATCTACTGGACCTGCTGATAAAATGGTCGATTTAACACCTATAGACACTAGGTGGCGCCATCTGGTTGTCAATCTATATCATATTTGAACTCAGTGACCTTAATTACCTTTGGTAGCATTGGATTTAGCTGGATACATTGAGCCAGCGACTCTTTGTGGATAGAAGATGAACACAACACGAGATTTGAATGACCCATAGACCTGCTTACTTCGCCGCAGTTAAAAGTAGCGTTAGTTGCTCTGTTTGGGATTTTAGCTTGTTAAGCTTTGATTATTTAGCCTTCTAATTACATGCGCTCATCAAACTTACGATCCTATCTTGGTAACGGTACTTAAAATACGATTCCTTCAAACTTTGTATGTTTTAGTTCAAATGGATGCAGGTTCAGTGAGGGACGTCATAAAGGAAGCCAAAGTAATTTTATATCTCAAAAAATGCTTACAAACCTAAATTTAACTGTAGTAAAAAGTAATAAACAGTTAGTTGTAAGCGGTATTAACAAAGCACAAAATTACAAAACTAGAATTGATGAAATTGAATTGTATTTTAGTAGAAATTGATTTAAGGCTCGTATTATAGTTGCAGTGACGTTGAAGGTATATTTATGTTTACCGCGCTGTAACAAAGTCACAAATGGGTTTATTGCTAAGTGTCGTAGAATGACTCCCGACGATACCATATATTACACTATTCGTTGAGGGAACTTCCTTAATTATCTTTAGAGTGCGTTTACTGTCTGGCGGCCGATATTAGGTATCTACGATATGCTTAAGAAGTGGAACTGAGCTCAAGGATAATAATATTGCTATCATTAATAAAATAGAGTTTTATTAATAATAACTATAAACAATACACAAAAACGGAAAATATTGACATAAACAGAATGGAAAGGGTCGTGGAGACTCGGGCTAATCCAAGGATTTAAGGGATCAAAAAAGGTAAAACAAATATGGAGTTAAAGAGATGGGATGGTTCGATAAACAATTTAAAGCACAGGATAGAATTGACAAAAAGGGATCAATACTCAAAAGGGGACGTTTGGCTTACGTAACTTTTCATTAGGGTGCAGTGGAAGGTACTTGAAGGAATATTCGGTCCGCTGGCGAGCTCCAGCCGAACGGAGGGGATAAAAGGATCCCGACGAGGCGTCTTGGAAAGGAGAACCGTTACTCGACGAACGGCTTGAAGAACAATGGCTGTTCTACTTTGTTCTCTTCTGAACAAAGGGGGGAATGAGAACCGTCTCTTGTCTACGGGCTCAAGAACAATGGCTGTTCTAATGTTGTTCTCCTTTGAACAACAGGGGGGGATGAGAACCGTTTCTTGGCGAAGGGCTCAAAACGAACAATAGCTGTTCTAGGTTGTTCTCTTCTGAACAAAGGGGGGGGGATGAGAACCGTCTCTTGTCTACGGGCTCAAGAACAATGGCTGTTCTAATGTTGTTCTCCTCTGAACAACAGGGGGGGGGGGGGTGAGAACCGTTTCTTTGCGAAGGGCTCAAAACGAACAATGGCTGTTCTAATGCTGTTCTCTTCGAACAACAGGGGGGGATGAGAACCGTTTCTTGGCGAAGGGCTCAAAACGAACAATGGCTGTTCTAATGCTGTTCTCCTTTGAACAACAGGGGGGGATGAGAACCGTTTCTTGGCGAAGGGCTCAAAACGAACAATGGCTGTTCTAATGCTGTTCTCCTTTGAACAACAGGGGGGGGAAGCCTTGGGGACTTGACGTCGGAAAGGCTCGAACCTTTGGCACTCAAGGAATATTGTCCTCCTTCTGGACAAGTGATGGTGAATCTCGAGGTCGAGGTCCCTTGGCGCACAAAGGGAGAGAGGGTCGTGGTGATGTTTCGCGACGAAAATCTGGATCTCCAATCTGATCTTAGTGGTAAAGTTTCCATATAAATAGCCAGGACATCTCCTTGGCGTGGGGGGAAAATGGAGTGAAAGCTTGGAGGGAACGCACAGCCGGGCCGGAGAAAAATGCCTTATCTGTTCATAAGCCTAACTCGATCTGGCGAGGTCGGCGTATGGGGGCGAACGGGGGGACGATAACCTCCTTGTTTAAACATTGGCATCCGGTAGCTGAGATAAGACTCCAAGCCTCGAATCGAAGATGCACGTGGGCAGCATCGTGGTTTTAAGTAATACGGGGTAGGAGTTGAAATTAAACGCAGCTTCAACACGTTCTATCACACTAAGGATTGGCAGATACTTGTCTTTTAAAGTAATGGCGTCATGAGTTATATAGATTTAAGATTTGGAACAAATGGTGTACATGTTTTTAAAGATGTTACAAATTTGATCGGCGCTGAAAGCTTAGAAGTTTATAAAGAAACACTATTTTAGATTTTGAAAATTGAAATGAATGTAATGCCTACAAGCGGGCTGGTGCGAATATATGTACAAGGCAAAGTTGCCTTTGAATGTGAAGTTTGAAAATTCAAAATTTCCCACAAAAGAACTGGTAGTTAGTGATATGTAACGCAAGTGAATTATAATATTTATGATATGGACGAAAAGGTACTTAAGAACTTTTATCATTGCTGTGAATTTTTACATAAATACTAGTATGTAAAGAACGAAAGCGAAACTTATTTTTTGAAAAATAAGAGGCCAAACGAAGTAAATCAGATATTTTGGCAATTAGGTTAACTAACCTACCTTAAGAGGATAGTAATGAAACTATACCATTGCTGTCAACTCCACAAATTACTAATTTGAGCTCTATTGAACATTTAATTCCGTTGAATAAATTTTCTTCACTTTCAAATCTGGTCGGCGCGACCATAAAATTTCTACTCCAACGACTGCAATAAATAAAGGAGTTCATTTGGAAGCTTTCTTGACGAAATGAAAAAAAAGTGACGTCATGAATTATTTTTCTCTAGAAAAATCAAACAATTTAATCTTCGTACAGGGTGGGGTGGATAACTTGTGGCCTAACTTCCAAATTAAACAAAATAACATTGAGCGTTCCCTTATACCTATATATTTACATATTATAGTTTATTCAATGAAATCGGCGTCGGCATTACTACGGCCTTCAGGCTGCGTCAAAACATGGTGCTGGTATTCTCGACGGTCTATGTGGTAAAGTGAAAAAAAAATTTGGTGATTCTGGACATAAGCTCCACCTTAGTGGTACACATGGAAATATTAGTCTCTCTCTCTTTCAACCAGGTCCCTCATATAATATTCCATGGGGGATGCAGGTGAGTTAGGATACCAGATGCTCAGAGTAAGGTGGTTAAAAAAAAATTCTCACCACCAAGACTGGGCCCACTGTTTGTTCGGCATGGTGTAAAATATTCCTACCATATGTAGTGCCTTTCCACGGTCACTTCCTGGATCCAGGACATTACCAACTCTCTCCAAGATACTTGATGTAGCCCTCCGAGAGGATAAACGAGAGCATAACGTGGCCCTAAAATTTGACAAACTAAAGTACCATGACGTGCACCGGAAACTTGCTCTTCATTATGAAGGCACATCTTTGGGGAACACAGAAGACAGTGGTTGTTTTGCGAGTTCATCTTATAGTCCTGGATGAAAGATTTGGGTGATTGAAGGAGAGGTAGGCACGCGTGTATAAACGTACAATGTACGGAGTATGGTTCAAAATAAGGAGCATATCTCTTGGATCGATAGGCAGGCTATTGATAGGTGTCGTGCAGAAAGTACCGTTTTCCGGACGGAGACCGGTGGCGTGGCTTGCCTCCACGTTACGCAATTCACGATCAGGTTATGGTGTATAAAATCCATTTACAAGTTTTGAGTAAATAAAGTAAAGGTAAAAGTTTACAGCGAAATCTTCTCTTGACCACAGGTGCTGAACACCACAGAACGAAGAATGTCCATGAGGGAGTAAAATAGTCACTAAGGCTGTGAATATGGGCTTTCAGTTGAAAGGTCGGTCGAAAACGAAACCAAGGAAACGGTGCGACTCTACCACATCAGGCCAACCCCGTTTATGAAAAGTCCGCGTCGGAGTATAGTCGCAGATATCGACGAAAGTCCATCAGCTAAGGATGGTCCAAAGAAAACTGAAACACAAGTGTTTAGGTGAAGCTTGTCTACGTATATCGTAGGGGGAACATCTTCGGTTAGCACCAAATGGATGCCAAATGAGACTAAAGGCAAAATTTAATTCCCGGAGGTCGCTTCCAGGCGTGACACCCTCTTCGGGGCCTAATAGAAAAGAGGCAGCTCCCTCACTCAACGCAGAATCGATGATTTTTCAGAAAACCTGATATGAAGATTTGGAGGCGTCCCCTTGCCCCAATACTGTGGAAGGTCTCCTTATTATCATATCGCCAAGCGGTATGATAGGCCTTTTCTAGATCGAAAAACTTGGTGGTGAAAGACTGTCTACGAAGGAAAGACTTGTAGAAAACATTTCTCTATTGAAACAGAGCATCTGACATGGAGTGGCAGTTGTGAAGTCCGCACTGTGAAGAGGACAGGTAGCCTTTCCTGTCTAGGAATTGAGCTAATCTAATAAATACCAATTTCTTCATCAACTTGACCAGAGTGGTTGTTGGATAAATTGGGGGAAACGGGCTGGAAAGAGTAATCTTTCATCCGCTTGAGAAAGCAGGCATGATTAATTATTCGCCTGTAGTCTAATATGATACCCTCAGTCTAGATCCTGTTGAACAACTCTAACAAAATAGCCATGGCTTGCTCACGGAAGTGTTGAAGCATGGCTTATGGGATATCGTTCAGACATAGAGTGTATCCACGCATGAACAAAGGGCGTAACACAACTCGCTTGGTGAAAACAGGTTGTTGAATAGTTCTCCGTATCTAGAGGTAAAGTCCAGTCGGCGGCCTTCAACTCCATCACGACCTGCATTGAATGCTTGAAGAGCAGAATCCCTGATCAAGTATGCAGTGAATGCGGTCGAGAAGGACTTTACCATTTACACGAGGTTCGAGATTGCGACCCCATCCTCCTTGAGGTCGGGATGGGGGAAGTCGAACAAAAACTTGCCTAGAATAAACATTTATACAACTCTACAATTCTGAAAGAGGGGTATTCACGGTGAGTGAAGAAGCGTAGGCATTCCAAGAGGATCGATGGACGTGGGTCGAAACACGGGAATCTAGCCCTCTCTCGTCGAAATTCACCTACAGTAAAATTGTTCTGGCAGTGTTTATAGCTCATATAGACGTATCGCTTTTCTCTCATTGTCTTCTCACACTTGGCCAATCACCAAGTTAGCGGGCGGCTTGAAAAACGTCCACATGTTGTAGGAATTGCAGTCAGGTCCCAACGAAAATGTCGACGGAGAAAAACTTAATTGCATCGTCAACCGCCCTTAAATCGCTGACTGAGATAGAGAAGTCAGACATTTCTCCCAAGCACTAACAAGGTGATTTATTGGGGAAAGCTGCCCTGAAAATTATATCTGGATAGAAAAGTGGTTAGTACTAGTGACGTCATTGGACACCTCGTAGCCAAAAACAGGCTGTACGTTTCAGAACGCAAAGGCAGTTCAAGAAAGAAAATGAAGAGGTCCTTGGGGAGTGATGCGTAAACTCATCCATATTAAGTACACCTATCTTTTCCTCTCCCTGCCTCCTCGAATTCTTTGACGGGTTGGGAAACTACAGGGTCGATGGTCCCTTATCTTTTGAAGTGTCCTGAGTCTCCGAGGTGTCATACTTACTAACTTTGGATATAGGTGAGGGAGCTGGGACTTTTTTAGTGTTGTTCTTCTCATAGGGAGTAAGAATTAGAAAATCCTCCAGAGACGGTCTCCCGACCACCATTAAACTATGTGTCTCTGAGTCACATGACGTGCAATCGCTTCTCCTTACGCGCTAAATAGTCGCATAGTGGGACTGGGGAAAGGATAACCCATGTTTTAGTCGGAGAGTAGGTGAGCCCATAGGGTCGATAGATATACCAAGGTGTCACCCGGAAGATGTAGAACCCACTGAGATGTTCCAAATAGTCACAGTAGGAAACGTTCTCGCAAACCTAGAGGGGCCAGGAGCGAAGTTTACCATCTTTACTTTAGAGGTGTAAAAAGCAGGTGTTTCTTAGAGCGCTACAGGACAAATTCCTTGGCATCTCAAAACGTGATTAAGTCCGAAGTTTAAATAGCTAGGACCTCAAGAATTCACGAGCAACATGGCATCGAAATGGCAATGGGTAGCACCTCTAAATTCACACACTTAGGCGTACATAACAGAGCCTTGTCATATGTTTTCCTTGAGGAGATCGAATAGATTTCGGTTTGACCGCCTTGCCAAGTCTACAAAAGCAATTCGTATGGTCTTATGTCCGAAGGTCCCTGATGTCCTTTAGGTACTACTCACCTTATCTTTAGTCTGAGACTTTGATGCCACATTCGAGAGCGCCCCGAAACCAGACCATCATTGGCTAGCAGTGCGTCTTGCTCCTGAACCCCTAGTAGGAGAGCAACCCTTATTTTTATTTTACTCTGTCCTATTTCTCGTCGTAGAATGAGTAGGTAAAACTCTATTATCACTCCCTTCGCTAGGTCTCCGAGGCCGGCCGGCCACCAGAACTAAGCCTTATACTTCGCATAAATGGGCAAGGATTCCGCTGTCTTATGGTATTACTCGAGGAAAGGGTTTTTTCCTCTGTTCTTTGATCGTCTTGGGCCTGTTCCCATCCAAGAAGATCTTGCTGAGCTCGACCCAAGGAAAGACCCCCACCCTGGGCAACGAAACTTCTGGGTACATGTCTACATCGAGTGGCCTTCATCTGACCAATGCCAGAGTTGTCAAGAATTCTGATTTGGGAGTTAAAAGGCAAAAGGTCTTTCTGGATATTGTGTGTCATAGAGGCCGGATTGCGGCATCCATCCGAAAATATTGGGAGCAGGCAAATGGCGGTTATATTAAGTGCATGAAGAGGACATAATGGAATCCGCTGCCCTTTGCCTTTCTAAGGGGGCTCTCCCTATTCAATATTACCAAAGGGGAGCACGACTCTTGGTGGCGGACTCGCCCTCTACTTTTTTTATTCTTAATGGAAACCTGACAAAGAAATGTGTGGTTCACCAATTTTAGAAATAGAGAGTTGCCCGGGGACGACTGTAACCATGGGAGTAATTGAAAGATCCGTCATCTGAAAAAATTTAAGAGGGTAAAGCCTCCTCTTCACAATTAGAGTCTTGGTGGGGCAAATGAGGGCGGGCTGTGAAGGCCATCTCCATTCGAGAAGTTGAACTACCTGAATAAATCTTTGAAGTTAGAAAATGAGGAAACCCCTTTGCCGCGGTCATATTGGTGGATGGGAGCCCGTTTATCGCTTAAAGAGGTACCTTGATTTGCATCATCTTGCCTGGCACCTAGGAGCATGAAGAAGCGCCTGAAGGCTCACCTTTTATTTTTAGCAAATTCATTTAATTTTAACAGTTGTGGCCATGGTGAAAGTTCAAAAAAGAAAAGGTTTATATGAAAAGTAGATAGTATGACTACCCATTTAATTTCCACACTTGTGGCCATAGTGAAAGTTTAAAATGTTTCCATGGAAAGTAGATAGTATTGCTTCTCATTGACTTGTGATGTTAAGGGAAAAATATTCCTAGGATCAGAAAATTTCAGAGTGTGGTCATTTAAACATTTTCGGCGTGCAGAATTGCAACGCAAATTTGAACATTAAGAGATTCCCACAGAATCACTACCCTTTGTGGTCTTGACCATGGTCAGAAGAACAAGATTACTCGATGCTGTTTAATCATTTGCTCAACTCATTAAAGAGGTTCTAGTTTGAGTCAATATTGGATACTCACGTAATGGGTGAGAAGTAAGAGTGAGCGAGGAGTGGGCAAGTATAGATTCCTGTAATGCCCAGTTCCTAGACGAATACGTATCTTGGTAAGACTAGTTGGTAGTAGTCACTGGTTTGGGGCCCTAAAAGTCTTAGGGTTTTACTCAGATTTCTCCCATCAGGTTGTGAGAAACTATCGGAGAGGAGTGAGGCCTTTTCCAAAAACACTGCGCTGCCTGGTCTTCACCTGGATCTCTCAATTGCATACAAATTTCATTTGTGATTCTAGATAGGATATTCTATTCATGCTGCCTTTTTAAAGGGTTTTGAACACTCTTGTTTATCTTTTATCAATCTACCAGTTATCCATCGTTTATGCCAATGAAAGTTTTTCCATACACTCTAAGTACAACGCTCAATAAATCTAGCCACCTAGAGTTCTTGCAATCACCCTTCTCCCATTTATTTTTAAAAAGGCGCACAATTACTTCCTCTTTCTATGCTTCTCACTCGCGGACTAGCCTCGAGCGGACCTTAGGGTCTTTGTTGGTCCTAGATTCTGTAGTTCTGTAGTTCACTCCTCTACTTTCAAATGCCTCAAAAACCCACTATTGACCTATTATTTGGTAGATAAAGTCAAGTTAAAAGAAGTGAAAATACCTGAGATGTCGCCAGGTAGTGAAGATGTGAAAATACTTAGGGCACTAAAGCCTGGGAGAGCGCCCAATTCCGCAGATCCTGCCCAACCACTTTAAGACAAGTACCCCTGTGTATTGTGGGTGTAGAAGGTAAGCCATAACTAAAAAACTAACAAAGCGATTAATCCAATTAACATTTATAGATCGAAGTTGTTAGCTACCTCAATCCAACTTACGCTTTAAACCCATTTTTTACGTTCAGTGGATCCATTATCGAGTACCTAATCTACATTGGTGTGTAATTAACGATCTCGGACACGTTTAGCGTTTTTTAAAGTCACTGGCTGGAAACGGTCTTACCTCAACGCCATTGATTTGCCATACGATAATGGGGCGAGGCTTGACTTCGTAGGTACTGCAGTTAAGTTCGATGACCTCGTCGAATTTGTAGACGTTTTGCGGCACTTTTCGAACCTTGTGAGTAATTTCAAGTCGTTTAGGAGGGACTGTGGGCAAAAAAAGGGCAATTGGGAGTTTTTCATTTTACATGTGTAAACATCTCATTTTATTTATAAAAATGAAATTCCTCTACAAACGTGGCATTTTTACTCAATGAGAAAAATATGACAAGGTGAAAGAAAAAAAAGTCACTTGCATAGAATGAGAAAAATAAGGCAAAAGCCATAGGTAAAAATGAAAGGCGCGAGCATAGATATAATATGAGTGATAGAAATTTGGTTTTGGAGGTACGCACATGCACCAGTCAAGTCTTTAGGGTTATAAAATGTACTAGTCTAATCCTTCTCATCTTTGAACATATTGATAGTCCTATATTTATTTTTCTTATCCTTTTGTCTTCTCTCCCTATTAAGTGACTATACCATCGGTGGATTACATTAATTTTCTTTTCCCTTTTATCAATCAATCATTGCATCCAACGGAGAGAACAAGAAAAAAGGCAATAAAAGGAACGTTCGGAATACGCGTAATTATAGAAACCATGGGTGACAAGAGGGATTGATACAGCAAAACTGATCAACTCAAAGAGCTAGGGCCCAAGGAGTCAGAGTCACAATTACTCATGTAGGAACAAACAAGTTTGCTTTTAGTACTGAATAAATGCAATTTGATATGTAATGTATAAAAGTTGAACATGAGGTTTGTTTGTGATTGTTTCTATTACACATCAGAATTAAAGCTTCTATTAATAGATAGAGCACGTTTGGCAGTTTTATGCAGCTAATAGTATTCAGCACCGTATACTATAAAATGAACATAAATTGAACAATAAGATTCGTTTTATGTCAATCAATACTAACCCAATATTTATTTTGCTATCACATTTCAATTTTTTGTCTGGCATTAGTTCAATCAAATGTTTTTAGCCCACAATCGCCCTAAAAATGAATAATAAATAATCATCGAAACTTTCGGCCCTTTTCCCTTAATTCTGTTGTGGGTAAACTCATGGAGTCCATTGTTAGAGGAAGGATTGCAGAGCATTTATTTTGGAGGTAAATAGCTCAGTTGTTTCGTTGGTGATTGCCAAATCAAGTGTTGAGTCATTCGTTTCTGCCTTACTAAAACAATGAGAGGCTGATGAATGTTTCACATTAGATGAAAAGTCTCGGAAAAGTGTACAATTAAAAAAAAATACTTATTAAATTTACTAATTTTAGCGTAATAAGAGGCATAATAACCATTAAAATCTGGAACCGGAACTTCCTCAACATGCAGAGAAACTTGAAATACTCAGGAAATACCTTAAGTTTTGACCCGGCCAAAATAGTAGTTAGTTATGTGGTCTTTTGGCTCTCGCCAAACCATTGAGCCTCCAAAAGATACACCTCTTTGGGGTTTTTTTGTCCAGTCACTAAGACCTTCCTGACACTTTCGCAACAGTCTGTGAAGCACAGTTCTTGGTTTAGTCAAAAAAGAAAACCTAAAATAGGTCTTATAGGCATCACGCACAAACTTGTTATATTCAGAGGTGGTCAGTATTTAAATACTCTGTATTTAAATACATTTATGTATTTAAAATTGTATTTTTAAATACATTTGAATCATGTATTTAATTAAATACAGTATTTAGATACTTTGGAAAGTGTTTAAATACAATGTATTTAAATATTTTTTGCCAATATTTTACTGATAATAGGTTTATATAGCTGTTAAGAATGTGTAATGCATGTTTTAGCTTTGCGCAACATGTATGACACAAACGGTTTACTGAGAGAGCCATTGAGGGAAGATTTTTTGCATCAGTTCAAATTCAGTTAACAGATGGTCACAGTTGTGTCCGTTTGTATAGGGAGAGCGCTCAGTGTTATTTCAACTGCTGCATAGCAGCTTCAGCTTCTTCGAAAGATTGTGAAATGGAGAGATTAAACAAAAATAAAGAAGAGGAAGATAAAGAATCATGTAATTATATTCATCCTTTACTAGATGGTAATTTTTTTAGAGTGAAATCTTCCGACGGAAAAAAAGTGAAGTAAGTATGTACATCATGCAATGGCGAAGTCTCTGCGGCGAGTAATGCTACTTCCAATCTATGCATTCATTTGAAGGTAAGAATTTATTAAAGCTAATTATAGGATACTTAATTGAATTAACAAGTTTCACTATCTCTTTTTTTAATGGCAAAATTTTTACCATACACGAACCTACCTGCTTCCTTTTGCAACATCTTTATTTATAGTATATGCTGATTGAAATTAACGTCAATTATGGCAACGTGAAAGAAATATCCTTCACTTATCTGATCATGTACATTTATCAAAAGAGAAAGCATCCTGCTTTGGTGCATATAGCAAATAACTACGTGACAGCTCAAAGAAAAGATTCAAAAATAAAATATTCAGTATAAGACGATGGTCCTTCATGCAGCGGTGTTAAAGTAAGGACATTACCGGGTTGTTTTGCTGTGAATACTAAGAAGATCAAACAATCTGTTGTTGATAAGCTGATTGCAGATTTTATCATACAAGGTGTGTTCCCCTTTCAACCACAGAGCAACCAGTTTTGTGAGATTAACTAAAAGTGAGTTCTGAGTTACCACTATTGTTTATAGTATTGTTAACATTATAACGACCGAGTACTAAAGCGTTCAGATCATTGGTCACTACCTAGGATATATAACGAAGTTAAATAAAGGAAGACATCTACAAACAACAAAAGTTAATATATTGCAATAATTTTATTAGAATCAACATACATATATTCTTAAAGCGTAAGATCATTTACTTGAAGATATTATTGACTAAAAATTTTTCAGGAATATTTAGTACAATTATTGGTCGATTATATATCGTTATTAAGTAAATTCTTATAAAGAAGTATTTCGTTATAGCAGTAATACCTGTATATCATTATATGAAAACTAGCATGCACTACCGTCAAAAATGTAGGAAATAAAGCTTGTTAATGTATATATTTCTAACAATACTGAAGGACTAATAATATATTTATTAATTAATGTACCAGTCCTACATAGTTAGAGGATATTCATATAGTAACATTTTATATATAGATTTTATATGCATACCATATATTCTCATTTTAGTCTGGCAATATATTTCACTCACAATAATCACACATTCCCCTACCGCAGGTCTAAATTCTTCATTTGACGTCATTTCAAGGCAGACGCTAGGCCGAAATCTTATAGAAGAAGAGAAAGTAACAAGAGCTCTACTGAAGAATAAACTAGACACCACCTCTTACTTATGTCTTACTGCAGATATTTGGTCAACTCGTCACCGTGTTTTTTGGGGCGTTAGAGTTCATTGGGTATGTTAAGATTTTGCTATTTAGGAAATATGAAGTTAAAAATGTTTTTACAGTTAGGGAGTTATCGGCTTTTTGCTGAAAGCAGATCTATTTGTTGGTGGAATTTATTTCGATTATATTAATATGTAAAAATTATGGAAACATTTATAAGACAAACATTGGACTGTTATTGCATTTTTTTCAGCTTAAGGAAGCTGCTATTGTCCGTTACAGTGGAGTATTGGCATGCTGTCGCTTCAAAGGAGAACATAACTGCATCAAGATTGCTGAACATATGGAGAATATCACCAATGAATACGATATCCCCTTGGAGAAAATCACGAGTACCCTCCCTCCCTGATAACGGCTTTAATTTTGTTAAAGCGTTAAAGGAATTTGCATTAACTGCTGCTAATGTATCCATATATTCAGAAGATGGAATCCAGGTAGGTGAAGAAGTTCAGGGTGAGGACGAGCTAGAGGATAGTTTCTTAATGAGAAGTGCCTTATATCAGAAAGAAGGCCTTTCGTCTCACCCATTCAGCTTCAGCCTACCCAAGCATGTGCGCTTTGCTTCACACATACATAGTTTCATTGCCCAAACTGATGCAAAACAGGCACTAAAAATATCTTTTGCAAATATCAATCATGCTTCGATGAGGAAATGCTCAGCATTATGAAACAAATCGGTCGTCCAAAATCAGAAGAGATTTTTCAAACTATTTTAAACTGCTCATTAAAGGTGCCTTGCATTGCAAGGTGGAACTCTCTGTTTGATGCATTGTCATTACTTTTAAAATACAAAGACAAATTACATCAACTTATGACGTCCCTTGAACTTCCAGTTTTCAGAAGTCGCGAAATTGAATATCTTGGGGAATATGTCTTAGTTTTGGCTCCTAGTGCAGTGGTATTTGAGTGCCTACAGGGAGAACAAAACTTTTTTATGGAGAATTGCTTCTTACCTTGCTCACTGTGGGGAAAAAGCTGAAGAGCCTTCAGTTAAGTTCTCTGAAATTTTGCCAACCTCTTCTAAGTGCAGTCACTAAGGGCGTGGTAAAGCGCTACCAATCTTATTTGACCTCGGCAAATGAAGCAAGCGTTACATATGCCATTATTGCATTGACAAGCCATCCATTCTTCAAACTCCGCTGGTTAGATATTAGTATTTCATGGGACAGTTGAAGCCACCAAGACTCTGTTAAAAATATTATGATTCAAGTGATTGAGAATTTAGCAGTGGGACCCAAAGCGGAATCATCTAGTGGTTTTTCGGACAGTGACGATTATTTTGTATTTCCAGAAAAATTCTAAATTTCAACTAGCACGAAAACTAGGTAATACAGATAAAAACTGGTTTTCATTTGAAATCATTGTTAAAACAATAGTTCGAATCAGTTGAAATGTTTCACGCAACAAAATTGAACAAAAAATATTCCCTCGTGTATGACATCCATCATTGAAAACCAGACATTTCTTGGGAATTTGAGCTTTTCCGCATGTTCTCCGGTACGAAAACTTTGAATGCATAGGTTGCAATATATGTTTACTTTTTCTAGAAACCAATTAAGCCTTGCGTCTATTGTTTTCACGTCTTAAAATTTGTGGAAGGAAATTTATCGTCTACATTAGTTGCAAGTATTCACTTATGAATCATTATCGGGTCGAGCTAAAACAATAAAATTATATTCAATGGAAATACACCAATAATGGGATCAAATATTTTTTTTCCGAATATTGTCATAAATAGTCAGGATGAGTTCCAAATTTATATTTTTGAATTTGGTAGAATTTAAAAAAATTTACAACATTTTAGAAATTACTGAATCTTATTCAGCATCCCGCGGTATTATCGACATTATTGCAATAGATGCGAGAGCATCAGAGATGAGACTGGGAAAGTAATTTGTCAGCAAAATGGAGCTTTAAGAGTATATGGGGAAATAATTTGTTGAGCTGTATTTTAAGCGGGCATGAAAAAAAATTAAGAAAAAAATTAAGCGTGAAAGTAATTGTTAGAGCAGAAAAAAATATATAATGGGAACCACTTAAGGAAGAGGATATTATCATTGTCGTGGTATAGCAATTATATATATATATATATATATATATATATATATATATATATATATATATATATATATATATATAAGAAAGAGATATTTGACGCGAATGAGCAATGAGACAAGAAACAGGAGTTTTTTAGAGGTAAGAGAAAGGGACATTAGAAGAAGACTAGAATCATAGAGAGCAGAGGGCGGCACAATTAAGGCAATCCTTTACCGAGAAGACAGAGATAACGCCAGGGGAAAAAAGTTTGAAATTCCTGGCCGGGACACTAACCCGGGTCTGTTGATTGCCGGTCAGATGCTCTACCGCTGAGCTACCAGGCACAGTGACTCTAATTCGCCCAAAGCGTTACCCCATCAAACCCAGTATCTCTCTAAGCTAGGAACCTCCAAGGAATTTTTATACCACATCTTCTTACCCGCTCACAATTTAAAGGCTCATCCCCTATGTCACATACAAAGAAGAAGGAGCAAATGCAAGTTCTGCGAGTGATAACAACCACCACAGGGCTTTCGCCATATTTATTTTCTGCCTTTCAAAACAATTTTGAAGACAGAAATAAAGGTGCAGAAACCTTGCATTGCAGACTATATTACAATATAGTACAAGAAAGAGATATTTGACGCGAATGAGCAATGAGACAAGTAACAGGAGTTTTTTAGAGGTAAGAGAAAGGGACATTAGAAGAAGACTAGAATCATAGAAAGCAGAGGGCAGCACAATGAAGGCAATCCTTTGCCGAGAAGACAGAGATAACGCCAGGGGAAAAAAGTTTGAAATTCAAAATTGTTTTGAAAGGCAGAAAATAAATATGGCGAAAGCCCTGTGGTGGTTGTTATCACCCGCAGAACTTGCATTTGCTCCTTCTTCTATATATATATATATATATATATATATATATATATATATATATATATATATATATATATATATACAAATACACTGATGTGCTTGGCCAACCAATTAGCCGAAGGAGTTAATTAGAAGGGGGTGTGAACCATGCCCAGTACGTGGGTTTTAACTCTTAAAGTAAGCGAGTGCAGATTGACCTTAAATACTGAGCTACGGCTGAGTGCAGTTCAGGTTATTTAAAGAGCACGACGAAAATAATATTTAATAACATAAAAAGGAGATATTAAATATCTACAAAATTGGGTTTAAATGAAAATATTAGGTCAGATGAAAAACGACACTCGGTGTCGGTCGAAGGGACAAGTCAAAAGGGATTATAGCGTGTTAATGACCTGACTCGGAACGGAGTCTTTAATTTAAAGTGGCCACGTTAAGCCGAAATACAAACACATTATCAATATAGGGAGACCGGATTATAAGATTTTCGGGCGAAGGCGCCTTGCAATGCTGAAGCTCGAAGCAACGAAGGTTAAAGCCAATTTGGGAAGCGAGGAATTTCGAAAATATACGATTACCTCAGGGTTTTTATGCAAGGAGTACTTAGGCAAATCCCCGAAAGAACAGCCGTTGCAGGGAGCTTGCCAATCGTCTGCGGCAGAGTCCAATGGGGGGGAAAGTTCTAGCCTTTGGTGCTCGAATAATCAAAGGGGGAGCCGAATCGAGAATCGTGCCGTGTCTTCGTCTGTAGGACGAGCGATACTAACTCGATCCAGCCAAACGTTGGGTTAAATAGCGGTTGCTGAGGCGGATAAATAGCCTCAGGCGACGGCGCGCTCTGCTTAGATAGACATGGAGCTTGGGGAATAGCCGGCTTCTAGCCGATGAATTTGAGATAAGAAGGCCTATAGAGGCTTC
Organism: Ceratothoa steindachneri; assembly: GCA_963969495.1. Classification (NCBI taxonomy): domain Eukaryota; kingdom Metazoa; phylum Arthropoda; class Malacostraca; order Isopoda; family Cymothoidae; genus Ceratothoa; species Ceratothoa steindachneri. The sequence goes on along the minus strand of OZ018323.1, from coordinate 134,569,544 downwards.
CAGCCGAGGAATTCAAGATAAAAAGGCCTATATAATATTCTTTGCGAGTTCTTTCTCGCTTCGAGGGTAGGGGTTTGAGAGGTCAATTCGCCTCAAGCGCAAGGGATAGGTCTCCTCGAGTAAACACAGCTGTGGTCAATAAAGCCGGGTTGACCCGATTCCTGCCTCGTTCAACCTTGATCTTAACGCTTTTTGTTTCAACTTTTAGGCCACGTGTAATTCTGAGGGTCCGAGGTGTACCTCGAAGCTCTATTCTTCCACATCTTCTCCCTTCCGGAAGATGGCGCTTTTCTACGTTGGGGGGAGAAAAGGGGCATCAAAAGAGAATGAATGACTGAAAAAAGAGGCGCTTTCCACGCAGACATTCAAAGTGGTACAATTTAAAAGGAAATCCTGACCTGAGTCGAACAGGTGTACACAGCTAAGATCAACTGACCCCAGTATATGTATGCAAAAAAAGAAAGAAGGTAATTTATTTAAATCGTTACATTGACCATGAGAGAAATAAAAAAAAATAAAGTAGCTGACATTCACAGTTAATTTTTAATTATAGGCTCACTAGTTTTGGTTAATTAATGAACAAAAAATATCATATACGAATCACAGAACAAAAAAGACGATATACATACATCATAAAATAAAAAAATAATTAACAATATTATATACAGATAAATGAAAAATTAACCGGAAATCTACTAATGGAAATATATACACAGTGGAACATTTGGCATCAAAAGAGTACACAATGAAATATACAGAAAATGTTTGCATTACAAAGACGGGATTTTTCCTTTTTTTTAAACCTACAATCTACATGCGCGATAAAAATAAACACAATAAAGTCAATGGGGCTGTTTCCTAATATACATTTAACAGGGTTAGTGCCCAAGGGGTTACGTCTGAGACTATACGCTAAGCAATTTTCTGACCCCTTAATATACAATATTTAGAACTGGTATTCCTGTAGGAGTAAGCTCTAGCGCATGATGCGTCCGTTATTATTCTTCACATTACAGTGTTTCCCAAGAAGGCGGTGGTCCGTCTTGATTACGAACTCCTTCTCTACCAGATACATTTTAAACTTCTATACATCCAATACTATAGAGAGGGATTTCCGTTCTATGACTGCATAATTCTTTTCGGGCGGTAATAACTTGCGGCTCGTGTAAGCCACATGGTAGCTTAGACCATCGTCTCCATACTGCAGAAGCCCGCAATCTATCCCCTCATTACTCCCATCCGTCTGGATTCCGAACGGCTTACTGGGATTGGGCAACCTAAGGATGGGGGAGGGTGCGAATTTGCCTTTTAACTGGTGGAATTTGGAAGTGGCCTTTGGATTCCAAATGATGCTATCCGAAGACCTCTTCTGGAGGAACTGACATAAACAAGAGGCAAGGGACGCGAAATTGTGGATGAATCATGTGTAAAACGAGGCAGATCACATGAAGGATCTAAGCTGTTTTTTATTACACAGGAGAGGCATATCGACTATAGCCCTGACCTTGTCCTCTTGTGGCTCAAGTTGGTTAGTCAGGATGTGGAAACCAAGATATTTAATTGTATCATAGGCGAAGTGGCAGTTGCTGGGACCAATTGTGAGACCAACAATGCTTGGAGGGAGACCAAGTGCCAGTCTCAATCACCTGTGGCAACGTATATGTTATCAAAATAGAAAGTGACATTTGACAACCCGTCTAGGATTCTGCGCTCCATTCTATTATAATTACTGCAGACTGTTACTAAGCCAAAGGAGAGTCGACGGAACTGCATTATGCCTTTATCGGTTAGAAACGCTGTATATGTTTTTCGCTCTTTCTAAGAGGGATCTGATAATATGCCTTGCAAAGATCTAACTCGATGATAAATTTCGCTTGTTCGAAAAGTGGTAGGTTCTGGTCATTAGGGGAATTGGTTCAGTATCAAAGACAATCACGGAATTAAGCTTGCGAAAATCGACGCACATACGGTACGTATTATCAAACTACCGTACCAACACTATAGGGGAGTAATAACTTGAATTGGAGGGCTCGAAGATGTTAAACTTAAGCAAGTTTTCAACCTCGGAGTTAAATGCATCGAACGAATGGGTTCTTGAGTGGTAAGCGTAATGTCGTGCTCAAATTGTGTGGCACAACTGGGGATTTCTGATATTACGTCTCCTAACCTATTTAACAGCTTCTGCAGCTGACTATTTTGTCCATGAGTTAGCCGCGGGTCAACATTTAGTCAAGTGGGTGGTAATTCAGGTGCGTCAGGCAAGGTAAGGGGAGAAGATAATCCTTATCCTGCTGCACGCTCTACTGTAGGTGTTTTGAAGAGGTAGGCAACAGGTCCTCTAGTCTCAAGAAAGGGGAAGGGGCCCTTCCACTGGCTAAGAAGCTTATTGCTCTCGGTAAGTAGCAGCAACAAAACTTCGTCACCGGGCTTGAACCTTCTCTCCTTCTATTTGACATCGAAGTATGTCCTGTACTTTTCTAAATTAAGATCCGCAGTAAATATGCGTATGAAGACTGAATTTTCTTATCAAACTTTGAATTAAATAATAATTCGTTGAGAATGCTAAGGGGCCCGCGCACATACGCCTGTAGAGTAACTCGAAGGGGGCAAATCCCAGTGTACGGTGGGAATCTCCCTGTAGGAAAATAGTGCCACCGGCAAATAGCGATGCCAGTCCCGAGGTTGTCAACGCATAACATCTTCAAGATAGATTTAAGGGTCCCATTCAATTTTTCGCAAATTCCATTTGCGAAGGAGTGAAACGGGATGGTAAAAAAGGTTTTACCGTCAAAAGCTTCTCAACATACTCCATTAACTTTGAAGTAAATTGTCTACCTAAGGGCGGGCAATACCTCCTTCGGTATGCGTGACCCTAGAGAAAATGGATATAAGGGCCTCGGCACAGGTGACGCTGTCAATTCACTTTAAGTGCACTGCTTTGGGGAATCGAGTACAAAGTCCACGAGCATGAGGTCATAGCTATGGCCACTGGAAGGGGTGAATGTAATCAAAGGTCACGCGAAAAGAGGTCGGAAAGATTGGTCCCTTCTTAAGAGGGGCAGGCTTGGTGCGCCCTTTTGACGTAGTTTTCTGGCAAATATCACAGAATTGGTCGTAATCCAAAATATCAACGGCAGCACCTAGGCAAAAGAAATAACGATAAATCCTCTACGCATTCTTTTTAGGACTAAACTGGCCAGAAAGCACACTATAATGGGCGATTTCAAGGACGAGCAGACGTCTGAGCGTGGGACACAGCGAATGATCCTCGGGGTTATTGCCATCCGAGCAAGTGCGGTACAAAAGGCCTTCTTTCACAAGGTAAAAAAACCGTTTTGTGGCCCCGAGCTTTTTCTCACTGGGAAAGGAAGGTCTCGCACTCTTTCTGGTCTCGAGTGACTTCTTTGTTTATGAAGCCGCTGAAATCAGAGTCGCAGGGGGCTTCAAGAGGAGCTGGCGTCTGAGATTCCTTCGTTGCCTGGGCTCGCGTAACAACACTCTGTTCCACAGGGTTGGAGGAGACTTGGGGATAATGTCCGACCAAAACCGAACAAAATTCATTAGGAGCTGAAACCACTTCAGCCCAGACGGTAAAATACCGGCATTCCAGGTGGCAATTCACAATGAGGACGCAGTTCGCGCGTCCAAGGTAGTCATGGACTAACGCAAACTTTTTGTAGTCAGGGACCATTGGAGGAAAAAATTCATTGGACAACACGATACAAGTGCACCCTGTGACGCGAACGAGAATGGAAACTCGGTAGCCATTCACGGCTCCATTTTCGAATTTTAAACCTCTTGGCGAGCTTTTGTCAAAAAGGAAATGGATCCGATATCTGGGGGAGCTGGAAGACAAAAGAGAATCGGGTGTTTTAGGTTGAGATGATAGGGGATCGGGAGCGGCGCTCTCTTGGTGAACCTTATGAACGGAGTTATACCGGAGCTAAGAGTTCTGGGGGCACTTCGTAAGTACGTGTCCTTCTATTCCGCACGTAAACAAACTAAGGCTATCCTGGGAAAGTACGACGGAGGGGGATTGGTAATGAGACTTTAATATCTCTTGATTCTGATGGAGAAAAACTCCTGGGTCTAGAGGGACCCGATACCTTGACACATTTATGGGAGTTACGAGGTGGAAACCGTGGATTACTCCTTTTGGACTTAGGGGATGAAGGGGAAGACTTTTTATTGTTATTCGGGTATAAATTATTGCTTGCTGCCTAGAAATCCGCCTCTTCAATGCATTCTTTAAAGGTGTAGCATCTACGGTCCTTCACGAGTGCGCGAATTTTTAGAGGGAACGAAGCCAATAACTGGTTTTTCAGAACAAAATCGACTAAGGACTCATAATGTTGGGCGATCTTGGAAGCGTCCAACCAAAAATTAAAATTTCACTGGAGGGTGTAACCAAAGTGACGGAAGGTCTGCCTTGGTTGAATTTGAGCATGACGAAATTTAGAACGGTAAAAGTCAGGGGTCATGTTATATGGCGCCTAAAGATCAGATTCGAAGGTGGAATAGTCAATCGTGGCTTCAGACGAACGAAAAATCAAAATGTTGCGGAGCTGTAAACTGAGAAGGTAGAGGAGTTTGGCGACACCGTCTGCCTCGATGTCCCAATGATTGACTTCGAAGATCTTCTTGAAGTGGGCGAGTTAAGATCCAAAGTCCTCACCTTCCTTGATCATGGGGAGCTTGACTGACGCGGACTGGGGGGCTTCCATAAGCGAATTAATGGAGACAGTTTCAATCTCGGAGCAATTTAGTTACAGTTCGTACTGTCGGACTCTCTTTCAGTCTTCACTCTCTCGAATTTCTCTTTCTCTCTTCTCTGCTCTTTTTCTCTCTTCTTCTTCCTGAGCTCTTTTCTCGGCTCTCTCATTCCTTTCCTCTTCTTGTATATAAAAAAAATCTTTTCCCGTTAATCCAAGGGATCCTCCTTTTAATTTAAATCTCTAGAAAGAGGACATCTTGTGAAACGGGGTTAAAGACCTGGATGAACGCGAAATACGCACACGAAAAGAATATGCCCTAATTAAATACGGGGAGCCTGCTTTGCTAAATAAATCGCAGAATACTTAAAATGCACAATAGTCAAAATTGACCCTTCACTAACCGGGGTAAGAAGCGCTATGAACGGTACAAACCCGCTTGGGGATTAAAATGACCAAAGGAAAAACTCAGTCTCCAACAATTTTACCTAAGGAGCGTTCACAGTCTAAATACACACGCACAAAAATAAATATGGAAGGGTTGTTCAACCAATCCTTAAATAATTTGAACGATACTCAGTCTTGGAAAATACAACTAAATAGAAGGAACTTTTTAAAAGACATCTCTAAAGACCTTTTAAAAACCCTGCTGAACCTCACACCAGTTTTTATAATATATATATATATATATATATATATATATATATATATATATATATATATATATATATTATATATATATATATATATATATATATATATATATATATATATATATATATATATATATGTATATATATATATATATACACTGATGGGCTTAGTCGACCAGTTTGCGAGAGGAGTTAATGCGAGTTAATGCGAAGCGAGTGCAGATTGTCATTAAATACTGAGCAATGTCTGAGTGCAGTTCAGGTTCTTTAAAGAGCGCGACAAAAATAATATTTAATAACATAAAATGGAAATATTAAATATCTACAAAAGTGCGTTTAAATGAAAATATTTGGTCAGATGAAAAACGACAGTCGGTGTCGGTCGAAGTGACAAGTCAATGAGATTATAACGGGTTAATGACCTGACTCGGAACATAGACTTTAAAGGGGGCACGTTAAGGGGATACCACATTTAATTTTGAACTTTATACTACGTTAGATTATCATGATTATATGAAATTAAAGATGAATAAAAGCCCTTTTATTCGTACCAAAACATAATAACTTACGGCACCGTTTTTGAGATACAGGGGGTTCTATAAATGGCTATAGAATTACTAAAAATTAAGCAATTAAACTCACTTTACGACCAAAATATGTACATATGATTTAGTTATGATTTGAAATCAGTTTTATTTAGTTCCATTAAAATTTATGCTAATAGTGGACTAAAAAATATATTTTGGGGACAAGGTCAACTAAAAGCTTAGTTCTCAATTGGAGGGAGGGGGAGGGGGTGTTAGGTGAATAGTAGGGATGTTCTAAATGCTCTAGAATTTAGTTTAATATATATTCGAATGGTAATAAAAATATAAACCTGTTCTTAGGCGCCGGGTTTTTTTTAAATTGCATGGCATACTTTTGCGTTTTGTTTACAAATCAACTTTAAAAATCTATGGAGAATATCCACGAATGTAGAAATATTTTCATTATCATAATTTTCACTATGTTTTATTCATGTTGCTAAAACAAAATATACACTATAAAAAGTGCATACAATCTACAATAAAATGATATAAAAATCAATGGTGTAGTTTTTTTTTCACAAATGAACTTTAAATATATAAGAACAATTGTCCGCATATCTATACAATTTTGAATTTATCTCAATTTTCACTATGTTCTAGTCCTGTTGCTAAAAAAATAATTATAAAATAAAAAAGTGAAAAAAATTTGAAATAAAATGATATACAAAACTAAAAAATGGGAATTTCGAACAAAACAACATAATACGTAACTCAAGAAGAAATGTGGTATCTCCTTAAGTCGAAATACAAACAAATATTATTAATATGGGAAGACCGGATTTTACTAAGATCCGCGGGCGACGGCGGCTTGCAATGCTAAATCTTGAAGTGACGAAGGCAAAAGGGAATTCGAGAGGTGAAAATTGTAAAAATATAGGTTTTACCTCAGGGTAAAACCACGAAAGAATGGCCGTTGCAGGGAGCTTTCTAATCGTTTAGGGTAAAGTCCAATGGGAAGAGAGTTCTAGCCTTCGGTCCGCAAATAAACCAAAGGGGAGCCAAAGGCCAAACCTTGAGTTAAATAGGGGTTGACGATGCAGAGAAATAGCCAAGCTACGGCGGGCTCTCCTTAGGCAAATGTGGAGCTCGGAGAATAGCCGGGCTTCGTCCGAGGAATTCGAGATAAGGAGGTCTATAGAATATTCTACCGAATTCTTTCTCGCTTTAAAGGTAGGGGATTGAGATATCAACTCCCCTCAAGTCCGGGGTATAGTTCTTCTAAACTAAACACAGCTGTGCTCAATAAAATCGCGTTGGCCCGATTCCTGCCTCGGTGCTGCAAGGGTGACTTCTGTAAAAACTTAAAACGCAAGGGATTAAAGGCAACTTCTAGAGTAGATTTAAAATTGGCATATAAATTGTAAACAGTTTTTTAGGGAGGACTTTTTTCTAGTAGATGTCTGTGAATCTTGGCGTTCCACATGGTTGAGTATTGGGTCATGTAGTCTTTATTATTTATATAGACGATCTAGAATGTTCTTTTTTGAGTAAGGTAGCTCAAAAAGGATTAATCTTGTTTCCTAACAATTTTCCTCATCTTTCTAATTTATTTTTTATAAGAAAAATGGTCAAAAGTCAAAATAATGGAAGTGTATAAAACGGGTTATACTTAAAAGTAAGCAAAATTTTTACAAAGTGACAAAGTTAACAGAAATATTTTTGGAATTTACTCCAAACGATCATTCGCTTGTAAACTTAACACGATTAAGTCCCTCCTCTTATCCTTTAATCAATTGAATAATAAAATCTTGGAATTTTTTTTTTAGTTCTATGATATATGTACATACATAGATCAACTCGATGAATCGTTAATCTATAATGAGCTGTCTTGTCTGATTATATGGAATTTGGAAAAATATCGCAACTGAGCACCCTTCCCAGGGAGGGAAATACAACTTTGCTCAATTATTAAACTGCTAATCGTAATGGTGTTATGCCCTAGGCCTACTTGGGGCGAGATGGGAGGGGAGGAGCACCTTTTAGAAGTGTGGAATCAGAGGGGAGGCGTGCTCGATATTCTTCTCACCAGACTGGTGTGGTTGGGTGGAGACTTTTTTCGCAATTACACATATTCAAAGGCAGAGCGTCAAAAGACGTTATTGAAAAAGCAAACGTGTGTTTCCTTCGGCGTCCAAAATCGGATCTCATTGTTGTTTCCGTTTCCTTTAGTATCTTTTCTCACCTTTTCCAATTAACCCCTCCCTTAATACAAATAGGTGTTTATGCAAAATTTATAAGCTTCTATAATTTGTAGGAGTGTAACCTTATACTGTCAAATAATTGTCGTTGCATGAAATTTGGCTCCCCTGCATAACCTACCATATATATCAAATCACTGGCAAACTGCAACGTGCAGCCTCTTTTCAAATACTTTTTCTTATTAAATAATAAATTTAAATGCTCCAATCTTCAAATCATCTTTATCCCTTTTTAAAAATTACGAAAAAAACATAACGAGAAAATTTGTCAATGCAGTTCTCTAAAAGTTTTTCTGCAAAAGCATTTAAACTTTCAAAAACAATCATTCAGAGTTTGCAGCTTAATTTAAGCCCCCTTATTAACGACTAAAGACTAGCCCCCATTTCTTAGACGGAGGTCGATACTATCATATTCACAGATATGTTTTATATTGTCATGTTATTCTCCTTGCTCTTATTTGCTACTTAAGGTCTCGTATGCGAGCAATAGTTTAATTCTCCGGCAACAAGATCTTTCGCATTCTGATCAAAGGGAAAGTTTGAATTAAATTCCCATTAGCTTCCTTTAGTTGGAATCGTATAATAATAATATTGAATATTATTTATATTATTTATTGATTATATATACATATTTTTTAATCAATGATGCTGTCTATATATGTATGTACTTTTAAATCTCCTAAGTTGGTTGATTGCTTCTCTGTAATTGAATACAACAAAAACAGCTCAAAAATAGTGCAAGTATGTAGTATCGCAGACTAGATACCGAATAATAACCCCCACGTAAGTAATTGTAAGGCAAAATCAGTGTATTTACGTACGCACATATGCCTGTTTTCATATGTGTTCTCACATGGTTTTACATAAACTGAAATGTTTAAAAAAAAACAACGCGATCAGATCAAAAGGGCGCTGCAGCGTGTGGCGCGAGTTCCTTACTTTCTTTATCACTTATTCCTTTATATAAGTGTTCCAAAACAATCATTACATTTTTTAAATAATTAGAACAGGTGAATCTAGTAATAAATCCAGAAGAGGTAAAATATACAACATCGACCTAATAAATAGTTTAATTTGCTTTAAACAGATAAGTGTTCGAAATGTCGACTATTAATGAATCAATGCGCTCTATAGACCAGTGAGTAAAAGACTTAAAATAATTGTAATAATATTCCAAGACGCTTCTTTAAATGTGCTTTTCATTTGTTCAAGAGATAGAGTGCTTCTCTCGAATAGGTCAATTTTCAAATGACCCCCCAAAGAATGCAAGTGGGTTCAATTCCGTTGAGATGGTGCATACTTGATCATAATTCGGCATCCGATCAACCGATTATGAACATTATAATCCAGGTTGTTTCCGACAACTTGAGGGTAATGAGAAGATACTCCTCAGGTTAAAAGTAAGTGTCCTCATCTCCATATAACTATTAACATCACTCAGAAGAAGAAAAGTGAACGAATAAAGAAAGCAGGAAGGACAAAAGAACAAAGAGAAGCATAAAAATGAAGGAATAACGAAAAGAGTCAGAAAAATAAAAGTGAAGAATACATCCATTAGAAGAAATATGAAAATACAATACTGCCTCGGTGCTGTAATATTTATTTATTATGAAAAAAAAACGTACTAAACACGAGAAATACTTATATTTTTCAGTAAAATTGATACTGCAAGACCTAAAGACATAATATTTCGGTAAAGTGACTAGTACCGACCATAAATAGTTATATTTTTTGGTAAAATAAATACTATAATCAGTAAATGCGAATATTTATTTAGTAGAATACTTACTACGCACCGTGATCACTTAAATTTCAATGTAAAAAAACACTGTACTGGAAAGATCCCAGTATTTTTAAGTACGCCGTGTACTACTAACTATAAATAGTTATAATTTTCCTGTACACTAAATAATACAAAGTGAAAATACAAAAGAAAGAAGCAAATAAGAGAACAGTCGAAAAAGAAAATGGAATGGATAAAAAGTTCAAAGATGGAAAGAAAACAAACTTTATGATAGAGAAATTACAAGATTAAACTTGATAAAGATTGTAAAAGATAAAAAAGCGGGAGAGAGGTAGAGGGAGATGAAAAGAGGGACAAGGAGAAGAAGATGGTATGTTAGAATCTGTGAGAGAGTATGTGCGAATGTAAGAGACCATGAGCGTGTGTGAGAGAGAGTGAGTGCATGTGCGACTTTGTGAGAGTGTCACAAGGAGCAACAAGGAAAAGTAGTACTTCCAGGGACATTACTGACCATAGCGTGGGGGCCCAATTTTTGGAAGGCCCCAACCTATAGCGTAGGAGAAAGCAAAGCATAGATGAAGGCTCTCACCACCCAACTCCACAACCGGCTTTTCGTGCCAAAGATGGAAATTTATTACTGAATGTTGTGTTTAAAAGAACACAATCAGGATTTTTTTATAGAAAAGTTGAAACCTATCTAATTGCCTCTAATCTATAATCTATACCAAGGTGGTACCATCTAGGACAAGGTGTGTTTATCTCGTCTAGACGAGATTTGAACTGTTCACCACTTGTGGCGGTAGACACTTCCACGTTCCGCAGATTTTTTACAAGAAGAAGTCGCCGTAATTGGTAGTATGGAACTGTGGTAACCCCAGTTTGTAACCGTGGTTACGTGTACCATTTGCGTTCAACATGAACAGACTCCTGTGATCTACATTTTAAATTCCTCTTATTATCTTAAAAGTTGGAATCAGCTGGCCTCTTAACCAGCTTGTCTCAATGGAAAACATTCCCAGTTCTCGTGGCCTATGCTGATAACTTTTATGTCTAAGAGAAGGGATAAATTTTGAGATCTGGCCTATACCCTTTCCACCCATTCAATGTCTTTCTTCAGGATTGGGGACTATAATTCTAAGGCGTATTCAAGGTGGGATCAAACCTGCTGTGTGTTAGTTTATCGAAGGCTTTGTGAAAGTCCGTGTATAAGATATCTACAGCTCGACTACGGTCATACTCACTCAAAATAATGTGGAAAAATTCTAGTAGATTACTAAGACATGAACAGTTCTTGCAAAATCCGATCTGGAAATGCAAGTTCGGGTTGTGCGACTCTAAGTGCTACACTAAACGGTCTGAAATTATTCCCTCTATCAGTTTGTCTACGATGTATATCAGACTAATAGGCCAGTAATTAAGCAGGTAGTCGCGGTCCCCCTTCTTATAGATGGGAGTTACGTTTTATATTCTCCAATCTTCGGGCACCTCTCAAGTTTTGAAAGATTTGTTAAAAATGGTGATGAGGTGTGGAGTGACCTATATACTAACTTTTAATAGGACTCTAGGAAGGAAGTCACCCGCATCTGGAAACTTCATGGGTTAAGGTTTCGTAATCTGGCTACTACTTCGTTTCTATCTAAAACTATTTCGCATATGTTTTCTACTCCTTCGACATGAACCGCCGGCCTCGGAACTGGACTTTCCACTTCATACATTAGTACAGAGTCTAAGTAGTCATATAACACGTTAGCCATGTCTGGTTCTGGCTTCCGTAACACGTCATACAAGGAAAACTTTTCCGAAGTCTCTTTAAAGAGACTTTGCTATGCGCAACAGTGCCTTAACTTGCCTACACTTTTTCTTGTATTCAAGAAGACTTTCTTCCTTACGGCTGGCTTTCTATTTGTTCTAAGAAGTTTTCCAGTTCCTTATCGCTGCGGCGATGCAACCATTGAACCATTTCTGTTGGAGAGGCTTGCTGCTCATCCTCCTGCTGGAGACAAAGTTTTTTTAAACGCCAGCAATTTATCCAAGGCTCCTTCTCTTGTTACAGGTTCAAACCAAGCTATCGCATACCTACGAAGTTTGTGATTTGTAAGTCACATTTGAAGGTAGTGTTCCCTAAAAGTTTTATGTGTTCTTTGTAACGTAAGGGCGATAGGAAACAAGTGGGACTAACTTGTGGCGATATTGGCTTCCGATAACCGAATAGATAATGTGGCCATAGTAGAAACGTTGATCCAGACTGACAATAGAGATTTCGAGGATGAGTTTGCGATCACCGGTTATACAATGTTACACCGTGACCGAACTTGTCGAAAGAGTAGCGGAGATATGGTATACGTCAAGAACGGTTTCCCCGTTGTAGAATGCAGGGTGAGATAAAGGTCACGAAATTTTAGGGCTAGATATAGATCTTACCATTTCCTCTTATTGAATATTGGTGTTGTACAGGCGGCAAAGACAGTCAGAAGAGTCAGACTCAAGCCTGCACCTGAAGCTCACTGACCTAATAAAGATTCGCATGATTTGGTCATTGGTGACTTCAACTGCAGTGAGACTAACTGGAGGAACTGGTCAGGAGATGCTGAAGGGAGGGGACTGATTAAGTTCGCTCAAGCTAACTTCCTGAAAAACAGTGGGTCGAGGAGCCAACAAGGGGTGAGAAAAAGTTAGACTTGGTGTTTACTACCGAGAACATAGTATCTATATCGTGGCATAAGAATTATACATAAATATATATATATATATATATATATATATATATATATATATATATATATATATATATATGTACAAGAAAGAGAAATTGGACGCGAATGAGCAATGAGATAAAAAACAGAAGTTTTTTAGAGGTAAGAGAAAGGGACATTAGATGAAGACTAGAATCAAAGAGAGCAGAGGGCGGCAAATGAAAGCAATCCTTTACCGAGAAGACAAAGATAACGCCAGGGAAAAAAAAGTTTGAAATTATTTCTTGTACTATATTGTACTATAGTCTGCAATGCAAGGTTTCTGGACCTTTATTTCTGACTTCAAAATTGTTTTGAAAGGCAGAAAATAAATATGGCAAAGCCCTGTGGTGGTTGTTATCACCCGCAGAACTTGCATTTGCTCCTTCTTCTATATATATATATATATATATATATATATATATATATATATATATATATATATATATATATATATGAATCCATTAAACCACATTGGAAGAGAAAACGGAATAATTTTTCCTCGCAGTAATATTTTTATTACCTTTTTCGAAAAAATCTGTGAGGGAAGCGATTCGAGCCAGGCACACTGAGGCAGTGAGCACCGCTTTGATCACAATTAAAAGTATGCCGTTAGTACATTATGCTACGGATTTTTTCAAAAAAAGTTAATAAAAATATTACTGCAAGAAAAATTATTCCGTTTTCTCTTTCAATCTGGTTTAATGGATTCATTTTCCTCATTCGCTCGCGCTACTTTGATATATATATATATATATATATATATATATATATATATATATATATATATATATATATATAATGCAGGTATGTACTATTGAAATCCACAGCTGTGGCAGCGTTATTAATTTTAACTTGTATTTTCTTAATACTTCTTACGAGGTTTTTAACGGAATCTTCGAGGCGAAAAAAAGTCCGCGAATGACATTCTTTATTCCTAGACGTTTTTCGGCCATGTTATGTCATCTTCAGAGAATGAACAGAAATAGAATTATTTACATATTGCTACATTATATATAGTATTTCTATGCGAACATAAGTATTACAAAAATTAGTCAATCATTGCGCGGGAAATTTAAGGGGAATCTATGCGCTACACGAAACATATAAAATTGGAAGGCTCAGATTGATATCAGCCACCCAGGCGCCCACAATTACTAGTACAAAATTACTAAACTGAGTCGGAAGACAACTTAACACGCTTATCAATAAACGTATACTGCAAAGACTGGAACCCAATTTCCCTACATACTTACGAAGATAACACGTAAAACAAACGGACATCTGCCTGGATAACTTCAATCTGCCCTTTAACTATTTTATGGAACCAGTGCATGTTCCTTGCAGTTACCAAAGAGCGGATTGAGATAAGTACAAAGAGTTGCTTCAGAGGTACGTGCCTAGTCCGCTCGGTGAAGCCCCTCTAGAGGAAATCAACGGGGAGTTTGATAGGATGAGAAAAGAAATTAAAAAAGCAGAGAAGGGGGCCGTCCCTATTAACTCGTTCTAAAACATTAAACAATTTGGGTGGACACCAAAAATGGTGGCTTTGAGCGAGGAGATCGGCCGGGCGGCAGAAAATATAAGAAGATTCGGAACATCAAGTGAAGTATACAACGCACTCATGAGACAGAAAAGAGAATTAATAGCTCTAATTTATGAAAAACAGAAAGAGAAATGAGATCAGCACATCGTGAAAATAAATATGGCAACATCACCTAGTGTATTTTGGAAATGTATCAACAGATTAAAGACACAAATATTAAGGGATAAAATGAAAATTAAGGATGCACGCAACAATATTTTAGAAGATGAAGAAGAAATACAGGCATTATTTAGAGAGCACTGGAGAAATGTATTCAAAATTAGCGAAGAAGAGAACGAGGACTATGACATTAAATTAGAACATCAGATCGTGGACGAACTCAATGGAGATATCGAAAGGGCATACCCTTTCCACTTTGTCGAAAAAAGGAGAAATAACAACGACGAAATAGACGCAATCATTACATTGAGGAATTAAAAGAAACGATAAAGAACTTCTGCCAGAGAGCCCCAGGCAGATCGGGACTCATCAGATTAAATTACCTCGAAGCCCCCCCGAACATACGGGAGGAAGTAAGAAACGTCTTCAATGTGTGCTTGAACACGGGATACTTTCCTGAAGAACTTAAAGTGGTGAAGATATTCATACCCAAGGCGGAAAACTCCTAGATGAAGTGGGTAGCTACCGCCCCGTCTCACTACTAGACTTCCTCGGTAAGGTATTAGAAAAATTAATTAATAACAGACTGTCAAAATACCTCGATGATAATAGCCGGAGAAACAGCTGCCAATTGAGCTTCAAGAAAAACAAAAGCACAGAAATGGCCTTCGAAGTCATCTTTGAAAAGATAGCGAAAGCAAAGAGAGAAAAAATGAGCGTAAACATCGTATGCCGGGACGTGTCCAAGGCATTCGATAAAGTATAGCAGAGGGGTATGCAACTTAAGATACTCAGATTAGGAATGAACAACAAGATCTGAAGGATTTTATGTAATTATGTAATAGATAGACGTGCTTATGTGGAAATAGGATGATATCAGGGAGAAATAATCGAGGTCACTGCGAGTTTACCCCAAGGCGGATGTCTGAGTCCGTCTTTCTATTCAATCTACACAGCATATATACCCCCACCAAGGAAAGACGGCTGCTTGAACATTCAATTTGCCGACGACCTCACCCAGATAAGAGTTTGCCTCTACAGTAACGCCCCTTTTCAAGCTAGGATGACTTCAGAAGAGATAAGAAGCATTAATATATATGAAGAATAATATAATATTGAAACCAACACAGTGTAATTTAAAATGGTACCCGTGTACAGTAGGGGCATCTCAGATGTATATGTAGAAGGACAGCGCTACAGATACGACAAAGAATGTAAGTTACTTGACTAACCATTACAAAATCAGGTTATAAATAGCATGTAACTGAGTGAGTAAATCGAGGGAAGAGCGGCCTGGCATTACTGTACAAGTTATTTAACATAAGCATGAAAAACAAATAAAAAAATTATAAAGCCATAGTACTGTCTACGATTATTTATCCAACTATCGCGATGTACACGATCTCGAGAAGTAACCAATTAAGACTCCAAAAAGTACAAAACAAAGCTATGTATATTGTCGGAGAATGCCCCCCCCCCTTTTGTTCTATTCTAAGAGTGTCTAAGAGTGTCTAATATAATGATTAAATAATAATCTCTTAAAGAAGAGAGCCAATGAAAACACGTAAGGATATAAAGAAACGCACAATAATTCCCAAAATGAACTTATATTTTAACTTTAACAAATGAATACACAACATTTAAACATTAACTACAGTGATACTCTGAATATTATCATAAACAAGAATTAATTAAATTAGTTTGACCCTCAAAAATTGGTTAATTTCTCTACACACAACAATATATAAGATTTAGGCTTACGGACTCAACTGGAGTTTAAATGCCTCAGGATTGTTATTGTCTAACGACGCGTGCCGCCTGGCCAGATGTAGGTAGGCGAGATCCCAAGGTCATTTTGGCGAGGGTAGCAGCTGTGGGGTCCACACGGTATTCCGGGGGGGGGGTCATCAAGGACGAGAAGAATTACGGTGCTTTATGCGGCACGAAGGTAGTCGTGGTCTCTCTGGCGAGAGGGAGTCGAACTTGGTTCTTAAACCAAGTTAACTTGGAGTGCGGTGTGACCACTGAGTAACGAGCTCGATGGGGAGCTTTTCTCCTTCGTTACTTAATTCCTCATGGACGAGGACTGAACTCGGGGAGGGTCTTCTTCAAAGGGCGAGGATCGATGCGGGGGGTTTCTCTGACTAGAATAATTTACTTAAAGTTCTGTTTGGTAACCAGAAACTAGCTTGAGGATGAGCTTCTTCTTAGTTTTAGTCTTCTTCAAGGGCGAGTATAACGGAGGGGGATTTCTCTGATGAGAATAATTTGAACTTGGTTCCTCAACCAAGCTAACTTATGAGTTCAGTGTGGCCACCGAATAACGGGCTCGAGAGGGAGCCTTTTCCTTCTTCTTTTCTTAATTCCTCAAGGACGAAGAATACCCCTGGTGTTTAAGATGCACCAGGATATGAGGAGTCTATCTGACGAGAGTAAGTTGAACTTAACAAAGTTAACTTAACGTTTGGTTTGATAACCAGGGACTAGCTCGAGAATGAGCTGCTTCTTAGCCCCTAAAGGTAGGTAGCCCTGCCTCTCTTGCAGGGTACTTCTTGGTCTGGCGAGCCAAGTAATCTACCTCTCTAGTCTTGGTAGCCCGATCTTAATTCGGGGACTTCGTCACCTAGAGACTGACGTATACTACCTCAATTTTCCTCAGTGTTCCTCATTTATACCTTGTCACCCCACTGGCAGAGTGGTAAGGGGGTGGGGAGGGGTTTGAGGACGGCCCCAGGAGGGTTCTTATGCCAAACGGTTTTGCCACCATGTCTTACATCGGCTCCTCATTAGCCTTCGAGCTTGAGAGAAACACGTCTCCAATTTCTTATTTGACGTGAAATTGAATCTCACTCTCCTGGGGGAGATCTTGCATTGGTCTTTCACAGCGCCATGGGGTGCAGCGCTGTGGTTACGCGTTTGACCCGCCGAGGCCTGGGCCGGATGTCTTTGCGGTAACCGCTTTGTGACTCAACCACGAGTAAACGTGGGGGGGCGACGATTCCCCTACACACCTCCCATCGAAGAAATTAGTGGAGGGGGACTCCCGGGAACTCAAAACAACTTACTCAACCTAGTCGAGTTTAGCAAAGTTTTATTTCTTTGAGCTCTCTCTTACATTAAGTTTGCATACACATGAGCGCCCTCGCGCGCGTTTACACAGGCAATGTGTCGAACTAGACCTACTCGAAAAAAATAATTTTACATGAAAAAAACAAAACCTTAATTCGTCGATTACCCACATAAAAAAACAAAACAAAACAAGCTTCTTCCTTACATTTGTAAGCTTTTGAGAACTTTAATCCTACCGATAAATATCAACACGAACAACAAATGAAAACATGGTTTCACGCTCATTAGGTACTGAAATAACCCTCAATGGTATTTCGTCTCCGCCTATAGAGTAGCTGTACCTCATCGGCTCCTTTGATGTAGCTAATACTAAAATGGTGCTCTAATACGAATACTTTACCGCGCCTGAGTCGGCCGTTCGGGTTATTCAGTCTACCCCAGTATGTTACTAAATGGTAGCGGTATTTCAACTTACTTGAATTACCTTTCTTATGGTACTTGAATACCTTTAAACTGAACATTATGGCTAGAGCGGCCTGTTGCAGTGGGGCATAATTGATGAGAACTTGATTCCCATAATCCTTCTTTATCAAGGTACACTGTAAGATCAAGTGTGGGTTCGATTTTTGGGGATCGAAAAAACTTTTGCCTGCGAGGTCGTTAATGGGCGTGGCGCTCACTACGACTTGTCGTATTAGCAGTAACTCCGTGGACGTTCCGTTCGGGGAGGAGACTACTAGGGTTATGAGATACTCATCCGCGTCTACCATTTGACTAACTTTATCTGGGTGTATCGCAATAACACCTCTTTCCTCCTTCCTTGTCAACTCATTTGACTCGACCCTCTTCGCAGGTAGTTCCTCAGATACACCTGCTCGTACCTCTACACTACCTTCTACTTCTTCCCTCATACCTCCATTTAGCTGGGTTCTCATCGTAGGTTCTTCCTTTGGTACTCCTGCTGTTACCTCATCCCTACTTTCTAATTCTTCCATCGTTACCCCATTTGGCGGGGTTTCTCTCGATGGTCCTTTCTTAGGTCCAGGCCGAGTTACAACTTCCTCGGCCTCTATTAGATTCTCGATAGGTGCTCTTTCGAGTGCGAGCAATCTTTCCTTTTTTTCTCTCTCTCCTCTTTCAGCTTGAGCAAGTTCTTTTCCCCTCTGTATTCTTCTTTCATCGATTTCTTTTTTAATCTTTATTCTCCTCTCTTTCGACTCTTTTTCCCTCTTCATTCTTCTTTACTCGGCTTCTTTTTCTGCTTTCGCTATTTCGTTTTCTCGTCGAGTTCTTCTTTCTTCATCTTCCAGCTTTATCTTTAGTCTTCTTTCCTCATCTTCCCTTTCTATCCTTATTCTGAATTATTTTGCTTCTCTTTTCAACTGTCTTATTTTTTCGTTTGTTCTACTTCCGCTTGAGAATCTTCTTTCCTCTATTTCTATTTTCCCCTGTATTCAAGCTTCTTCCCTTTTTCGGTTCATCCATATTTTCATTGGTTCACATTCTCTTTCATCCTCTCTTATTATATCCTCTGTTTCTCTATCCAACTTTATTAATTCTTGTTTTTCTTCTCTATCCAAAAGTCTTTTTTCCTCTTCGCAATCTATTCTGAGTTCTGCCACAACGTAGTCATGCATCTCTTTGCCTTCAAGTCCCAGACTTTGGGCTTGTTGGTAAAATCTTTTGACCAGATCCATTTTTTGTTGGTCCGTCGATTTTTCCTTTCTTTATTCTCAGGTAATTATGCCACCACTAACCAGGTAGCGCTCAGCATAACTTACCCTTAATCCCACTACTATGTTGATTGAAATACCACTCCGACAACAAATTTACCACTTGACCTACCAATTACCTTTAGATTTTTACGACCCCTAACTCTACCAATTTTCCTCTCGTCAATTATTCTCTTATTCCTGATATTCCTTTACGTGTTGACTCTTCCTAAATTAGACCCTGATGGGTTCTTTCTAATATAAAACCTAAAAACGTGACACCACTTTTATAATATGTCGTAGAATGCCCTCCCTTTTTGTCCAATTCTAAGGGGGCTAAGAGTGTCTAATATATTGATATTAAAAATAATATCTTGAAGATGAGAGCCAATGGAAACACGTAAGGATATAGAGAAACGCACAATAATTCCCAAAATGAACTTATATTTTAACTTTAACAAATGAATACAGAACATTTAAACATTAACTACAGTGATACTCTAAATATTATCATAAACAAGAATTAATTGAATAAGTTTGACCCTTAAAAATTGGTTAATTTCTCTACACACAACAATATATAAGATTTAGGCTTACGGACTCAACTGGAGTTTAAATGCCTCAGGATTGTTATTGTCTCACGACGCGTGCCGCAAGGCCAGATGTAGATAGGCAAGATCACAAGGTCATTTTAGCGAAGGTAGCAGCTGGGGGGTCCACACGGTATTCCGGGGGGGGGGGTCTTCAAGGACGAGAAGAATTACGGTGCTTTAGGCGGCAAACAGGGTAGTCGTGGTCCCTCTGGCGAGAGGGAGTCGAACTTGGTTCTTAAACCAAGTTAACTTGGAGTGCGGTGTGACTACCGAGTAACGAGCTCGAGGGTGAGCTTTTCTCCTTCGTTACTTAATTCCTCATGGACGAGGACTGAACTCGGAGAGGGTCTTCTTCAAAGGGTGAGGATCGACGCGGGGGGGTTTCTCTGACTAGAATAATTTACTTAAAGTTCTGTTTGGTAACCAGGAACTAGCTCGAGGATGAGCTTCTTCTTAGTTTCAGTCTTCTTCAAGGGCGAGTATAACGGAGGGGGATTTCTCTGACGAGAATAATTTGAACTTGGTTCCTCAACCAAGTTAACCTTTGAGTTCGGTGTGGCCACCGAATAACGGGCTTGAGGGGGAGCCTTTTCCTTCTTCTTTTCTTAATTCCTCAAGGACGAGGAATACCCCTGGTGTTTAAGATGCACCAGGATATGAGGAGTCTCTCTGACGAGAGTAAGTTGAACTTAACAAAGTTAACTTAACGTTTGGTTTGATAACCAGGGACTAGCTCGAGGATGAGCTGCCTCTTAGCCCCTAAAGGTAGGCACCCCTGCCTTTCTTGCAGGGTACTTCTTGGTCTGGCGAGCCAAGTAATTTACCTCTCTAGTCTTGGTAGCCCGATCTTAATTCGGGGACTTCGTCACCTAGAGACTGACGTATACTACCTCAATTTTTCTCAGTGTTCCTCATTTATACCTTGTCACCTCACTGGGGGAGTGGTAAGGGGAGGGGGAGCTTGAGGACGGCCCCAGGAGGGTTCTTATGCTAAATGTATTTTTCCCAACAAGTCTTACATCAGCTCCTCGTTAGCCTTCGAGCTTGAGAGAAACACGTCTCCAATTTCTTATTTGACGTGAAATTGAATCTCACTCTCCTGGGGGAGATCTTGCATTGGTCTTTCATAGCGCCGTGTGGTGCAGCGCTGCGGTTACGCGTTTGACCCGCCGAGGCCTGGGCCGGATGTCTTTGCGGTAACCGCTTTGTGATTCCACCAAGAGTGAATGGGGGGGAGGAGTGACGATTCCCCTACATATATACTTAATAACCAACAATAGAAGAGGAGAAAGAAGTAGACTACGAGACCTGCACAGGGAGGCAAAGATAAAGCCACTTAACAGAATAATTGGAAAACAGCAAGGAGAGTCTTAGAAAAGACACAGAATGAAGTAATGAATGAATTAACCAAAGGAATTTTCTAAAGAGAAGGATGGAAATCACACAGATTATTCCTAAGTTTTCCAAGGAAAGCAGAAGGAGTAGAAGAGGACGAAGAAGAAATCTACACCTAGAGAAAGAGAATAATACTGGACAACGACTAAGAGTAATTAAATAACCGAAACATTACCAGAGAATAGCATATATTCAATTATAACTAGGATAAGGATACGAAATAATAGATAGAGAGATATAAACCTACACCAGTTTTTAGTAAGAATAATTACTAATAACGGTTTGAACGCCTCATAAATACCAACGCTACCTAGACAGTTTAAAAATAGATACATATAATTTTTTTTTTTTTTTTTTTTTTAAATACGAATAACTTCAAACAAGTGGACGGCCTAGTTGAAACATTCAAGAACAACTTGTGTCTGAATTTCTCCCACGAAACGGAAGATAAACGATCCCTTCCTTTCCTTGATATCTTCATTTGTGCCCAGGAGTCCAAATTTGTGACCCAAGTATACGTTAAAGCTACGTACTTGTTCTTCTCGTTAAACGGTTCTTCTGAGTGCCATGAACGTTACAAGAGATCAGTCATCAATGCCTTAGTTAACAGGGCAATTTCTCATTCATCCTCGTGAATGGTTGTTGATCTCGAACTTAAGAGGGTTTTCCGAGTTTTTGTTAACAACCGCTACCCACAAGAATCCATCGACGCCACCATGAAATAGAAAATACACCTGGCTGCTGGTCCTGGTGACAGGTCTACTCCAAAGAAGAATAATATCGACCTTTATTACAAGGCCAATATGAACACTGACTATCGTGGAGATGAAAAGGCTCTCAAATCCATTCTCCATCGTAACTTAGTCGAACTCAATTACCTTTGTCGTCAATCTTTTTTCATAAACATACACGTAGATCCTATCGTTCGTATAGATTCTTGCAAAATGAATAAATGTGTTATTGGTACTTACCAATGACGTTCATTTTCATCGTCTCGACGGCGGTGCGGAAGGCAGGGCCTTCTCCCATGACTTCACACTTGTACAACCCCGACGATTCCTCGTTCACTTTATGCAGCATCACAGAATCCTCAGTCGAGTTCTCCATCTGGAAAAATGGAGATGAGTTGGTGAGTAAGATCAAACTTCGCCGAAAGGGGAGTTTAACGCTTGATGAAATTGGAAGAATCAGGGTTAAGAGCGATGTAATACCTAATGAGATAAATTTAAATTAAGGGAAGTGTAACGCATGCTAATTTAGCATAATATGTAATAACATATATTAGAGGTAAATGATTTTAATGTATAGTAAATTGGCTTAATTCCGAAATAGTTACATTGGTTGTGCCATTTTTCCAAATTATTGAATGAAAATACTTTTATTCGCCGATATTTTTTTTGGAGTCCCCATTTTTGCGAATAAATAAAAATGTCTTTGTTTCTGTTAAACAAAGTATGTTGACCCAACCGTTTAGGGGCATGTATGTAATTAGAAACCATTCTATCTGTCATGTTTTTAAACCATATGTAAATCCGTGGAATTATGCGTTGTTTTACCGTTTTCTGGCTTTTATCGTTGGCGAAGAATTCGTTGAGGTTCCTTTTGCTAATGAGTCGTCACAGGAACTTCTTCGTCACGTTTAGCATTCCGAATGAAAATATTAACGCTACCTCTCTACGGAACATTTAAGGATCACTCCTTAGATTTACGACTAAATTTCTACTCCGTCATCGCTATATTATCTAACCCTTCGATCACCATGAGCCAGTCGCTAAAGCGTGGGCTTAGGAATGTGTAACCGCTTCTAAGGCATGTGGTTATAGGTGTGGGACACCTTGTGGCTGCTCTCTTGCTTTACTTATCGCTAGACGCTTAGTTACTTTTTGAATGACCAAAATTAGTGTTCTATTGATTTCTTTTATGATGATCCATCAATCCCTTTCGGTTAAATGGGTCTTTTCCCACGCTTAACGGCCACGATCTTTATAAAATTCGTTGATGAAATTATGGAACCTACAGGTCTGCCCTTTAGGTACTTGCCCAAACATCAGTTGATGTTCAGGGCTTCGTTTTTTATATAGCAATGCCGAAGATACTTAGCAAGATACCTTATATTAGAGCCTTATTACTCTTGAGCTACATAACAATGATTTTGTTCCCTATGCAGATTTTATGTTTTGGGGGCATGTTTTTCACTGAGTTCAAATATTACCCAAGTTTGGGCATATCATTAGAATATTTAGAGATTTACTAGTTTTACATTTCGTCTTTATATAAGCAATCTTCCCTAGGGCAATATATCTAGTTCAATCTTTTCCAATTTTGCAAACATATTGAGACATTTAGATGTGTTTTTTCATATATTACAGCATAAAGCCAGCATACAGCAAGAAAGAGAAAACGGAATAATTTTTCTTTGGAAAAAGTTATTTTCTAATTAAAAAAAAATCGTACTAGGATAGGATTCGAACCAACACACTGAGGCAGCGAGCAACCGGTTTGATCTCATTTAAAGAGAGCCTTTAACCACTCGCTACGCGGAAGAATAAAAATTCCTCCGAATAGATAAGCTTTTAATGCACGCTCTGCTAAGTCGATCGGGAAGATGAAAGAGACGGAAATTAATTGAGAATTCAAAGGGCAAAGGAGAAATTGAGTTAAACATGCGGCGAATATACAATGTATGTCTCTCATGAGCGTGAGAGAATGGTGAAATAATTCTAGCATACCGCAAGAAAGAGAAAATGGAAAAAAAAATTCTTCGGTAAAAGTTATTTGCTAATTCTAAAAAGCACGCAGTAGAGTGGTGATTTGAACCAAGCACAATGAGGTTGCAAGCAACCGCTTTGATCTCAATTACAAAGAGCCTTTAACCACGTGGCTACACAGAAGAACAAAAATTCTTCCCAATAGATAAGCTTTTAAGCCAAGCTTCTCTAAGTAGATCGGGACTATAAAAGAGACAAAAAATAATTGGGAATTTCTCTCTCCCAAATTAAAAGCCATCTTCACACATTGTTTTGTCAATCGCAAATTTATATATAGTAGGGGTAACAAAACCTTGGCAGGGTACACAAGAGTCTGTCTTACATTTAACTTCCCTGGCTGAACTTTCAAGTAAAGATGAACATCAGTTCTGCTATCCCAGAGACAAAGGAAAAGCGAATAGTTTGAGTATCCACATGGTAAGGCAAGAAAAAAAGCTAACTATCTTAAAGCTCCCCCCAAACTTCCCACTTAATTCATCAAAGTTAATTAATTTTGTCAAGAAGTTCTTTCCTATTAGCATAGTATTTATTGGTTGCACTGTGCAGCCCCACTAATATCAAAGTAAATTTCAAATTCATTATATCGTTTCTGGTATGTACTAGTTGCCCTGCAGTCTTCCCTTACTAAATTGCATTCCT
Organism: Ceratothoa steindachneri; assembly: GCA_963969495.1. NCBI lineage: Eukaryota > Metazoa > Arthropoda > Malacostraca > Isopoda > Cymothoidae > Ceratothoa > Ceratothoa steindachneri. Next base: position 134,545,037 of record OZ018323.1, on the reverse strand, counting down.
TCAGCCTGGATGTTAAAAGTTCAGCTCTTTACTTAGTGAGAACCAAGTCCTTGATCATATCATCTAGTTCACTTTAATTTGGTAAGTGGGGATGCCTACCCATTTTTGCACGATTGCTTCATTCAATTATTCTCTGCCGCTACTTGCTGACTATTTTATTGAAAAATCTATTACATCATCTGTCTAAAAAATGAGAGACCTTTATCACCTTCAAATAAATCATGAACGAAATTAATAGTCCATTATAAATAAAAGCGATCTTTTCTTTAGACAGTTAATGTTTAGATTTTGGAACACTTTTTAACGAGTTGTATGTCTTCCACAATACACATGAAACTTCATTATTCCTTGCCTTCTTTGGGCCCATAATTTACTGGAAAGTACCGGGACTTAATTGTAATTTACATATTATCTCTGCCTTTAAATAGTCTCTAATTTATAACTTAAAAAAAATACTGTAAATGTATTCAGACGCTGAAATAAATTTTCAAACTATTCTGCCAGAGTTTCGTACGTTCTATACCCTCATATATCTGGATACCAGATCCTTCGGAAGCGTTCCAAGCGCCTCCAATATCTGGCTTTTGTTATGAGAATTTCATCAGCTGGGAAGAAAGATTAAATTTAACACTCCAAGCCTCTTAATTTAGAAAACGAAAACAGCTTCTAGGTAAATAATTTCTCGTTACGCTGCAGTTTTTTCAAATAAGCAGGAATATTTAGCGTGTAATATTGCTTGTATCTGAAGCCATTAAGTATAACCTACAGCTCGTCACCATCCATTTTCTATATGTTGTGGCTGGAGTTATGATTCCCTTTCAAATTTCTGATCTCTGGCTCCCTTGACGAAGATGGGAAATGTTTTACGAGGTTGTCTTAATAACGACGATTGTCGCAAATTTTTCAAGTTTTCGTAATAGGTGGCGAGACTCAGAACTTTAAGAGAAAGACAAAGAACAACTGAATTTTAGGTAAATTGGTGTATTTGCTTTATTCCTTTTTGAAAAGAGAGGCGCTGTCTGTACTTCAGTGTTGGTTTAATTTAAGCCATGAATGAGAGCGTTGTTATTTGTTCCTCTTCATTTCTTCTTCTAACTTTAACTGGTATGACTTTTAAACAAAAACTAACCCTAATCCCATCTTCTTATTTTTTAGCAATTACACCCGCTCTTATCATTCTTTCTCCGACAAATTTACTCTCCATATCAATAGGGTGTTATGCTATTGAACTGATTTAAAACAATAAATTTCGAAAGTAAAAAAAGCCAAATATCTTCCTAATCATTCTTAGATTTGAATGATATGGTGTGACCGATTCGAAGCTCCGACTCCCATCATCAGCAAATAAAGCCACATTTGGTATGATTAGTCAAAAGATGGGGCTATTATTTGAATCATTGCGAGAATGCCCTAAGTTGTAGTGACCCTTGTTTAAGAACCTACGTTAAATTGTCGGTTGTCTACTGAGATGAGTATCAAACGGTGGGAATCGGTGTTAAAAGTTGTAGCAAGGCGAAACTCCATGGCAATGAATGCATTATTAAGTTTTCGTGCAAGTGACGGAAATGATTTGGGAATAAAAAAGTGACAAACATAATCATGACAGATTTTCCGATTTCATTTGACACTGATGGAATTTCAAGTCTCTTTTAAGGGTCAATCTGTTAATTCGTAAAATATCTAACGGAAGTTAACGCTGAATCGTAAACGCTAATTCTCATTATAATATTAACAAAACAATAGAAGAAAGGTGTTTTGTTTGCTATAAAACTACCTCAAAACTGCTAAATCTATAAAATATAAAAATTTCAAAAATTATGAAAAGGAAAAAAATAGAAATCTTTTCACACCTTGGCTAATTTGAGTTCTCTTCTGTGTATCTTACCATCCTCCTTTCCCGTCCATTTCTCTTTCAGGAACTTTACTTTTTTTACTATTTATCACTTGTGTTCGTATTATTAAAGAGTAGCTTCTTTTGTGGTGATATATCTAAATTTTCTCGGGTCTATTTCTTTGTTAGATCTTTTTCTTGAGTTTTAGTGATCATTATCATTTAATCTCGAGAATTGTTTATGCCGCTTGCTAAAAGAGAACAAAAAGATCAGTTAAATATTCCACGGTTTAAGCGTAGACGTATTTTTCTTTTAAGTATTTACTTATAACTAAGTTTTCCTGTCTAAGAGATAAAAGAAATGGCTTAAATACTACAAGTTTTAAGAGTAAGGTCAATTATCTTTGGTGAATTTACTTATAAGTAAGTTTTCTTGGATAAGATATTAAAGTGTTTAAAGGTAAAGGGATTTTAATTTAGACTATATACTTATAATTAATTTTTCTGGCTAAGCAATTAAAGAGATTGGTTAAATACAAGACGATTTGAGATTAATTTTTTTGGAGTATTTACCTATAAGTAATTGGCCCCGGCTAAGAAAGATATCAAAGAGATCTGCTGAATTATCCACCTATTTGTCTTCGGAGTATTTAACTTTAAGCGAGTTTCCTGGCTAAGAGATCAAAGGGATCGATTAAGCAATTTACATTTTAAGAGCAAGAGTATTTATATTTAGAGTACTTACTTATAAGTAAGTTTACTTGGCTAATATATGAATGGGGTCTGTTAAGGACCTCATGTTTTAAGCGCATGGAATAACAGCCTCGATCAAATCCGTTAACATGACAGTGAATAAGATCCAGAATTGATCGTATTGGCAGGTTTTGGTCTAATTCTGCTTCTGTTGGGCATGTTAAGCATATGTATGCATATGTGTCTGGTTCGTGGTGGCAGGAGGAGCAGATATCGGTATTAGTCAGATGTTCGGTTTCTAAATGTGGATGGTAGATTTTGGGGGGTTGTCCGGATGCTGTTCGCATGCGTGTTCGAAGCGCTCGCCTTTATGTTTTGTTTTGTTTTTGTTTCGTGGTGTTGCTGGATATTTAGATTTGTATCCATTGTGACACGTAGGAGTATTGGCGTTCTACTTAAAGAGAGTTGTGCGTTTCCCCAAATAATATGAGGGTGTTTGTTAGGCTCCGATTAGTAGGTTGTGTAGATGGTAACAGAGGATTTTGAAGGTGAGACAGTTAAAGGGTTATGTTGTAGGCAGCGTTCTAGTGTTGATATTTAGAGTTGAAAAACACGTATTCCCTGCGTGTTGGTGAATTTGTGAATCTAATGTTGCGATGTTGGGATTCGAGAAGGATTGTCATAATAAAAAGGTTAAAATTGATGTAGAAGAGTAGTAGCTCTGTATCAAAATATTGTGTATGTGATGTGTACTTGATAGCCTACAATGCTGTAATAGTTGTGTTTACTGGCTTGTGAGGAAGTTACCAAGCTGTATTATCATCATCATCACAACTCTATAATTTAAGAAGGGATTTTTTTGAGTATTTGAATAGTAATTTCCTCTTAGTTTGGTTATGACTTAGGTTTTTTATCAAAGTTATTTCTAATAATTCTTTTATAATATCAAGAAAACAAAATGGTGAAGTTCAGAAATAAATATAAGTATCGAAATTTTGTGAATTTTTGAAACCCCAAAGAATTACAAATGGTGAAGTTCAGAAAATTTATTTTTCTATATCTTCTTCTATAACTATATTTTAGCAACGTGATATTTTGAAAGGGGGGGAAATTTAGTTTAGAGTTCCTTTTTAAAATTATTATAATTGGCGAAGTTCAGAAAATTTATAAAGATTTACCCATGGCTGCTTTGTTTAAATTTTAAATTTTAATCTTAGTAGCAAAGCGCAAGCTTCCCTCGTAGGGGGGGGGGGAGTGGCGAAGCCATTGCCTGGTTATTTTAGAATTTGAATAAATTGTATTTAATATTTTGTTGATGAAGGTGTGTGTTCTTTTTCTCGAAGTTCTCCAAAAGTGAAGAGGTCGCCCTTCTCCTCCCTTCCCCTCCTAATTCACCGCCGTATCACTGGTAGCTTTGGAATGTGTCTCAGCATTTTTTGCAAACTAATTTCGTTCTTCGAATAGAATTTTCCCTATGTCCATTAATTTGATTCTTACACTCTTTTTTAAACTTATTATCAATTCTATTGTTTTAATTTCGGCAAATTTATTATTTTTTGCATTTCTTCCTTTAAAAGTTAATTTTTACTTCGCCTGTCAAATTGCCACCATTCACACTAATTCTTCTGGAGTCAAGCAAATAAAAGCGATATGAGATTTTCTTATTAAATTAGAAATGAAAATAGAAAGTTTTAAGAAGAATAGAATACTAAAAGTTGGGAATGATAAAAAAATAGCGCACATCCTATTCTAGTGTAAAACCTTGAATTAGTGTGACTCCTTATGTTTAAATTTCAATTTTCTTTCTGCTCTATCTATACGTTGACAGAAGAATGGGTATTTTGATATTTATCCTATGGGAGCCGAATTCATTAGAATGCACAAATTTAAATAACTGAAGCAAATGTTTCTGGCGATCAAACAATCACATCTCAATGAGGACCACTATCTTTTTCATAATCAGGGAACCTACATAACTTACTCTATTAGATTATGCTATAGAAATTAATATCATATCTACACAAGGGGATTTTTAATTTCTTGAATCATCTTCATAATCAAAAGTCGCCCCCTCCCCCCACTCAAGTTGATGTTACGAAGGATACAAGTTATATTCTTGGACAAAACTATCCTCATAATAACTTTCTTCGCTCTAATCTCTCGAACTTAATTAGTGAGGTAGTTTTATCGGTATATGAATTTTAGATATATGCTTTCTCATGAAAAGGGGAGCACTGTTGTATATAATTTGACTCGCCTTGAGTAAATAAAGCTAGCTTTCCTTGGCATTTCTATATTAGCTTGCAAACAGACCAAATGTATGTAAAAATAATAAAAATGCCTAATTTAGGAAAAGAGTCATCTTTTTTCGAACAAATATATTCTTAAGACACTGCTTCACTTTGCGCATTAGAGTCCCATAAAAATAAACAAAAATAAAAATAATTTCCTGGCTAACCTTGGGATGACTTTGTCAATTATATTATACGAAAGAGAATGTAAAACAACCTAAGTGTTTCAAATTTCGTTAGAATCTGGCGAATACTTATAGTGTTATTGCCAAAACAATAGAATTCCCGATCTAACATGGGAGGGCTTTGCCAATTGTATCATTCGAAAGAGAATAAGAGAATGTAAAATAACATAATGGTTTCAAATTTCGTTAGAATTGGCTGAATTGTTACAACTTTGTTATAAAAAAGGCAAAACGTGGACCGACCGACCGACGACATATTAGAACTTAATTATATTAAAAAATATATATTTTTTAATTAAAATGGCGGGGCTTAACTTTTTGTCAGACCTCATATATGGAATTAAAAAGGCAACAAAATTGTCACACTCTAATTGCATAGTCTAGAATAGTATAATATAGTATAACATAGCATATTATTGTATAGTGGTGCTTATCATATTATAACATGGCATATTATATTATAGCATAGCATCATATAGCATAGCATAGTATAGTAAAGTATAATATAGTATAGTATATGTAGTATAGTATCTCCTAGCATAGTATATCCTAGCATAGCATATCCTAGTATTGTCTTGAATAGTATAACATTTAATAACATAGCCTAGTATAGTCTTAAAATGTAGCCTGACAAAAGCTAGCTTACCGTAGGATAGCCTACCATAGTATTACCTCACCTAGCATAATAAAGTCTAGCATAGTATAGACTAGCATATTTTGCCTAACATAGTAAATCCTGCCTAGTCTAGCATAGTATATCATAGCATAGTATAGTATAGCATAGTATAACAGAGTAGATTATGTCATAGCAAAGCTTACCATAGTGTAGCCTAGTCTAGTATAGCCTAGCTTAGTATAATCCAGTCTAGCCTATGATTCCCTACAATTGGAGAATTTACCATACCATACTATAGTGTAGCTATCATAGTATATATAGCCTAGTCTTACATAAATAAGCTTAGCCTGGCATTGTAAGACTTAGCCTAGCCTAGCTGAGAATGTATAGTATGGCCTATCTTAGCCTAGAAACCATAGTAAAGCCTAGCCTAATATACCCTAATACAGCCTAACATATATAGGATAGTAAAGCTTGCCAGAGTATAAATTACCATAGTAGAGCCTAGCCTAGAATAGTAGAAAATAGCATAGCCTAACTTAGTATAGTTTATAATAGTTTAACATAGTATTGCCTAGCCTATCCTCGTTAGCCTAGGCTAGCCTAGCCTCGCAAAGCCTAGCGTAGTATAGCCTATCTACCATAGCCTACCTTACCCTAATATAGCTTAGCATAGTATAGTATAAGCATAGTATAACCTAGCCTAATCTGGTACAAACTAGTCTAGCATAGTATAGCCTAGCTTAGCATAATATATCATATCCTATTCTAGCATGGTATAGCATAGCACACCCAACCATAGTCTAGCCTAGCCTATGCTAGCTTAGCATGGTACACTATAATCTGGCCTGGTCTAGCGTAGTATAGTCCAGCATAGCATAGCATACCCTTGTATAGCCCATCCTAGTATATCATAACATAGAATGACCTAGAATAGCATAGTTTACCCTAGAGTAGCCTATTATACCCTAGCCTACTATTTACTTTCATATATAGCCTAGCATAGTATATATTAGAATAACCTAGCTTAGTATAGTATACCTGAGCCTATCACAGTGTATCCTAGCCTGCCTAACAGTGTAGAATTCAGCCTAGCTTAGCGTAGCCTACAACTGTATATTAAAACTTAGTCTAGTCTAGCCTAACTTCGCTAACCCTTGTCTAGTATAGCCTAGCTTAGCCTACTTCGCTGGAGCCAAGCCTAGTATATTGTATCCTATCCTAGACTAGTTAGCATATTCTAGCCTAGACTATCATAACCTAGTATAGTATATTGTGAGGGAAAGGGACGCCAAGAAGTATACCTCCCCTTCATTTGTTTTATGAATTCCGGGCCTCTCTGTGTCTCCTAAGTATAACTCCATGTGGATTAATCTCTGAATCCAAAGAGAAAAATAAAAGAAGAAAGAATTTGAATACCTGTCAGTGCCTCACAGGTAAAATTAATTAATGTAAAGCCCTAAAAGCTTTTATCTCGTCGAGAAAGCGCTAATCTTTGTACTCGGGAAACTGCTATCCAAAGGTTTCTCACTCACACCGTAAAGGCCATTAAGACTTGGATCAGGCGACAGATGCTAATCCATCTGGCCTCCTGAAGTGGTCAGCCAGTCGTCTGAATCTGACAAAGAGGAGAAACCAAAAAAAAATGGCCGTCATATAAATACCCTTGGTTTTGAATATCAGCAGATTGAAGTTCTGAACCTGTCGCCTTCGGTTCAGAACGTGAGGTTGTTTTCCCAAATCCCTGGTATTCGCTTATACCATCGAGGTTTTGGATCTCACCAGGCAGATCTATCTCTTTTGTAAAAGCTTACTCTGTTCAGAGCAAGCCTCGAATCGTTTCATCCTCAAAGGACTGGCAGGGATTCCTTTTGTCTCATCTGGAACCCTCCCTAAAAACTCTCCAGTTTCCCATGGGAGATTTCGCACCGAGCCTCGTCAGAGTCTCGATTTTTTTAGGTTGCACTTCTCTAGGGCAGAGGTGCCATCGTCCGTCTTCAAGGAGGATCGTGAATTCGTCTTCTGGTCTCCCTCCCCTTCCCTCATCCTCGTCACCATCAGGATATTCGGCTGAGATTCAAGTCCAATTTCCGTCTGCATTCACCCTCGCCGACTCGCTAAAGGATTACTCGAGGTGACCTTATTAAAGTAAAATGGACCCTTGATTGTATCTTCCCTTAATCGACCCAATTTTCAAAATAGTAATATTCCTTTTGTATAACTAATTTATAGTATCCCATTTAAAAGCTGATTAACGAGTAATTAACGTTATCCGATTGCCAATTAATCTATATTCTGTCAGTATTGTCCTTATTTACATTACCTATATTTCCCACATATATATATATATATATATATATATATATATATATATATATATATATATATATATATATATATATATATATATATATATATATATATATATATATATACATATATATATATGTTAACTAGTGACTTATTAAAATTGTATTTTTCGTTGTAAAATCGCTCTCTTTCCTCCCAATCAATAGATACATATATGTACGAGTATATATAAACGTATTGTCTAGGGAAGTGACCTATTCCTCGACATATATTATAGCTTACCTTACCCTACCCTACCCTAGGCTAGTTAATAAGTATAGTATATCATAGTATCGCCTATCCTAGACTAGATTATTAGATCTTAGCCTAGGCTTTCATATCATGCATAACATAGCATAGCCTACCTTAGCAAAGCCTCGCTTATCCTAGCCTGGTATAGCGACGACTAGCCTAGTTTAGCATATCTTAGTATATCATAGCCTAACCTAGCATAACATAGCGTAGCCTAACCTAATATAGCCTTTCATGCCCTGCCTAGCCTAGTATAGCTTAGCCAAGCATAGCATAGCATAGCATAGCATAGCATAGCATAGCATAGCCTAGCATTAACTATCCTAGACATATATAGCCTATACTATACTATAATACCCTAGTCAAGCAAAGCTTATTATTGTCTGGCCTAACATAGTATATGCTATCCTTGTATAGCATATTATAGACTAAAATAGCATAGTACATTATATCTTAGCATCGCTTAGCATAGTATAGCCTAGCCTATAATAGCCTAGCAGAGTATAGCATATTATAGCCTACTCTAGTCTAGCAGAGTATCGGCCGAAAAGTTTTGATGTTATTGTAAAAACAAAATAATTCCCGGGCTAAACTTGGGAGGACTTTGACAATTATATCATACGAAAGAGAATGTAAAACAACATAATGGTTTCAAATTCCGTTAGAATCGGTCGAATAGTTATAATGTTATTACAAAAGAAAATGCAAAACGGACCGTCCAACCGACTGACTCACCGACCGACCACCGACCCACCGACCAACATATTGAGATGTAGAGTCGCTCGCGACCTGATTCGCAGGCGACTAAAAATATTCAGACGTGTCCACCACAATGGGGTAAAAGCGATCCCGTGGCGCTTATGTGTGAAAACGAATTCGTGTCTGTGTCGATAATGGTGAAGGTTAAAAATAGCCTATTAGATTGCTCTATTTTATACAACCAATTGTTTGGTGTTTATGAGGAGCTCCCCACAAAGTGACCAGAGGCACAAACAATGGGACAAGAGGTTTCCATGGAAACTGCCTAAGATGGAGGGAATTGAAACTTAAGGAGTTTTCGAGGAACCGAAAATCCATCGAAATTCAACGGAGATTATTCGGGTTGTGAAAATCTCCTAATAGATTACAGTTAATCTGTACAATCCACTTCTTATTGATTTTTCACCATTGTTTTTAAACAGAGCATGTTTAAGAGAGTTGCGTGCCCTTCAGATTCAAAACACCCAAGTAGTTTCGTCGAATTATATACATTTAATAATTTATTAATTTCACTTATTTATTCACTTTCCTAGACCATCATTTTAAATCTAGGTATGGTTATCGCTTTATTATTATGGGTTGAAGATACGGTATTGGTGACCATTTGGGAGAGTATAGATTAATGGTCTCTAGTCATCGACTGCGGTGAATTATGACTCTCTTCTAAAAATGTTAAAAAGTAGAGTGTGGAGGAGCCAAATCCCACTAAAATATTTTAAAAATACAGTTTCTTTTTCACCAAAAACTAATAATCTAGAAAATTACTAACACAAATAAGTGTGAATGTGAATTTTTCTCTTATACTCAGTAAAGGTGTATCTTCTTACCACGACATCGAGTCCTTTGAACTTGAAGGCGTTCTTAGGCTGGAAGTTGCTCTGTTTGTAGGTATAAAACTGATCCTTTCCGCGCCACCAATTCACTGTGTAGAGCTTGTGTTTGTCACCGCCTAAGCGAAATCGACATCGAAGAATGACATCATCACCGGCCTTGGGGTATCGGGGTACAGAGAGCTCTATAATTTTGACTGTCTGCTCCAGGGTGACCGCTGTCAAAGGAGAAAAGAACACGAATCAATCATTCCGCTTTGCGCTTTATTTAAATTTCCTGCTTTTCTAATTTATATTTATGTATACTCACTTGAGTCTAAAGGAGGAATTATCAGCCATTTATCCCGCAATATCTGATCATCAACAAGGATAAGCAGGTGTAATTTAAAAACGAAAAATTATAAGTTGTCAGGGATACACACAAGGAGATTACGATATGGATGGTCAAACATTAAACAAGGTCAAAGTGGAAATGGCTTTGGGTGCCTCAATCTCAATTGATGTAAAACTTTCAAAAAAATCCAATGTACCTTCAACTTCAATAAAGGCGAATAGTGCATTATGATACATAGCAAGACCCTTTCCTTTAAATCGCAAGATATTATTCTTGCCTTTAATCAAACTTTTAAAATACCAGGCAATGGGTTCGCCACTCTCCCCTACGGGGGGAGCTTGTGCTTCGCAACTAGGATAAAAATTTAAAATCTAAAAAAAAAGCAGCCATGGGTAAATCTTTATAAATTTTCCGATCTTCACCAATTATAATAATTTTAAAAAGGAACTCTAAACTAAATTTCCCCCCTCTCAAAATATCACGTTGCTAAAATATAGTTATAGAAGAAGATATATAAAAATAAATTTTCTGAACTTCACCATTTATAATTCTTTACGTTTTAAAAATTCACAAAATTTCGATACTTACTCGTTTATTTATTTCTGAACTTGACCATTTTTTTTTTCATGTTATAAAAGAATTATTAATAATAACTTTGATAAAAAACAAGTCATAACCAAACTAAGAGGAAATTATTATTCAAATACAAATACTAAAAAAAATCTCCTTCTCAAATTATAAAGTTAGTGTAGTGACTAATTGTGTTTACCAACATAATTTCTGACTCTATATTTGAGCTAGATAACCGGGCGACCACTAGAAACAAAGGTTTCAAGCTAGTAAAAAGATTACGCGCCATAGCACACTCTCTCTCTCTCTCTCTCTCTCTCTCTCTCTCTCTCTCTTAAAGAAAGCAGAGGGAGAGGTGAGGTCCCCTTGTCGCGGGAAGAGAGCTTGTGTGTACCTTTAACTTTTCGAGCTATGTCGGCGGGGGTACCTCTTCTGGGTACCCCTGGTAGGGCTTCCCTTGTCGATTTGGTCGGAAACGAGGTTCCAGACTAAGTGCGTCATTCCTTTCTTTTTCTACTCTATCCTTCTACTTTTTTACTTTTATCCTATCTCTCCCACTTATACAAAAAGGAAAAACAAAAAAAAGCCTACTCCTATCATGTCACTTTTTGCCTTTTTTCCCTCTATCTACATATAAGGACCTGGCAGCTACCTCATGCGTCAGAAGAGATGCTTTGGAACCTCTATGAACAACGCCAATCCACGCTCACTGGTTGCGAGAGACTAGGACTAGAGGTATCCTAGGCGTTGGGGCACGATGAATTGGATGAGGGTAGTGCCTCGTTAACCCCTTCCCTGGCGCGTAATTATTGACCATTTCCAGTGACCGTTGACGGGTGCCTCTGGTAGCATCGGTCCGAGGTGACGGCCCTTTGTTCCCAGGTTGGTTGCCAGGCCAATAAAAAGCCTTGGGTCGAGTCTCTTGGTGTGGCGGGACATCCATTGAACGCTGCTCCGAGATCTTGGCCGTCGTGAAGGGAACTAGTAGGAGTTTAGTGCGGAGTGTGCTCCGTTGTTCACCTGGTGAGAAATCGATGGCCCCTTCGGGACCGTCAGTGCTGCTTGGTTGGGAGCCACGGCACGCTGAGGTTTGACGACTCGGTCGGACGAACAGCAGCACAAGAAGCGTGCCTTCTGAAAGCTCCGAAACCTCTCCGATCGATAGGCGGGAGCAACTGACGCTTGGCGAACTCACCACTCCCTTTCTTTTTTATTGAGTGGTCACAAAGTATTCAGAGATATAAAGTGTTCAGCATGACTGGAAAGAAAGGACCTGGTGCGTTAAAGTATACCTGCTCGACATGCCAAAAGGACAAGTGGTGCGTAGATTTTCCGGAGGGGTGTTTCTCAAAATGCCACCCTGGAAGTATCTGCACGGACTGCGTCCTAAGGGCAGAACTTCAGGAGCTTAAAGAACTTTTTAAATCTTTTAAGGAAAAAACACGACGGCTGGAAGAAAAGGTCAAAATCCTCGAGTCTGAGCATGTGACTCAAATCCGTCATCTCGAAGCCATCATTGCAGAGATTAAAGCCACCAAGGTAGAGCCACAGCAACAAGAAACTCCCAACTACGCGGATGGCTCCTCTGTTGGGCCCTCATGCACCGCGCCGATAGAAATAGGCCAACCATCCGACGTCCCAGAGCCAGCAGCTGCTAGGGTTACTCAGGGCGTCAAAAAGAAGAAAAGGAAGAGTAAGAAAGGAAAAACAGTAGATAAAACAGAAGAGAAAGTAGAAACGGAAGAAAAAACAAAGAAGAAAAAGAAGAAGAAAAAAACCAAAAAAGTGGGAAAGAAAGAGGAATCGAGAGAGCCCATACTGAAAGGAAAGCCTCTGTCCTCTGAACCTAAATGCGTGAGGGTCATCATGATCGGTGACTCCCAAGCGCGGGATCTACAACCCTTGCTAGCGGCCCGTCTTCGCACCAGTGTGAAGGTAAGCTGCCTTCCAGGAAAGGGGAACGGAGAAATAAGGGTGGAAGCTGAGAAATCTCAGATCTCTGAGAACTCAGTAGTTACCCTCATGGCAAGTGGCAACGATCTCTACCTACGAAGAGGCAAAGTAGGCGCCAGCGGGAAGATTCTGACCAGTGTTATGGGATGAGTTGACGACTGTGGACTCAAAACCCGCAAACGTGTCGTGGTCGGGATACTCCCAAGACGAGGTCCATCCCGCAATGCTCACGGGAGAAACGTCTCTATAAACTAACGCCTGGGAGATCTTTGTACACCGGAAGGAGTCTTTTTTGTAGACCCCTACCGCACCTTTTACGGGAGAAATGACCTGTACAAAAGGGACAGAGTGCATCTTCCCTTTAAAGGGAAAGCTACACTCGCGAACATGATCCAGGATGTTGTGGAGCGGACCCAAAGAAGTGTCAGAACCCGAGAAAAGGAGGACTTACGCCAGTACACCTGTGTTACTCCAAGAACGACCTTTTCTGAAGTCGCAAAGAGGGGAGTGACCCCGCCACAGAGAAAGAAAGCGGGAAACGGAAGAGCGTAGGGAGTCCTACAGTCGTGGACTCCCTCAAAGTTCTTCTGTTTAATGCGAGGTCTATCAGAAACAAGTTTCTAGAACTTCGTGGCCTCGTAGCAACAGAAGAACCGGAGATGGTGGCCATAACGGAGTCGTGGATAAAAACCTTAAGCCCAGATTTTAAAGGTGAATTCACGATTCCTGGCTACCAGCTCTTCCTGAAAGATAGGCCAGACAGAGAGGGTGGCGGTGTGATGTTGTATGTCAAGGATACTCTCAACTCGACGGATTGCAACATCTTATCCGACCGTGACCTACTAGGTATTGACCTAGAGATAGGTCCTGCCAAATACAGGATCCTGGTGCTTTATAGACCTCCTGCCCAACACGTTGAAAAGGACAAAGATCTGTACCAGCTACTAGGAGAACTTGTCCAAGACAGAGTGTGTATCGTCATGGGTGATTTCAACACACAAGTTGACTGGGAAACCAGAGAACCCTGTGGCGATAACGCACTACTCCTGGAGTTCGCGAACAACGAGTTCCTGACTAAATGGGTGAGAGAGCCAACGAGAGGAGACAATATCCTCGACTTGGTTTTCACCTCTGAGGATGACATCTTTGAGGACCTCTCTGTTGGCGAAGAGGTCGGTGGCAGTGACCACCGACTAATTAGATTTGTAGTCAAAGTCCCGAAGGCAGGGCCTGCAACTAGTAAATTGATGAAACTCGATTTGAAAAGAGCAGACTTTGCAGGTCTTCGTGCTGGACTGAAGGACGCGAGGCTAGAAGTGTGCGATGTTGTTGAAGATTCGTGGAACAGTTTCAAAAATATATTCATGAGTCTTCAATCACGTTTCATCCCTCTGAAATGTTCCAGTCGGTCTTCTGTTGAACCAAAGTGGTTTAATCGATAAATCGGCCAACGGATTAAGTAGAAGAGAACTGTGTACCGGCAATCGAAGATCTCGGGCGACTTTGACGAATACCGGAGGCTAGCCAAGAGAGTAAAGTCCAGCATAAGGGCGGCTAAGCGGTCTGAGGAACTCCGGGTGGCGAGACTCTGTAAAGAGAATCCCAAGGAGTTTTTTGGATATGTGAACAGCCGTAAGCCAATCCGTCGAACGATTGGCCCTTTTAGAAATGAGGAAGGGGCATTAAAGCATTCAGATGCATAAAATGCTAACCTCCTCAACGACTACTTCTCTTCAGTGTTTACTGAAGAGTGTGGTCCCATCCCCCAGCCAATGGATTCCTACTCGGGGGAAAAGCTGGAGGATATGGACTTCACCGAAGGGAAAATAAAAAAGAAGATCAGTGACCTAATGACAAATAAGTCACCTGGCCCGGATGGGTTTCTACCTAAAGTGTTAAAAGAAGTGTGCAATCAAGTGTCACGACACCTGAGCGCAATCTTCAACATGTCAATCCGGACTGAATGCGTTCCTCGAGACTGGCGTAAAGCGGAGGTGACTTCTATCTTCAAGAAAGGAGACCGTAGCCAACCGTCAAACTACCGACCTATCAGTCTGACTTCGATAGTCGGTAAACTCATGGAAAGCATGATGGTGGACAAAATGTCGTCGTATTGAGAGTCAAACCTGCTACTGAGGAGTTCCCAGCACGGCTTCCGAAGGCAACGATCATGCCTGACGAACCTTGTGAAATTCTTCCACTTCGTGTTCAGTGAGCACGATCGGGACAAGGCGGTGGATGTGGTGTACTTAGACTTCCAGAAAGCCTTTGATAAGGTACCACATCGCCGCCTTTTCTGGAAAGTGCGAGCGCTGGGCATAGACGGAAAAGCAGCCGGCTGGATCGAGAACTGGCTAAGTGGCAGACGGCAACGGGTGGTGGTAAATGGACAGGTTTCTGAGTGGGTGCCCGTTACTAGCGGGGTGCCTCAAGGCTCTGTCCTGAGACCATTACTATTCATCATCTATGTCAACGACATGGACGGTGACATGGTTGCGAAGATTTTCAAATTTGCCAACGCTACCAAGCTTGGTATGAACGTTGCAAAGGATGGAAACACTGCCCGCCTGCAGGAAGATCTTGGGAAGATTGGGGAGTGGTCGGAAACGTGGCAAATGCCTTTTAACGTGAACAAAAGTGAAGTAATGCATATCGGCCACAGAAACCCCCAATCTCAGTATATCCTTAAGGGCACTGCTCTTGAATCGAGTGACACTGAGACGGACTTGGGTGTAACTATTACTAGCAACCTCAAGTTCTCAAAACAGTGCATCGAGGCAGAGAAGAAAGCCCAAAGGATGTTAGGCTAAATAAAGCGCCAGTTTGGATACTTTAACAAGGAGATAGTACTTTGTCTGTACAACTCCCTCGTTCAGCCGCACCTGGAGTATGACGTACAATTTTAGAGTCCTTCGTTTCGAAAGGATATCGCAAGGTTGGAACGCGTACAATCCAGGGCAACCAAGCTGATTTCATCTATCCGACATAAAAATTAAGAGGATAGACTAAGGGAATTAAATCTGTCCTCGCTGGAAACCCATAGACTGCGTGGTCAGCTCATCGAGGTCTTTAAAATACTTCGAGGGTTCGACAATGTTGACTACTGGGATATTTTCACACTGAGTGAGAACAGCCCGCGCAATCAGGGCTTCAAACTTGAACTGAAGCGTTACAACCGCAATCTGTGTGGAAACTTTTTCACTTACAGTATCTGCGGTAAGTGGAACGCACTTCCAGTGAAAGTTGTCAACATTGAATCTGTTGACCGGTTCAAGTCAAGACTAGATAAAGTCTTGAAAAGTGTCCGTTTAGGGACGCAAAACAATTGAGCAGCCATGTGCCCGCTTTATTGCTAGTCCAAAGATACCCTCTTTGAATGGACCGTAAGGTCTCCTAGGGTACTTCTTTTCTTTGTTACTCCTTGTTACTCCTTGAAATATTTTAATTATAAATGACATAATTTGAATATTAGCTTAACAATGTTGTTTAATGCACTACAGTGAATCTTTAGGAAGAGAATTGATTAAAAATACTTCAAAATATGACATAATATTAAAAAGGGGTGCGATACTAATTCTATATCCATATCCTCTCTTTTCCTTTTGCCTGTCCTCTACCACTGATTTCCACCATTTCCTTTCCTTCCGGAACAAGTTTCTATTGAAATCTAGGGTCTTAGTTGCTTCGTAATTTGGTAATTCTACCTATTATATGGTCTGTTTAAAGCACTGTTGGCTTGCTTGGTATGTTCTTTTTCAAATAGGTAGTAAAATTTTAGGACAATATGATCTACGGGGTCACATCCGACGAAAAGCAATTTTACTATTTTAATTAAAATTTCGAAATGTCACAAAAACAAATGACCAGCAAAACGCTTAACAACTAACAACTAAAAAAAACAACAACTAGCAATAATCGAACATAAAATAGTACGCTCAAGTGACTAAGCCTGTCCAACCTCGCTCACTAACCTAAGTGAGGCAAAAAAAATTTACAAAGAGATGTGTGGAGTGGCCAAGTCGCCCTAAAAAAATTTAAAATGTCTAAATCTGGGACGCACGAGTATGTACCAATGAAACGAATGGGACAAGCGATAGTATGCATACAGTCATAATAGTCACCAAAGAGGGCTTTACTCTCTGTGGCATCAGAAAATCTTGATTGCGATTTCAGGTGAGCGCATCATCCGCCTAAGGCGGCCGCGCCTCTCTTCTATTACATATTGAAACTCATGCTTTCCACGTGCATCCTGCGAGAAGAGAGTAGCATGGCGTCCTTATCGCCCAACATTTCCCGATTATCTTCCACCGCTCCAAGTTTAATCAAGGAGGTTCAATCCCGTTTGCCTGCAGGCGTCGATCTGGCAAGATTGAATTAGGCTTGTGGGAAGATACAATTGTTCCAAGCGCTAGCGGGACATTCCATGGAAGTCCCCCATGGTCCCCTACCACGAGGAACTAGCTCCGGCTATTTATGCAATGGAGTTTCGCATTTGAATCAGATCGAGATTACCTTCGTCAGGCATCACGCCGATCCGGTCTCCCTTGTGCACCTAGGAACTCTCTACCCCGAGAACCCCCTTATTATCCAGAAGATGACAATATCCTTGAGTGACAAGATTTGTGCCCCTTGAGACGCCAGGTCAACAGGGCCCCCCTGTTGTTCAATTATTCAGAATAGAACAACTTTAGAACAGTCATTGTTCTTCGAGCCCGTTCGACAAGAAACGGTTCTCTCTCTCTTGATATCACGTCAGTGGTAATTTAATTCCCCCCCCCCTTTTAACGTTCTTCAAGAGAACGCTTGGTTATACCAATAATCTCAATTGTTCATCCAGAGGATCTCCGATATCCTGTCTAAAGGATCGCTCCTACTTCCGAGACCCACTTCGCTGCCACTCTTCGAAGTCAGTCCTTCCCCCCTCATTAAGGGCAACCCCCTAAAAACCCCTCCTCCTGGGAGGGAATCGCCAGTCGGACCGAAGCCTTTCCTTCAAATCACCTTCATCTGCATGACGACCTTATAAATACGTATGCTACGAATTGCATTTAACTATTTAACTTTTTGCCAACGTAACACCGTGCTTTAACACGGATCTAGCCGCCCCTTTCCTTTCTTGTTTGTTTTATCATTTTAAATCTCTCCAAATCTTAATCCTTCGCTTAGTCAAATTTATCCAATGACCTTTTTTTTTCTTTCATGTGTATCTTCCATTTTAATACCTGGTAATGTAAATATTTTCCATGTGTTGTTTTATTAGATTAATTAATAAAATTATATTTTATTAATGCTTGCAATTTATTTATCCTTGGAATTCGTTCCACTTCTTAAGTATATTAAAGATAAATAAGCCCTCTCCAGGCCTATTTATTAACGTAGAGTCATACTGGGCCATCGGAATAAACCCCACACCCGAATATAAAATAATCCCCGCAAAGAATAGATATATAGTATATCGCCAGGAGCCTTTTCTACGACATACATATATTCTATGTAAATTAGGTGGTAAGTGTGTAAGGTAAAACGCTATATCTTTGCAAACACTGGTCTCAGTCGAGTGAAGCATAGTGTTATATGTTATAAGAATAGACTATATTAATTTCCTTTTTATTAACGATTGCTATCCCCTTTTGAAAACTTAAGAAGCTGGAGTAGCTCAAGGAAGTGGTATAATAATTTGTTCTTGTGTTTTTTTTGTATTTCTGTTTTAGTCATTGGTTATTTAGGTCGAGAAACCTATCACGAATAGGTCAGTGCCATATTTAGGTAGGCCAATTCTCTCGAAGACATACTTCTTACCGCAAAGGAAATTAGTTGGTTGACTACTGCCTACCAAGAGCAAATATGACGCAGTTTGAAATCTTCAAAGCGCAAGGAGAATCCTTAGGACTTTCCGGAAGAGAATTGATTGAGTATATCCAAGAGGAGCAACGAGCAGAAAGAGAAAAGTCAAGAGAAGAAAGGCAAAGAGAAAGAGAAAGAGAGGAACGAAGAAGGCAAGCCGATTTTACCATGAGCTTGAAATTGCACATATACAAGCTGAAACATAATCAGTGAGTGCGCGTTCAGAATCCCCGTCTAGTCCCCCACTTAAGCTTCCCAATTTCAGGGATGGAGAGGATTTCGGAGTATTTTTATCGCACTTCGAAAAGATCTTTGAAATCAACAACCTGGACTTGGAGGACGAAAGCGTAGTGAGGTTACTGCCCCTCTTAAATTCTAAATTGCGCGAAATCTTTATTTCTCTACCATCGGAGTGTACAATTGACTACAGTACATTAAAAGCTGAGTTATTGGCCGCTCCAAATTTCTACAGACAGGACTTTCTAGGAGGTCGTATTAAACCCGGACAGACGTTCCGTTAATTCGGATACATTCTCCAGAGGAATTTTAAATTCTGGTTAGAATCCTCAAAAGTTGCTCCTGACTACGAGTCCTTAACATACTTCGTGTTGCGGGATCAATTTTTGGCGTCTCTTTCGACGGAGATCCGCGCGTTCGTCAAGGATCGTCGGTGCCAGTCCTTTAAAGAATGTACCGAAGAAGCGGATGTCTATGCTGCCAGCCATAATTTATACCCCAAGGAGAATAGAAATTCTCATTAATCCCCCTACCAGGAAATAAGGAAGGATTCGCGCCCCTTCACAGGAAAGCCAACGAAGTTTCCGGGCGCTGTAAAACCCCCAAACTTCTTCCCCTCCAACCAGAGACGGGACATCAAACCTCCCATTAAAATTTCTCCACCAAAACTCTTCCCGAAGCGACCGATCATATCCTTCACCTGCGGGGTAGAAAACCACCCGAGCTGGAATTGCCCCCAAAATTCTAGGCTTTAAAACGGACCAGCCCATCAAGTACACCAGATTAAGGCCACACCGGCTTCCCCGGTGGTGCAGAGCCAAGGATTAACTTCTCCCTCTCCGTCAGGGCACTAGGTAAATTTTATTTTTGATAAAAGTTCCCCGGGAACTTTGAAATTTGAGGAGGGCATCGTGAACGGCTGCCGAGTAGCGACCCTCGTCAGGGACACAGGGTGCACTTGTTTCATCGTGTCCGACGAGCTCCTCCCCAGAGTGGACCCTAACCACGAAAAATTTGCGGTAGTACATGACTACCTGGGGCGGGCGAACCGATTCCCCGTTGTTAAATGTTACCTGCAGTGTCAGTATTTTGATGGCTGGGCTGAAGTCATTTCGGCACCTATAAAGTTTTGTTCAGTACTTATAGGGCAGAGCCCTCAAGTAAGCTCCGAGCCTGTGTCCCAGGCCGCCCTTACTCGAGCCCGAGCGAAGAAGGAAGCACAGGAGCCCGTCCCCCTCAGAACCTCGATACCATCCGAATTCTCGGAGATCATTAACCAGGATTTTAGGTGCACACAAAAGGAATGTGAGACACTAACACCCTCATGGGATAAGGCCCAAAACAATTACAAGGAGACTGTCCGTGGATCCAAAATAATACGGTGTCTGGAGCAAGGTGGTCTACTATACCGATCCGCCGAGGACAGTAATAACGCCGTTACAACCCCCTTATGCCTTCCACGATCACATGTACATATAGTGCTAAAATAGCTCATGACAGCATCTTTTCCGGTTACTTTAGTCAGACCAAAACGGGCAAGCGTATCTTTAAATATTTTTACTGGCAGGTTGCTGCAGCTGACATCTCAAAGCATTGTAAATCATGTGATGTGTGTCAAAAGACGTCCGCTAAGGGGCGGGTCAAACCTACTCTCTTACAAAGGGGACCAGTCGTCACTGAAGCCTTCTCCAGAGTGGCCATTGATCTGGTTGGCCCTATCCACCCCTCTTCGAGCGAAGGGCACAGCTACATTTTTACTTTAGTTGATTTTGATACCGTTTTCCCGAGGAAGTCTCCCTTTGCCGAATCAATAGTATTTCTTGCGCCGAGGCCCTCATTTCGATCTTTTCAAGGGTAGGCAAGGGAATACTCTCTGACAGAGGACGGTAATTCACCTCCGAGTTGATTGAGTACGTAGGGAAGCTGGTCATGGTAAAGTCCCTTTTTACCACCCTCTTTCAGCCACAGAAAAACGGAATGTGTGAAAAACCAAACGGAAATCTAAAATCAATTATTAAGAAGATTTGTGCCGAGCAGCCCCTCAAATGCCACCGATATCTCCCTGTCGCCCTATTCGCCTATCGAGAAATTCCTCATCGCACTTTAGGCTTTGCACCGTTCGAGCTCCTTTATGGACGTAATGTACGCGGATCACTTAGCATTTTGAAGGAGTTTCTAAACAAGCCCCAACTGGACCAAGAACTACAGTCATCATACGCCTATGTCTTAGATCTACGCCAGAGGCTCGAGAAATGCGCGAACATCGCCTATGAAAATGCTGATGTCAAGATGGACAAATATAAAACCTATTTTGATGTCAGGTCGCAAGATGGACAATTTAAGCCGGGTGATAAGATACTCCTGATCCTTCCCAAAGCAAGTAATAAATTGCTGAGCCAATGGAAAGGTCCGTACTCGGTCCGCGAGGTACGAGGACCTGTAGATTACCTCGTTGGTACCCCAGCAGGCGATAAACTCTACCGCGTTAAGTTATTAAAAAAATACCACTGACGCGCCCATGGAGATACGTTCGTAGCACTGCACGAAAAATTTGCGATTGAAGAGGATTGCCCCGCGGAGTCCCTTAATGTTATTCAGACAGTGTGCATTGAACCTGATGCCGATTACCCTCTTCCTTCCCTGCCAGGCGAGTCTTTTGAACCCTCTGACCTGGATATTGAAGCACGGCTGAGAACATATCAAAAGAGTCAGCTACAACAATTACTATGTCAGTTCGACGACGTTATTTCGGAGAAGCCTGGATGCGCTACCAGATTCGAGCATGCCTTTAAATGGACGACCTTGGAACCTGTCCGTTCAAAACCCTAAACAAGGCCGAATCATTTACGCCAAGCTTTTACGCCGAAGTAGATAATTTGATTAGTTTAGACATAATAGATCCTTCCACCTCTAGTTATTGGTCCCCAATCGTCATGGTCAAGAAACCACATGGCTCTTATCGGATGTGCATCGAATTCAGGAAGTTAAATTCGGTAACTGTGTTCGACGCCGAGCCCATCCCGTTGGAAGATCAAAACCTACACCTTTTTGAAGACGCTAATTTCATCTCAGAACTTGATTTGTGCAAGGCATATTACCAAATTCCCCTCTGGCCAGATGTGAAAGCATATACCGCCTTTGCTACTGAGAAAGGCTTAATGCAATTTAAGCGCTTTCCTTTTAGCCTCGTGAACGCTTGCAGTAACTATAACCATCTCATGAGAAGGTTGTTAGATGTACCTCGGAATGTCTCCTTGTAAATGGTAACGTCTACGTCGCTACTCGTGAATGGAGTCAACATTTAACTACTCTACTAGCTTTCTTCGAGCGATTGCGCGAAAATGGCCTTACCATTGGCCCCAGCAAATGCCATTTGGCCCACGAAAGCATAAAATACTTGGGTTTTAATATAGGACAAAGCCAGCTTAGTCCACAGGAGGACAAGATTAAGGCAATCGCCGACATGCCCCTCTCAAATACTAAGAAACAATTAAGATCATTCCTTGGATCAACTTCTTACTATCGGCGATTTGTCCCAAATTTCGCTGCAATCTCGGCGCCCCTCAGCACCCTCTTAAAAAAGAATTCCCCCCGATCGACTACGATGGAATGATGTCGCTATTTCGCATTTTACCCAGCTCAAGAGTAAGCTCATTTCTGCCTCCATTTTGAAGTTGACCAACCCGGAAAAATCCTTTGGGATGAGGACGGACGCGAGCAACGAGTGCACTGGGGGTATACTCCTCCAATATGAGGATGACGGAACAAGTCATCCAGTTGCATACGCTAGTAGCCAGCTATTACCCCGCGAAAAGAGATATTCCACTATAGAGAAGAAAGGTTTAGCTATTATTTGGGTAATTAACAAAAATCTAAAATGTATTTAATAGGAAAAGAATTTCGGATATGAACTGACCATCGCCCGCTGGCCTATATTCGGAATGTACGACATTCCAACGGCCGAATTATGCACTGGAACTACTCTTGCAAGAGTATCAATTTAAAATAAATTATATTAAAGGTTCCGATAATCAGGTCGTTGATGCACTCAGTAGGAATTATTTACCGAATAGTGCAGATTAATTTATAATTCGTAGGATTAGGATATCCATTTATGTATGTATATACCGTCTCGTACGACTTAATTGGATTCTCATGCAATATAATTAGTTTAATTGAATGTAAATGTCAGAATTTAGTGGCTCAATGTCTATTTTTTTCTTAGGTTCGTACATTTGTACCCATTAATCTACGCATGAATTCTTTTGTCCCATATGTATTTTTGGGGGGTATTAAACCTTTTTGTAAACGCTCGAAATTAGCAATTCTCGCAATTTTTATTTCATGTCATTATTAGGCCAAGTATGAATTGTGTATTATTCCATTGTTCCCCCTTTTCTCTTTTATGGCTAAGATAGTATTAAGGGTTAGTTTCCCTTATAGTCAAATGATCGACATAATCATAGGTATTTATGTAAATGGTAGCTTGTGCGCATGGAGGTCCGTCGATGCAAGAATGTGAGTTTCCCAAAACGGAACTGTATGGTTGTCCCTTCTCTCTCCTTTCGAAGTTACAACTTCCCCCCGGAAGGTAGGGGTGTGATAGAATTGCCTAATGCGGCCACGCCTCACTTCTATCACATATTGAAACTCATGCTTCCCACGTGCATCCTGCGAGAAGAGAGTAGCATGGCGTCTTTATCGCAAAACATTTCCCGATTATCTTCCACCGCTCCAAGTTTAATCAAGGAGGTCCCATACCCCGTTTGCCTGCAGGCGTCGATCTGGCCAAATTGAATTAGGCTCATGGGAAGATAAGATTGTTTCAAGCGCTAGCGGGACATTCCATGGAAGTCCCCCATTTTCCCTTACACCGAGGGGCTGTCTCCGGCTATTTATGCGATGGAGTTTCGCAATCGAATCAGATCGAGATTACCTTCGTCAGGCATTACGCCGATCCGGTCTCCCTTGTGCACCAAGGAACTCTCTACCCCGAGAACCCCCTTATTGTCCAGAAGAGGACAATATCCTGGAGTGCCAAGGTTCGTGCCCCTCGAGACGTCAAGTTAACAGGGCCTCCCTGTTGTTCAATTGTTCAGAAGAGAACAACTTTTGAACAATAATGGTTCTTCGAGCCTGTTCAAAAAGAAACGGTTATCGCTCCACTGATATCACGTCAGTGGTAAATTAATTCACCCTTTTGAGATCCTGATTATCCTCGCTAGGCATCAGGCCGATCCGGTATCTCTTGTGCACCTAGGTACTCTACCTCGAGAACGCCCTTATTGTCCAGAAGAGGACAATATCCGTGAGTACCAAGGTTCGTGTCCCTCAAGACGCCAAGTCAACAGCCCCCTCCCCCCCTCCTGTTGTTCAAGTGTTTAGAAGAGAACAACTTTAGAACAGTCATTGTTCTTTAAGCCCGTTCGAGAAGAAACGGTTCTCGCTCCCCCAATATCACGTCAGTGGTAATTTAATTCCCCCCTTTAACGTTCTTCAAGAGAACGCTTGGTTACACCAATAACCTCAATTGTTCATCCAGAGGATCTCCGATATCCTGTCTCAAGGATCGCTCCTACTTCCAAGCCCCACTTCACTCCGACGCTTCGAAGTCAGTCCTTCCCGTCTTGTTAAGGACAATCCCCCTAACCCCCATCCCTCCTAGGAAGGAAATCACTAGTCGGACCAAAGCCATTCCTCAAATCACCTTCATCTGCACGACGACCTTATAAATACGTAAGTTACGAATTGCATTTAACTATTTAACTTTGTGCCAACGTAACTCTTTAATTTAACACGGATTTAGCCAACCCTTTTCCTTCTTGTTTGTTTTGTCATTTTAAATCCCTCCAAATCTTAATCCTTCGCTTAGTCAAATTTATCCAATGACCTTTTTTCTATTTCATGTGTATCTCACATTTTAATCCCCGGTCATGTAAATATTTTCCATGTGTTGTTTTGTTATATTAATTAATAAAATTCTATTTTATTAATGCTTGCAATATTATTTATCCTTGGGCTCCGTTCCCCTTCTTAAGTATATTGAAGATAATTAAGCCCTCTTTAGGCCTATTTATTAACGTAAATGGCTGAGTCATACTCAGCCATCTGATAAAACCCCGCACTCGAATATAGAATAATCTCCACAAAGAATAGATATATAGTATATCGTCGGGGGCCGTTTCTACGACAAGCTTATTTTTTTGTTTGCTGCAAACCAACCAATTCTGATGCTTATATTCATTATTTCTCTAGCCAGCACGAATCTGTTAAAGGGTCTGTAGTTTTTTTTTCTTTTCCTAAGAGCATATTGCATAGATGATCCTTTTATCCTACATGATGAAAATAACACGATCATACAAACATTCATTAACCAATTCTGATGCTTATATTCATTATTTCTCTAGCCAGGACGAATCTTTTAAAGGGTCTGTAGTTTTTTCCTTTTCCTAAGAGCATATTGCATAGATGATCCTTTTATCCTACATGATGAAAATAACACGATCATACAAACATTCATTAACCAATTCTGAATGCTTATATTCATTATTTCTCTAGCAAGGACGAATCTGTTAAAGGGTCTATAGCTTTTTTTTCTTTTCCTAAGAGCATATTGCATAGATGATCCTGTATCCTACATGATGAAAATAACATGATCATACAAACATAGAAAAATGGCATTTAAAAGTGAGAATCAACTTTTGTTCACCAGCTAATCCTAAGGAAGAAGTGTTTAATAATAATTATCATCATCACTAACTCTATAATTTAAGGAGATTTTTTTGATTATTTGAATAATAATTTCATCTTAGTTAAGTAATGGCTTATGTTTTCTATCAAAGTTATTTCTAATAATTTTTTATAATATCAAAAAACAAAATGCTGAAGTTCAGAAATAAGTAGAAGTATCGGAATTTTGTGATTTTGTTAAAATCCAAAGAATTACAAATGGTGAAGTTCCTAAAATTTATTGTTATATATTTTCTTTTATAACTGTATATTTTAGCAATGTTCTATTTTCAAAGGGGGAAATTTAGTTTAGAGTTCCTTTTTAAAATTATTATAATTGGCGAAGTTCAGAAAAATTATAAAAATTTAACCATGGCTGCATTTTTTTGGATTTTAAATTTTAATCTTAGTAGTGAAGCGCAAGCTCCACCCGTAGGGGAAGTGGCGAAGCCATTGCCTGGTTATATTATATTTTCATATTTGCCCCTATTAATTAATTTTGAAAAGCTGGCAGGGGCCAATAACATTACTGTTGCTTTTTAATGCGAACACACGATACGAAATCATTTGTCCCAAATTAAATCCACCGATAAGAAACAAGGGCTATATTATATCGTTTCCTTACTTCATATATATATATATATATATATATATATATATATATATATATATATATATATATATATGAGGTTGAATGATAAAGTCGAGAGAAAGTGCTAGGTTTAAACAGGACAGCGTGATGAATGGCGAAATAATAACGAATAAGTATAAGAAATGGATAGAAGATAATGATAATAATAATAATATCTACATGCTAAAAAGAGAGCAATAAAAAGTTGGGCTGAAAATGTGAGGATAATTAGTGGGATACTAAGGACACTTGCGTAACCCCTGATAATGATCCCTCGCCCTTAAGATGTTGTGTATATACTCTCGTGAATGCGTATGTAGTGTGGAGTGGACATGGACTGTACAAAAGGCCGTATTGCTAAAATATTGGTGTTTGATTCAGTTTACCTTTGGCATAAAAAACGGGTGTGATGTGAAGTTATCTCCCACTTCTCCCCGCGGAGCTCCGACGCCATTTGTGTTTGCCTGGTAAGTTTTTATATTTTACGTCTCTGATGTAATTTTTACAAGTTACACTATAGTCCACAGTGTTTGTGAATATTGCGTGATTCCTTTGGTTATGGTTTCCATGGTGAATATGATCATTAAGAAGGCAAATGAGTGTGACTTCATAAAGGTAACCAGCGTGGGGATTACTGCGTTTACAGGTTAAATAAAATATCGCTTAGTACACGGTTCGTACAGAATTTGGAAATTCGTGAAATTTATAGTAATGAAGATTTTATTTCGGAACTAATGTATCTCGATCACAAGATATCAAAGTGCGATGTTTACCATTTTTATCTGTTTTAAATGATATTATTTGTGTTATTTTCTAACATTATTTTAAGTAAGACGCAAGAGTTAACTATATCCAGTGCTGTGCTAAGTATATTGGGTAATAGGATAAATACTTATATTTTTAAAATATTTTTGTATTCGATTTTGTGATTTTCAATTTTCAATTTCCATTATTGCAGTAAGATGGTGATTTTACATTGCCTAATGAGGTTATTAATATACTTATGCAATGATAAACAATGAGGGCTGTGCATTACTTGCTCAAAACGGTTTTATAAAATTAAGAAATTAAATAATTTTTATATTTCTTTAATACCTATGTAAAAATGTTGTAAGTTAATTTTAACCATTTTATTTATATTACATGGCTTTTCATTACATTTGTGTATTATTTACTAGTAGTATATGTTTAATTTCAGTCGTGGTATATAGAAGAAAATTTAAAAAAATGGTACCAAGGGCGTATAAAGCGTGTCTTATATAGTCACGATCCGTACAAAAACACTATTTTTCCAAAATGCCTCCTAAATATGAATTGGTAAAAATATTTTGAGCTTTTGTATGTGAATAATAAAGGTATTTATGTGAGCTACCTGTTGCGTACTTTAAATTTCTGCTAACTTTGAAGCTTTAGTTTGATGACTAAAAAAAACACTAGCAGAACGATCCTGCATACACCAAAATAAGCTAATTACTTATACCATTATGAACGTTTACACACGTTAGTCGGTGCCGCCACTATTTTAATCTTCACCTCAATTTTATTGTGTCTACTGAGCAATAAATGGGACATGCCTCCGTCGAAAGGAGTACGGCTGTATTGTTCGTCTTTGTGCTTCTAATCGCTACAAGAAGTTCCCTCTTTTGATAATTCTATCTTTGAACCTAACATACATTTTCACTTCCGCTGACTTCGCTACAGTATGAAACTTAGGTCAAATTCTTCTGACGAAGATGCTCGAATTCTCTTTCTTTTCAAATGAATAAAAAATCATCTCTCCCAATTTCAAAGACGCAATGGTTAACCCATCGACTCACTCGCTTGTTTTTGCAATGAATTACAATTCCTTGAAATCGGATGCAGTTTAATTTCTAACCCTTGAAATCAAGCTGCTCTTATTCAAGGTTAGTTCTGCATTTTGAGTCATTTAGAAGTCTATTCAACGTATTTCGTGCAGATCCAAGAGAAAATATACTAATCCTAAATAAATAAATATGAACTAATCAAAGAGTTATTAGCGATTCCAGAAGATATTATATATATATATATATATATATATATATATATATATATATATATATAATCTTCTTAGTCCGAGTATAAATTTAGTAAAATGTACGTGTATTTTCAAGCTGATTTAATTTCTGCCAACAAACCAAGACGACTGGAGTTCATGTATAAATCAAGTGAGTAATTTTTATATTAAAATTATATTTCTTTCTTGGTGTTAACTTATCAGTGTACATGTAAGTCTGAGGTGTGCATTACATTTCTTACCTTCTTTTATACATGTGTCTTATGCGAAATCTGGGATGAGCCCGAGTGACCGGATGACCTGGAGTCGCCTCTGATATATATATTTATATATATATATATATATATATATATATATATATATATATATATATATATATATATATATATATATATATATATATATATATATATATATATATATATATATATATTTATATATATATATATATATATATATATATATTAAATAAAGAATTATAATGATGTAAATGAGCGTGTGAGATTGGAAATCGGCAGTGAATAACTATTCAACTAGCTAAGATAATATTAAGGATGATATTAAATAAAATAAGCAGCAAATTAAATACCGAAATCATCAAGTAATCAATATGGCTTTACAAAGGAAACGGGACAGTCACTGGTATTTTTGACCTAAGGAGGATGGCAATGCTATTGTTGTGCCGAGGAGATATGCGCTTCATTGATTCTGAAAAAAAAACATTAGTTCTGAAATAATAATAATATTGGACATATAATTGAACTAGGTCATGGTGAAGACATTAGGATAATTCGAAGTGTGTGTACTGGCACGAGAACGCAGGAGTGTAAATAGGAGAGGAGAGATGAGAAATGGTAGATATCAAAAAAAGTGTAACCTATGGGGGCTCATAGTTAGCTGGATTATTCTTCTTATAGAGCGAGAGAGTCATGCATGTGGTTGAAGGACTGAAGGGGATAGAGTTGAAACGCATCGATGTTAAAAACATACGAAGTTCTGATGCAACTCTTTTCATTTCATAATCATCAGTGAAACGTCACCTTTAGAAAGTGCTGCAAGCAAGGCTGCAGAAAGAGGAGGTATGAGAATAAACAATAAAATCGAGATTAATCTAATTACGAATCAAAGAGAAGCGCCGCACTGCAAGAACACAGTAAGAATCAACGAATTAAACATTCCTGTAAATTAAAGATGAACATTTTTTGGACTGCGCTTTGGTTCTGGGTCAACAATCTGATGCCTTTAGTCTTTTTTTGACTCTCTGTAATTTTGTGTCATTCGTATCTATTCCTCGTGTAGGGAATTCTTGAATCGGAGTTGGAGATAAATATACGAATGAGTTTGTTTCTGATTTTTATTTGGTAGTTTTGGAAAGTTTGGCTAAATTATTCTCCGTCTATCGAATTGGTTCTTCCTCTTATTAATAAATAATAAATAGCGGCTGCTTCTACTAGTAGGGCTTTCTATTTTCCTTTTATTCGGCACTATTTATCAATTGGGTATTGGTGATTATGGGGATTTGGTTCATCAGATAGAGAGGTCTCTCATTCATTTTCCTGCTTCGAACTTGGTATGGAAATGTAACCAACGAAGGGAAAACAACCAACCAAATATAGTAAAAGATGGAAGACGATTTAAAAGGAAGGATCAGATATTGATTGCAAGAAGCCTTTAAGTTACCTCCACTTTTCCTTCTCAAATCTATGTAACCAAGCGACATGCGTCGGCTACCGGGAAGAGAAATGAGACAAAAATAGTCCTATTTATCGGAAAACTGGACACAGCCACCTTTAGAAAAAAAGGAAAAGATCCAATGATGCTGGTATGATATTTACTGTACTCCTAATTAATATATATATATATATATATATATATATATATATATATATATATATACGAAAGAAAAATATGAAAGACCGCCTCGAAAACAAGAAATCACCAATGAGGAAGAGGGAAGGGGGAAGGTAAAAAAACACATTAAGGATTACAAGAAGCAGGTAGTAAGGTCAAACTGAGAAGACGGAAAGGGTAACAGATTAAAAGAAATGGAGATAGCCCAACGAGGGAGATTATAAGACACGGTGAGCAAAAGGGGGGAAAAATACAAAGTACAAAACAGAGCAGTGACAATTAAAAATTTTTTTTTAAAAAAAGGGGCCACATAACTAAAGAATGTATATAAAAAAAACACTAGGAACGCAAGACAAAACTAATTTCTTTGAGTATTAATCTTTTAATTATAGCATCTATTTTATATAAACCAGGGGAAAGGTTAAAATTATCACATTAGCTTATAAAAGCACATTCAAAGATTTTATAAGCCAATGTGATAATTTTAACCTTTCCCCTGGTCTATATAAAATAGATGCTATAATTTAAAGATTAATACTCAAAGAAATTAGTTTTGTCTTGCGTTCCTAGTGTTTTTTTTTATATACATTCTTTAGTTATGTGGCCCCTATTTTTTTTTTTTTTTAATTGTCACTGCTCTGTTTTTGAACTTTGTAATTATCCCCCCTTTTGCTCATCGTGTCTTATAATCTCCCTCGTTAGGCTATCTCCATTTCTTTGAATCTGTTACCCTTTCCTTCGACTTAGTTTGACCTTACTGCCTGCTTCTTGTAATCCTTAATGTGTGATAAAGAACTTAATAAAGTTCGAAAGTACTTGGAAACACCTTTTCCTTTTTTCCTGCGGGATATTGCATTCATTTGCCACCCTCACGTGATACTTTGTGAGTTTTTCATTACATATATGTATATATATATATATATATATATATATATATATATATATATATATATATATATATATATATATATATATATATATGTATATATATATATATATATATATATATATACATATATATATATATATATATATATATATATATAAATATAAATTAATATGGAAACTCACAAAGTATCGAGTGAGTAAGCAATAGATGCAACAAAGCCCACAGGGAAAATTAATACGAGTATTCTAAGTACTTTCGAACTTTATTTCGAGTTCTTTATCAAGGAATAACAAAAGTATTGAAAATTGTAATATTTATAATGATGATACAGAGGAGAGGGAACGTTCACAAAAAAAGCAGAAAACCAATTAACAAAATTGATTAATATCAAATGGAAACATTAGGAGAAGCAAGACAAATACAAACTAAGATTATTAAATCAGGGAAATTCAAAAGACTAAAGGTTGACAAGAGGATTAAAATACCGCCTAAGCAATTAGGGAGGGAGAAAATCTGAGCGAGAGATTAACTTCAGAGGTCAGGATTGAAAAACCAAGGTAGAATAAGTACAAATGTTCTAAAGACTTGACTCAAATGAAAATAAATACACATGCATAAACATAAGGCTACATAGATCCACAAAAAATAAAATTAAATAGATTATTAAGATTAATATAAATATTTAGTTTCAAATTAAAAGTTTCGAAAGTGCATTGTGAATATAATTTAAAAAGTAACAATCAAGTTTATATAAGTCAGGACTTAAATTAAAATTTGGTAATTTAATAATAAAGGTTGCTTCAATGATATTTCGGGAAATTGTATTGTTATTATAACATGATTTTAACAGAATTCCAATCAATATTGTTATTATTAAGATATGACATATAAATATAAAATGAGCCGCTTTCTTCACCACGATGGACATTATATTTATGCTGAGAATTTCGTTTTTTTAGACATTTACTTGATTGGCCAAAGTAATATTTAGAGCAATCGATACATTTTACGCAATATACATTACCAAGAGGGGAAAGGGTGTTCTTGAATAATAGCTTAGAGATCGTATTATTATAGTTAAATACTACACAAATGCCTAGAGATTTTAAAATATGAGGGAGAGAAGCAAAGGATGAATTAAAAGGAAGTACAAGAGTATTCTTGCTATTAAAAGGCGCGCGAGGGTTCAAAACTATAAAAAGACTTTTTAGCTAACTGAAGGCATTTTCAATGAAATGAAAAGCGTAGCAAAGTTTATGGCCGATGTCAAAAATTTGGAAACTTCAGAGTAAAAAAATTCAGGACTAACTAAACAAAGTGCACCGAGAAACATTGAAATAAAAAAATCTACAATAGAGGGGAGGAAAACCGTTTCGAAAAATTCCTCCCCTCTATTGTAGATATTCCTATAATTTGGATTAACTATATTGATGATATCCTTTGCTTTTGACCAAATTCTGAAAATATTTTACTTTTTTCAACAAACTTAATTGCCTTGTAACTTCAATCAAGTTTACCCTTAAAATTGAACAGAATAGAAGTATTACTTTTCTTGATTTATTAATACATCACACGCATTCTGGTTTCAAATTCTCTGTCTATCGGAAAACAACTAATACTTCTTCTTATATTCACTTTTACTCCGCTCACCATATTAAAATCAAAAGATCAAATTTTATTTCAATGTTTCTCCGTGCACTTTGTGAATTTTTTTACTCTTAATAAACAATTTACTTATATTTTGTGTGGATCTATGTAGACTTATGTTTTTGTCTGTATATATTTCCATGTGAGTTAGGTCTTTAGAAAATTTATATTTATTCTACCTTGATTTTTAGATCCTGACCTCTGAGCTTAATCTCTCATTAAGATCCTCCCCCCCCCTCTAATTTCTTCGGCAGTACTTTAATCCTCTTGTCAACCTTTAGTCTTTTTAATTTACCTGATTTAATGATCTTTTTTTGTTTTTCTCTCTCTCCTCCTAAGTTCTCCATTTCATATTAATTCATTTTGTTGATTCGTTTTATGCTTTTTGTAGCCGTTCCTTCTCCTCTGTATCATCCTTATAAATATTACAATTTTCAATAATTCTGTTATTCGTTGATAAAGACCTCGAAATAAAGTTCAAAAGTACTTGTAATCCTCGTATTAATTTTCCCTGTGGGCTTTGTTGCATATATATATATATATATATATATATATATATATATATATATATATATATATATATATATATATATATATATATATATGTATATGTATATATATATATATATATATATATATATATATATATATATATATATATATATATATATATATATATATATATATAAATATATATATATATATATATATGTCGTAGAATTGCTCATAGTCTTGTCCAATAATTATTCTAGTCCTTTGATCTGGACACACCGCTTTTGTTTTAGTCGGTGGTATTGACCCTATGACTCAATCCTACGATCATATATATATATATATATATATATATATATATATATATATATAGGTAGGCTTTAATTCCTACTGAACGTGCGAAAGCTGGTTAGAGGCGGGTGGTGCCGTAGCCAGGATTCTAACTACAAAAGTCCTACTTGTTACTGGGGGGAGGTTTGTGATTGTTGGATTCTAAGAGTGCATAATACAGGTTGAATAAATTAGCCGAAGGGAGTCTTAATTAAAGTCTTGCCAAGGGTAAGTCAAAAAGGAGGAGCCACAAATAAACACACGCAGATAAAATAAACTTTACTTTACATAAATATAATAATTAGCAATAGTTAAACGGGCAAAATTAAGGATTAAATATTAAACATTGACGTTAAGCGTCTAGATTTATAATGACTCAATGGGAGTGTCAATCACTGTTAATTAAATAGGTAATTTTAGAATAGAGGGACACTGGCTTTACATATTACCATTAATTGTGATGGATCGGAGAGACGACTACTCAGGTCTAGACGGGGTGGTTCGGGTGGCGTTAACGCGAGTTCTCGGGGAGAGGGGGGATAAGATGACGGGTTTGGGGCTGCGGGCGGCAGTTCCAGATAGTTCACTTCTAACTGGATGTGAAGCTAACAAATAGTAACTTCCAGTAACTATTTGGATGTTCCTTTTCTTACTCAAGTTACGTTGAGCAACAGAGCGTACTCTTCTAGTCACAGACTCTGCGGGGCGGGATTTACTTCCAGGAACACTTTGAGACAGCGACCAGGTTGACTCGACGGCGCGTTGGAAGTCGATACGTTACGGCAACGACTCTCGTTTAAAGTGAGGATTACGCGAGTAGATTTGGAACACTGCTGCTAGAGGGCTAAACGACGATGTTATTTATACCGCGGATTGAGGGAAATCGAGAGAGAGATTCCATTCACGACAATTCGCTTATCGCAGCGCCTTCTGGACAATCTCCATGCTATCATAAAGAAGGCAAATAAGATTTAAGCTCCTTTCTGAGAAAGGCGTTCTTTCGTTCGACTTCCTGTCGCCAATTAGGGGGGGGGGGTGAGAAGACAAAGGTCAACTCAAACGACCAATTTCTTTCGTTCCCACGATTGTCTGGCAGCATGTGAGTATGTACGTTCCATACCCTCACAATATATATATATATATATATATATATATATATATATATGATGAAAATTAATGCAATATCGCAAGGAAAGATGAGGAATTAAACCACATTCTCCAAAGACAATTTAATTCAGAACAGTTTCGGTGTATCTCACACCCTTTTTCCACTGACACTGGGTAAAAAATATAAGAAAAAAATGCATACAAGCATAACAGGTCGTGAAATATCCCCTCTTTTATCCCCAATCCCCTACTTGTGGCTAATCTGGGGGGGGGTTAGGCCTAAACATATTGAAGGGCTGACATTTTACTATTTTGTTTATTTGCTTTCTTATTACAGGATTAAAAGAAAATTGACCCTCAGATAGATTTAAATTAGGAACTGACGATATCAAGCTCGATTCTACGATTCTTCTCTTAACATAGTTAGCCGATTTAAATACCATTTTACTTCCATTGAAATCGATCGTATGATTCTTGTCTCTAACATGGCAAAATATTCCACTCCACTACTTTCGCTGCCCACTCTAATATCTCTTTTGTGTTCGTACAATCTCTTATCTAGATTTCTCCCCGTTTACCCTATATAAACTTTATGGCAATCGTTGCATGGTATTGCATATACTCCTATGTTATGATGTTCTTTGGGTTTCCTGGCAATCATCATTGGTTTAAGGAATTATTATATTTAAAGGCTAGATTAATACCCGCTTTTCCAAATATGTCCTTTAAACTATTTAATTTATTATTAAATGGCAATGTTATACATTTGTTGAAGTCGTTAGTGCGGGAAGGCTTATTACCATAGAATGTTTTCCTAGCTGCAAAATGGGCAGACGATATGAACCAATCGGGGTAATACAAATTAGAAAAAATGGTCCTGATAATGACAATTTCTTCATATAAATAGGAAGGATGACATATTTTGTATGCTCTAAGGAAAAGGTTAGAAATAACCGATTTTTTAACAGTATTATCGTGAAACGAAAAATAATGTACATAGGCATTCGAGTGGGTTAGTTTCCTATACACGTCAAGTTTTAATTCATGGTAATCTTTATTAATGAGGACATCTAAAAAGTGTAATCTATTATCATATTCCCATTCATATTTAAATTTGATGGAGACATGCAAATTATTCAAATTATTAAAAAAGGTATCAAAATCATGGCCATTAGGCCATACAGAAAATACATCGTCAATGTACCTTAACCATATAAAGTTAGGGGGAGAAATTGTGGGAAGGAGTTCAGTCTCAAAATATTCCATGAAGAGACATGCCAATATCGGAGATAAACTATTTCCCATGCTAAGGCCAAATATTTGTCTATAAAACTCATTATTTACTCGAAACACATTGTCAGAGAGACATAATTCAACTAAATCGATAAATTTACTCGTAGAAATAGGAAGATCCAAATTAAGTCTAGGCATGATTTCCCGCAGAATATGAATGGGAATATGATAAAAGATTACCCTTTTTAGATGTCCTCATTAATAAAACTTGACGTGTGTAGGAAACCAACCCACTCGAATGCCTATATACATTATGCAGCGCAACAATTGACGCCTACAGATTATTCTATAATCTAAGCTGCCCGAATCGTCTCATCCTTGGTGTGTGAGCCCCGGTTTAAAATTCCCATTTAATCACCAACCTGAACCCGATCACTAATCCTATAATTATCCCTCCTGTGTCTAGTGCCGATATTTAATTTCGCCTGTGCGATCATTCTCTTTAAACCCTTTTTCTGTGTATATTCAAATTATATTTCTTTTGTTGTTAGTGCAGGTATATTTTCGTAATTGTCTTTCTTTTGCAACCTTAAACTTGTACCAGCTACCTGTTAATCTTTGGCCAACTTGCACTCTGAATTATTTGTTTTAAAATTATCGTGTAAATTAAAAAGTAAACCATCCCCACTGAATTCATAACTATTTTCCAGGTCGAACCTTAAGCCAACTTCAAACCCAAAGATCCAAAAGTATATATAAATATATATATATATATATATATATATATATATATATATATATATATATATATATATATATATATATATATATGTATGTATGTATTTAAAGGTCCAAAGAAATTAAAACTGGTAACACAACCCAGAAAAATGCTAAGGAAATTAATTATGTGGTCGATTAAAGCTTAAGAAAGAAAATGGGAGAATTATAGAAACCAAAAAGAGGGAAACTATTTTAATCGTTATATGAAATAAGGAATAAAGGTGTTGGATTTGAATCTGTTTCATGAAGCGCTTCTCGCTAAAATGACCAAGACGCTCATCGCCAGTTTTCATTTTGTTAGGTATTTAAATACATCTATTATGTATCACAGACACATGTAATTTTAGATTATTATTATTATTATATATATATATACGAGGGGCGGTCAATAAGTTTTGCAATTCCGATATAAGGAAACTAGATATGAGGAAAAGTGGGTTTTTTTTCAATATAACTACCATCGACTTCAATGCACTTGCGCCACTTGTCCCTGAGGCTTCGAATTCCCGACGACCAGAAATCTCCCGACTCCTGTTCAATCCACTCCTGGACGGCAAGCTGGACATGTTTATCGTCCCCAAACCGGCGTCCACGCAGTGCAGCCTTGAGCTTGCGCAATAAAAAGTAGTCGCTAGGGACCAGATCTGGACTGTAGGGGGGAAGGTTGAGCTCATCGAATCCGCACTCGCGCCGGGCAGCTTGTGCAACTCTGGCCTTGAGGACTTTGACGACGTTGAGGTCGATCATGGAACGTCAGGTTTCTAGGGACCCAACGGGCAGAGACCTTGGTCATGGCCAAATTGTCGTGCATGATGTTGATAACACTTCCATGTGATACTCCAAGTTCTCGCTCGATTTCTTCGACCCTCACCCGTCGATTTTCGAGGATCATCCTCTCCACAGGGACCACATTGTCCTCGTTGGTAATGTCTGATGGGCGTCCTGGACGGGGTTCATCTTCAAGGGACTATAGACCATGGTGGAACTCCCTATTCCAGCGTACAATGGATGCATAGGAAGGGGCAGTGTTGGTGTACACTACAACTATGCGTTCATGGATCTCTTTTGCAGTCTTGCCTTCCTTGGTCAAAAATTTGATCACTCCGCGGTGCTCAACCTTCTGCATTGTTGATAAATTTGTGACTGACGATCTTCGATCAGCTACTGCTTCTTAAATAGATGAGGCAGGAGCGTGCGGCTGAAGGTCCTGACTTGTAATAACTGGTCCTAACACCCCCACCAACAGCCATTCCCTTTCCTCTGTTTTGCCCTACCGATTTGCAAAACTTTTTGACCACTCCTCATATATATAGATAATAAAACTTATTATAAAATCTAGTGATCAGGAGTGTCAGGGTCTTTAAAAGGTTTTTAGAGAGATCTTATAAAGTTAACCTTTTAACTTTGTTGTAATTCCCAAAGTTGAATACCGTTTGAGTTGCAAAAAAAACTCCAGGAAACAACCCTGCCATATTTATTTATCTCGTAGAGTTTGTGTGTGTTTGGGCCAAGAACCTTTATTCGGAAAATTTGGTTTGGAGACAGAGCTTTTCCCGCGCTCACCTTAATCCCCGATGGATTAGCAGAGTTCGAGCCCTTCTTTTATCACGAAGGCTCCATTTTTTTTTCAATTCAGGGTTAATTGTGCATTATTTTAGTGTGAGTATTTAGATAGCAAAGCTTCCACGTTTAAACAAGCGTATTTGTCCGTGGTGTTTGAGTACTTTCTGACTCAAGCCCCTTCTCCAACCTTGCTGACGGTCCATTAAACCCTTATTACGGGCAACTTACGCCCCATGTTCCGAATAAAATGTCGTCGTTCCAGAGATATAAACTCCAAGGAGAATCCCTCTGTTTAAGTGGCAAAGAGCTAGTCGCTTATATACAGAAAAGAAAGAAAAATGAGAGAGCGTATAGAAGAGAACAAAAAGAACAAGAGAGAACTAGAGCTGATATAAGAGAAAAAAAGATGGGAGTTAAATCACGATTGACTCTAATCCCTTTCAGTAAATTCCCGTGCAGAAGCCCATCAACTCGCTTCCATTAAACTCCCCACTTTAAAAGAAGGAGAGGACTTTGGCTCTTTTGTCACTCACTTAGAGAAAATCTTTGAAGTTAATCATTGGGACATCGAGACAGACGGTGTCGTCCATCTTTTTCCTTTTCTCAGCTCTCATCTCTCATCTCTGAGACTTGTGTTTCCCTTCCCTTGGAAGCCAGAGTGGATTATTCCCCTATAAAATCAGAACTTTTCGCTGCGTATAATATGATGCTCGACTTCCACCGCGCCAAATTTCAACACGCCCGCATTTTGGGTATACGGTTTCGCGTCATTTCCTTTTCTGGTTATATTCATCGAAATTCCCCCACCATTATGGGCCCCTGGTAGATTCCATTCTAAAGGATTAACTACTGGTGTCGCTACCACCGTAGATCTGCTCCTTCGTGAAGGATCGTCGGTGCAGCTCCTTCCTATAGTGCATAGAAGAGGCAAATAAAATGCGGCGAATCAAAACCAATACCTGAAGGAAAATAGAAAGCCTTCTCCTTCACCCGGCAAGAATAAAATTAAAAACTCGCGGTTCCCTCCTCAGAACTCCCCATAATTCGTCAAGGTTACGGACCCCTTTAAGCCTCAAAAGTTTCCCTACATCGGAGCCCCGTGATGTCAAGCCTCTCATCTAGAAACCCGCGACGCCATCCTTTCCCCGTAGGCCAATTGTATGTTTCGCATGCGGTGCCGAATGTCACACCTGCCCAAACTGTCCCCCAAATTTCCAACTCTGTAGTAATCTCATTCATCAAGTACACCAAGTGAATACTGCTCCCGCTCCCCCGTTATTGCAACCAGAAACCCCAGCTCCAATCTCGTCTCCCAGTGGCCCATGGCACAACGTTAATTTCCTCTTTGACAAGAGCTCTCCAAGAAGTTTGAAATTTGCGAACAGAACCGTTAATGGGTCCCGAGTCTCCACCCTGGTCAGCGATACTGGGTATACCTGTATCATGGTATCAAATGAAATTCTTCTCCCTTTGGCCCCTGACCACAAAAAGTTTACGGTATTCCATGACTACCTGAAACACGCAAACCGTTCGTCATTGTAAACTATTACATGGAGTGTCAATACTTTTTAGGATGGAATGAAGTCGTGTCATCTCCTATCAAATTATGTTCTGTTTTGGTAGGACAGTGCCTCGAAGTCGTATCTATTCCGGTGGCTCGGCCCCTTATCAAAAGAGCCCAGGCAACGAACAATTTCC
Organism: Ceratothoa steindachneri; assembly: GCA_963969495.1. NCBI lineage: Eukaryota > Metazoa > Arthropoda > Malacostraca > Isopoda > Cymothoidae > Ceratothoa > Ceratothoa steindachneri. The sequence continues at coordinate 134,505,308 of OZ018323.1, read as the reverse complement.
AGACGCCTGTTGCCCTTGAAACCCCATTAGACTCGGATTTCAGTGGTGTTATGAGCAAAGAATTCGCTCAAAGACAGAAGTGTCCTCGTTCGCATGTCTCCCTGGTCCTAAAAATTGCCCACAATATTGTGTTTTCTGGCCACTTCAGCCATAATGAGACTGCTTAGAGGATTTTCCGGTATTTCTACTGGCCGGGTACTTCAGTTTACATTTCTGAATACTGCCAACCCTGAGACATCATCCATAAAACCACGGCAAAAGGGGGTGTTAAACAGAGCCCCCCTTCATAAGGGACTAAACATAGCGGAACCCTTTTGCCCGAGTAGCCATAGACCTTGTCGGCCACATTTGCCCCTCTTTCAGCCAAGGGCATAGTTACGTCCTTACCCTTGTGGACTGTGCAACGCGTTTTCCCGAAGCCGTACCATTAAAGAGAATCGACAGTGTTCCGTGTGCCGAATCCTTAATTTCCATCTTTTTCCGGGTAAGCATAATAAAGGAAGTATTGTCTGATAGAGGCAGACAATTTACCTCTGAATTGATGAAATACATGGTGAAACTGTTGATGGTAAAACCATTGTTTACCACTCCTTTTTACCCCTGCGCAAACAGAGTTTGCGAAAAATTAATGCATCGTTAAAGTCGATATTAAAGAAGCTGTGTGCCGAATAGCCCCGTGAGTGGCATCGCTTTTTGCCCGTGGCCCTATTTGCATACAGGGAGATTCCCCATCGTACCCTCGTGTTTGCTCCCTTCGATTTAATCTATGGACGTAAGGTGCGGAGTCCCATTAGCATCCTCAAGAAGTTATTCTCGAACGCTAAGTTAGATAGGGAAATTCAATCTTCCTACGCGTATCTTTTGGATCTTCGACAAAGATTAGAAAAGTGTGGCGAGATTGCATACCAAAATGCCGACGTTAATTTGGAAAAGTACCGAACGTACTTCGATGTCAATTTGAAGGAGAGGAAGTTTAAGTCCGGCGATGAGGTCCTGTTGTTACTTCCTCCGGAGGGCAACAAACTTATGAGACAATGGAAAGGGCCCTTCCAAATTTTTGAAGTGCGAGGACCTGTGGATTATTTAATCAAGACGCCCACAAGCGAGAAACTGTTCCACGTCAACATGTTAAAAAAATATCACCACCGCGCATGTATCAACAACATTATTACCATCGACGAAGAGACAGCTTTATCGGCTGACTACACGACAGATGCCCTGGACATTATACAGGCCGTGTGCGTCGAACAAGAGAGGGATTACCTGCTACCTGCCTTGCCTAGCACTAACAATTCACCACCCACCAGCTTGGATATCAATAAGCGGCTAACCCCCAACCAAATTAGCCAGCTGCAGCTTATTCTAAGTAAGTTTGAGAACGTGATTTCTGAGACCCCGTGGCCTGCTATTAACTTCGGGCATGACATATCCCTCAATACCCAAGAACCGGTTCGCTCAAATCCTTACCCACCTCCCAATTCATCTGAGAAATACCTTTAACGCCGAGGTTATCAATCTGTTCAACCTCAATATCATTAAACCCTCTATGTCAAATTATTGTTCCCCAATAGTTATGGTGCGGAAACCGGATAACTCCTACCGCATGTGGGTAGATTTCCACAAATTAAATTCTGCGACCGTTTTCGATGCGGAACCAATCCCATTATTTGAAAAGGTAAATATATTAGCGAGCTCGACCTCTGCAAAGCGTATTACCAGATTCCCCTGAAAAAAAGCGTGAGAAAATTCATCGCCTTCCCCACCGACAAACGCCGGGCAGTTCTGTTGATTTACTTTGGGGTTAATGACGGCCTGCAGCAATTATAATCGGATAATGCGCAGAGTTTTGGATGGATTGGATACTGTGACCTTTTATTTTGACAAAATTTACGTTGCCACTTGTGATTGGGACCAACACTTGGCCTCCCTTCAGGCGCTCTTAAGCCGTTTGCGAGAACACGGCCTTTTAATAGGCCCCTGCAAATGCCACCTCACCTATGATTCAATCCAATATCACGGTTTCAACATTGGAATCGACCAACTTAAGCCGCAAGAAGACAAGGTCCGGGCGATAGTTGATATGCTTCTCCCCCCCAGGTACAAAAAAACAGCTTTGATTTCTTTGTACGTGCTTTATAGCGATTTGTCTCTTACGGAATTAGTATAACCAACCGCCAGCTAGATATAAGTTAAAGGACGATTATTTCTCTGTGTATGTAGTTATATTGGTGGGAGGGATGTGTATGTATCGAACGCACAGCACCCTTGTATATGTAGAATTATTATGAATCCTGCTCCAGAACCACTATATGTGTATATGTAGCACCGTAATCTTCCCGTCATTTGTGTATGATGTATCTTTGAATATCCATTTAATTTTTTGGGGGGGTTTGTATAGCTTTGTGTATATATTCTTTTCAAAAATTTTCCTTACGTTCCCTCCTAATTCTCTTATGGTCAGCGTAAAACTGTAATAATTACTTTTCTTTCCCATTCCTATCTGCTTATAGTCGGTTAGAATTAGCTTGTACACCTGCTCAACGTTAGGTCAGGAATTCCCTTATTCTCCCCCTACTCGTTGACCGCTTGCGTAGCAGACTGGTTTCCACAAGCCATTAGTCTTGCGGGATGTCACTTTTCTACCCCAACTCCGAAAATGGCATCTTTTGGTTGAAGAGCGACCACGTGCCCTTCTGTACCCACGTGGTCTCGAGATCACCTCATGGAGCTTTGAAAGCACAGCTCATCTACAGTGATGAGGTGGTTCACGTCGTTTTATTGCACCCCAGCTGTATTTGCTTAGGGACACATTTTCGTTGTCGCACATGACCTTCCAGCCAGCCTTCTTGCCCTCCGGCATAGATCAAAGTTCTTTGAACATTCTATGCGAACTTTATCTCTGTTCCACCGAAGGACTCAGTGCCTTTTCCACTAAGATCGCACGAGTTGTGGAATCTCCTACCAAGCCATTTAATCCACTGCGAAGACCGTCTATTTAATCCTCCGACTGTGTTTAGCGTGTAGCACTTCAAGATTTTCTAACGAAATGCTCGCCCGTCACAATCGGAGACAACTACGATGTAGATTTCAAGGACGAAGGGTAAATCGACATCCGTGAACTCTTCAATAGTCAATCGGCGAGTATCTGACGAAGATTTCCATCTCCGAAGGCCAAACTACGTGCACTCCCTCATCCTCCCCGTGTGGTAGCCCAAATTCCCCATTGCAGTCATCGTATCACTACTGGCCCTTCGTTTCAACGAACACATAAGCAGCGCAACCGTAGACGCCTACAAATTATTCTATAATCTGAGCTACCCGAATCTTCCTATCCTTTGTGTGGGAGCTACGGTATAAAATCCCCTTTTAATCACCAACCTGAACCCGACCACTAATCCTATAATTATCCCTCCTGTGTCTCGTGCCGACATTTAATTTCGCCTGTGCGATCATTTTCTTTAAACCCTATTTCTGTGTATATTCAAATTATATTTCTTTTGTTGTTAGTGCAGGTATATTTTCGTTATTGTCTTTCTTTTGCAACCTTAAACTTGTACCAGCTACCTGTTAATCTTTGGCCAACTTGCACTATGAATTATTTGTTTTAAAAGGGCCCCGCAAATTTAAAAGTAAACCTTCCCTCTGAATTCATAACTATTTGCCGTCACAAACCGGGGAGGTCGAATATTAAGCCAACTGCGACCTTAAAGATCCAAAAGGGCAAACATATATATATATATATATATATATATAGTCTAGCCATTCCAGGACATATATATATATATATATATATATATATATATATATATATATATATATATATATATATATATATATATATATATATATATATATATATATACCTATATATACTGCCTTGACCAAAATTATGGGGCAGGTAGGAAAAAATAGAGAATTCGAATAAAATTCCTTCACATAATAATTGAAAACAATATAATTACCAGTCGAGTATATCCCGTCTATAATTAGTATTTTATCTGTTTTCCTTTTGTTTTTATAACCATTCTAATGCGCTTTCGTTATTTTGCATAAGCGATTGGGGCATTCTTCTGCCATTCAATCTCTCTTATATTTATGTGGGATTTTTTGATACTAGATTTTTGCTCCAAATTCTTAATTGTCCTATTGTTTGGTTTAGATTTATTAATGATACTAATTTTTGTATATGGTCGAGGCTTAAAGATAAGAATTATTTTCAGAATAATTTTATTCTCTCGTCCCTTCGATAAAATTGATCATCGAACTTGATCATAATAGTACTCTATCTTTCTTAGATCTTATGTTACGTAGATCGGCATCAGGCTTTACATACTTTGTTTACGGCAAGCCTACTAATTCTAGTTCATATATTTTTTTCATTCTGGCCACATATACAAAATTAAACAGTTTGCATTTGCTTCTATGTTTTTTTATGTTCATTACCCCTTGTTAGTACGGAATTAAAAAAAAGAATTTTCTAAAATCTTTGAGAAAGATCGCAATCTTTGCTACCCTCGCCCATTTCTTATTACTTCGTTATATTCTGTTAAAAACTTACTACCTAACAGACAACACTGCAGCTTTTAATTAGAGAATTTCTTTTGTTTTGCCTTATTCTGAGTCTTTTTCTTTTCATACACTTATCTTTAATTAATTTAATATTTCTGTTATTTTTAAATATGAATCTACTTTATACGAACTGCTTGTTCTTAACCCTAGAAAAAATTAGCGAGAGTTTATTCAATCCAATGCTCAATTTTCATTACACATATATTTTATCAAACAGAAAAACCTTTATCTATCTGATTAAATTAATAAAAATCAATTATTATAATAGGAGAACATAAAGTTGCGCTCTATTTACCTATTAAAGATAATAATCATTCCATAAATTGTAATTCTGCCGTATTTATAAATCATTCCAAAGATTTTATAAAAAAGCAATATCGTTGAATGTTTCGTAATTAATAGCATTCCTAACATGCATATTTTCCTTGGTCTGTTTAAACTCGATCCTTTAATTAAAATCTCATATGGGAAATTTCTGAAACGTAGATATTCGAAGTAGCCTTAAACCCAATCTAGTTGTGAACATTGGGGTGAGGGGGGCACACAACATTCCTAGACCTGCTACATTCTTAGGATTATAGCAAAACAAATCTGAGCCAAATCAAAATTTTCCCGAAATGTGAGGGTCATCTAACCAGTAAAGTAAGTGATACAGAGATGTGAGGCCCAGGCAATTTGGCTCATTATGTATAACCTCTGTTGGTTGATAAACGAGAGCAATGCATAAATTCCGCCTCCCCTTCCACACCTGCAGAGAGCAGTTGTTTGGTCTTTAGGGTGTTTTGTCACGTTGAGCGCATTTGTCAGGTAATTTGTTTTGTGATAACATCGCACTCTACCCACGAATCATGTTATTGCTCCGTCGTGTCCTTTTCTCCTTCCCCGTCCGCAAAAAGTCTTTACGTTTAAATGGATAGGCAGGAGTTATTATTCCCTCAAAACCTTTCAGATAATTGCTCTGTCCCAGATAAAGTGAGAAATGGTGATTCTGAGAAGGATGTAATTTGGTTTAGAAGGACGAATATTAGTTTTTGGGATATTAATGTATTTCAAGTCATCAGATGAGGAACACACAATACAATAATATATGAAGACACTGTTTTCCCCAATAGCGACTAAATATATATACATATATATATATATATATATATATATATATATATATATATATATATATATATATATATATATATATATATGAAAATTAACCCACAGGAAAATGAAAAAATGAATCCAAGCACTTGGATTCATCTTTTCATTTTCCTCTGGGTTAATTTTCATATTATTGCTTTTCCCATGTGCCATTTTGTGAGTTTTTTCATCATATATATATATATATATATATATATATATATATATATATATATATATATATATATATATATATATAGAAATATATATATATATATATATATATTTCTAATCAGTTACAAAATGAGAAAATTATTATTTTTAATTTGACCTAAAATAGGAGGTAACAGTACCGGTAAAGTACTATTTGCACCACCTTATGACCAATGGAAAATTAGTAAATAAACCCTCTGGAGTGGTACAGCAGCATTTAATAAGAAACTATACAAATGTACTATACATGTTTAAATAGGTATTCTATTTTTGTTAACTATTAAAACAAATATTTTTTAAAGGCGAACTCGTTCAAGGGAAGGTGAAAGACAACGCATACTAGACAAATTACAAACAATCCAGGCCCCTTAGATTTATTCTAAGCTAATTGAAGATTAAAGAAACGTAAGAAAATACATGAATAAAGAATTAGTTTGACTATTCTCATTTTTATAGCAATATTTTAAAAGAGTTGCAAAACTATTCATTGTTTTTAGCCTCCACTCGGTTCTTTGGTAAACTTCATTAGTATTTTAAAGATTTCAATAAGTTTTTTAATGTAATGCTAATCTTCCAGTGAAAATAATAATAATATTAGAGGTATTATATAACGTCTTTCAAGACATCGAAGACTTCGCAGGGTGCCCGTCATAACAGAATAGGTGGATATTCAGAGTGCGCTTCAAAGCGAGTTAGGTGGTGTATGCCAGCACGCAGACCATTCCACAGCTTAGGGGAAACTACAGAGAAGGCACGATCACCCATGCAGGAAAGCAATGGAAAGGGAACCCAAAGATGAAGTTAAGTTTCTAAAAACATTTGAGAAAGACTTCGTTATACAATTCACCATTCTAAAGTTAAGGGATATCTGGAAAGAGATAGATTAAGATTAAATCTTTCTACTTTATCCCAAACAAATGTTGTCACCAATATGGAATAAAAACCGAATGCCATAAAATTGATGTACAGTTTGTCCGTCAACAGAATTTTCAAGATGAAAGAAGGTCAATTTATATAAAGACACTGAAGATTATAAATACCCTTATTACAGCTTCTCATAAAAATATAATAAATAGGAAAATTTATTTTTTTCCATGTTTTAAAATGATGTGGGCTTGAAAGAATTTTTATTAGCATTAGTTTTTCCTTAAAAAATGTTAGTCCTTTTTTTTAAACACGAAAAATGTTATAAATCCGTTTGAAGTTATTTATCTTCATAAGATTATCATCTACCATCTTTCCCATGTCGTCGTAACGACTTTTATAACAATCTAGAATTGACTTTTTTGATTGCACGTAATGCCCAAGAGATTCCTCTGATTTTAATAACACTGAACAATTAAATTCGATAGATAAACAACCAATAAAAATAATGTTACCAGAAAGTGATCCTGCACAATATTTACGTTATTGGAAACCATCACTCGCATTGAGAACCGCTCCTGTATTTTTGAAAATCACAGTGGATTAGCAGTTTTTAGATATACCGTAGTATTTAAAATCAGTGTATATTGTCATAAATCACAGGGAAAGGAACTTTTGTAAATCTACAAGACAACAGTATATAACAGACTTAATTGCTGAAGGGCAGTATTTAGGTTTTATTTCTGGTGCTATGTTCATGTGCTCTTAATATTTGCTTAATTAGTTTATAAATTAAAAAGGAATGACGGCGTTTATTACTAAGTATTCCTTAATACAAGATTTTTGTCCTCAAAACAACGTGTGCCATACAAGTTGTTGCGAATAGTGTCGCCGTTCAGATGTATAAAAATAATTATTAGCAGTTATCAAAATGCCTGGCCTTCATCGATGGTTCGCTATTCGAGTTTGCCATATTTCTTAGGCCTTGAAAGAATTTCAATTTCTTACCTTCTAAAAAATCCTTTTTGAGGTTTATTTATGAATATCAAAGGATTTATTTCTTCCACCTTCCGTTGTTTTTTCGAGATTTTTTTTAGCCCATTTCCACAACATACCTTTTATTTTTATTACTATATCCGTTATCCTCGTTTGTTCTCTTAACTTAAACTGTACACAGAGGCGAGTTGCTACTTTAAGAATATGGAATTTGTTCATTCATAGGGGCAAGTCACTTCTTCAAGTAAATATACATGGCTTCCACCCACTTGCATTCAAATATGGTTCGTTCGATGATTTTACTTTCCATTCCACCATCTTGGAAAAAAATCATTTTAATTGTCCTAAAGGACCAGTTCGTGTAATACGAGTAGTACTGTATCATAAGCTAGGTAATTTAGCTTAAGTAAATTTCAATAATTCTTATTCTATTTGACTCGAGGCACAGAGTAATGGAAATTTTACACTCATTTTTCTTATGTAAATTTTTTTACGGACTGAAGCCAGCCTAGAATTTGAAGACCATATCGAGGTAATCCTTTTTATTTCTCTATTGTATTTTTTTCTAATGTTCTTATAACTCACTTTTGATCCTGTATTGGCTGATAAGCTAATATACTTCATCGTGATGGAGGAGAAAATGAGTTACAAATATATACGCGAAATTGATACTAAAAAGAACAATTTTATTCGAGTATCTACAGGCATAAAATATTTCTAAATGATTATATACTAAAGGAGAAGAGGATAAATTAGAGAATTGAGGATTTGACTGTTCGGAGTGTGGGATCTAGTAACTTCTTTGTTTCACGGTTAGTTCCCAAAGATTACATAATAGCTTTAAAGTTGTTTGGGTAACGTTATTTGACTATCTCTTCCTCTTTTTCCTTAATGATATGCTGGAAAGTGTGGTTAGTTTTTAGTATAATTATAGAATAAAGAATAAAAATAAAATGCTTGGATTTGATCTAAACTAGTTGCAGAGAAATTGAGGTAATCAAGATTTATAATTTTAGAGTAAACTGCAAGTAGCACCTTAATCTATAGTTATTATTATTCATGCTTTAATATTGGTGTTTAACTGATTAAATAGGTACTTTTCAAATTTATTTTTAAGCCCATTAATCGTCATAATTTGAACTACATTAGTAGGAAGAATGATCTAAGTTGATAATCTTTTCATTTCATTCTATGAAGAGTTTGTTCGTATGTTGGTTTCATTACTTTCAAATAGCGAATCAATATTTATCTTTTTGTAGCCTTTCATAATTTTTAATGCTTCTATCTGGTCTCGCAAAGGCTTCTATTTTCAAGCGAAATAAATTTAATTTTTTAATTCTGCTATCATAGGCTTTGGTTCGCAGCTCCAAAGTCAACTTTGTTGCCATTTGCTGCACTTTTGTCAATGTAACTATATTTTAAAGATCATGAAGCCAAAACTGTTATTCATATTCCATCTTAGGACTAAGGAATGAGTTCAATAAAGGTATTACTATTTTTTATACTCCTGTATTCCAAATTTATAGCAATATCGCAGTTTTTATGTTTGCTTGTTTAGCTATTTGGACGCAGCGTTTTGAAAAACTGAAATAGTTCGAAATCAATAACAAGGAGTAACAAGGAAAGTAAGTACCCTAGGAGACCTTACGGTCCATTCAAAGAGGGTACCTTTGGACGAGCAATCGAACAGGCACATGGCTGCTCAATTGTTTTGCGTCCCTGAACGGCCGCTTTTCAAGACTTTGTCTAGTCTTAACTTAAACTGGTCAACAGATTCACTGTTGAAAACTTTCACTGGAAGTGCGTTCCACTTACCGCAGATACTGTACGTGAAAAAGTTTCCACACAGGTTGCGGTTGTAACGCTTCAGGTTAAGTTTGAAGCCGTGATTGCGCGTTCTGTTCTCACTCAGTGTGAAGATAGCCCGGTAGTCAACATTGTCGAACCCTCGAAGTATTTTGAAAACCTCGATGAGCTGACCACGCAGTCTACAGGTTTCCAGCGAGAACAGATTTAATTCCCTTAGTCTATCCTCATAACTTTTATGTCGGATAGAGGGAATCAGCTTGGTTGCCCTGGCTTGTACGCGTTCCAACCTTGCGATATCCTTTCGAAACAAAGGATTCCAAAATTGTACGGCATACTCCAGGTGCGGCCAAACCAGGGAGTTGTACAGACAAAGTACTATCTCCTTGTTACGGTATCCAAACTGGCGCTTTATGTAGCCTAACATTCTTTGGGCTTTCTTCTTTGCCTCGATGCACTGTTTCGAGAACTTGAGGTCGCTAGTGATAGTAACACCCAAGTCCTTCTCAGTGTCACTCGATTCAAGAGCAGTGCCCTTAAGGATATAATGAGATTGGGGGTTTCTGTGGCAGATATGCATTACTTTGCATTTGTTCACGTTAAAAGGCATTTGCCACGTGTCCGACCACTCCCCAATCTTCCCAAGATCTTCCTGCAGGCGGGCAGTATTTCCATCCTTTGCAACGTTGATACCAAGCTTGGTATCGTCGGCAAATTTGGAAATCTTGGCAACCATGTCACCGTCCATGTCGTTGACGTAAATGTTGAATAGTAGTGGTCCCAGGACAGAACCTTGAGGCACCCCACTAGTAACGGGCACCCACTCAGAAGCCTGTCCATTCACCACCACCCGTTGCCGTCTGCCACTTAGCCAGTTCTCGATCCAGCCGACTACTTTTCCGTCTATGCCCAGCGCTCGCACGTTCCGGAGAAGGCGTCGGTGTGGTACCTTACCAAAGGCTTTCTGGAAGTCTAAGTAACCCACATCCACCGCCTTGTCCCGATCGTGCTCACTGAAAACGAAGTGGAAGAATTCCACAAGGTTCGTCAGGCATAACCGTTGCCTTCAGGAGCCGTGCTGGGAACTCCTCAGTAGCAGGTTTGACTCTAAATACGACGTGATTTTGTCCACCATCATGCTTTCCATGAGTTTACCGACTATCGAAGTCAGACTGATAGCCCGGAAGTTCGACGGTTGGCTTCGGTCTCCTTTCTTGAAGATAGGAGTCACCTCCACTTTGCGCCAGTCTCTAGGAACGCATTCGGTCCGGATTGACATGTTAAAGATTGCGCTCAGGTGTCGTGACACTTGATCGCGCACTTCTTTCAACACTTTAGGTAGAAACCCGTCCGGTCCTGGGGACTTATTCGTCTTTAGGACAGTGATCTTTTTCTTTATTTCTCCTCGGTGAAGTCCATATCCTCCCTCTTTTCACCCGAGTAGGAATCCATTGGCTGGGGGATGGGACCACACTCTTCAGTAAACACTGAAGAGTAGTAGTCGTTGAGGAGGTTAGCATTTTTTGCATCTAAGTGCTTTAATGTCCCCTCTTTATTTCTCAAAGGGCCAATCGTTCGACGGATTGGTTTACGGCTGTTCACATATCCAAAAAACTCCTTAGGATTCTCTTTACAGAGTCTCGACACTCGGAGTTTTTCAGACCGCTTAGCCGCCCTTATGCTGGACTTCACTCTCCTGGCTAGCCTCCGGTATTCGTCAAAGTCACCCGAGATCTTCGATTGTCGGTACACAGTTCTCTTCTTCCTAAGCAGTTAGCCGATTTCTCGATTAAACCACTTTGGTTGAACAGAAGACCAACAGGGACATTTCAGAGGGATGAAATGCGATTAAAGACTCATGAATGTGGTTTTGAAACTGTTCCACGAGTCTTCAACAACATCGCACACTTCTATTCTCGCGTGGGTCAGTCTAGCACGAAGAACTGCAAAGTCTGCTCTTTTCAAATCAAGTTTTTTCGATTTACTAGTTGCAGGCCCTACTTTCGGAGCTTTGACTACAAATCTAATTAGTCGGTGGTCACTGCCACCGAGCTCTTCGCCAACAGAGAGGTCCTCAACGATGTCATCCTCAGAGGTGAAAACCAAGTCGAGGATATTGTTTCCTCTCGTTGGCTCTCTCACCCATTGAGTCAGGAACTCGTTGTTCGCGAACTCCAGGAGTAGTGCGTTCTCGCCACAGGGTTCTCTGGTTTCCCAGTCAACTTGTGTGTTGAAATCACCCATGATGATACACACTCTGTCTTCGACAAGTTCTCCTAGCAGCTGGTACAGATCTCTGTCCTTTTCAACGAGTTGGGCAGGAGGTCTATAAAGCACCAGGGTCCTGTATTTGGCAGGACCTATCTCTAGCTCAACACCTAGTAGTTCATGGTCATATACGATGTTGCAATCCGTCGAGTTGAGAGTATCCTTGACATACAACATCACACCGCCACCCTCTCTGTCTGGCCTATCTTTTAGGAAGAGCTGGTAACCGGGAATCATGAATTCACCTTCAAAATCTCGGCTTGAGGTTTTTATCCACGACTCCGTTATGGCCACCATCTCAGGTTCCTCTGTTACTACGAGGCCACGGAGCTTAAGAAACTTATTCCTGATTGACCTCGCATTGAACAGAAGAACTTTGAGGGAGTCCCCTAGTGTAGGACTCCCTACGCTCTTCCGTTTTCCGGCTTCTCTGTTTTCGTGGTCACACCCTTTTTGACGACCTCCGAGAAGGTCGTTCCAGGAGTGACACAAGCATGCTGGCGCACGCCTGCTTTCGTTCTGTTTCGAACGCTCTTTTGGGTGCGTTCCACGACATCTTAAATTAGGTTGGCGAGAAAGGCCTTCCCTTTAAAGAAGAGATGTACCCCGTCCCTTTGGTAGAGGTAGTCTCTACCGATAAAGGTACGATAGGGGTCTACGAATTAGACTCCTTCTGCACGGCAGAGATCCGCCAACCTTCTGTTCACTGCGATGTTTCTTTCATGAGCGGTTCGGGATGGACCTCTTCTTGGAAGCATCCCGACCACCACACGTTTGCGGGTTTTAAGCCCTATGACATCCACGGCTCCCATCACCCTTTGGATGGTCTTACCACTGAGGCCAACCTTACCCCCTCTGAGGTAGAGGTCGTTGCCGCTCACCATCAGAGCAACAACTGAATTCTCAGAAATCTGAGCTTTCTCTGCCTCTACTCTGATGTTGTGGTTACCCCGTCCTGACAGGCAGCTTACCTTTACGCTAGTGCAAAGGCGGGCCGCTAGCAGCGGCTGCAGATCCCGTGTTTGCGAGTCACCAATGAGGGTGACCTTCGGAAACTTGGTCTCTGAAGACGGGGTCTTTCCTTGTGGAAGAGGCCTCCCCTTTTCCTCTTTATTCTCCACATTCTTATCTTTCTTTTTCTTCTTCTTTATCTGTTTTTCTTCTATTTTTGGTACTACTTTTGTTTCAACTTTATTCTTTTTCTTTTTTTTCTTCGTTTCTCCTTTCTTCTTTTTCTCTTTTTCTCTCGCCTCAGCTAGCTGAGCCTCAGATGATGCTGGAATATCCGCTTGGTTATCAAGGGATTCCGACACGTCAGTGGGCGGAGCCTCTTCTAGGCATCGAACCTGAGCTGCGTTAAGGGCTTCGAGCTTCTCCAACTTTCCTTCAAGGACCTTAGCTCTCTCCTCTGAGGCTCTATAGAGGTCTTTTAATTTCTCCACCTCTCGTGTCAATATGAAAGTAGTGCAGATACTTTCAGGGCTGCATTTTGAGTAGCAGCCCTCCGGAAAGTCAACGCACCACTTTTCTTACTGGCATATTGCCCAGTTGTGTTTGAGACGAACGGGACCTTTTTTGCCTGTCATTTTGAGCGCTTTTTCTCTCTCTGAAAACTCGTGACCAGCAATGATAAAAAAGGGGGGGTTGGTGAGTTCTCCCCGCGTGAGTCGCTCCCGCCTATCGATCGGAGAGGTTTCGGATCTTTCAGAAGGCACGCTCCATGTGCTGCTGTTCGTCCGACCGAGTCGTCAAACCTCGGCGTGCCGTGGCTCCCAACCAAGCAGCACTGACGGTACCTGAATTGGCCCTCGATTTTTCACGAGGTGAACAACAACGAAGCACGCCCCTTACTAAACTCCTACTAGTTCCCTTCACAACGGCCAGGATCTCGGAGTAGCGTTCAATGGATATCCCGCCACACCAAGGAACTCGACCCAAGGCTTTTTATTGGCCTGGCAACAAACATGGGAACAAAGGGCCGTCACCTCGGACCAATGCTACCATAAGCACCCGTCAACGGTCACTGGGAACGGTCAATAATTACGCGTCAGGGAAGGGGTTAACGGGGCACTGCCCTCATCCCATTCATCGTGCCCAAACGCCTAGGACACCTCTATTCCTAGTCTCTCGCAACCAGTAAGCGTCGATTGACGTTGTTTATAGAGGTTCCACAGCCTTTCTTCTGACGCATGAGGTAGCTGCCAGGTCCTTATAAGTAGATAGAGGAAGAAAGGGAAAGAGTGACACGATAGGAGTAGGCTTTTTTTTGTTTTTTTCTTTTTGTATGAGTGGGAGATGGAATAAAAGTAAAAAAGGAAGGAATGACGCACTTAGTCTGGAACCTCGTTTCCGACCAAATCGACAAGAAAAGCCCTACCAGGGGTACCCAGAAGAGGTACTCCCGCCGACACAGCTCGAAAAGTCCAAGGTCCACACAAGCTCTCTTCCCGCGACAGGAAGGCGTCACCTCTCCCTCTATTTTCGTTATGAAAAGAGAGAAAGAGAGAGAGAGAGAGAGATCATATTTTGTGATATATTTTTATTGCTAAAGTAGATGTACTTTAATTTTCAGTTTTTATATTAACTTTTTTCAGACACGTAACAGACAAATTAAATACCTCGTTAAGAAGAAAGTGCTGTATTTCCTCAAAATCTGAGTCGTGTTCCGCTATATGACCTAGTTTAGCATTGTCCACGAACTTTTCAATCTTACTGACTCTGAAGTATATATATATTGAGCCTGGCTTAATCAGACGATTCTCATTTAATCACTAGGAATTTTTCTGAACTTAGCCATTTAATATATCGTTGCTTGTATTAATTAAAAGTTTGAAAAATGTAACGTGAGCCTGTTGACTGAGGAAAGATGATTCAAACTCCTTCATCTCTTTTAGTTAAGACATCTGCAAATAGAAACGAAAGAGCTCAGAATCATCTTTATTTTTTTCTTGCCAAGTGTTTAGTAAATGGAGATATATAGTTGTTTGGTCCCTATTTTCTTCAACATCATGCTAAGAGAGATCTTCATTTATTTTGGATTAGTTTATACATTTATGATAAGGGCGGATTCTGCGTCCAGTTTTCGTTTATGGGTAATATATATATATATATATATATATATATATATATATATATATATATATATATATATATATATATATAATATATAGAAAAAATAAATATGCCATTAATTAATAAACGGTTTGCAATTTATCTCTCTTTCTTCCTGACTGATTTACCGATATATGTGTTGGCGAAAGTGAGTCCTTCAGGCGAATTATTGGCAGCACAAATCATTTCTATCCTGTTTCCAAGGTCATGGCAAAATTGGATTTCCATTATACATGATGAAGGAGTTTATCATGATTTTTAGGGAAGGGGATTAAGGTAGTTTGAAGATTCTTTCAATCATTATAAACTTAGATAATTATACAGTTTTCGTCCTTAGATAGAACGTTAATGAAGAGGGTTTCTACAACGAGTGAGGTTATTTTTCCTTTATTTTCGTTGTTCGCATGATATAAATAATTTCTTTCGTTGATTTTATGGCATATTTGGTCAGAATATAATTATCTTATGAATTTGGTGACTTCTTTCGCCATACTATATATTGGGAGTGTTTTTACGGTGACATTATCACACAAAATTATTCTTGAATATTACAGCGATGTTTAAGTTTATTAGTAGACCGATAACATTCCTTTGGCCAACCAATCATACTAAACTATTTTAGATGTAAAAATAGGAATAAAATGAGTGTCAAACTCATTACCACCTTAGCATAAATTTCTCCAGGAAAATTGTGGAAGTGGAACGAACAGAAACTTCAATATCATTTTCTTCTTTTGGTAACAACGATAATTTCGGTAATAGACTCAGACTAAGTTATGTGAGAGGAAACATAAAGTGCAGTTAAGGGAGTTTCAGAAAAATAGAGATGCATACAGAAGGAGCACCGTGAGGCATTGTTTTGGGGACGACGTTTGCAAGATTAAATCATTCTCGATTCTTTAAGAAAAAACAAAACTTTTGAGATAGAACGACTTTTTTTATTTACGAGCAAAGGAGTCACTTCGCAGCATCACGCTCCATCTTTCAGTTGTAAAGAACTGACAAAGTAATACCTTAATACATTACTTATATACAAAATGAGAGAGGAAAAGAAATATAGCTTAAACGAAGAGACAGAGGCTCAGAAAATCATAGAGGCCACATTTATAAGAAGGGGCTGACTCTTCTTACGGTTCAGGTGATACATATTTGGATGGAGATAAACAACCTAACGACGGTGTTAAATTTGAAATTTCTTTTCGACAGATTAAAGTTTGGGGGAGAATCGAAAGATGCGTATTCGACTACCTATCTCTTAACTCAGCTCTTTCGATGTATTAATTAATTATTAGCTAATCTACTCACTTTTTTAGTTTGTGAACGATTATTGGCTATAGCACGTACTAATTAAACTTAATCGATATGAAGAACGAGTAGTGAAATAATAATGATTGTTTGGCTTGTGATTAAGTGCGCTAAATGGTTTGGAAGGCTAATATTATATTTCAGTGGTGTTACATGCCCTTCCAACCATGCGTGGACGGTGTTTATGTTTAATGTTGAAGGAAGGCTTCCATAGTATCACATTTCCGCCGTTGGGGCTCACATCTGGTGCAGGTAATCCTAGAATTTTTTCTCTTATATAAATATTAATATTTATCAAGATTCCCTGGTCGTCATATCTAAATTTCCAAATGACAGAAAATTCAGTGCCAAGATGAATAAGGAAAAATGAATAAAGCTAAAAAACGATATTGGATACCTTGTCGAGTGGTAAGTCGACTGGAAAATGAAGTTGGATGAAGAAAATGTAAACTCTTTCATATTGAATTCAGAAATATAAGATAAATTTGTAACATGTTCAGGTCAAAGTAAAATGGAGGATTAAAATGAGAAGATTCTGAATATAATGGTGAAGAATGAGTTAAAATAGTGCAAGCAGTCTGTAAGAAATTTATGAAAGTCAACAAAAAGATAAAATTTATATACTTGTACATAACTTTAATCTACTTGTATAAATTAAATACCATCATACATCTTTTCAACTGTTTATGGTCGTTCTTTTTTTAGTAAATAGCTCTATTATGTTCTGAGGTAAGTGCTAAGAAATCAGTACAAATAAGATAAAAAAAGAAGGTAAGTAATTCAATTATTCCAAATTAACAGAAGCTTTGATCATGTAAATTTGGAAATTTTCTTTAGGTTAGAACATAACATCATAACGCGAAACATTGGAAAGAAGCTGTGTTCGCATCAATTATAAATCAAAATAGAGACAATTTCTTCAATTGCGAGGTCACAAACTACTTGAATAGTCGTAAATAGCTTAGATTGTTAAGACGCATTGTGCGAATAGTTTTAATAAACGAGTCGACAAACATTTCCTAAAGATATATATAAACAAGCAAGTTTTGCCAGATTCGATTAGTTTTATTTTGGCATTGATCTCATAATCTATGCTTGTTATTAAATCAACCTCTCGTGTTGAAAAATACATGGTAGAAATTTATAAGTTGGTAAACTATGTCTACCTATCCCTAAAAAATTCAAATATAAAGTTTAATCAAAAAAGAAGACTTAAGAAGATTAAACATTTGGGCAAAAATTTCTGGACAATCCCCATTTGTGGAGAAAGCTTCGATTCATTTGTCCGCCGGATTGATAGGAGGTGGGGAATTCAGGTACCCCCGCGCATAGTGAGAACCAGACCTTTATTTAACAACAGCCTCGTAGGGAAGGAGTGAGTAACGGGCTTAGTCTGCTCAGATACACGTGCGATTACTACAAACTCTCGGATTTCTCTTAGCAGGAAATTCACTCGACTAACTGTTTGAAATATGTACATTTTGAAGAACTTCCTGCTTTCCGTCATTGAGTCAGATGAAAGGGCATATTATTAGTACATTTTACTTGTTTTTCTATCAGCAAGTACCTCTCTTCAGGAGGGATATTTAGGTT
The DNA here is from genome assembly GCA_963969495.1 of Ceratothoa steindachneri. NCBI lineage: Eukaryota > Metazoa > Arthropoda > Malacostraca > Isopoda > Cymothoidae > Ceratothoa > Ceratothoa steindachneri. The sequence goes on along the minus strand of OZ018323.1, from coordinate 134,487,452 downwards.
CCTACGTTCAAATGCGAGGACTCAAAATTGCTTGAAAATACCTCCTGTTTCTGTAATTTATATAATAGTGCAGGAGTGTTTAACACTCTAATGCTTCTATCTAAAGATATAAATCATTCGCCGACTATAGATTGATTGATGATTTCTCCTGTCTTAGCAGTCCCAAAGATATGGTGGCGAGTTTCTTCTACTCCAGCCTTTATGAGATGTAACCCCTCCCTCAACGACTTCAAACAAGATGAACATATAAAAACAGCTGCTCAACTGCCATATCAGAGTTTACCACGACGCCTCCATTGGTCTCTAAAAAGTAAATTTAAACGAACTAAAATGAAAAGAACCAGAAGAAAACCTCGGAAATGTTCTAAGATAAAAAGAAATAATCTTTTCCATGGGAGGAAAAATATACACTGGGCATTAAAATGATTATGATCAGAAGATAGAAACTAACCCAATTAATGAAACTAACCTTATCAAGGAAATCAAATTAAAATTAACTTCCAACTAACCAATATAGAATTAACTAACAATTAAAATCATTGAGATATACAACTCTAATCTAAAGGTGAAGAAAATAATTGTTATGCTAAAATCGGCGTGAATGACTAACCCCCCACATAATAAGCAAAGGAGGAAAGATGAATTCAAATAGATTAGTCAGATCTCCAAGCAACCCTGTTTCTCTCCACCTGTTTTTCAAATCCCTTCCCACTTTCCCTACTATACAACCATCTCTCACGACTCACGAGCCTCACTTCCTTCCCCACCCCCCTCCAAGATAAAATAAATTACGCACATGTTCTGATCGTGATTGTTTTTTCTCAGTCTGCTTTAACAGTATCTCTCTCGTTTTTCTGTTCTGGTCACCCTCGAATAAAACATAAAGATCATAGTCACATTCTGCAGAAGCTACAAAGATTAGATTTGGAAAGAAGGGTTCAAATGCATCCATTCAATCACGCTTGCTACTCTTTGGAAGGGACTAGTATGCGATCAAAAGTCAGGAGAAGAGAGTAATGCAGGGGGAAGAAACTTGAGTGTGCCAGAATGTTCAGCACACCCACCTAGTATGGAAGTTGAATGACATGGGAACTCACCTGAACATTATCTGTGATATATTATATAAAATTGTTTCATCAATCTGTTACTTATGCTTAAAAAATTATAATGCTAATAGAGGTATCCTACCTCCTTATTTATCCTTGGACAAAAGATGGAATTTCACTCTTGGGGTTACCACTCCTGCACCCTACCATCCACACAAATGAGCAGAAACAATTTTCCGGACCTAAACTTCACATTTCTATACTGAACTAGGATGAAAGGCTCTCCTTTTATACAGAGGCAACAATGTCCATTCATCATTTTAAAGTTAAAGTTCCCTTGATATCGATGTATTTATTTAATATACATCTAAAGAACGGATTTACCAAGCACATTGATAACAACCCAATGATTTCAAAAGGAAAATGTCAAGGTGGCAATATAAGAAATGCATTTAAGAGACATCCTACATCCCATTTTATCATAAAATGTTAACATGGTTATCTACCAAATTACTTTAGCTGTTAGTTCTGTTCTTCCTAAAGAAAATAAAAAAATGACCAAAGGTGAGCCTGCCCTTAATTTAGTCTCATTTAGTTTAGAGGCAAAGGATAAGTCAAGGATGGCAGAAGGACTTTGTGGCCCTGTTGAAACCAGGGAAAGCTTTGCATTTGTCAAAATTCCTTTAAATTTGTCCTTTACATATTTAAAGACTTGACTAAACTTTTCATTAGGTCAAGTTTAATCTAGACTGGTGTTTGATGTAGTTTTAGAGGATCAACCCGTGCTAGGTGTTTGACATTATGTTCCCAACAACATGCTCATTTCTAGATGGCCAATCAACTATTTTTGTAGTGATTTCCTATCTTTTCAACTGTTCCAAAAATAAAATCTTTTACGTATCCAAAGACTAAACCAAGAATCAATGATATAACTTAATATTGCCACAAACATTTCACGAATATTTATTGAGCCTTAGCAATAATTCATTAAGATCTTCACTAGGTGGTAGTATCTACATTCATTGGAATCATAGTCTAGGCCTTAAGCTTGGGGCATTTTACTAGTATCTTTGCAAAAACAAGCACCTTTCTCCACTGAGGAAAATTCTGATTATTTTATATGGTGATGGCAAGAATAAGGAAATATTTTAGTTTGGATAAAGATAATTCCAATCTTGAACTCTAGAACCAAACAAGTCTGCCATTTCCTTTGTTAATTCCAAACTACTTCCATATTCATTTAATGGAAACACTCTCAACTGCTTCCATATCACTAGTAGAAGATTCATAAGAGCTGTTGTCGCTTATCGTTTATGGTGGAACTGGGAGGTTGTATTCTTCATTGTCAATAGCTCTATAGCTGAATGGCAGGTTGGAGAATTTATCTTCGATTTAGTTTTCTTTCATACCTAAATAACAAAGGTACAGGATCAATAAGTAGGACTACAAATTGCATAGCTTTTATTTTGCTATTTTACCAAGCTGGTTACATTTTATTATACTCTGCTCAGCAAATATGTAAAATCCAGTTTTTCACCAAAAATAATAAGTTTGAACGTTTTTCTACTGCTAAATTTCTTCGTTGCTTGTTTGATGTATATTTTCCACGGATATATCAGATGTTTTATGTTGATTTACCGAAGAAAATCTCTATTTTATGCCATTCCGAATCACATTAATCAAACTATAATGATAAGTTATCACTTAAAGATAGCTGTGGTAAAACTGATGCATTTCTTAAGTGGGTGGATCACGTGATTTGACCTGAGTTACAAATTAGGTTATTTTCAAGATATGACAAATATAGCTTGACCAGATGATTCCTTTATTACTATAAATCTAGAGGTAATACAAAAATCAAATTACCTATATATTTTAAATCAGCGTACAAGCATTACCTACAACCACATATTAGCTATCCAAAAACTTTAAACCTTTTTGCCTACGGTAATCCGGCAATATTAATTTATATCATTGATTCTTTGTTTAGAGTTTGGATACACAAAAGTTTTTATCTATGGAACAGAGGAGAGCGTGGTTATATTATGTTTTGAAAACTCAAAGGGAATGATAGAGTTATTGTAAATGGCTATGGCCGGGCTAAGGAGTTGATTACGCCATCGGGGGTAAGTTTCAGCGTATCTGACAAAGAGAGGACACGTAGTGACCCCGCTGAATGTTTAATGTTTGAAGTCGTGGATATCTAACCCTTGGCTTGAAGCTAGAGACAAACAACATATCATTTATGTAGGATAGTGAGAACAGTATCACATTAACTATGTTGGAAAGGCAAAAATGCGATTTTAAATTGTTAACAAATGTTTAGCTATCATAATATAAAAGGGATGTTATTCTAAATAGATTATCTCATTGCCAAAAGTTTTCACCAACTTGATATGCTTTAAGTTTTTGGAACGTATCAGAAGAGGACAAAAGTTCATTTTTCTTCATGTAATTAATCAATGTGCATACATTTTATCTGACTAGAGTGAGAAAGGAGAGATAGAGAAGGGTAATATATAGGGTGGAGTAGGAGAAGGGTTGTATCGGAAATTATAGCGTTGTTAAGGTTCTGCAATAAAAATTCAAGCGAGTCATTATTTTATAGTTTCGTAAAAACTAAAAGATAAAAAAGTGTGCCTCATAATTCCCTCGTTACAAGCAATAATCCTCGGACATATTACGCTCCTACCAATTTCGCAGGGACTCGTTGCACAAATGAGATTTGAAGGACGCAAAAAAAGACGGAAACAGCATCATTATCTGCTTAGTTGAGGAGAGAAGCTTTAAAATAGATTGTGTCGGGTGATTTGCCGTCTCCCTCGAAGGAAAGACTTTGTCTCCCATCATATTTATCCACCTTGAGAATTTTGTTTTTTTTCTTGAGAATCGAATGGAAATTAATGCAACAATTGAAGGTATTTTCAGTCTTTAGAGAAATATCATTAGGATGGACAAACATATCATAAAAATCGTGAGAAAATTTAAGATGCTAAAGATTAATAATGAATCTGTTAAATGTCGGATACTTAGACTGTTTAGTTTATTATATAAAGGCAGATAATGTGTACTTGGAAATTGGACCAATGAATTCTGACTCTGACTCAGTAGCTGTTGGGAACTGGCAGCATACTCAAGCAGGTCTCCTTCAGATGCCGGAGAAGGCTTTCTCTTTTATTTCTTAGTGGTTTTATCTTGATTCTTTATTGTTTTATTTTCTTGTTAAAGGGTGGATAGATTGCTAATTTTATGTTTTTAACAAAACCTAAGATATAAGTTGAATACTGAAAATGGTAAGAGAGAATGGCCGAAAGAAACCCCTTAATGTTAATATCAGAAGGGTCTAGCTATTCATCTCTTCCTCTGCCTTTATGTTTCTCTCTGTCTCTTTGTGTATCGTTCTCTGTCTCATTCTGTCTTTGTTGCTTTGCCTGACTCGATCTTCCCGTCTAGTTCTGTGTCTTTTTCTGCCTGTCTAGTTATTTCGGGCTGGCTATCTCTCTTTTTCTTATCCGCGGCGGTGCGGCAGACAAGACTTCCACTACGATTCGAGCGACGTCTGAATCTCGAGGACTCCAAGGAGGCGTAGGATGGAGAGGCGGATCTCATGGCAGTACACATCCATATCAACCCTTATCACACCTGATTCAATCCCTCGCACCTAGAACAATTTAATTAAAAAAAACTATCCCTCCTCTTGTCTGACTTCATTCTTGGAACCCTGATTAGGACAACAAGGACGGACGTTTTTCCACACTCATCACAAGTTAGTAAAATGAGTCTGAATAGACTCCAAACTACGAACTTCTACTAACTTCTAGCACTGTAATAAGGTCTACATTGTAGCAGAGACAACCCTGATTCATCTAACATCTGGGGACAGCGCGTCCTTCCAAATCGCCTCTTTACCACAAACAAAGAGGCGCAATCGATATACCATGGTAGAAATATTCACTGGATGGAAGAATGAGAAAGAAAAAGAGAAAGAATTTATAGAAAAACTGAAAGAGAAAAGAGAAAAAAACAGAGAAATATATATATATATATATATATATATATATATATATATATATATATATATATATATATATGTATATATATATATATATATATATATATATATATATATATATATATATATATATATATATATATATATATATATATATATATACAGTGGGTGCAATAAATATCCGATACATGGTCAAAAGTTTATTTACCATAGTTACCCAACAGAAAATTAATCGAAAATAGAACATCTTATGTATTTTGAATACAAATTCGGTATTAGAATACATAAATAATAAAGCATTGATATTATATTGACAAAAGTGTTCGATAATTGCCTCAAAAAGTATCCAACACACCCACAGAATTAGTTTTAAAGCGCCTGGTTCAAAAACGTCACCTTAGCAGCCAACACCCTCAGCCAGGCAGGGAACTGGCTTTGGAGCGACCTCGACACCACCCACCCCGCCTACACTCCACTACCATCATGGGAGCCCCCCGCCACTGACTTCACAGCCACACAGCTGCTCGCCAGCAAAGCGCATTACCTCACCGAGGAGCTGCGCCAGCACGCCCTTCGAGCCATGTATGAGGTCACGGAGCCGGGCAGCGCAGTCTACTTCACCGACGGCTCCATTGACCCCGACAGCAAGAGGTCCGGCGCCGCCTTCGTCACGAGCGGTCTGACGCGGGCGTTGAGGACATCATACCACTGCTCCACGCCCCACACGAAGCTGGTAGGAATCCTGCACGCCCTGCAGCACGCCCTGCTCCGCTGACATGACACTGTGGTGATACACACGGACTCCTGGTCAGGGCTGCAGGCTCTGCAGCACGCCCACGCTCATGCCTACGCCAGGGACAACATCCACCTCACCACTACCATCCTGTGCACCCTGGAAGACCTGGCAGAGCAGGGCAGGCGGGTCCGGCTCCACTGGATTCCCAGCCACCTGGGCGTGTGCGGCAACAAGGCCGCCAAGCGAGCCTCACACGACCCCACCATCACCTGGACTGTGCGCCGCAGCCTGCAGCAGTTCAAGGCGCAGGCCAAGCGCATGGCCGCTCATAACGCCCACCAGCATCACCAAGAATGCGAGGCGACCAAAAAGCAAGCCACGGGGTATAATGCAGCAGTTGCCTATCGAACACTGGACCCAACCTACCAGCAGCCCAGAGCAAACGGCGTGCTGCTGCAACGTGTGAGGTTGGGCTAGTCCATGCGGGAAGAGCTGCACGCCGATTTTGTGCCAGAGAGGTGCGAAGAATGTGGCGGCCGCTCCCAGCGCCCACTGGTGCACTCCCTCCTCTCCTGCCCAGCCACCACACGCCTCAGGCCAGAGCCTTTTTTTTTTAAGGGGCTATCTGGCGACTGCCCACTTAGGCATAAGTCGCCGTAAACAAACAGCCTAGTTCTAGTCTAATTTAAGAAAATTGAACAGGAAACAACAATTAAAAGAAATAACAATAACAATAACAAAACAATAACAAAAACAACAACTAAATCAGGTTAAATGAAAGTGAGAAGGTCAGCCTCCCCCAAATAGTCAACAAGTCCACCAGTCAATGTGCACGCACTTGTCCTGAGTACAAAGGACAGGCTGTAGCGACCCCACCCATCCCAGTACCGGGACAGGTAACGTACGCGAAGATCACCCAGGCTGGGACATTCGACAAGAATGTGCCGAACAGTCTGGGGGACGACCCAGTCGTCGCAAGAAGGCAATGCGTCAAATAGCAATGCGTCACACGAGTGTGTATGATTCGGAGACGACAGAAAGCGATCTGCAGCCGTCGCGGCATTGGGGCATATGTCCATGGAAACAGTCGCGGTGCAATGCCACGCAACTTCAAGTTTCCTTCGACCGTCTCCCATCTTCTTTGACAAGCAGTCTGAAGAGCTGCCCGTATTCCTGCCATGTAGTCGGTGTGAGGAAGAGCGAAACGCTGGTCCAGTTGCAGAGTCCTCGCGGACTCTTTGGCGCCCTCATCGGCGCGCTCATTCCCCGTAATTCCTACATGTCCAGGAACCCAGCAGAAGATAATCTTGACATCTGCCCGGCTCGCCAAAACCGTGGCGTCACGGATATCGCGAACTAGGGGATGTGGAGATTCCAATGCCCCGAGAGCACTCAGGGCGCTTTGTGAGTCGCTATAGATCACAATCCGGTCTCCAAACCGGGCACGATGCGTAATCTTCCGTACCGAGTAGCGTATTGCCACCAGCTCGGCTGTGAAGACAGACGCAGCGCCTGGCAGAGCCCCGCTGACTTTAAACAGAGGGGATACGGCGTGGAAGCCGACCCCCTCTTGGGACTTGGAGCCATCCGTATACACTAAAGCGGGTCCAGCGTGACACAAGGTGTGCTCCAAAAAGGTCGAACGCAATACTCCCGGCGCCGTACAAGTTTTGGAAGCAGAGGCGTGGCGACAAATAGCCAAATTATGTACCCTCCAGGGTGGCTTCCTGGGCAGAACCAGGGGCGCCACCGGCCCTAGAGCTATATCTAGCTCTCGAAGGAGTTTCCTGGCCCTAAACCTAAAGGACTTAGGGTATAACTGGCGTCTCTCGCCGGTATAGGCACCATCGAGATCAGCTGCGGATGCAGTAAAAGCTGTTGGTGACTGAGGGAGGCGCCGTGCTCGCGCGTACAGGCGAGTGATGCACTGCACGCGGCGCAGAGCAAGTCGGAGGCCGGTGGGGTGAATCGAATCCACCTTCCGCATAAACGCTGGGCTGCGGATGCATAAAACTTGCATCCGAGGTCAAGCTTCGAACGAACAAAGGATCGATAAAAAAGTAGGGCAGTAGCCCTATCAGCGCCCCAAGCGCTGAACGTCACGGAACGGAGAATATCCATGGCGCGGGTACAACAGACCCTAAGGCTGCGAATATGAGCCTTCCAGGTGAGGCGTCGGTCGAATACAAGCCCAAGAAAACTGTGCGACTCAACCCCATTAAAAAACAAATCTGAGTCGAGGTGGAGCCGTGGATGGCGGCAGAACTGCACCACCTTAGTCTTGGCCAAAGAAAACCGAAACCTGTGCGCTTCGGCATAGCGAGAGATGCGGTTCAATGCCTGTTGGAGTCGACGCTCCAGAGTTGGCATCTGGGCCGAGCCAAAAGAGGTCGAAAGGTCGTCCACGTAGAGCGTAGCGAGAACATCTTCCGGCAGCACCGAGGTGATGGCGTTGTTGCTCAGGGCAAAGAGTGCGACACTAAGAACACTTCTCTGCAGGACACCCTCTTCCTGCTCCTTTGGTCCGGAGAGAGCTCCCCCCACCCGTACGCGGAATCGACGATCTCGCAAAAATTCAGATATAAAGACTGGGAGGCGTCCCCTCACCGCCATTGTTTGGAGAGTCTCCATGATACTGTATCGCCATGCGGTATCATAGGCCTTCTCCAGATCGAAAAACACCGTGGCGTAGTGCTGTCTACGAAGGAAAGCCTCGCAGACAGCATTTTCCAGTCGGAGCAGAGCATCCGACGTGGAGGGGAACTTGCGAAAGCCGCACTGTGAAGAAGAAAGATGGCCTCCACTGTCCAGGAAAAAGTCTAGTCTAACATTTACCAATTTCTCCATCAACTTCCACACGCAAGATGTTAGAGAGATTAGGCGGAAACCGGTTGGAGTAGAGTGATCTCTCCCCAGTTTGCGAAAGGCAAACACAGTATCAATTCGCGAGGAATCTGGGAGAAGACCCTCCACCCAGATCCGGTTAAACAAATCTAACAGAAAGGCCATGCCTCGCTAACCCAGGTGTCGAAGCATGGCGTACGGGACATCGTCTGAACCATGGGCGGTGTCCGCGCACGAAGCGAGAGCGGAGCGCAACTCGCTCCAGGTAAACCTGTCGTTGAAGGGTTCTCCGCCTCTGGAGGTAAAGTCCAACCGACGGCCTTCCGCGACATGACGACATGCATTGAATGCTGGCGGAGCAGCATCCCGGCTAGAGAATGTGGAAAAAGCGGTCGCGAAGGATTCCGCCACGGACGCGATGCCAAGATTGCAGTCCCTTTCTCCTGGAGAACGGGAGGGGGGTCCTGCGAGAATTTGCCCCGAATCCTTTTGAGTCGCCTCCACACCTCTGCTAAAGGGGTCTTCCCGTTAAGTGAAGACACGTATGCCCGCCAGGAAGAGCGGCGGGCGTGCTTCGAAATATACCGGAACCTAGCCCTAGCCCGACGAAATTCACCGACAGTGAAATCGTTTGGGCAGCGCTTATAGCGCATGTAGGCATAACGCTTTTGTTTGAGGACCGTCTCACACTCAGCCAACCACCATGGGAGTGGTCGGCGTGCAAAAAGGCCAGACGTCTTAGAAATAGTAGTCAGGCCCGCGGCGATGAGGTTGCCGGAGAAGAACTCAACGGCCTCATCTACCGACCTAAACTCCTCGACTAAGATAGAGAATTCAGTCATTTCCTGAAATGCAGGCCACCGCGCACGCGCCAAGCACCACCGAGGTGGGCTCTCAGGTGGCAGTTGCCCTGAAAATGATATTTGAATGGAAAAGTGATCACGTCCATGGAGGTCATCGACCACTCTCCAATCAAAATCAGGCTGTGCATCCGAAGAGCACAGAGATAAGTCAAGGCAAGAAAATGAAGCGGTTCTCGGACAGTGATGCGTAAACTCATCCACGTTTAGGAGACCCATCTCAAGCTCTTCGATCAGATCGGCAAGGACTTTTTCCCTGGGATTTATGGAGTAATCTCCCCAGAGAAGATGCCGGCCGTTCAGATCTCCAGGTAAGAGATAGGCTTCGGCAATCGTGCCACGACGCGGCGGAAGTCCCCCACGTCCAAGTCAGCTGACGGTGAAATGTACGCAGAAATGATAGTATACCTTTTATCCAGGTGCAGCTGCACAGCCACTGCCTGAAAAGAGGTATCTAAAGTGAAAGAAAGAACAGGGACATCATGACGGGTGTAAACCGCGCATCCCCCAGCCCGGCCATCCAGCGGTGGTGGGGTCGCAAGACCCTTATACCCCGGGAGGGCGGGCAGGGGGCACGTGCCTAGTATGGTCTCCTGTAAAAAGATAGCTAACGTGGAACGGGACGAGACGAGCCTCCGCAGCTCCTCCCAGTTGGCCCGGAGTCCACGGCAATTCCATTAAAGGAATATGCCCTCCAAGCCTAGCTCGGAGGAGACGTGGGGGCCCTCCTCGAACTGAGGACCCTCACGGGAATGTCCGTGCGCTTCTCGGGGGCAGAACCCCGGGCGCTGTTGGCCGGAAAAAGCTCTGAAGGCGCTGTCGCCTTCGAGGACTTATCAGGGGAGGTTGGGCTCGCCATGCGAGTCTTTTCCTCCCTCCGCCTCGAAACCTTAGGCGGGCGTTGCGCTTTCGGAGGCGGAGGGCCCTCTTTTTGAGCAACCACCGTCTCCGAGCCACTCGCTCCACCTCGGAGCGTGGGCGAAAGAGCCGAAGATCCTTTGTGGCTGTTCTCCTTTCGGGGGACAGCTTTAGGAACCCCGGAAGATGGCCTAGCGACCATCTTCAGGGGTGTTGCCTCCTGTGAGTCTAACGACTCGGTGGAGGCGCGTGGCCGTTTTGCCTTACGGGAAACGGTCACGCTTGGGGAAGAGGGGGGAGCCCTGGTTTTCGCCGGGGCTGAGTGTGAACCCTTTTTGCCACCAGATTTACCAGGGGAGCGCCCGGGTTGATTAGAGCCAGCAGCAGGGCTCCAAATGGGCGCGGAAACAACCGTGCTTCTTGGCCTGGATGGGCCAGGAGCAGAGGGTGCATTTCTAACTATTGAGGCATATGACGTCCCAGGCAGAGCCGGGCGCGCCAGGACCAAGTCCTTAGCCTCGCGGAATGAGAGTCGATCCTGGGCCTGAACGGTCACGATTTCTTTCTCAAGCGGATATTCACCACATTGCTTCGAAGAAGCGGGATGCGGCTCTCTACAATTGACACACCTGACCACACACGATTTGGACTTATCGTGTGCGGCATTGGAGCAATTTACACAAACTTCGGGTGACTCCGACTTTGCACATCTACAAAAACGATTCATATGGCTGAAGCGGTGACAGTAATAGCACCGCGGCGGCAGTGGCACGAATGCCTTCACGCGGTAGCGGTACCAACTGGCGCGCACCGACTCAGGAAGCTTGTCACAGTCGAACGTGACGAAGAGTGTAGGGGTGGGTCTCGAGGCCCCTTCCTGTTTTCTCATCACACGTTCGACCTTCACCGCCCCATGGTCGGCCAGCTCTAGGGTGATGTCCTCAATGGAGTAGTCAACTAGTTCCCTCGCATAAACTACTCCTTTCACAAAGTTCGTGGTAGAGTTCGGCGTCACCTTCACCGGGGTGCCATGAAGTGTCCAAAAAGCACTTATCTTGGCCGCCTCGGCGGGATTCGTCGCATTCCTCAGAAGGCTCCCGCCTGAGAAACAGGTCACCTTTGGCTCTTTACCAATTGCACTAGCTAATCCTGTCCTCTGATGGATCATGTTGCCCTTGGCCAACATGGTGCCATCAGTGGAGCAAATAACGAGGAAGCGTTTTAAGCCAGCGGGCTCGAAAACGCCAGGTAACCTCTGAACTAGGGGCCTTGATGTCATCGAGGCTCCGCCCTGTGCACTTTTCGTCTTTGTCGTAGTCAGGGGCTCCACACCCGGGGGGGGCAGAGGGGCCGGATGTGCCGATCTTGGCTTGGTCGCTTGCCAAAGTGGCAGCAGACCCATCCGTCCCCGTAGCTCCTGCGGATGGAGAGGAGCCCGGAGTCTTTTTAGTCTTTCTTGTCTTTTTCTTCTTTTTAGGAGAGGAGGGCGGGGAATAAACCCGCTTCTCACCTCCGCCGACAGAAGCCCCTAGGCCAGATTACCGGCCTCAGCCAGGTCCTTCTCCAAAATGAGAAAAAGTCCTGGTGGTCGCAGGGGCACCGGTCAGAGGAGATCCCTCCCCTCCTTGTACTGCCTTGGACCCCTCAGCCGTTTGAGGAGGACCTTGCATAGGGGCGGATTTGGGTTCAGGGCTTGGCGCCGAGCCCGGATTATCCCCCATGGAAGGCCCTACCGCCTGAGGCTTGGTTTCCTCAAGGACCATGTTTATCACAGCAGGGGCCTCCAGTTGGCCATCCCCTCCTAGGACATCGCAGGTCCCCTTGGCAGCGTCACCAGTCTTTTGTGGGGAGGCACAGACCTTGACCCCGGCAAGGTTTAAAATTCTTGTTAGCAGGTCTTTTGAGAGAAGCGACCGAAAGGGCCTGGCTTCCCTCTCCCCCCTAAAGGGGTTTACCCTACCGAGCCGCTTCGATGTGGAGCAGCTGGCTAAGGGCTGCATGCTGGCTTTCTTGGCAATCCTCTTAGAAAGAAAAGCAGGGACTGCCGCTGGAAATAGGAAGGTGCCCGAAAGCACCTCCAGAGAATGGGGTGAGGGGGAGTCCCCTTCACCCGTGGGCGTAGGAGAGGAGTAAGCCTCCTCTCCGGTTAAATAAATATAGAGGGTCCCCTGCGCAAGCACAGGGGAGGGGACCTCCATTTTTTCAGTGGAGCTGCCCGAGGGCGGCTCCGTCGATGAGCAAGGGGGAATTAGGGGAAGATTTTTTTTTTAACATCATTGGGCATGGTGACTCAAAATTTTATGCAGGACGCAATAGCTCACCACCTCTCACAGTTGCCCGCACTGCAAGAGGTGCTTACAGGCCTGGCAGAGCCAGGCGCCGCCATTTATGACCGCATCTCCCGCCTGGTGGCCTGGCAGTCCATCGGCATGGCGGCTCCACCTTGAACACGGCGTAAAAGGATAGATTGTGAAGAGGAGAGGAAAAGGGATGTGAGGAAGGTATGGGTGGGGATAAATCAGGTTTTTTTTTAAAAAAAAACATCCCAAACCGGAGCTCAGGGGTTAGGGAACGTTGTCCCCTCCCCCCTCAGCCCCGATCCGGGACGGTTGGCTTGAGAAGAAGGTCAGCATCTACCCTGTGAAATTAGAGGCTGACCAGAGAAAATTGTGGGAGAGGTTGTATGAAAAGCGAGGAAACAAGTGTTTTGAAGGAAGGAAGAGAGGCTAAGCTGGGGCCGGACGGGGTGCTGAGTCCCGTCAGCACAGCGGCCAGGATGGCAAATCGCCGCCCCCCTTACGGTCAGGCCAGAGCCAGCGCCAGCCCCTCACCTTGCAAGAGGCGCCCAACTGAGTGCGCGAGATGCAAGAGCCGCCCAGATGGTCCGCCTCATACCAACACATAATCTGCTGGAGGTGCTAAGAACAGCACCCCCTCCGCGCTGATCGCCGCCCGCACCTAGCCGGGCGACGGGTCGTGAGGACCGCCGCTACCCACTAGCAGCAGACAAGCCACGCGTGGGACACTCCGCCGCACTTTGCTGCGCGCCAACACCGGCGAGCTCCCCGCTGCGTGTAATGCTTATATTATGTATTTATATGTATTTATATATTATTATATCATATATCACTATTGCACAATAAACCTATACAAACAACAAAACAAGTTTTAAAGCGATAATAAATAGTTCTCGAACTTTCCAGAGTGGTTTATGTGACAGGAATGCTGTAGAACTTTCTAGTTAAATAATCTACTTCATCCACGTCAAACAGAGGACCTCAGTCAGTGTCTGAGAGCTGCATGAGAAGGAGGTCATCGTTCAACACTCTAATTCTAATATGGCAAAGACTAAAAAAGATTGCCAAAAAGGAGCAGATAATTAATTGTTCAGTAACATAAAAGTGGTTTGGGCTATAGAAAAATTTCATCTATGTTAAAAATACCAATCTCAACCATTGGTGACACGATTCGCCTGTTCACGTCATTTCAGTCCACTGCAAGTCTACCACGTTCATCGCGTCCATCTAAAATTTCAAAACGTGTGGCTAAACATATAGTCCGGAAAGTAAAGAAGAATCTTGAGCGACTGGATCTGAACTTCAGAAAGATTTGGAAGCAGCTGGAACAAATGTATGCCTATTATAATTGAAAATCGTGGAACTAATTTTGGTACAACTATTTCCCTACAGGAAGATAAAGAATTTGCATAGCGACTGGTGCAAGAAGGCGAGTAAAGGGAAGAGCAACGAAAATAGATCCATAGAGAAGGCAAAGGAAAAATAATTTTTTTCAAAGGAGTACACATAATAAAAATAGTCGGGAACTTCTCCTCAGCATGCAGAATAGGAACGGGGTTTCAAAAACGTATTAACACTTCACTACAAACAATAATGTGTTGTTATTCTTTCAAGCTAAGAAGCGAAAATCAACTCCTGTAGAAATATTGTAACAAGAGATTTGCGAAGAACATGGTGAAAATAGAGAAAGGGAAAAAGCAGTATGATATATTGCTGCAGATCTATCGGCATGAATTAAGGCCGGGTAGACACCTACAACTCCAGATGTAAGCCTCGGTACCCCCTACCCCCCCACCCATACGTTTACACACACTCTTTGGTGTAACTTCAAACAATAAAGCTCAAACGAATTCACCGGAGGACTCTAATTCCTCGTTAACCCTCTATTTTGTAGACAAGAGGGTCCATTACGAACAAGCCGGAAACACGTTCGTAGTTTAAGCATAAACACTACAGACTTAATAACTTGAAAGCAGTTCTTCAAGTCTTGAGCTGCGTCGACGAAAATTTCACTCCAAATTCATGTTTCTAACATGTCATGTTAATGAAATGCTTCGCGTAGCTCGTTCTCGCTATGTCCCAATATTCAAATTATTGAAAGATGCAAAAATATATAGTAAACCCATTATAAACACTCGTGTAAGAGAGAAAGATTAAAAATAACGATAAAAAATGGATTAAGGAAGGGAAGCAAAATGTATTCCAGCCAAGAAACGGGAGAACATCTTCATTAGTTTAAGATCCGTTAAACGCTTTAATGGAGCTACAAAGTATTTTTTTACCGAGAAAACAAAATATTATTCAATTCTCAAGAACGAGGAATTTAACCTTGTTTACACACAAATTGCAAACATCCATTCATTCAATAAAGGCATATATACATACTTGTTTAACATTATAATTGAATGTTTACCCTAATATTAATTTCACATGTATAAATATTTGTTACTTTGCTTTGATTTTTACTTACGTGTTCTTGTATTGGTTATTATGACATAATAAGGGAGAGGTCGACTCTTTTACTAGATCTCTTTTATATATCAAATCAGAAAATGAATGAAAGAGAAATCTAAATTCATGTGGTGTCTGATATTTTAAATGTGTGAACAATAAAATACAAGGATCAAATTGCAGCTAAATGAGAAATTCTAAGAGAACTTGCTGTTCATCCAGTGACCCAACATAACCTGGGGGGGATTGTTTTAAATTTAACCCAACTCCGATAAAAAAGGTTGCAATGAGCTACACGAATGTAAACATAGAATAAAATGTTGGTCGTTTACTTTATTTTAATTCAATTCTTTTTACTTCGATTTTCAATAATGTTCTTTTTAGCCAAGTAAAGTATAAGATGATTTTATGATTGGATAACAAGAAGTTACTGTTTGGCATATGTTACTTTTCAATCACGTAAATGTAACAATGATTTTCTCGACCTTAAATTTGTGATCATTTTGTTATTTGACGGGTTTTTCCGACTTTAGATATAGATTTGCTGACCCTCTAAGGGTACAAAATATGTTAGACTTATGTATATTAGGAGACAAATGGCAAATTTGGTGAGATCAATGGGTTGTCTTTGAATTTCAAAAATAAATTAGAATTATGACTGTCGTGGAATGGCCAGAATATCTCTCTCTCTCTCTCTCTCTCTCTCTCTCTCTCTCTCTCTCTCTCTCTCGTTAGAGACTCGAAGACTGCGCGGTCGTCTAATAGAAACTTTTAAAATCTTAAAAGGATTTGAAAATGTCGACTCCACCAAATTCTTTACCCTCAACCGGAATATGACTCGAAATCACAGGTGGAAGGTGGAGCTGCCCAGATTCAATACCATTCCGGTGGGTAAGTCATTCACATATGACATTTGCGACACATGGAACAAACTACCAGCGGGGGTTGTTGAGAGTAGCAGTGTTAAACAGTTCAAGAGTAGAATTGACAAATTATATTTGAAAAGTTGATGATCTCATAGCAAGTAATCAGTACATGCTAAGAATCGAAACCGCAAAAAGTGCCTCCTCGATATGGGCCGCAAGGCCTTTGAGGTACTTCTTTTTCTTGTAACTCCATGTAACTCTCTCTCTCTCTCTCTCTATACATATATATATATATATATATATATATATATATATATATATATATATATATATATATATATATATATATATATATATATATATATATATATATGTGCTTTTGGGGGGTTTGCGTCGAAGTTGGTTTAAGATTCGACATTAGCCGGTTCGTGAACGGAAAACAGTTAAGAATACAATGACAATGGTGTAATTTTTAATTGCGGGCTTCTTTCAATACAAATAATTCAGAGGGCAAGTTACAAAAAAAAAGACAATAACAAAAACATTCCTTTATTAACAAATAAATAAAGTTGAAATATGTATAGGTACAGGGTTTAAAGGGAATGATCGTAAATGCGAAAATTAACTGTCGGCACGAGACAAAGGAGGGATAAATATGGGATTAATGGTCGGGTTTAAGTCGGTGATTAAAAAGGAGATTATAATTCGGGGCTCGCACAAAGGATGGGACGGTTTTGGTAGACTAGATTATTGAATGATCTGTAGACGTAACCGATTGCAACTATTTACGTGTTCGTTGAAGGGAAGGGCCGGTCGTGATTCGATGACTCTAATGCGAAAGCCGGGTTACCTCACCCGGCAGATGAGGGAGGATATGTAGTTTAGCCCTCAGATACTCGCCGATTGACTATGGCAGAGTTGACGGATGTCGATTTAGCCTTCGTCCTGGAATCGAAATCGCCAGTGTCTTCGATCTCGACGGGTGACGTGTCCTTTGCTCTTACGCGGTGATAGGCGGGAAAGTCTTGTAGTGCTGCACGCTAAACCGAGTCGGGGAATTATATAGGCGTTCGCTGGTAGCTGGGATGGCCTGGCGGGAGCCTCCACGACTCTCGCAATCTTGGGGAAAGGCAGCAACTCCTTCGATGAAACCGAGATGAAGATGGCCTAGAATGTTCGACGAGCTTCGTTCTATGATGGAGGGCCGGGAGGCTGGCTGAAGGTCCTGCGAGAGGTGGAAAATGTGTCCCTAAGTAAATGCAGCTGAGGTGCCATAAAACGGCGTGGGCCGCATCCTCGCCGTAGGTCAGCCTCGCTTCAAACGCTTCATGCGGTGAGCTCGAGACCACGTCGGTACAGAAGGGCACGTGGTCGCCCTTTGACCTATTCTTCTACAATGAATTCAAATATTTAATTTTTACTGTGTATATTTAGATATTTTATTAATATTTTTCATATTCCTTAAATTCTGTATGCTATTTAAATGAAATGGCTGCAAGAAAGTGATAGCATTCACTTGATTTTTATGAAGTGAATGGAAATGCATTCGCCCAAATTACGCATCTCACAGGAATGTAGAAGACAAATATTTTCATAGCAAAAGAGGTACTTATTGTAGACCTAGATGAATCTGCGACCACGTATGGGATATTTAGGAGCTGTCGTTTAAACCAATACACGAGTCAATGACATTTGTAGTACCTCAATAATGAAGAGCACCACAAAAAGAACATTAATGTTTTTTCTTAACTATGTTAGACATATCTGTGTCCAGAAGAATAAAGGATCGGCATGCTTTTTAGTATCATAGGATACCATCATCATTTGTCCAGTATTATTCGGTAAAAGGTATCCTGGGCTATGCTTACTATATCGTACTGATTTACATATATGCATACAAATTGTAATATTTATCTCTATTTTTCATAAATTAATCTTTTGATTTCATATTTTTTAGGAAGAAGATGAAAATGGAGCTCTCACGTTTGAAGAGTTCTCAAACGAAGACTTGGGACATCGGAAAAACATTCTCCGTTTTCTACTTAAATTGAGTTTAACGACGTCAATCGAGATTCGGGATTGACTAAATTGAAAGATGGACCACCCACTTTCACGTTGCCTGAGTGGAAGTTAATTCAAACAATCGCTGAATATTTACTTAGGGGAAACAGCATAAGAATATGCTAAATTTATTTTTCTAGAAGTCATTTTGCTACAGTAATGGCTGTAGCATTTATTTTGCATCAAACGAAATGTAACGTTTATCCTTCGAATGGTTTTTATTCCTATCTCTTTCTACAAAAACTTTAAAAACAGTTTTTTTATAAATTGCGAACCATCATCCATCGCTTCTAGTTACACATTAGCTAAAATGAAGAAATATACAATGTTAAATTTCTCATTAAAGGTAACTTTAAAGGCGACAGAATATGTTTTTATGGTGAGTTCAAGAAGAGCATTGCAGTAAGGTCTAGCTAGCGCAGAGGTTCTTAATCAGTATGCTGCGGCACCTACGGGTGCCGCGAGATTCGGGAAACATTAAATATTAACAAAATATTATACTGGTAAAAGCATACATAAATCGTGATATATAGAGATTTAGCCATTGGAGAATCTTTTGAACACAAATTTCCAACTGATAAGTGATAG
This sequence comes from Ceratothoa steindachneri, assembly GCA_963969495.1. Lineage (NCBI taxonomy): Eukaryota > Metazoa > Arthropoda > Malacostraca > Isopoda > Cymothoidae > Ceratothoa > Ceratothoa steindachneri. The sequence continues at coordinate 134,468,833 of OZ018323.1, read as the reverse complement.
GAAGCCCTTTCACAGTCACGTGATGGCAAAATACACGGGGAATCGCACACATACACACAGCCTCATCACGAGGCACTACATACTTCCGCCTCCCATACCCCCTCCTCCCACACTCTCTCATTTCCTCTCTCATAATTATATCATATATTTCCTTTATTAGTACTGAGACGCTGTCTGCCTTCCTCACGTGGAAATTATGACGAGATGCCTATTTCTCGCCTCTTCCATACACACAACTCCCATACACATACACATGCCACCGACAGTCTCTCCCTAAAATAATGTATGATATTATGTGCGTTCACACAATGATCGTTGAGCATTGAGTTGCGGAAGGGAGAATAATGGATGTTTTTTGTTTTTGCAGTTTTCTGTGGCAGATTAGGAGAGGATTCATAAGTATGGATAAGTTCGTACTAAGGAGGCGAAAACACAGGAAAGAAGATGAAAATCAAATAGTAACTTCAGTAGTCACTGCATGTCCTGATTCGACCTCAAATAAAAACAGTGTTCCTCGTTCATCTGGGTCAAAATGTAAAAAGCTGAAAGAAGCCCTTCTTATAAAGAAACGGACATATGATAATTCCTACTTAGCACATGTTTATTTTTCAAATAATAATAAAGATAATCCTGCCCCTGTGTGTGTGGTATGTGGAGATACACTCAGCAATGAAGCCATGCTACCCAGCAAGCTGAAAGGGCACATGACTCCTAAACACCCTGGTGTGTCACAGAAAAGCGTGCAATATTTTTTTCGTTTGTTAAAAGGGCAGAAAATGGCAGCTAGTAAAATGGTCAAAGGAGTAACCATAGCTGGCACTGCTCTTGAAGCCTCATTTAAAGTAGTAGAACTGATAGCAATGAAAATGAAGCCTCATACAATTGGTTTAGACATTATTATCCCTGTATGTAACATAATTTTTGGAACAATGAATGGGAAAGAAGCTCAGCTTCATATTTATAAATTACTTCTCTCCAAAAGCACATTCAGTCGTAGGATATCTGAACTTTCAGCTGATATCAATGAACAAGTTATGCAGCGGATTATATCAAATGCAAAGTTCGCTTTGCAGGTAGATGAGAGTACTGAAATAGCTGGTAAATGTCAATTGCTTTGGTATGCGGATTCATTGATGAAGGAGTTGTAGAGTAGTTTATGTTTTGCCATGAACTACAGACCACACCATTGGGAAGGACAGTTTTGCAACCGTAACATCGTATTTCAGTGACCATGTTCTTTCATAGAAAGACTGTTGTAGTATATGTACTGATTGTGCGCCATCGACGATAGGGAAGTACAAGGGATTCATTAGCATATCACTAAAATAAAATCCATCTATTATTACAACCCACTGTTTCCGGCGCAAAGAGGCATTGGTTGCAAAAATATGTAGTGGAGAACTAAATAAATTTTTAACCAAACTGTCAAGATGGCCAATTTCAGAAAATTCCGGCCCTTAAAATGCAGTTTTTCAAAAGATATGCCAGGATATGGGTACAGCTAATATCTCAATGGTGTTGCTTACCGATGTAAGGTGGCTATCCCGGGGTCTTGTGTTGAACCGGGTTTTCGAACTCAAAGAGGAACCGTAAGTATTTTTTAAACAAGGAAAACAACATGCGTTCCTCAACCTGCTTCAAAATCGTTCTTGGTGTTTAAAGCTGTTATTCTTGTCGGATAATTTCATGAAGCTTAATAAATTAAATCTCTCAATGAAGGGGAGACTAGAGACAATAGTTACATCAAGTAACAAAATGAAAGGTTTCTAGAGAAAGTTGGATGCACGGTAGTGAGCTGCTTCAGAAGACTACCTATCAAACTTTCTTCTCTTCTTAACCAAGCAGGAAATAATACTATTGGATGTCCCAAAGATCTCATTCTACAGCATTTACTCCGACTGAGAGAAGCAGTTGATTTTTAATTCCCTTCCTTTTCTACCGAGAATCTCGACTGGATTCTATCAGCCTTCGAACTGGCTGACAGGGCTGAGGAACTGGACTTTATGGCAATAGAACGTGACCAATTTATTGATTTGTGTGCTGATTCCATCCTAAAAGTCAAATTCGAGAAGAGTGAGGAATCATTGGCTATGTTTTGGCGCGGACTAGTAGAGGAGTATCCACATTTGGCTGAAAAGGCTACATATCTCGTACTTTTACTTTTCTCCACATCGTATTTGTGTGGCCAGGCATTCTCTGCCATGGCAACAATTAAATCTAAATCCAGAAATAAACTTTTATCTCTTGAGGATAATATGCCAGTAGCATTAGCAGCAATTAGACCTAATATTAAGAGTTTATGTTCCAGGCAGCCGTCACAGATTTCGCATTGATAAATGCATGGCTCATTGTGGTATATTTTGCTATCTTACTAATGATAATCACATTTTTGTATGGTATGCTATTCTTTTATTATTAATACAGCACTATCGGAGTATATATATATGTGTGTTTTTTATATACTTATAGGAGTATTGAAATTGATAAAAATTAACTTGGAAAGGTAAATAGATTGAATAAAACACCATAATAACAAGGTTGAGAACCATTTCAATGTGAGGAGAGCAGTTTAATGGGCAATGGGGGTTGAAAACAATATAGGCAAACAAGATTTTCTAATAAGGGTGCTGCGAGCATTAAAAGGTTGAGAACCACTGTTTTAGTGGCTTTCAAATGATGCTTTTAGGAGGTCTCACTAGCCTGGTGGATTCGCCGTTGGATTACTCGTGCCAAGATATCGGCTTCATTCTTAACAAGCACTGAGGGGCGCTACGAGCTCGCCGCCCAATGGCAGGTGCGTACATATTTAGTAAATTATAGCATCGTTATTTTTTCTTCTTGTCTTCATAGCAAAGAATATTCACTCTTCCCGTGCGATGGCCCATTGCATATTATCCCCTTGGGGAAAATTAATATCCAGATACCACTGACGCTGAATATGTTCCCCCTGCGCCAGCTAGTCACGAGAAGTTGCACCATGGCTCGGACCCCTATCTCATAAACAATCCCCTCATGCCTCCGGGCCCAATAGGGCTTGTCATTCTGATGGCGTTACATACATACTAACAAAGCTTGAAGGCCGCAACAGCAAATATGATAGACGAACCGCTCAGTTTCATCATGAAATACTTGGGCTACTACCTCTAGACATCAAAGTATGTACCTTAAGGGCATTTTATTAAGGCTTCAGATATTAAAGGTTAAGCTTTTTAATATATTCGATAGATGTTCCACTCCCTTGTGATGCAAAAGTGTTGGCCGTTTTCTTCGTGGAACCAGAGATTGAAAAGAGGCTAAAACTACCAAGATATCAAAAAAACAAGTAAGAACATTCATACAATTTAATACAAAACTTGAGGCAAAGAAAGATCCATTGTTAAATGCCACTAGCTGAATTAAAGTAATGAGTAGGCAAATATAATAATAATAATAGAAGTTTTATTTGGCGTCCTTAGGGAAATAGAAGCCTTTGCAAAGAGCCCGTCCATCGCCTGAAGGGGCAAATAAATTTATTTTTTCTGTAGTAATTGAGGCGCTCTGGTTAGCCGAGGGGTTGCAATACAGCAGGAAAGAAACTTAAAAATATAACTAGTAGTAATAATAAAATAAAAGTGGGTAGGTAGCTAGATGCAATTAGCTATATGATCGTTGTAAAGAAGATATCATTCAGCAGTTTGACAAATAAACTGAAAGAAAGGGTGGAGTATTAAAGGATACTTATTCTTGAGAATGACATGTATAAATACAGGGATAGTTAGACAAAAATTTAATTATTTCTAGAAATTTGAAATTATTGTTAATACTTATGAAGGCCATTGTTTTTAATGACTTGAGTATTCTTCAGCCGCAGAAGTTCACGAATTTTTTAAATTTTTAGGGCTAAATTTGTTTCATTCATTGGCAGAGATCATTAGCATTCCTCGGTTTACGAGCCATAATCTTCTCGTCAACTACCTTCAATAGGTTTTCTATTGGAATGCGCAGGTCACTTTATCATTGCGATATTTCCAGGCATCCAAGAACTGTTTCACCGTTCTTGTTGTGTGGCACGGAATATATCCATGCAAAAACATAGGTTCCTGTATTCCCAATGTTTGTAGAGGGGAATCACAGCTCTTCAAGGAGATTCTTGTATATCTGAGCGAGTAATTTACCGCGTAATGGGACGAGCGGACAGAATCTAGCACTTGAAACCATACACAAAATATAAAGATGCCGTCTTTTCGTGCGGGATTGAATCTTTTACCTGCATGATGGTTTGCATGCTGGATTACATCCGATCCAAACAAATTAAATTTGCCTTTGGCTAAAAAACACTGCCCCACTTTTTTAGCTCTTAACAGGACGTGCTCACTATCGAAAGCTAGCTAGCCGCTTTATTTATTTTACTTATGAGTAGTATCTTTTATGCATCCGTGCTTTGAGTGATGCCTCTCTTGAGCAACGTGAGAGAGTCTGGATAGACACATTTAGGTTGATTTGCTCGGCACCTTGAAGTGAAATACGGCTTGCGGTCCTAAATAGGTCCATCGACATCCGTTGCACCGTGAGATCTCCCCTTGGTGTCTATTCCTTCAACGGTGACCCGTTTTCTTCGTCGCCTTATTAGGCCGGAAATTACACTTTGTTTCGATAACATTTACACTATATGTTAGAGAGTATACTTTCTTCACTCTTCCACTCAATAACCCATTTTATAAAGGATTTATCGACCTCTACTCGTCTCACCATCCTGATAAATGATTAATACCATCAATACGAATCAACAATTGAATGAGAACAGTTTTGCCATAAACACGTTATGAATATTTACGTTTAAAGAAAAAGTTATCATTTACAATCTCGAGATTTGGAAAAATCATTTCTTTAAATCAATTAAATTTCCTAAACTTTTATTTCCTTGTTCCTATACAATCAAACTTTTGACACAATTAGAGGACAATTTCAAAGAATATTCAGCATAATTTATGTGCATTCACTTTAAACGGGCATTTTCAAGAAAATGTATATTTAGGTATATTTCTAGTTTGAGACGGTACTCTATGTGTATATATGTATTTTTTGATTATCTACTATGCTGCGATTTAAATATAGGGACGGTTTAGTGAGCTTCCAAAATTAAAATTTCTAACAAAGCTTGATGCTTCGAGTGGATTAGCAAAGGTTGAAACCTTCGGCTTTTAAATTTTGGCTAAGAGCAGATGAAGACACCACGCAAAATTCAAAGGATAAACAAGCAATTAAAAGATTGAACTTCATAACTGCCTTTTAACCCTCTTGCAATGTTAATTTCAAAGTAAATTTTTCCTTTAAAATTTCGGTTTATGCATTGAGATTCTTTCCCATTCTATCCATCTTTATACATTTCGCATCAGATAGAAGGAAATCCTTGTTCTCACTTTATGGAGGAAAAAGGTGCACTTTTCACTCAAGAACGGGAAAGAAGACCATTTCATATGAAAGGAGTTATCTAGAAGGGGTGAAACGCCTTACAAGGTTACAAATGTGTAATGGGATGGGGATCGATGGTTAGAGTTTTAAGGGTGAATTAAGGTTATGACTTTATTAAGAACTTTTATTGAGAATAAAAAGTTTATGTCTAAAATAAAACGGACAGATTTTGGGACCGTGTATCTCATAAGCCAAGAATACGATGAAGTCAAAATATAACCAAATGAATTTTTATTCATTCTCTTTGATGAATCTATGTTCAAATAACATTGGATAATTTATTACCTTCTTGATATTGGAGCTAATTAGAAAATATAAATAGTTTAAATAAAGAATATAACTTTTTTTAATCCAAAGTTCCTTGTAATTAAATGTTAATATATGTTCAATTGCCTTAACAATTGAACTTTGAGGATATTTTGCAAACCAGAATGGATTTTCGTCCACTATGAAAGACCTTCTTCTCTATAGAAGACCAGAGAAAATATTCAACGGTATTAAAATTTGTGCTGCATAATGGTTAGTCACCTGCTTTAATGATAATGGTGAAATATCCTTTTAGAATGTCTAAGTTATCTTTAAAAGAATTAGTGTGAGTTCCATTTAGCATAAATAGTTATGTAGTCCAAGCTATACCATTAATCTCGGCTACCATTTTGGTTTGCATAGTATGTTAAATTGATCTTACCTTCTCGAGTAAAGAAGGTTAAAGATTTTACTTTATAATAAACAATTAAAATACATGATTGAATGAATGTGTGGTGAATTTAACCGATTAGAATTTTTGAACGTCTTAATTTCGCTATTTCTCGAATTGGCACCTCGGACTTTCAATATGGCCATTTTGGAGTTTTAACCGTGAATCTTTTTTTATTTGAAAAACTTATTTAACTTAATAGCATCTACGGAATTTTTTTTTTTTAAAGAAACAGTTTTTATTCGGCAGCATCGGATAGTAAGGTAGCACTCAGCATCTTAATGAATTTTAGCCCCTAATTATCTTAAGCAGTATTTTTAAAGTGAAGCACGCGAGTGGCGTTTAATCTCACCTCCCCGATACCTTTCCTTATTCCAGCCACATTCTTTTCACCCCAAATTAAAATTTGCAGAGCTTCTAAAGTTCTAGCCCATTCTGATACATTTTTGCCACCACTTCGGATACGTCTGGCAACTCCATGATGGCGAAACATTGCAACTTACAGCATTCGTGGTCTAGTTATTTTGGCACTCCAGCGAGGTGGATAATTGTCAATGACAGAACTACTTGCTGCCATCATCGCCCCTCATCAAGTCCAAGCCTTCACATCAACCTCCAAGAAGCTATCTACCTATGCAAGTATCAGGCCACTTGACTGGGGACCAAAAAATTTGAAACATAGAACTTGTTACTAGAGATATTGTGAGCGTGTTTACTTAACAAACGACTACAAATCGTTGGGGCTACCAGTTTGCCTAGGTATTTTAAGTAAATCATCCACAATACTTTTCTTCCTATTGTAAGTGGGATATTTACAACAATTCTGTTAAAGCTAAATTTCTGCTCTTGTCCTAATGCTCAAAGTGTATCTTATCGTCTTCAACAAGTACCATAATTGAATTGTCTGAAACAAATGGAAATATTTAAAACTTTCTAGAGGCCTTAAATAGAAATGGACTAAAAATTCTTAATTAATTTCTGAAGGTCAACAAAAAATTCTATGTTTATTTTGAAGCCAATTTCAGCAATTTAAATTTATCCAAATCAAATTTTTATATCAGTTTTAACGAAAAAAGGTGGATCTTAATGTGTTAATCTCGTTTAGTCTATCAATTGAACAGTTTTCGATTTAAAAATTTGGAACTTGTTAAAGATGAAGCATCCCAAGTTATTTCGACTTTAATATAACCTAACTAAACACAATTTTACCAAGCTTAACCTAATCTAGAATTGCTTAGGTTTGATTATATTAGGGTTGAAACAAGATACAAACACTTCCAAATACATCGGGATTTTTTAGAGTTTAATATATATATATATATATATATATATATATATATATATATATATATATGTATTTAGAGGCCCAAGTAAATTTAAATTGGTAACACAACGCAGAAAAACGCTTTGGAGAATATTACATAAACCAATGAAAGCTTAAGAAGGAAAATGGGAGATATAGAGACCGGAAAAATAGGGCAAACCATTTTCCTTCTTAAGCTTTCATTGGTTCATATAATATTCTCCTTAGCGTTTTCACCAGGTGGGTTATTAGTTTTCTCCTCCTTGAGCCTTTAAATACATCTATATATCACGCGTCATGTGATTTTCAATTATATATACAGTCCTTATCATAAGTATAGGGCCAGTTGAAAAACTGTAAAAATGCACATTTCGCACCTTCCGATACTTATAAGGTTCTAAGTGAAGCTTAGATATACTAAAAGCTTAATTGTAGCTGAGACAAACAAAGGTAGTTTAAACAAATTAAAGAGAAAAGACAGTTTACTCAAATGAGCTGCTCAACAGCTGACCAAAAGTTTAAGACCTCAGCGCATAATAGTCTAAATTTGCGCAAATTCTCGGATTCCGTATTATTTATCGTTTGGAGCTCAAGGTGTTAAGATGTTATAATGCCTAGAGCGGGTAAAATTTCATTAGTTGAACGTAGTAGGATCGTTGAACTGCATAAGCAAGGCCTGTCGCAGCGTGTCATTGCTGCAGAGATTCGACGCAGTAGAACAATGATTTGCAATTTTCTGAAAGATCACAAGAGCTATTGAACAGCCAAGTCAAGCGGTAGACCCTCACAAATTACACCAGCACTAGGTATGAGGATCAATAGGGTTGTCAGTCAAGATTTGATATGGTCCTCAAGGCAGATTAAGGCACTCATCGATGCTGATTGCAGTCGAATTACCACTAGACATCATCTCAGAGGAAAGGGCATGAAAAATTTAAAAAACGGCTTCAAGCGCCTCGTCTGCTTTAACGTCACAAAACTGCCCGTTTAGACTTTCCAGGGAGCACCAGGCATGAGAAATTGCAAAGTGGAGGAAGGTTTTATTCTCTGATGAGAAAAAGTTTAACTTTGATGGTCCTGACGGTTTCCAGCGTTATTGGCATGAAAAGCAAATCCCACCTGAGACGTTTTCTACACGACACAGTGGTAGAGGCTCCATCATGGTGTGGGTGGCTTTTTTCTTCAATGGAACATTGGGGCTTCAGGTTGTGCAGGGGAATCAAACGGTGGCTGGCTATGTAAAAATACTGCAGAGGGCATCCCTCACGACGGAGGGTCCTCATCTGTGTGGTGATGACTGGGTCTTCCAACAAGACAATGCGGCAATTCACAATGCCCGCCTGACAAAGAGCTTCTTCCAAGAGAATGACGTCCCTCTTTTACACCATCCTGCGTGTTCACCGGATCTAAACCCAATTGAAAACATTTGAGGATGGATGGCAAGGGAAGTTTAAAAAAAGGGCATCAGTTCATGACAGTGGAAGTCCGTCAGGCCATCTTTGCCACCTGGAGTAATGTTCCCCCGTCCCTCTTAGAAACCCTCGTATCAGGTATGCCACATCGATTGTTTTAGATCATCAAAAAGAATGGTGGAGCCACTCAGTTCGGAGTCCTTATTCTGAATGTTTAATTCTGTTTTGAAGGGTTTTTCATGTTTTGGGGTTATTGGTCTTAAACTTTTAAACATCTGTTGAGCAGCTTAATTGAGTAAACTGTCTTTTCTCTTTAATTTGTTTAAACTACCTTTGTTTGACTCAGCTACAATTTAGATTTTAGTATATTGAAGCTTCACTTAGAATTTTATATGAATCTGAAGTGCGAAATATCAATTTTTACAATTTTTCAACTAGTCCTATACTTATAATCCAGAATGTATGTATATATATATATATATATATATATATATATATATATATATATATATATATATATATATATATATATATATATGTTCGTGGCCAAAGGTTTCGAGACTCCTATATTTTTTTCATACAAGAAAATTAATAGAACTAATCAAATATTGCATTTTTTAGTATGTTTGTATGATAATTTGAATGTGAAATATACAAAAATTTAGAGTATAAACTCATTTTATTAATAAAAACAGCCAATTGAAGCATGCAGTCTAAATTTAGAATGATGTCCTTTGTTTGTAAAGACTGCTTCAATTCGTTTTGGCATGCTGGAGACCAAATTTCTGATAATATATTGACTGACATTGCCCCATATGATCATAATTGATTACCTCTCTCTATCAACTGCCAGTTTAGATTTTTATTCCCCCCAAATTCTCTATTAGGTTTAAATCTGAAGAATTCTCAAGATAAGCTCCCAAAATTTCGATGTTATTTTCAAACAAAAATTTAGTTATTGCATTTGTTTTGTGACAAGGTGCGCAATAATTCTGAAAAATACAGTTATCATCCCCATATGGGTCTTGAACTATTGTAAAATAGTGCTAATCAATCAGGTATCGGTACCATTTTGAGTTAACTGCAGTGTACTTTGAGGCGGTGTCCTTTTCCCCCTAACGAGGAATCTTCCAAACACTCCAAACGAGCGGACGCAAATTTATCAGAGAATACCACTTGATCTGAGTCCTTAAAATTCTTTTCTAAATATTTCCTACTAAAGTGTAGCCTATATATATATATATATATATATATATATATATATATATATATATATATATATATATATATATATATATATGAGCAGAAAACTATTAAGCTATTCTTTACTCTGCGCCTAAGTGGACATAATTTGTAAGAATTTCCGTGGAGAGTAATTTTCTTTTTTAACTCGCAATTTTTGCTCTCTAGCATATCTCGGGGGAGGGGGCACTCAGCGAGTCCCTAGATATGAACACAATGACTTCCACTTGCCTCTCGCTTTCCAGTGACCTCTTAAGGGTCTTCGAACGCTAAGTCTATTTATTGTTGTCAATTTGACCTCAGTTTTTTGAGGATTAGGGAAGAAGTAGATAGAGGCAAAGTTCCCCAAATTGTCTTCTGTTTTTTGCTCAGTTGCTCATGCTAACTTCTGCGCATTTTTACTTCTATTATCTTTCGTCACAACAATCTTCTAAATTTTCTCCTTGAAAATTGCTCCAGAGAGAAATATAATAATTAGAAGCGGGTTAGCGGACCTTCCTGCCTAATTTTATAACACAAAATGTTCATTGGGGCGTAAATTAATATATATTTAATCATAGATTGTTCACCTCTGTCGAGCCAGAGATTAGCCTTACTGCCAGGTAACCTAGGAACCGTATGCAACCTAAGAACTTTCTCTCTCTCTGAAAACTCTTACTCAATGGGCCTACAGTTTTTACTTTGGACAGGGGACCAAATTAAATAAAGGATAAAATGAGCTAAGAAAAGAGGAATAGCGTGGTTCGGATCCCGAGTTAAGTTGTAGGGCCAATGACTACCGAGGTAATATTGTCTCAGACTATTAATCTTGCTGTTCTATTCTTAACTTTTCTTCTTCCACTCTCTCTCACTCCTACCCTCGAAATCCCCCACTCCGAGTTCAAGACTCACAAGGAGGGGGCTCTAAGAACTACATGGGAGTACCGGGCCCTTCTCCCTCTTTTCTCTGCCACTCAACGTAGTTCCAGAGTAGGGGTGGGATAGTCGAATCAGTTGATCTGTTTCTTTTTCTCCCAATTTCCATTTCATTTAAATTTCACCTCTCTACAACTCGGTCTATAAGGCAACGGGTTCAGCGGAGTGTTGAGCAGTACCAAAGGAACCAACGGAGAAACACTGAGATAGAATAAAATGGCTAACTGCTCTCGATAGAGTGAGGTTGATGCTTATCAACACCTCAAATCAGAACACAGACACACAAATTATCCTTTAGATTATTTAAACTAAGAACCGAAAACCAAAGGGAGAATTTGCATCAGAAGGATTGCGAGGATATAAAATGCCTAAAAAAATCCAAGCATTCATAAAAGGGGACTATCTGGAGATTTCGAGAAGAAAAGGTGGAGTAGGTCCTAGAACCCGCTCAACTTCCACCCTTAAAACCAGATCTCTATGCGAATGTTAAGTCCTGGTGAGTACACAATCTCAGGATGCCAGTTGTAGCATTGGAGGTCAGGCTTCTCCTAACGCCCAACTACGGAGGGGATATCCAGGACTAACAGTTCGTTACCTGAGGCCTTAAGTCTCAAAATACGAACTATGAGATAGCTTGAAAATTGGCTTAATTCAGAGTGAGAACTAACTGAAACCAACAAGGGAATCTTTAAAGAGATGTTTTTTTTTAAAGAATTACAATATGTTAAAGAAGAGAAGCTAGAGTACCAAAAAGAGGCAACTACGAAGAGCATGCCGTATAATTAAATGTGTGGAGTGAATGCAGTATTGATGTTTGTAGGATGTGCACAAGAGCTGGTAGTAGTTATCGTGTGGTAGATTTAACCGAAAAAAACGTCTTGGTCTCGTGAGACACAAACTCTCGATAAGTTTGCACATCCAAGTCCTTAACGTCACAAATCGAGTCCCACAGTTCGCAATCTCGTGATCTCCACTTCAAAATTCGAGTCACTCAGTTTGCACGTTCGAGTATTTCTATTCGCAAGTCCCTAACCTCACAGACTTGAATCCTTCAGTTTAAATGTAGGGTACTTTAGTTCGCACATTCGACTCCTACAGTTCGGCAGTCGCGTCAATGACTTCGCATATTTGAATCCCTTTGCTCGAAAGTAAACTCTTTACATTTGCAAATTCAAATCTTGCAGTTCTCGGCTCGAGTTCTTTACTTCGCATACTAGAGTCATTCAGTTCGCAAGTTGAGTATTTCACTTTCCCCTTCTTGTCCTTAGGTTCAAACATTCGAATCCTAAAAATAGCAAGTCGATTATTTTAATTCACCCAATCTTTTCCTTAATATAGCACATTCATTCCTTTAGTTCGCACATTCGAGTCGTTCAGTCCACACATATGTAACCTTGAGTTCATTCAATAAAGTTCATTTGATCGCACATTTGAGTTATCTAGTTCGCGTAGTCGAGTCTTGCATCTCCCCAGACTCTAGACATTCATTGACTTCAGATCACACATTAAAGTCCTTCGGATCTCACTTTTAAGACTTCCCGTTCTCCTGTTATTACATTCGAGACTTCTTCGATTTTGCGTTGACTCTCGTGTAACGATCCTTGGTTCGGACCGCACCTTAGATTGCTGCTCCTCACTGGGATAGGCAGGGAACGGTGGGAAACTGTGGTAGGTCAAGGAACAAAACCCAAGGTACAAGTTGGTATTGTGAGGACTTGTACTCTTTTATTAGCTTTTCTCCTTTAGTTTTCCTCATCTTTAGCAGTTTTCGTCTTGTTTCTTCTGTCCATGTTTTTATTTCGCCTAAACCAGCGTTCAATGACCGGTTGATTTAACATGCCCTCCTTGGTTACATGATTTGTTTCCTTTGTCCAATTTAATACTATTAAATCCCTATTAAACTCGGACTACGGCATAGCCGAGTGAAAACACCCCCTTCTACGAGTATTATAGCAAAGTTAAGTGAAACCTGGTGTGGTTAGTGGCTGGATGGAATCGCGAATCGGGTTGCCTCACCAGTGGCTGTCATACGCTGCCAGGCCCCAAAATTCGGACCCTAAGTTAAATTCTATGATCTGTACTCTCCTTAAGAGTACAGATGCTTGGGAAACATGTGACACCTCCCAAATTATTAATGGTAGTCACTTCAATATAGTACACAATTGAGTGGTAAATTGGACTGAGGAACCGAGGTGGCACCTAATGTCTCGAGGTGACGGGTCCTAATAGAAATCGTTCTCCTTTGATAAAATAAATGCTTGAAAAATTTGACTCAAACGACGTAAAATCTTAGAATCTTTTCAAAGGATCAAATAATTTTATGCAAGGAATTTTTTTTCCAACTAAATTTCATGAATGTAGAGTAGAGAATTAGTTGGAGTCCTGAAATTCTTTTATAAATTGATTATAATCACGAGACAGGATATCTTTTCGAGCTCCAATTTTAATTCCAACTTTTTGCCTTGTATTTTCTGATCATTTTCCAATTTGTTAGAAAATATCTTAAATATTGTTTGTTTGTTTGTTCAAATTTGTGGTTTAAACGGACCTACTCAAATTGGGAAGAAGTGTAGTTAGTATTTATATTGTCTCTTTAATTCTAATCAAATAATATAAAATAGAAATAGCAGCTAAAAACAAAGAGAAAAGGAAAATTAAATTAATTTTGGTGTCATGAAAATAGCATAAATAATTAGTTATTATTTAGAGGAAAGACATACTAAACATTTCAAATATTTCCATTACCTATCCCCTAATAATTTTCTCTTGATCTATATTTTTTATATCCATACTTATTTTCTTGGCCTTAAATGCGAGAATTTTTTTAGCTGAATTCTTTTCATATACCAGAAAAATAATCCTCACCTCTATTTTTGCCATCTAAGTTTTCTTTTATATACTAAAAATACATCCAAACCGCCATGTCTTAATTTAACTCATTCTAGAAATGAACACGATTTATATTTTTATTATTCTTAGATTGAGTGAATAGAAAGTATATGGTGAGAAAAAAAGGTACAGTAATTACTTTGAAACAAGCTTCAATTATATGAATAAACCATCGGTAAATTCTATTTTTTCCAATTTTAAATCAACTTTTACTTATAACTTTAATAAAAGCTTTGAATTTACAAAAAAAACACAACTCTGCACTCTTATTTATTGATCTATAAGTAAACGCTGAGATATAACTTAGATGAAACATATAATATACGAAAAAATACCTCTTTTCATTACTTCATCATCATCATTACTAACTCTATAGTTTAAGAAAGAGATATTTTTGACTATTTAAATAATAATTTCATCTTAGTTTGGTTATGACATGTTTTTTTCTAAAATTTATTTCTAATAATTCTTTTATATTATCAAAAAACAAAATGGCGAAATTTAGAAATAAATATAAGTATCGAAATTTTGAGAATTTTTTAAAACCGAAAGAATTACAAAGGGTGAAGTTCATAAAATTTATTTTTATATATCTTCTTCTATAACTATATTTTAGCAACGTGATATTTTAAAGGCAGGGAAATTTAGTTTAGAATTCCTATTTAAAATTATTATAATTGGCGAAGTTCAAAAAATTATAAAAATTCAGCCATGGCTGCTTTTTTTAGATTTTAAATTTTAATCTTAGTAAAGAAGCGCAAGCTCCTCCCATAGGGGGAAGTGACGAAGCCATTGCCAGGTCTCCTAATAATTTACTCCTGGTCTCTATTTTCGGATCCATTCGTATTTTCTATGCCTAAAAGTAAAAAAGCCCATAGGAATTCTTTATAAATCCGGAAAAAAGAATCCTCAGATCACATTTTTCCTCATCTAAATTTTTATTAAATATTTTAATTTTTATTTATTTTTTATATGCTAGCTTGTTCCTCCTGATAAAGATTAAAATGAAAACTCAATTTTAGAAAAGTGTGATAAAAGATTCGAATATAAGAAAAAAATATAAACAGCCATAAAATTTCTGAACTTTCCCATTTGTAATTCGTTTTGTTTTTTTGTTGGTTTTTTTAATTCGATAATAATTTATTTATTCTTAACTTGACTATTTTATTTTTTCAAACTGTAGCGTAACTCTTTAAAATAAGTTTAATAATAACTTAAAATATACCCAGATCCTAACCGAACTAAGAGAAAAATAATTTTTACCCTTACCGCTGTGCAATATTCTCCAGGACGCCGGCAACCAAGGAATTCCATAATTCGTGCCAAGTCCCTGGTTAAACTAGGATTAATTCGTGCGTAATGAGGGATCCACTACTCTTCTACGGTAACTGGCCGATAACCACTTCTGATGCCTGGCTCACCCTAAGGTGTGTTACTCACCTGGCTGTCACATTTACACTCCTCCAGACCTTACTTAATTGAGCTGGCATTGTTCTACACCACATTTTGGAGTTGTAGTGCCTCCTCACCTGGTTTAGCCCATCAGCTGAGATGGGTGAGTGGGATGTAGCAGTTGTTCTAAACTAACAACTACTTGGAGCCACAGGTGAGAGTTGGAGGTGAATATCAGGGGTAGGGTAATTGCCCAGGCTCTGCAGGTATGGCTGCTGCGGATTTCCTTCTCTTTCCGTCCTCAGTGACACATGAACGTCGCTCCTCTTCAAAGCGGTTATGGCCCTTCTTTACCAGAGAACAGCAGTAGATTCTTTCCTGTCCACATTCCTCCAGTTATTTGCAGCGATTCTGGCGAGGGCTGTGTTTGCCTTCACACAGTCCTTGAAACGCTTGCGAGACCTAACCGGGTTTTGTATACCTGAGGAGAGCTCTCCGTACACACGCTCCTGAATATATTCAGGAGCGGGGAGCGACGGGTAAACAAGGCTGTTTGTAACTATCAGATTATATTACCAGGAAATAAAACTTTCCTAAAAACAGAAGAATTATATCGTTATGGAATTAGATAAAGAAAAGTATTTTCTGCAAATTCAAAGGATATGAAATAATTGTAGAGTGGTATCAAGCCAAGAAGAGAGTTCAACCAGAATTTCTTGCTCTTAGTTCTAGAGATCTTTATCAAATAGGAGAGGATTGACTAAAAATCCTCATGCTAGCAGCAAAACCATGTTTCACGCTGTTGGGACTCCTTCAGTCTAAAGACAAACAAGGTATAAGACGCTCAGGAAATCTTATCACCGTCATCATCACTTCATCACTAACGCTATAATTTAAGAAGGGGACTTTTTTGAGTATTTGAATAATAATTTCATCTTAGGTTAGTTATGACTTGTTTTTTTTATTTAAGTTGTTTCTAATAATTCTTTTATAATATCAAAAAAACAAAATGGTGAAGTTTTTATATGTATCTTCTTCTATCTTCTATAACTATATTTTAGCAACGTGATATTTTGAAAGGGGGGAATTAAGTTTAGAGTTCCTTTTCAAATTATTATAATTCGCAAAGTTCAGAAAATTTATAAAAATTTAACCATGTCTGCTTTTTTAAGATTTTAAATCTTACTCAAGTAGCGAAGCGCAAGCTGCCTCCGTAGGGGAAAGCGGCGAAGCCATTCCCTGGTATTATGATAAATAAGACGCAAAAGCCGTTCCGAATTAAAAAAAGAAAAACTCTTTTTTTTTTTGCAGACATACATAAAAAAATGACTGAAAAAGTCATAATCACTGACGAAGAGTCAATCAGCATGAACCGAATGCTTGGGAAAGAGTCTGGATTGTCAAAATACGTCAGGTGTAGCAATTCACCAATGGACAACAAGGATGAGTTGGACTCATAATTTGTGCAGCAATTGCTAAAAACGGCCTCGTACGAGACCTCCAAGTTAATGGTCGTGTCAAATGTGATTGGCAGTACTGCTTGATCCTGGAATAAATAAATTGCTTTGTGAAGTGTAATAGTCCTAGTCATACCTCAAAGTTCTTTAAGAATTGGTTTTAGGCGAAAGGATTTATATTGAACTCAATCATGGATTGACCTCTCGAGGTAAATTGTGGCAGAATTATGTAGTGACATGGACTCAGATAGCAGGTAATTTAACATAAAACTGGCATTTGATAACCATCCAAGATGCTACCAAATTCTATTTGCTGATTGCATAAAAATTTTGACTGCATCAGTAAGCAACAAAATGCTAAAAGTGATTAAGAAGAAGATTTCTTATGAAAAATTAGGTTTCATCTAATTCCCTTTTATTAAGGTTCTTACAATTACTTAATTAAGTTGTTTAATCTTGTTATATATTGTTATTAAATAATTAGTTTAAATATTTAGATTGAAAACACTATGAATTGACAGTAAAATTATTAATTCAAAAACAGTTTGTCTTATTTTTATCTCATATACCTTTGGCTGCTGCTGGTCTCTATATGGTCTCTCTCAGAAACAGAGGTCATGTGGTCCCGATCCAAATATGGTTTCTGCCTTCTCTCTTTCTCTATACTTAGTCTATGTACGTAATATTTGGCCACTTCCTCTCTATGAGAACTAACTATATGTTGACATGTATTAAATAGTAATATTTTAGTTTTTTTCAGTTATTTACCTCCAAAATGTCGAGACTTGATGAACGACAATTTTTTGACTCCGATTTAAATGCCCAACGTATCATGAAGACGAGTCAATTTCTTGAGAATGTAGAGTCTGACGATCTAAGTAGCCAATCAAGTGACGACGAATGGACTTCGAGTTTATCATTAGAAAGTTCCGACATTGATTTTAATAATTTGGATAAAGAGAATAGGTCATATTAGAGTGAGACAGAAGAGTCATAAGAACGGCTACGGAAACGAACACATCAAGAGCCTGGGAACAATTCACATATGGCGTACGAATGGCTTTTAAGGCTAAATTTTTATCGCTTCGTGCAAGCGTTCGATTCCATGCATTCAGGTTTGACCACGGCATTCTCCATCCGACAAAATGCAAAAGAAATTGATTATTTCGAACAATATATTCATATTTTTTTTAATAGATCTCACTCTCTAGGAAAGCAATAGTTACTATAAATATATTAAAGAAAATTTTACCTACAAACCAAATAGTTGCCTATCCATTTTCAAGGAAAGGAACGCAGACATATTAAGCAAAACAAAATAAACGATTATTGGTCAAAAGATGACATCTATGAACAAAAGATGTTCGGAAGATTGATGGGGAGGGATCGCCACCTTCAGATATTAGGATTGCTGCATTTTAGTAACAACACTAGAAAAAATAGGAAAATTAAAATAATTAAACCTGCACTTGATCTCGTGAAAATAATTTCGAGAAAAAATTCATCCAATTTCAAGATCTGCATAGATCTTCCTCTATGGTAAGGAAGACTGCATTTTTGCAAATGCATCTCATCTAAAAGACATAAATTTTGAATAAACGTATTTGTGTTATGTGATTGCAAAACAGGTTATGTACTAGATATACTGTAATTATTTATAGCGGAAAGGGAACTCAAATTGTTATTGAGCTCCATTTAGACATTATTGGATCAGTAGTAATGAAACTTCTTCAAATTATTTAAATAAGGGATATATTCTTTATACTGACAACTGGTAAAATAGCCCTGCTCTTGTTGATAAATGATTCAAGAAAGAGACAAGCGCTTGTGGAACAGTTCTCCAAAATAGCAAATATATGCCCAAATTTAAAACAACTAAAGAAAGGTGAATTGTCACTTGCACAGTGCAATAACATTCTCTGTATAAAATGGTGTGACAAACGGAGGGTACACGTTCTTACAATAGTACATGATGAAAAAATATGTGATAGTGGTAAAAAAGATAAAGATGGAAATGTTGTATGGAAACTTAAAGCTGTAATTGAATATAATAACAAGATGCGTCTTGTAGATAAGAGTGATGTGTTATTGAGTGGAATTGAATATGTACATTTTTTTCATATGTTAGACTCATCGATACTCAATGAATATTTTATGTATAAGTATTGTGAAAGTGTCGATAGGTCACTTCTTGACTTTTCAAAAATTGTTTCAACACAGATGATTGAAAAATATCATAAATATAATCGGGGACCAAATGGACAAATAGGTAATAAATAACTGCGTCTCATTGAGAGGCATTTTATGAAGCCTATAAAATCAAAGAAATGTCACGTTTGTGGTCACACAAAAAAAGGGGGAAGAGAACTCAACGAACAAATTTTATTTGTGAAGAATGCGATGTTCCTATGTGTTTATCCCTGTTTTAACAAATATCACTGTAAGAAAGATTTTAAAAATTTGAATTTTAATAAAATATCTGGCCATAATATAATTATATTTTTTTTATAATTTTCTATTTTCCATAGAATAACCTGTAATTTACTTTTTTTAATAGTTACCATTCAAAAGGTCAAAGAAAATGGCTTGAAACCAGGCCTAGGATTATAACGTGATTTCTAAGTTTGCGCATTCCTTTGGTGTTCGAACATGTATCTGAATTTTTTTAGGCGTTTTTCTAATGAATAAAAGTTTGAAATAGTCAGGTAATTTATTGGTAAATTATGTAATTACGATATTTAATTACTTTAATAAAGTTTAATTCATATTATGTGAGAAAAAAGAGGGGAGGCAATGCCCTTTTACGCCTGGCAGGGAGGACGCATAAATATGCGCCAAAAATTATATGAGCGCTCTTGTTCAAACTGCTTAGATAGAAATTGGGGAAAAAGTATCACTGTAATCAGAAAGCCCAAACGAATGGTGTCAATAAAATTTTCAGTAGAAGATAATTTAATTATTTTTTCTTTAAAACCTCTAGCACTGAGAATAATGCCTTGAATTACAACCAACGCAGTCAAAGTGTTGAGGCATTTAGATTCCATATATTCACATTACATTTTCACCATTACATTTTCACATTAACTCCATAAAAAAATACACAAAGTGAAGCTGTTTTAAGAGATTTTTAGCTCTCTTCAATATTTTCATATAATCTCAAGGCACACTAAATAATCTCCCGCAATTGATTTGGACATAGTAAAATTGGTCGTATCTGAGAAAATAACTATATCACATCAGTAGTAATGTATGTATTTTATGATGTGCAGTAGAGGTTTTTGGCCAATAAGCACAAAAACATGAATACCGATAATTTCTAAATGTCTATTTACGGATATTGTTCGATCCGCTCGCTGGCCTTTTTTAATTCTTTTATGGCCTCCTTTTGTACAATTTTGTTATTTCTCTGCGTTAATCAACGAGACAAATCAAATGACGGCTATTTGGGAGTCCAATTACCGAAAATGTCATGTGACGTGTGGCTCTTGCGAATCCAAATGTGCTATTAGTAGGAATGAGAATCGTGCTGCTCGTCAAACAAGTGGCCTCCGCTATTAGAAGCAGAACACAACTCGAGTGGAGTAATTAATCTCGATTTTCTCCTTTCTTTTTTCACTGATATTTATAGTCGTCGCTTTTTTATCAAGAAAAGTAAAGTTCATTTATCAAAAGAGTAAAGTTCATTTTTACCTATTTAAAGCCATGGAATTACCCATATGACCATGGGACATAGAGTTATCGACCCTGGAGATTTCAAATCTGCCATCGGATTTGGTGCTGGCAGGTGCCATCTAGTGGCAGAAACCTCATTTAGCCATTTACCCATTGAAAGGGAATTGTAAGTGATTTAAACTATGGGCAACCATTCATGCAATAACCATTTATCATCTTATCGCAAAACGACACAAGTCATCGAAGGGACTCTCGCTCTTGTTTTTATCATTCCATATCAAATCCCTATTTTACCGTTTCATCAAGTTAAAAAACTGGGGAGTATACTTAAAATTTCATCTTCAAGTCTTCTCAATCAAAGTTATCCTTTTCTGTTTAACTAGTTCAGCAGTTTTTAAATAACGTTCGCTAGTTCAATTGTTTGTTTTTTTTAGCTTGTTAATGTTGTTTAAAAGAATCAACATATTTTCTTGGGCTTTTAATTTCTTCCGTTCATCTTAACTTTTGTTACCAGTGAAATTGAATGTCGGGTAACCAGAGAGTACAATCTCATGATGTTGATAAATTGTATTGGTCGAATTTAGTTCCATTTCTCGTGCAATAGAAGGTAATAGAGGCAAAATGCTCGGAAATAATTTTTACTATTAACAAGATGATAAAAAGGGGTCTTATTCAACGAGAGAATGTTAATTCGTTGCACAAAAAGTCCGAGTGTAGAAAATAATCTAGAAATCAGTTGAAACCCTCATGTTATCTAAGTAACCTAGAACATTCTTCAAATTTGATTAGTGTGGTTGCCGGAAGATCATTATGAATATATTACTGAATCTTATTTAGCTAAATATGTATCGTAAACCGAAAATTGCCTCTGCACCAGATAATTTGTGATTAAAGGTTCAAAAAGAAAGTAGGGAAGTTGGCAGAAGTGAAACTATTTGTGGCACTCTGAACTTGAGAGGAAGGATATCTCTAGAACATGTTTAATACAACAAAATAAGGTTAACCATCAATTAATAGGGAGGGTGATACTTAACGTTGGAGAACCTCAGTTCAAATTCAACTAGAAAAATATCCAAGAAATGAAAAGTTCCTCCGTTAACTTTCTGCTCGAGATCAAAAGCGAAAATGTCATTACCACTTTCATGAGACCCTTTTTCTTAAAAATCAAATCGTAATTAATCTCTTCTATATTTTATACATTAAAAGTAAAATGGAAATTATTCAAATGAAAGGTAGGCTTTTGTCGTCAGGCGTACGAACCCGATATATCTCTGGTTTATGTCGCAAGGCAAAATTACTTAAACAAATGTAATATAAGTAATAACATTTAAATCTAAAAACAAATTAACTCCAGACAATTTCGGAAAGTTAAGCCTGAAAACCAGAACGAATTAATCAAATTGGGAAATAAAAAAAAATGTTCATTTAATGATTAAAGGTTTCATCTGAGAGGCGCTGGGACGGTTGGGAACACTTTGTGGCAATATTATTTTGTGTATTCAATGAAGAGAAAATAATATTGATGTAACAACAAAGGGCAGTTTTACTTATTGCAGAAAAGTTGAGGTGTGGGAGAGACAGAAAAACAAACATGACGAGCAAGAAGAGAAGAATATCACAAATGGCTGAATAACCAGACTAACAAAAATCCACGTCAGGCGTAAAAAGTGAAACCGAAAGGGTTAAATATAAGTTCATAGGAAAAGCACAGCTTTGCAGGGCGCCATAGAAAAAACACATTATTATTATTACTCCTTGCCGTGGAATGGTCGACTCTCTCTCTCTCTCTCTCTCTCTCTCTACATATATATATATATATATATATATATATATATAATTAAGTAAAAGAAAAGGGGGTATGCAGGTTCTATTGAAGTGCACAGCTGTGGCAGCGGTATTAATTTTAACTTGTATTTTCTTACTATTTCTTACAAGTTTTTTAACGGGGTCTTTGAGGCGAGAAAAAACATCCGCGAATGACACTTTTTATTCCTAGACGTCTTTCGACCATGTTAGGTCATCTTTATGGAATGAACACAAATGGAATTATAAAAATAAAATGAAATGAAAAGAGATGGGAGACAAAGAAAGCTCTTCCGACCATCCCCCGCCATCCTTGGCGCTCATGGAGTGGCCAAGGAGGGAGAGAGGGAGGCCCGGTACTCCTTTATAGACCCCCATAGTCACACTGTTTAGGCTCCAAAATTGGCCAATCATGGCACGGAAAATTTTTAAGGGGAAACTAAGCGCTACCAGAAACATATAAAATTGGAAGGCTCAGATTGTCTGACTAGTCGCTCCGATCTAGTTCTCTGGCAAAGGAGGCAGAGAGGACAGGCGTTTGTGATATGTCTATTACTTAGCCCCAGGGGGGTTACAAGAAAAGACGATAACAAAAATATACCTTTACTAATAAATGAATAGAATTGAAATATATACAGATCCTTAGTTTAAAGGGAATGATCGTCATGTGAAATTAAATGTCGGCACGGGACAGATCACAGGAGGAATAAATATGGGATTAGTGGATTTGTTCAGGTCGGTGATTAAAAAGAAGATTTTAAGCCGTGGCTCACACAAAGGATGGGCTGGTTTAGGTAAACCAGATTATAGAATAATTTGTAGGCGTCAACAATTACAACTTCTTACGTGTTCGTTGAAGTGAAGGGCCAGTCGGGATATGATGAATGCAATGGGGAAATTGGGTACCTCACGGGCCGGATGAGGGAGCACACGTAGTTTGGCATTCGGAAATGGAGTTCCTCGTCAGAAACTCGCCGATTGACTATGGCAGAGTTCACGAAGGTCGATTTAGCCTTCGTCCTCGAATTGAAATCGCTGGTGTCTCCAATCACGACGGGAAAGCGTTTCCTTTTTTCGTAGGTGGTGTTAAGCGGAACAGTGCTAAGCCGGGCTGCTGTGTTCTGGTGCTATGGTACAGTGCTCCCTTCTAAACCGAGTCGGTGGATTATATAGACGCTCCGCTGGTGGCGGGGATTGCCTGGTTGAGAGTCTCCATGACTCGCGCAATCTTGGGGGAAGGCAGAGACTCCTTCGTGGAACCGAGATAAAATTGGCTTAGAATGTTCTAAGAGCTTCGATCTATGCCGGAGGGCAGGACGATGGCTGTAAGGGTATGAGAGACGAGGAAAATGTGTCCCTATGTAAGTGCAGCTGGGGTGCAATAAAACAGCGTAGACAGTATTTATACACGAAGCTATACAAGCCAAAAAAAAAAATGAAATGGATATTGAAACATACATCATACACAAATGACAGGGACGATAACAGTGGTACACATATAAATATACTGGTGCTGGGCTAGAATTCTAATTAATAAATTTATACATACAAGAGCGCTGAGCATCCTAGACATACACCTCCTCCCCCCTCCCTCCCAAAAGCTACACACACAGGAAAATAATTATCTTTTAAATTATATCTAACTGGCGGTTACATTATATGCAAAAAAGACAAAGGGCCATGGAGCAATTGCAATTACAATTTAGCATGGTTCGTTGCCTAAAGAATTACGGCTAAGGGTAACGGCGATACAATTTTCAGCCTCTTTTATATACAATATCCGAAACTGAAATTCCTACAATAATAGGCTCCATCTCATTACTCGCCATTATGATGTTTAATGTTACGGAGGTATGCCAGAGGTCGGTGATCGATCTTTATAACAATTTCTCCGCCTACAAGGTACATTTTAAACTTTTGAAGGCTCCTAATGATAGCTCAAGCTTCCTTTTTCTATCACTCCATAATTCCTCTCACGTGGGAGTAAGGAAACCTTAGGATGATGGCAGTCGCCACTTTCCCTTTTAGCTGATGGAAATGAGCAATAGCTCTCGAATTCCAAATGATACGTTCTGGGAACCTCTTCTTGAGTAGTTCACACATCGGTGTGGCCAAAGACGCGAAATTCGGGACGAACCTTCTATAAAATAAGGCAAACTCCATGAAAGAATGAAGCCGTTTCTTTGTACCCGAGAGGGGCATATCAACTATCATCCGGACCTTGTCTTCTTGGGGCTTAATTTGGTCGTTTCCAATGTGGAAACCCAGATATTGGATCAAATTGACTGCGAGGTGGGACTTACCGAGGCCTATTGTAAGGCTGTGCTCTCGCAAACGGCCTAAGAGTGCCTGAAGGGAGATCAAGTGTTGGTCACAGTCACAAGTGGCAACGTAAATGTTGTCAAAATAAAAAGTCACAGTATCCAATCCGTCCAAAATTCTGTGCATTATCCAATTATAATTGCTGCAGGCCATCGTAAACCCAAAGGAAAGTCGACGAAACTGCATAATACCTTTGTCGGTGGGAAAAGCGGTGTATTTCCTTACGCTCTTTTTCATGAGAATCTGGTCATACGCCTTACGGAGGTCGAGTTTGCTAATATATTTTGCCTTTTCGAACAAGTGGAGGTTCTAATCGATTAATGGAATTGGTTTTGGCATCAAAAACGGCCACGGAATTTAATTTGCGGAACTATACGCACATGTGGTAGGAGTTATCCGGTTTCCGCACCATAACTATTGGGGAACAATAATTTGACGTTGAGGTTCAAGGATTTTGAGGTTGAGCAGCTTGTTAACCTTGGCGGTAAAGGCATTTCTCAAATGAATTGGGAGGGGGTAGAGTTTTGAGCGAACAGATTCCTGAGTAGTGAGTATGTCATGCTCGAAATTAATAGCACACCCAGGGGTCTCGGAAATTCGTCCTCAAAGTTAATTAGAATAAGCTACAGCTAGCTAATTTTGTCGTGAGTTAGCCGCTTATTGATATCCAAGTTGGTGGGTGGTGAATTGGTGGCGCTGAGCAAGGCGGGTTGTGGGTGTTCCCTCTCTTTTTCGACGAACACGGCCTGTATAACGTTGAGGGCATCTGTCGTGTATTCGGCCTCCAAAGCTGTATCTTCGTCGATGGTAACAATATTGTTGTTACACGCGCGTCGGTGATATTTCTTCAACGTGTTGACATAGAACAGCTTCTTCCATGTGAGGGTCCTAATTAAATAATTCGCAGGTCCTCGCGCTTTAAGCATTTGGAAGCAGGCTTTCCATTGGCTCAGAAGTTTGTTGCTCTCCGTAGGAAATAGCA
Source organism: Ceratothoa steindachneri (assembly GCA_963969495.1). Taxonomy (NCBI): domain Eukaryota; kingdom Metazoa; phylum Arthropoda; class Malacostraca; order Isopoda; family Cymothoidae; genus Ceratothoa; species Ceratothoa steindachneri. The sequence continues at coordinate 134,443,296 of OZ018323.1, read as the reverse complement.
ACAGAACCTCATCACCGGACTTAAACTCCTTCTCCTTCAACTTGACATTGAGGCACGTTCGCGATTTTTTCAAATTAACTTATGCAGTTTGGTATGCAATCTCTGCACACTTTTCTAGTCTTCGTCGAAGATCAAAAACATAGGCGTAGGAAGATTGAATTTCTCTATCTAACTTGCGTTCGAGAATAACTCTTTGAGGATGCTAATGGGGCCTCGCACGTTAGGCCCGTAGATTAACTCGAAGGGGGCAAATCTGAGAGTACGATGGAGAATCTCCCTGTATACAAATATTACAACTGGGAAGAAGCGATGCTACTCACAAGGCTGTTTGGCACACAGCTTCTTAAATATCGATTTCAAGGTGGCATCAAATTTTCGCGAATTCCGTTTGCGGAGGGGGGAAAGGGACTGGTAAAGAGTGGTTTTACCATCAACAGCTTCCCGATAAATTCCATTAATTCAGAGGTAAATTGGCTACCTCTGTTAGATAATACTTCCTTTGGTATGCCTACCCTATAGAAAATGGTAATTAAGGCTTCGGCACACGGAACACCGTCGATTCTCCTTAAGGGCATGGCGTCGGGGAATCGTGTGGCAGAGTCCACAAGGGTCTGGACATAACTATGCCCTTCGCTGGAATGGGGACGAATGGGGCCAACAAGGTCTAGAGCTACTCGTGAAAAGGCCTCAGCTATGTTCGGTCCCTTCTGAAGGGGGCAGGTTTAACACGCCCTTTTGCCGTCGTTTTCTGGTAGATGTCACAGGATTGGCAGTATTCAGAAATGTGAACTGCAGCACCCGGCCAGTAGAAATACCGGAAAATCCTCTGAGCAGTCTTATTGTGGCTAAAGTGGCCAGAAAACACACTATCGTTGGCAATTTTAAGGACCGGACGGACATGACAATGGGAAACACATTGGATGTGAATCTCAGGGTTAACGCCATCCGAGCAAACGCAATTTAACAAACCTTCTTTTATGATATAAAAAAATTGTCTTGTTAACGCGGACAGAATCCTGGTTGAGGCCCTCGAGATTTTTCCCACAATGGAAGGAGATTCGACACTCCTATCGTTGAGCGAATTCTACGCTCGATCACGTGCCAGTAGTAGCAGAGATGAAGGTCAAACTCGAAAAAAATGACGAAACCACAACAAAAAGCTAAGCGCGATTGAAACCTACTAAAAATAGAAGAGACTAAAAATGCATTCGAAATAACAGTAAGAAATAAATACGATACCCTTCAGGAAGAAGAGGCAATACAGGAAGGCGCAGGTGACCATGAAGCGGAATGGGAGAGGAATTTTATACAAAGGGCGGTACAAGATTCCTTTGAACAGTATGTACCAGAAGAAAAAAGAAGGGCTAAACCGAACTAGATGTCATATGAAATTCTAAATCTGATGGAACAAAGAAAACGCTGAAAGGAGACCCATATAAATATAGAAAAAAAGATAGGAAAGTTAAAAGATGTTGAGAGAGAAAAGAAAAATGGCTCAATGAACAATGCAATGAAGTTAAACAGCTAGAAAATGTGAACCAGAAACAGATTTATGCAAAAATAAAGCAGTTAAATGGGCATAGACAACAAACAAACAACACAGTAATAAAGGATGACAAAGAAAACGTCATAATGGACAAGGCAAAAATTTTAACGAGATGGGAAGAATATATGACAACACTGTACAATGACATAATTAATCAGTAACAACTATAGGATGAGATAAATGGAGCTACAATTCTTAAAGAAGAAGGAAAAAATGACGTAAAAACTATGAAAAGGAGCAAAGCTGTTGGAGAGGACGAAATCTCGATAGAAATGATTGAGGAAACTGAAAAATTTGGAGTAGAGAAAGTGACCAAGTTAGTTAATGTGATTTATAATACAGGGTATATACCACAGATTATTAGGGAGTCAACATTCATACCTATACCAAAGAAGAAAGGCACCCAAGAATCTAAGAAAATCGGATGATTAGTATCATGAGTCAAATCAGGAAGATAATCTTGAGTGTGATTAAAAACAGAAGATAGATAACTATGTGCAGGAAGAGCATATGGGTTCAGGAAAGGTAAAGAAACGATTGACGTGATTTTCGCACTGAGAATGATCATGCAGAGAACGGTTGAGATGCAGAAGGATGTTTTCATGTGCTTTATTGAGACGGTGAGGCACGAACCATTAATGAGGGTGCTCAGTGATATTGGAATGGATAGCAAGGAAGATTAAAAATGATAAGACTGATTGGATAAAAATAAACAGAGGTGTCGTACAATGGTGCGCACTATCATCTGATCTGTTTGTCGTGGTATGTCCGGTGTACGCCGTTATACGCACACAGTCATACTGGCCGACCGAAATTAAGGCTCCCCTTGGGATGGTTCCTAGAGTGCTTTACATACACAGTTGCTAGGCCAAGGAATATTCAAACACTACCACAAAAATATACTTCAATAGAACTAAAGATTACATAAACATATAGGGCAAGTTAAATGGCAATGCGATTAAATATTGACGGTTCACTGATAAGATGATTAACACTATCAATTAACTTTTAACCTAGGGATAATTATATAAGTAATGCTTTTATAATTATGCAGGTTCTAGAGCAAAGGAGATCCTTGAGATTCAACGCGGTCAAGGTTGGAGGGGCGAGACGAAGCGGGGGTTAAATCCATTTTACCTTGATTTGCGGCGAGTAGAACCAGGTAGGTAAGTTCGACCTTGAACTTGTGAGGTTGAAGCGTGCCTAACTATTTCCACGAAAATTACTCAGTGACGACTAGCTATTTCTTGACTCTTCGACAATCACTCAATTCTTCCCTGGACGAGAATGTATTCGATTTCCTCTCGACTAACGAAGACGTTACATCTAACGTACTGGACGGCGGCTTTAGACACAATCTGCATGTGAAATTTGAGGTGTCGAATATATACCGCGAAATTGCCTCGCTCGCGATAAGATTATATAGCGCGAAGACGCGATACACACTTAATGGTTTTTACATTGTTCTAATTTTCGCAGTATATAGGGCAGACGAACTCAGAGCGGTCAATGGCAAACTGGAGAAGTCAGGGGGGGGGGAGATAGATTCCTTTTCTCATTCTTCCACACTGTTCCTATTATATGGACAACAATGCATTGGAGAATTGAGAATGAAGAGGGAACCAAAGGAGGGAGAAATGTGAACAACCTGTAATATGTACTAGGGTCGGTCAATAAGGATGGGGGATGGCTGTTTGTGGGGGTGTTAGGACAAGTTATTACAAGTCAGGACTTGCAGCCGCACGCTCCTGCCTCGTTTATTTAAGAAGCAGTAGCTGATCGCAGATCGTCAGTCACAAATCTTTCAACAATGGAGAAGCTTGAGTACCGCGCAGTAACCAAATTTTTAACCAGGGAAGGCAAGAATGCAAAAGAGATCCATGAACACATGGTTGCAGTATACACCAACACCGTCCCTTCCTATAACACCATTGCTCGCCGGAATACGGAGTTTCGCCATGGTCGTGAGTCCCTTGAAGATTATATCCGTCCAGGACGCCCGTCAGACATGACCAACGAGGACAACGTGGCCCTTGTGGAGAGGATGATCCTCGAAAATCGACGGGTGAAGGTCGAAAAAATCGAGCAAGAACTTGAAATATTACATCGAAGTGCTATCAACATCATCCACGACAATTTGGCCATGACCAAGGTCTCTGCCCGTTTGGTCCCTAGAAACCTGACGCCCCATGATCGACTTCAACGTCGTGAAAGTCCACAAGGCCAGAGTTGCACAAGCTGCCCTGCGCGAGTGCGGATTCGAATAGCTCAACTATCCCCCCTACAGTCCAGATCTGGCCCCTAACGACTACTTTTTATTCCGCTAGCTCAAGGCTGCACTGCGTGGACGCAGGTTTGGGAAGATGAAGATGGCCAGCTCACCGTCCAGGAGTAGATTGAACAGCAGTCGGGAGATTTCTGGTTATCGGACTAGAGGCGCTGCAGCACGCCCACGCCCACGCCTACACCCGGGACAACATCCACCTCTCCACCACCATCCTGTGCACCCTGCAGGACCTGGCAGCTCAGGGCAGGCGTGTCCGGCTCCATTGGATTCCCAGCCACGTTGGCGTGCGCGGCAACGATGCTGCCGACGAGGCTGCCAAGCGAGCCGCCCACAGCCCCATCATCACCTGGACCGTGCGCCCCAGCTTGCAGCAGCTCAAGGTGCAGGTTAAACGCAGGGCCACCCAGAACGCCCACCAGCAGCACCAAGAATGGGAAGCAATCAAGAGGCAAGCGGCGTGGTATGCTGCAGCCACAGCCTATCGCCCACTGAACCCATCCTTCCAGCAGCCCAGAGCGAACGGCGTGCTACTACAGCGTGTGAGGCTGGGCTACTCCACGAGGGAAGAGCTGCACACCGACTTTGTCGCAGGGAGGTGCGAACACTGCGGCGGCCGCTCCTGGCGCCCACTGGTGCACTGCCTCCTCTCCTGCCCAGCCAACGGCCGCCTCAGGCCAGAGCGAGCGCCAGCCCCTCCCCCTGTAAGAGGCGCCCTACTGAGGGCGCAAGAGGCAAGAGCCGCCCAGGTGGTCCGCCACACCCCAAAAAACGAGCTGCTGGAGGTGCTGAGAACAGCACCCCCTCCGCGATGATCGCCGCTCGCGCCCAGCCGGGTGACAGGTGATGAAGACCAACGCCACCCACTTGCAGCAGACAAGAAACGCGTGGGACGCTCCACCACGTCTTACTGCACGCCAACACTGACGGGCTGCCCGCTTTGTGTAATGTGTGCATTTATACATGTATTTATATTATTGTATCATATTATTACTGTATTTGTCTTTTTTGTTTGTTTTTTTTGTTGTTTGTTTGTTTTGTTTTTATTATATTATTATTTGTATTATGATTATGTATAAATGTACGCTAGTGCACAATAAACCTATACAATCAGAAGCCATGGCGTGCTCACTCTGTGTCACGCCCCAACGCAACTGGGCGCCACCTGGTCGCCTTGATCTAATAAGTCTTTCATGTCCACCTCCTCAACACCGGGGAAGCCACGCACGCCCATGAGGGCGGATCGACCTCACCCTGGTGTCGGGTCACCTACAGCCCGCCGCCGCTTGGGCCAAGTTGTTTCAAGCCGCCATGGACGAGTGGTGGTCCACATACGTGCCGCACGCCCATGGACCTGCACCAGCAAGAGAGTGACCTCACGGTGACCAGAGAGAGTGCAGCAGACGCGGTCATATCCAGGACAACCTCGAACCGCCACCGGCGTCCACAGGAAGCTGTACGAGAAGGCCCGTCCGCCACCAACTTGTGGCTCACGCGCGGCAGGTGTCCCTGAGCGCCAGAGTGGCAAAGTGTCTGGAGTGGTGCGCATATTTCAGCCAACACTCCTCCCTCGGCCAGCTGTGGGGGTGCTTTAGGAAGGCCTCAGGCGCAGCCCCGACCCGCACACCCACGCCCACAGCAAGAGGCAGATCGGCTGGCCAACTGCATCACAGCGAGGAGTTCTAGCGAGCAGCTCCCTCCCCACACCCGCCACCTCCAGCAGCAGATACGCCCACATTGTGACGAGGAGGTCAGGGAGGCGCGAGGCCAGGCGCACGCGACGGACCAGCCCTTCACGCTCGAGGAGCTGACCAGGGCGAAGTGTGGGCGTGGGCCGACGGAGTGCGGTACTCCATGCTGGCACACGCTGGGCCCGCCGGGACTCTGCGCTGCTAGCCCTTGTGAACGCGTCGTGGCTGGCAGGCCGTCTGCCGCTCTCCAGGAAGGACGCCGAAATCCAGCCCATCACCAAGCCAAAGGATCCCACCACCTTCAGGCCAATCTCCCTTCTGAGCTGCACTGGAAAAAGAATGGAGAGGATGCCGCTGTGTCGCCTACAGCGGAGCATGGGGAGCTTCACCCCCCCTCGTGTTCGGCTACACGAAGGGGTGAGCACGGCGGACTACCTCATCACCCTTCTGGCTTACGCCAACAATCAGCCTACCATCGTAGTCTTCCTTGACCTCGAGAAGGCTTTTGAGCTGGCCATCTCCCGCGCCATACTACCCGCGTTTGTGAGGAAGGGCATCCAAGAGAGACTGCTCGCCTTGCTCCATAACTACCTTCAGCAGAGCCCGGCCCGTGTGAAGTTCCAGGGTCACAAGTCTCCCTACCTGACCTTCGAAAACGCGACGCCCCATGGCGGCATCCTCAGCCCATTACTCTTCAAAGTGCTGATGGAGCAGCTGGTGGCGCTTCCCTATCGAGAAGGAACCATCCTCCTAAGATACGCCGACGACCTGGCCATCGTTGTCCCCGGGCGTGGCGACAAGCTAGCGGGGGCTCAAGAGGCGCTGCACCTCATCACTGCAAAGTGCGAAGAGCTGGGGTTCAAGATCTCGGCAGAGAAATCCCTGGCCATGGCCATTAAGACTTCCACGCCTGCTGGCCAGCAACTGCGCGTCCAGGGAATCGGGCTGACCTGGACCGACTCCTACAGGTGCCTGTGGTGTGGGATGGACAGGCGGCTGTCTTTCACGCACCATGTTACGTACCTGATGGAATAGACGCAGGCCCGGCTCAACGTGATGAGGCCATGACGCGGCCGAGAGCTTGTGCAACCTTCCCCGTCCTCCGCCTCTACTACCTGCAAGCAGTGCGCTCCATGGTGGACTACAGTGCACCGGTCCTTGTAGCGCTCCCCGGCAGCAGCAGCGCCTAGAGGTGGTGCAAAACACCACAATGAGGACCTTTTGGGGGGCACCGAGGTAGTGTAGTGCCTGTTTCATGCAGAGCGAGGCCCGCCTGGTGCCCATCACCAAGTTGGACTACATTGTGGCCTGTCGGTGGCCAGAGTGCTCCAGCGCAACGTGGAGGGTGTGGCGCAGAGGAGACTCCGGATGGCCGTGGCGCAGGGCATTGAGTGCCTGCGTAACAACAGGCTGCTGATAAAGTCACCTTAGCAACCAACACCCTCAGCCAGGCCGGAAACTGGCTATGGCGCGACCCGGACACCCCCCCTTCCCCCGACTACGCTCCACCACCACCATGAGAGCCCCCACCGCCGAATTCAGCGCCAAACGGCTGCCAGCCAGCAAAGCGCACTGCCTCACAGCCGCAGCCTATCGCACACTAGATGCAGCATACCAGCAGCCCAGAGCGAACGGCATGCTGCTGCAGCGTGTCAGGCTGGGCTACTCCACGCGGGAAGAGCTGCACGCCGACTTTGTCGCAGGGAGGTGCGAATACTGCGGCGGCCGCTCACAGCGCCCACTGGTGCACTACCTCTTCTCCTGCCCAGCCACCGGCCGCCTTAGGCCAGAGCCAGCGCCAGCCCCTCACCCTGTAAGAGGCGCCTTACTGAGGGGGCGAGAGGAAAGAGCCATCCAGGTGGTACGCCACACACCGACAAATAAGCTTCTGGGGGTGCTGAGAACAGCACCCCATCCGCCCTGATTGCCGCCCGCGCCTAACCAGACGACGGTTGGTGAGGACCGCCGCCACCCACTAGCAGCAGACAAGCACACGTGGTGCACTCCGACACCGGCGGGCTCCCCGTTTTGTGTAATGCTTATGTTATGTATTTATATGTATTTATATATTATTATGTTATATATAGCTATTGCATAATAAACCTATACAAACAAAACCACAAGCCATATGATAAATGGAAGGCCTATCATCAGGCGGACCAACGAAGCAACAAATAAATATATTGACAAAAAAACTCAGAGAAATCAGGCGAGCTCTGACCAACGCAGACAAGAAGGCAATCTCCAAAGTAACTGACAGAACCGTACAGAACTTCAGATGGTCGCCCAAAATGGTGAACAAGAACATAGAAATAAGATTGGCTTTAAAACAGATACGAAGAGACGGACCAAGTAGGGAACTGTACAGCCAACTAAGAATAGAGAGCTAACGTTAATGATATACGAAGAACACTGGAAGAACCCTATCCATAAAATAGATGAGGAAGAATCATTTAAACAGCTTGAAAGACAAACCAGCTAGAGAAAATATAATAATTAAAGACGAGAGAGTAAACCAACTAGAAGACGAAACCGAGATTTAAAAGGCTTTTAGGGAAGAGTGGAAATATGTTTTCAGAATCAATGAAGAGGAAAACGAGAACTTCAACACTGACTTTGAGAAGGAAATTGTTGGAGAACTTAAAAGATAAATGAAAGGACTCATCATCACCACTCTGTCGACGCAAGTAGAAACACCACCTATGGAAGTGATGCGATAATAACCATGCAAGAGCTTAAAGATGCAATAAGCAGTTTTAAACAGAAAGCGCCAGAACTCACTAGGGAAAACTACACCGATGCAAACGGATGACATTTTAGAAGGTTTAAAGAATGTTTTCAATGGGTGCCTGAATACGGGCTATTTGCCAGCAAATTGACGCAAGCGCCAAAAACTAAAAGTAAAGGAAAACGCAGTTAAAGTTTGGCAATATTCAGAATAGTGGCGGTTCGTGGCCAAAATTATTGGGGGGGCTACTTCTTGTAAGACTATTGTCTTACAGTACTACAATAATAATAATGATAATAATGTTGACGATAATGACGATGGTGATGACGATGGTGACGATGACGATGATGACTATGACGATGATGATGATGATGAGTTAAGGGGGAGGGGGAGGGGAGTTTGATGGGTGGGGGGAAGGGGAGGGGGGAGGGGGCTCAGCTTGGGAGCTCAGGCGCGTCAGCGTATGTACGGCGAAAGTGCCCCTCAAACAAATGGAATTTCGACCTTGTTGTGACTTGCATTCTGACGTTCCGAGTAGCGAACCAAATAGAGGGTTTGTTTGGGGACAACAATGCTATAGGTAACTCAATTTTGCCCAGAGGGGAGTGATACATACCTATTACCAACTAGGTTGTCTATCTAATCTCCTACTAGTTTCTTGCTTTACTATCGCTCCCTCTCCTCTTCCTCTACCTGTCCTCCTCCTCTTCTCCTTTAAGTAAAAAACGTAGGGAAACACTAATATAGCAGACAATAACAGATTTGTTAACCAATTAAAGTACTTTTCGCTAAATGTGAATGGTTTGGAGGGCAAAAAGAGTATCTACAATAGCATCATCTGAGAAATAGCCCCAGACATAATCCTCATATGGGAATGGTCTGAGCGAAGATACCAATTGTTACAAGGTATATTACTATAATACTATGATGACCAGCCATACTAATGAGAGGTATTATGGCGTAGCAATTGCCGTGCGTAAAAGTACCAAATTCAAAGAGATCGAGAATTTAGAGAAATCATACCTAGTCATAAAGACTAGTGAGACCATCGACGATCTAATGATAGTAGTAGATACCAACGCCCCCAGACGCCAATAGCTTTCTATTCCCAATTTTCTTCGACGTTAAGGAGAAACACCTCCGCCATCTTAATTGGGGACCTTAATGCCCACTGCAGGGAAGTAGAATACAGCAGTACGTTCAATAGCACTGGAGCCTCCCAGGAACTACTCATGCAAAGCAATATAGTGCAAAGGGTTGGCCCAGACTTTGCCACTTACCTCACGAGGAGATCAGCAACGACCATGGATATTATCCTCACAAATCCGAATTTACTTTTGAACCACTCAACAGTACAAGCCACTACACTTCATCGAACCACATTAGTATGGTCCCAATCCTATCATCGTCCCCTATACAGGTCAAAATTCCAATTTCCGAGTGCTTGGCCAAAACCAACTAGAATGCCTATAAAGGTTGGCTTATTCCATGTCTGTATCTGAGTCTGGCCATATCTCGATTATGCCCTTTTTAATGCCGTAAGCATCATAATCATAGTTAAAAGCTTCGAGTGTGGATGGATCCACACTCGAAGGTCTCGATGGACATTTTGAACACATAATGTCCTGGTAAACGGAAGTTAAACCGAGGAACCATTCCCAGGGTGGAATTCAAGACTCTCTCGGCACCACAGTGGGACGATAACATCATGCAGATAAAAGATAGGCTGGAAGCGTTAATCATGGAGATAAACACACTTGGAAATACGGCGCATAGTTACTTGGAACTTTAGAATCTTCGTTTGGAATTAAAACATCTAATTAGTGAGAAAGCAAAAATGCTCTGGGATGATATAAAAGAAAGAATGAACACAGAAGACGACCCCCAGATAAAGAGGTTGAATGAAACACTCCCCTCCAAAACCGGCATTACCATCACAATCGGCGAAAGAATGATCACCGACGACCAAATAATAGAACAGCATTTTAACGAACACCTAGCAGAGGAATAAAATGACGATTTTGACAAAGATTATGAAGCTAAACTTTTGGCTACATTAGAGGAATTCAGACCAGCATTAACACCCTCCCACCTCGTAAACAGCACCGGACAGGCACGGAAACAATGTAGGCCGTTTACACACGAAGAGTTCGAGGCAGCCTTGAAAAGTTTCAAAGGAAAGCCCAGGTATTTCAGGCATCGCTAAATCACATCTGCTAAACGCTTTTGTGAATATAAACGAGGCACTATTGAACCTCTTCATTGCCTATTTAACAGTTGGATATTTTTCAGAGTTGTTAAAAAAGGCAAAGATGATCTTTCTCCTAAAACCAGGGAAGCCCAAAACAGAAATAAGCAGCTATAGGCTATCGAGGTATACCTGTATAGAATAGCTCGGCGCTCAGAGTCTTACACAAGTACGGCCAGACAGCTGACCAGGGGCCGCTTGAGTTATGTCTGGCGATTAATAAAGAGTGCGAATTACAGTTAACCGCGTTTATATTAATGGCTTGCAAAGTTGCAGTTCAAAGGATATATAAAGAAAATACCCAAAAATATAATTTTAATATATATAACAAAAAGGGGGCAATTTATATAGTTGCATTTCAAAGGATATATAAAGACAATACCCCCAAATCTAATTTTAATATATATATATATATATATATATATATATATATATATATATATATATATATATATAACAAAAAGGGGGCAATTTATATATAATGCAACTTGGCAAGCCATTAAGCTAAACCCGGTCAACTGTAATTCGCATTCTTTATTAATCGCCAGACATAACTCAAGCGGCCCATGGCCAGCTGTCTTGCCGTACTTGTGTAAGACTCTGAGCGCCGAGCTAGTCTATACAGGTATACCTCGAGAGCCTATAGCTGCTTATTTCTGTTTTGGGCCTCCCTGTTTTGGTTCCCGGGCGAATTGAATGGGAGGTGGAAGACAACGGTGCAGGTCTTCAATAAGATACTTTTGGGAGTCGTGACTAAAAGGACTCGAAGATTAAGTTGGATTACTTCGTGATGAATAATGAGATTTTCTCTGCTCCAGAGAGACGTAATCGCAACTCGAAGCGATTCTGCTGATCGGCAGGGAGTCCAAGTCTCGAAAAACGAGAATCTTGAAGGGGTGGAGAAGAAGAGAGGGCCGAACAACTCTCCGGGAAGAATGGGGCTCGACAGATTTCCTCTGAACAGGGGGCAAAGCTTATCGAATGTAGATCTGCTGACGACATCTTCGACGACGTACGACGACGAGTTACAGGGGGTCACGAAAAACAGAGAGCAGTCTGAACGGAGTGAATGGCGGGCTTTTAATCTCCTCGAGAGATAGATATTGCTCTTCGGGTTAAATCCACGGGTGGCTGCTCTGCTAGACGCTTCAGGGCCTTGCGGTCCCAAGGAATTCTTGGTGCCAGTCTAAGCAAACACAATTCATGATAACGCGTCGTTCCAGACGATCAATTTCGCATCGCGATATGGGGGTAGTATAATATGGCCGCGCACGGCGTTATGGTAGGGGATGAGGGCAGGATCGGCGTCTGAAAACAAACAAAGCTAGAATGAGTTTTTAAGCGAGTGACGGATTCTTCCCTGACTTTCTAAAATTCTCACGCTGGCTCACGTGGTCTTAAAAGAATAGAGGGGTATCGCCAAGTAGCCTCCTCTCACGATGGTCCTTCGATGTCACCCTCTCACACAGGCCTATATCCTTACTAGAATTTATACAGAAGCTGTTCTAAAAAATGCTAAACGAGGAACTAAGAAGCTATCTAGATGCAGAAAACGAATATAACGCACAATAACATGGTTTCCGCAGGAAGCTGGCCACATCAACATTTTTCGCCTTGATTACTGAGCATATTTCTATTGCAAAGGCTGAAAATAATAATGTTAATGTCGTACTTAGAGACGTCAAAAGAGCTTTGTACAAGCTAAAAGGAAAATAAGTAATCTAGGAAGAGGGAAAATATGACCAAACTCCTCTGTAATTAAGTAGAAGAGCATGAGGTAATATTGAAGACCAATAATTAAAAAGGGCAGCCCTTTACCATGAGAGCTGATTTACCTGAAGGGGGATGTTTAAGCCCAATTATGTATAAGATCTAAACAGGTGACCTCCCTCCCTATACTCACGATTATGCCTACTATGTTCAGTTGGCAGACGATATCCCACAGGTGATCAGCAGTGTCGTGGTATACAGCATAGTATGTATGTACGTTTGTTCCGTAACTGAATAACTCCGTTCCACTTTTCTCTAAGAGTGCTTTTTTTTCTTTTGATTTTAATTCTTTAACCAGGGAGGATTCGTAATATTATATATCTATTGCGATATGAAGCGTTTCGAGGATTTAATTAAACAACTAGGGCAAAAATATACATTTAATTACACAAAAAAAAAAATATTAAAATTTTAAATATATTAAGGCTATAAAAAGAGGATTTAAATAAAAAATAATACTACCAATGAGTACTAGGCGATGGTTAACGCAAAACTTCACTTTAGCACGAAATGGTTACTAAAGGACATAAATAATTTGGCTTTATTTTACCTTTAACTAAGTGGGAATCTGGCGTGGATGACCTTGAAAGAGAACCTCGATGATGGAATGAATCAAGACGTGAGGCTGACTCGGACTCTTAGCTGTCTGTGTCGTTGCGCGAAGGATAAGTTTGGTGGAGGCTATTCGGGAATAACAGCTTACTTCGAGGTAAGTGGGGAGCGCGTGACGATGCTTCTTGACTTGACGATAAAGGCGAGGGTATTGTGGATGTACGATTATTCAAATCCTTGGGTTATACTTGCGGGCTTCTCAATGATGAGACTTGACCAAGAGGTGAATCTTTTCTAGATTGGAACTTTCCATTGGTATTCCTCAATGTTGAGAAATATCTGTTTTTATTCGAAAAACTGAGATAGGGGGTTTCTCTGAACGAGACTGGTATGAGAGTGATTCTCTATACCTTTGGTCTACTCTTCGATGTGACCAAAAGAAACAGGCTCGAGAAGAAAAATCCCGATCTGTTCCACTTCTTCCCGATTCCCTGTTTTACTCAGCGACTGCTCTTCTTCTCTCAATTGCTCGCTCGATTCTCCTCTTCTTTTCTCCAGATCGAACTATATATACTTTGATTATCCCCTGGGGGTGGGGAGGGGAGATAAGGGCCAACCTATTCGTCTCTCTCCTATGGCATCACTGTTTGACGTTGTGACCTTTACCTTCTGGTTTACGGCGGAGGAAGTGAAATTTTGTCTATTTGGCGAAAATAGACCTAAACAATAGGAGGAGACAGTGAGCTGTTCATGGATTTTTATTCTAAACACTATCCCACCCTCCTTTGTTTCATACTAATGGGCTAGGAAATCTACTGATGGTAATCGTTTTTTGTGAGCGATCTTGAGGATTGTTGGAAAAGCGGGGTAAAGGAACGTTAATGTTGACGCTGTGTAACCAAATTAGCGTCTGTTTGTCCTCGTGATATTGATTTCCCCACAAGCATTAATTACTCTAACCCAATTGACTTCGCAAACAGGACCGCACGTGAAATTACTAACCTTAATGACTATGAAAAGAGAAATGGACCTTAAAGGGACTATACACCGCAAAATATATCGAAGGACTAATAGAGAAAGGAGTCGTCCACATTGTTAACATGCAGAAATATAAGGTAAATAAAAGTGGTCAAAAGACCTCAGAAATTTCAAAGTCAAGGTAAAAAGTGTAATAATAAAAGTAGTGAAAACAATTATAAAACAGATGATTACAAGTGACTAAACTCAAAAGAAAGTGAATAAATACATAAATAATCAAATATTTATAAATTGAAATATAAGAGATTAATATGAATATATACAAAATAAAGTAACAAAGTTGAATAAGTATTGGAAGTGAATAACACGTAAATAATTACTTAACTAAAGGGTGTTCTATTAAGAGCGATCGAAGTTAGCAGTAAATAACACAGTGTTATTGGTGAAAATTTATTGATTTCACTATTGGATCATGTTATTTGAGTCATGCCAATTATGTGTGAAAAATAATATCGCCTAAATGTCCGCCAAGGCTTCGGCGGCATACCTCCACTCGAGGGTCAAAATTTTTGATGACGTCTCTGCATAGTTGCTCCTCGATCTCACCAATATGCCTTATTATCTCATCCTTCAGCTGTTGAATTGTTGTTTGCTTGTTGGCATAGACCTTACTTTTGAGATGACCCCAAAATAAGAAATCTAAAGGCGTCAAGTCACACGATCGTGGTGGCCAATTGACCTCGCTGTTTCGAGAGATGATGCGACCTGGGAACTTCTTATTCAATAAAGCCATTGTTGCATTGGCTGTGTGGCATGTGTCGTCGTCTTGTTGAAACCACATATCTTCGACATTCATAGAATTCAATTCAGACCATAAAAAATTGGTTATCTTGGACGGTATCGCTCGCCTGTCACCGTGACAGAATTCCCGGCATCATTTTCGAAAAAATACGGCCCAATGATTCCGCTAGCAAAAATTGCATACCAAACAGTGACCTTTTGTGGATGCAGTGGCTTTTCAACAATCTTCCTGGGATTTTGATCAGACCAAATGCGACAATTCTGCTTATTGGGTGCTCGTGCACCCAATTGACAAATGTACGGCGCTTTAAATGGTCATCAGTCTTCAGTTCTTGTGTCAGTTGAATTTTGTAAGCGTGTAGAGACAAATCTTTTGTCAAAATTGAATGTAAGGTTGTTGTGGAGAGGTTCAATTCCTGTGCGCGATGATGAATAGAGCTGTCTGGATCTTCGGCCACATTCTCGCACACTGCAGCAATGTTTTCAGCTAAACGGCGTAAACGAGCACGCAATGGCGTTTTCATATCTGCCACCAACCCCGTTTTTTTAATTTACGAACAATCTTCCCTTTGCACTCTCGGTTGGTCGATTATGTTGACCAAAAAAATCACGAAGTGCCCGAAATGCGTTTCTGTTTGAACAACCATTTCGTAATAGGCTTCGATAACTTTAACACGTTGTTCTATGGTTAATCTTTCCATGGTTGAAATTGCCAAAGAATGAAGTTGTTAAATCTTAGAGAAAGAGAAAAAAAATCATTAGACGCTTAAACTTAACTCAAATTTAAAATCGGTCCAAGTTATGGGAACACTCTTTATAAATAGTAATATTAGTGAGTAATGTGTCAAAGGTGAATTAGTATAAGGTAACTAATAGACAAAAGTGATTAGAGTAACAAAATTGACTCATCGTTAAATATTCAATTAATAATTTAATTATAAACAATAGAATAATAAAGCTCCTAAATACAAACAACTAAGTTACAAATAATAACTATAAAATGAATTTATATTTAAGTAAATTCATAGAATAATAAATGTGATATATTTATAATTAATTAATAGAAATAATAGAACTACTTAAATAAACAATAATGGAATAATAAGTATCTCTGTATTATATTTATATTTAATTATTAAAAATGATTGATATTAAAATGTATTGTTATTATGTTCAAGTATAATATAAATTACTCGTACGTAAATATCTGATTTCTTCATTATCCCGGTACTTTTACTTCATACTTCAACTTATACCCTTCCCTTCTCCTCTTTATTTTATTTTGTTTCCCTCACTATTATCTAGTTATTGTACATATATGTAAAATCTCATATTTATATATATTCACTCCTTAATAAATCATTAAATAAATAGGCCAAAAGACCATGATTGATTTTCATTTTATTAGAATCCTATCCTTAGTTTTGCCTAGTTTCAGAAACTAATCTCCTCTATTTAAAGAGTTAATGATACTGCTTTTATATAAAAAATTATGAAAAATTGTCACATCACTTTTATCTGAGATTCAGCTATTCACATCATTTAGAAAATGGTCTGTTTTTGAAATGTTGATGATGTTATTACCCATTTATTGTCAAATGTATATAGCAGATTATTTAGAGAAACTTTCCTTACAGTAACGGTCGCTTATCTTTTTTTATATAATTCCATTAGAAAATCACGTAACCTACTAAAAAATAGAATTAGAGACATGAATAAAAATTTGACATACCTGTGGTCAAAACCCAACAAGTCACGTACACTGCGATGATTTGCTTCACGCTCATCACGATTTTAAACCTGCAAAACAAAAAAAGTGGCTTAATTTGAGAGAAAAAATTATTCCAAAAAAGACTTTTAATTGCGCGTAAGTCTAGTCGTGGGCGACTCTATATCTTACTATGTCGGTCGATTGGTCTCCGTTTTGCTTTTTTTTTGTTTTTGTAATAACATTGTAACTAATGGGCTGATTCTAACGAAATTCAAAGCCCTTATGCTGATACATTTTCCTTCGAAGGTTTTGCCTTCCATTGTTCTCCCAAGTTTGACCATGAATTCCTTTCTTTTGGCAATAACATCCAACGAAATTTGATACCCTTATGTTGCTTTACTTTCTCTTTCGAATTAGATAACTTTCTAAGTCCTTCTAAGATTAGTCTTTGAATTAGTAAAAGTTTTGGATATCGTAAAAAAAATAAATCAGAATAAGTGAGAGCACGCGACATTTTGGTCAGCAGACCTTGTTTGTCGCTTTTCATAAACAATACGGTTGCTAAACCTTGCTTGCATTTTTATAGTTTTACCCTTGCTTAACATATCTGTAAGTTAACAATATTCTTGTGACCCAGAATTTCGCAATGAAACTACATACTTAAAAATCGTTCTGTAATCAAATGCAATTTCTTCTCTGTCGTAGCTGTAAGTTCTTTAAGTATTTATTGGCTAAATGGATTTTTAGAACCTTATAATAAGCAATCTTTACAGTCAGCCCTTAAAATATCGATTCACTCTAAAAATGTGCAATTAAATGATTCATTGTAATTCGTTTGCAACTCTCAGATTTAAGTGTTGCCTCCGTATTTTTGAGAAGGAATACAGTTATCTCGAAATCTCATATTAAATGTTTTGAGATTAATTTTCTTAAATTTTCAAACCTAATATTCCCCTTATCTGCTTGATTCTTTTGACTCGGTTGTCGACTTCATTATTTACAGATGGTCACCCCCGTTCATTTTGAGTTGTCATATATATATATATAAATCAATTGATTGCAGATTGGCCATATACTTTACTGATTAGATTTAGATGGCTTGGAATGTTAAATATTACTTAATAATAAACCAATATTTAAATGGTGGTGAATGTAGATTCTAAAACAATTATAGATTTGATCGTATGCAAGTAGTAGGCCAAACTATAAGATATTACAACCAGAGTTTTAATTGCACTCAGAATGTAAGACCAGACGGAGAAGTGTCGAAGATATGAGGACAAAAAACGGATTCACGAACATTATTTCTTCGAAAATCACTTCTTCGAAAGTAATAATCTTCGATAAATGATTTATTCGAAAAAAAATCCTCGAAATTGATATGAAATGCCTTTTATTCGAATCGTAAAAGCATATAAATTGATAAGCACTTTATTGTAAAATAGGATTATTTAAAAATGTAGGTTATCCGCTATTCCTTCTAAGAGCTGCCCTAAACTTGTGAATAGTTTGATGGTTGTAAGCGAACAAAATTTAAAACTTAAACCCAAGTTCACTTCATTATGAGTGCGCTATAAACTTTTACTTTGGTCAGAAACCTTCATAAATTGTTTGCAATGAGTGAATTTATTTATAGTTCGAAAAATAAACCAATGCTCCTATTAGAAATTTATGTGTTTGTGAAAGATAAAAATTTATTGGAAATGTCATGAATTTGAAAGTAAGTGGAAATGCCGTGTAATAACAATCAATGAAGCAATAGAGAAAGCTTCATGTGAGTAGTATATGAATGAGATGAAGCTATAAAAAATTGTTGCTGGCATTCAAAATACAACTAAAAAAATGTACCAAACAGCAAATGAGCGTCTAAAAGAATTATTTAATACTTTCAATCCTAATGCTTATATAGTTATTTATTTGCGAGGAGTAGCGCATAACCTACATTTTTAAATTATCTTTTTTTTAACTAACTCGTTTTTACAATAAAGTGTTTTACAATTTTTACAGATTTAACTAACTCCTTTTTTCATTTAATTCAAAGATAAATTCTTTGAATAAAATAAATCGAAGAAATGATTTGTCGAACTTTATTATTTTCGAATGAATGTTTTTCGAAGAAATGTTTTTCTAAGAATTGTCCGGATAAGGAAAAAAGCGCTGGTAATCTGGTCTTTTCCAGGAAAGCAAAATAAAATTAGCAGGACGGATGATGTAACTCTTCTTTAATTACTTATTCCTAAAACACTGTAAAAGTTTTGATTATACACTATGTAACGCAATTTCTTTTCTAGACAATAAGTGTTATTTTCCAACTCCATCCATTGCAAAACAATAGAAAATTTCCATTATTTATTTTAAACTTTGCCCTTTTGGCATGTATGAGGAAATATTTACTTAAAATTGGCAAATTTGTTTTTTCATCGATTCTATGGATAAAAACGAAAACAGAGTTAAATTTATATAATATATTGAAACTTTCCTAATAAATATATAAAAACATGTTAATAAAATTTAGAAGAGAACAGTTTTCCTCGATTTCCGTTTGTAATGAAAATCACTTTCCCATACAAGACCCCAAATGTCCTCTCCCAACATGTTTTCATTGTATACTCCTTAGTAACTATTTTCTCCCACATTCTTTTGAAACTTTTAATGATGAGCATCAAACATGTGCAGCTCCAGGGACATTCCACATCCCATTTGGCCTTATGTTTTCACTTTGTTCTCAAACAATTCCACATAATTTTCAGCCTGCGATTGCCTCAAAAGCCTCGAGACACCGTAAACAACTCTCCCAGGCTTATGTTTACTTTTTTACTAAGTTCTTCGGCGAATTCTGAATACTCTTTGATTTTTCTGCGTGGTGATCTAAAAAGACAACAGTTTTCAACTTTGCCTAGCTTTGGGGAACAAAATTGTAAAGGTACATGAAGGCTTCCATGCTGAAGGCTGAAGGCTGAATGTACCACCTACTTGATGAGACCTAGTTTTTGATGCAATGGAAAAAACAACATCTTTTGAGGGTCTATAAATTGCTCATGCTTAACATTATTCCCTCCAATAGTGAACTCATTCCATTGTGGCCAGTGGTTGATGTGGTAATGTGCTGTGTTATCCTTACTGCCCCAAGTACAAAGATGACATGGCAAAATCGTAACAGCTCTATATTATTCCAGCAAAAATGAAACTATTTTGAAGTTTCCAATCACTTCCCAGCCATAATCCTTATCATTTAAATCTTTCATATTGAATAAAAATATTTGAAAAGGTCATATCCATAAATAGAAGCAATTCTCCCGATGCAACTATTGGATTGATACTCTTTTATCCTTACGCTGAATTTCCTTCAGAGAGAGACGACCATTTAATATATTATTATTTGCCAAGAGTTTGAGTATTTGGGTTATATTTAATTTTAAATAGATTAGATAGGACATTTAACAATAAAATATGTTAAATATTATCAATTTTTTTACGTTATTGCAGCATTTCAAGCGGTACTGTCGAAAAGTTTGGAAACTGAAATGTTTTAATTAATTTTATATATATTTATTTAATTTTTAATCATCTATGTCAGAAAAATCTTCGCATTAACATTTGGCTAATTAAATTTTTATCACTAAAAATACTTTTTCACCGTAGCGTGTTATTATTACCTGACAACACAGCACATCAAAGCCTAGTGGCAGTCATTTTGGGGAAAACATACACCCATTGTCTCTAAATTTTCCCCACAAAAATCGGGTCGTAAGAGATGAATGCTGTACTAAAGTTAATACCAATGGTATATGCAAACAAGTTTTGCACAATTACTGTGTCTAATCGCAGGAAGGAAGATTCCTTATATTTGAATTTAAATTATTTTCACTATATACCCAAGAATTCTCTTTTAATTTTTGGTGCGTCAAGGCACTGTTTTAAGAATTTAAGAACTTTGGGAATTATAACTCCCAGGACATGTTCTTCATCAAGTGATGCCAAAGTGTTACCATTTATTTTTAATCGTTGAGCAATTTTTAATTGCCTAAAGGTATGGATTTATACTTTCTAACTTTAAACTCTATTTTCTAGGCCTTGGACCACTCAAGTTATTTGTTTAGATCCCCTTGTAGATCTTCTCAATCGGATCTATAATTTACACTACTGCCATACCAAGCGTCTTTCCCGAATTTATATATTTTACATATTATATCACCACCTAGATATTTTTCATCAATTATAAGGAATATAGAGTAGCAGGTCCAAGATGGAACCTTATGAAAAAACAATAGTCACGTGGGGCAAACTTAACCTAACGCCATCGATATTAACTATGTGTTTACGATTAGTGAGCCATTCAAATATCCAATTTATCAGCTTTTCTCTTATACAATGAGCCTCAAGTATTTTTCGCAGTCTTTTGTTAGGGACGGTGTCGAACGGCCTTTTGAAAGTCGAAATTAATTTTATGGATAGCTTTCTGCAAATCAAATAAATTTATTATATTTTCAAGAAATCTAGAAGATGACTAAGGCAAGAACGGTTACGTCGAAATCCATGCAAACATTTTTTATTTTGGGGGGGGGATTTCTAAGTGATCGACAATTTGATCTCTAATTATAATCAACTCCAGTAGTTTACCGATAAGGAATGTCAAAATGAATGACCAAAATTGTTTTGGAAGTTTTGGAGTCATTTCTTAAAAAATGGAGTAAGATTGGCCTCTTTAAATGCAGTTAGCACGTTTACTTCAGTTGAAGATGGTTTGTAAATTTTGCAAAAGGGGCTTAAACAATTCTTTTAGTAATCTCTTAAGTAAATTGCGTAGATTTTGTCCGGGTCCGGAAACTTTGAAGGGGTTAATTTATGTATATAATTTATTATATAAATCTGAAACTATTGAATTCTTCTAAAAATTATTTTTAAACTAATTCGTTCGGCAAAGTAATAATAACGTCTATGGTAAAAACGCTCGCAAAGTGGTCTTTAAGAACTCATTTATATTATGTGTATAATTTACCCACAATCATTGTTTGACGTTATCGGACATTTGTTCTCTATTATTGGTTCCTTATTGTTTACAAACGCATAAAACTTCTTCGTATTAGTCTTTCTTATCCTCGTTAGTCCCATATCATATTTATTTTCGATTTTTAAATATTTTTTTAACTTTTCTATTATAGAAAATATATTGGACTTGGTAATCTACCGAAATATGACTCGCGTTCAACAGTTTATAATATTTCGTTCTTTCCTTAATCGCTCGTTTTAACCCATTAATAAGAGAAAGTGCAAGCTACAAAATTTACACTCAAAATGATGTCATTTTTTCTTTATTTCTCTAAATACCCCTTTTCAGTCACTTGAATTGGAGGTACCCCCATGGCCAAAAGGCTAAAGCAGCCTATGGAATCACATATATAATGTAATTTGATATTTGTGATAAATAAATAGAGTATATATATATATATATATATATATATATTTACAGCCCTAATTCTTCGCGGTATGGATTTCACAAAATTTTCACAAATTTAGATATCTTTTCATTCTCAGATTGTATACTATACAGCTCTCTTTTATTTGTACTTGTAGTACTTCTTATTTCTTTTCCAAGCACTATACACAAGTGTGTTATATTGGATTTAAGTCTAGGCTCTGTGGTAGCCACTATAAAGACTTGATCTCCATTTCTTCAAGCCAATTATTGATGGTGTAGGATATATAACATAGTTCATTTGCACCCTGAAATATAACTTCATTTCTTGTCGTTATGGGGCGTAATTTATGCCTAGATGGCTCTCAAAGTTGGGACAACGTGTTGGTTTAAGTTGTGGAGTTCATTCTTCTCTTGTATAAAAAATTTCTCATGCCCTGATGAGAACATTGAGCCCAATAACTTGATAGAACCACCTCCATGCTTTACACTTGGTACCAAAAAAGCAGAGTGAGATTCCATTCCAACTCTTTGTCTTACAAAGGTAGCCACAGGAAAGCTGAAAATCTGAAAAATTGTTATAAAAATGTTAAATTTTTAATTTATTTTCTTCTAAGATATAGTTAAATAGAATTACATAATTTATATGCAAAGCAACCATACAATATCCTCTCTTACATATCTAATAATTATTTTGATCTAACTAGATAAGTGTGGAACATTGTTGATGTTTCCAATTTTTGTGATCTTTGCCTCACTTAAGACGTATTATTTTTGTTGAACTCAGGTAAGCATTTTTTTTCGCCTTCCATCGTTTGATCGATCGAATTTTAAGTGTACTTCTAACTGTTCTGGCCGACATCTTTGGACTTAAAATGTCATTTAACTCCCAGGAATGTTCTGAAGATGTTTTTTCTCAATTCTGTAGTGAAACCCAAATGATATGTTTGTTTTCTTTAGCTATTGTAGGAAGTTTTATGTAACTTCTCTTCCTGTATAAAAATCAGTTGTTTTCTTGATATTGTTTTCTAGTGCGTTGGACAGCATATTTTTATATCAAGTTCGATTATGACAATTCTTTACTATGGAGAAGTTTAATTTGTGCTCTCTCTGCTCTGTAAGCTTTTTAGTTTTAGTCAAATTACTTATTTAGAACGATATTAAATACACAATATTCAAAAATTTAAGCTGAATCATAAGAAATATTGGTTAAATTCTGATGGTGAAAAAGAACCATTTATTAATTACACACAATTTAGACAAATACTAATTTAAATTTATTAAAAAAATATTCCAACATATTAACAGAATACACATTATTAGCATAAATATTTATGAATAAAATGATAAATTCTAAAACTTTAGACTTTTGGCCAAGGATTCTTTTATTGTGGATTTCTACGGTCATCTGACCTGCAAGCGGCGGAATTTCGCCTTGTCGTTGCCCGTTTGCCGAGGTCCTTTCTTCTCTTTAATATTTTAAAGGTAAAAGCCTCTCTAGGAAAACGACTACCAAATCTTAGGCGCCAGATCCAGGTGCAGCTGATCAAGGAGCTTTAGAATGTTACATAAAATTGAATATTTCACCTAACACTTCACCTCCGAGAACCACTTCATTTTCGTACAAAATAAACCCGATGTATTCTGTTACGAATACACTGTTGTTTATAAAAGGAATCCTCTCAAAAGTTTCAGAAAACGTGCTTATCATTTTTATTGTGGTATCAAACTTTATGACTAGGATAAAGCTTGGGTGTCACACACGGTATGTATAACATGCACCCAGTGTCAGCATCTTTGAAATAAGGGGAATAAGAGGTGCTATAAGTTGGAAATTTCCATGGTTTGGAGGGAACCGACAAACAATGGCACTGATTGCTACTTCTGCGCTATTGATTTTACTTGGAACGACAGCGAGAACCGGAACAGTCTCAAGTCTCCTGATCGTCAATCAACAGATCGTCTTGTAGCTCATTTTGAGGAAATTCCACTACCTGTCTTTGGTAACTTCCTTACATTAGTGACGAAGATTCTTCCAGTTTTGAAGAAAATAAAGAGAAAGTGTTTTTTGATGATGATGTTCCGCATTCTTTTTTCATAAAAACAGCTAAATGATCTAATTCATGATCTAAGCTTGTCAAAGTCTTCTGACAAACTGTTGGTATCCACGTTAAAGGAAAAGCCCTCTTTTCTAAGAGTGCTGGCATAACCTACCATCATGACATGAAAGAGATGGAGACCAGTTATCAGGGGGGCTATGAGGCAGTCATGATGACTGACTTTGAAGAGAAACATCGCTAACGCCTTGCTTTCAAAGAGTTCGAAGAAACGGAAGTTCATGCCCTGAATTCTGAAGAATGGTAACCTAATATTTAATTTATATTTACTCTTTTTAATGTAGTCAAATCAAAATTTGTAACATTTTAATAGAACAAACCGTGTTACAAAATGAGGTCCTTCAGTTTAAAAACCTAAGTGAGATGAGAAATTTCAACAAAAATCAACACCTAACGTGTCACAAAAATTGTAAGTGATTTAGTTATCAGATCACATTATTTAAAAACCTAAAGCACAAAAATCCGACCTGATCGGAGGAAAAGATGTCATCTATGCATTCAGCTGTGCAGAATTGTCCTCACTCATTTAAAAAACTTAGATGACTTACAGAATCGTTTTTTAATCCATTGTTATTAAGAATAAAGAGTTACGGGCCAAAGAAGAAATACTGAGAAACAGCAGTAGTCACGTCGGCCCAAATTAAGCTGATGCTATCGACAACAGCTCTTTGACCATTTAGTTCTTCTTTTTCTTGGGCCTGAATGAGCTTCCTAAGACATTATCTTCTCTGGTGAACGGCTAAATTTGAGATGAAGTTCCGAAGGAATCATTATGCCTATATGCGCAACAAACGACACCCAACCGATGTTCTTGAATTTTGTTGAGCAAGAGCCAGGTATTGGTATTATCATACCACTCACGCCGCTCTTATTGGCAGGTATATGAGTCTAATAAGATGGTGATTCCGCGTATGGGCAGGCGGAGCTCTCTACTGTTTAAAAGGGGATCCAAATGATGTATTATCAATGCCACGCTCTTTACCTATAAATCAACGGTATCGCCTCTAGTTAGATTCCTTTCAATATCTTTTGCTGGTGTCCATATGCCTAACTTGGAGCGTTGGCTACATATTCTTTGAACGGTATCTATAGTTATGCTAAAACAAATGAGTTTCGGTTTAATGTGTCCAACATTAACTTGGTTAACCTCTCTCCCAATCCAAGGCTCCATCTGGACAAGGATTACTTCCTAACTAGCGTTCGCATTGATGTGGTGGAGCCCTGCCCTGCCTTTTCCTTTTCTTTTTTTGACCAATATTTCACCTGATAAATGCACACTCGCAGCCTCATGTTCTCCTGTAACCATGCCAAAGATATTCTTTTTTTCGTATTATCCATGACGTGGAAATGCTTATAGTGCTACACTTATTTTATACAGCTTCTTTGTTCGTTTTGAGCTATAGTAGGGTTGCGATTTATACGCAACCACAGTCTATCTCTCATTGTGGAAAGTGGAATCACTTCAACACACTGGTCTCCGCTTGGCGACAGGTGCCTTGTGCCTGTAACTTATAGAGAGCCTGCTTTTTGCTGTTTGATAGATGCTGCTTGTTTATCAGCGTGAATACTGCATTGTGCGCTTGTAGCCTCCACACCCCCATTTTATTCAAATGCAAACGGCCCTCATTTCTTCTGCAGCGGATCCAATGGTTCCTACAAACACAGAATCTTTCAGATTTTGTGCAAGAAACTACTTGAGAGACCTTGACGTAGCACTCAGGCAAGGCACGCCGCTCGTTCTGACAAGGATACCAACCTGGAGGATAACACCCCTAAAAGCTTGTCGCCACGCATCTGCTACCAAACTACTACACCACAGGAAGTAATGTCTTCGTAGTTCTTGCAGTACATATCGTCTCACCCTGTTGCCATACCAGTATACAGGGATTGCTTGCTATCTGAAGAGAAGTTCGGATTGCATTACTTCAAACCCTTATTTAAGGCCAACGGTTCTCTTTCGGGTACTACATCTGCTTACATGGCTAGTTGGTTGCTATTAACTGCCGGGTATGGAAGATAGTGCGGCGTGCGTGGTTTACGAACCGAATTTTTGTGATTTATTGTGACTCATTAAAAGCGCTGTCTGTCTTTAAGGCATTGAAATCTCTGTATCGACTAGATTACAGGATCTATAGTGCATGACTCCTGCAAGCCGGGTGTATATCTATATTTTCTTCTGATTAGTTTCTAATCTTGTAGAGATTACAGTAAATGAGGGCAGTGACTAGCTCGCCACACTGTCTGCACGGGCAGTCCGACCGACGAGTTTATGTGCTTGTTTTTCTGTCCACTCCGAGTTAGGTCTAATTTTCTGAACGAGGCAACATTTGTTTGAGACTGTCAGAAAGAGACGAAAACCTCACGTGTACACACACCACCTGGGAACTGGTGCACTTCCAGCGCATATAAAGAGAGCGTTCGATTTAGGGCGAATTTAAAACAGATCGGAAACTCCGCCGACCACGAGAATCCACGTAGGACGCGGCTTGTCTGATGAGGCCCGCTCTCCCCAGGCACCTCACGCGATGTACTTCCGCTTGAGGCCACATGAATATTCGTTCATCTTCAGCGAGGTTAAACAAAGTGTTTGTAATCAGACATTGCAAACCCCTGTCGTATCCAGGCCCCAGCCCATTTGATTTACCTGAGTCTCCCTAGGAACTTAGCCTAGCCGTTTTTATTCAAGAGTTCGTTCGTACGTCCAGTGAACAAGCCTTTTTGAGTCCCGTTATACCCCGAGTCTGCGTAACCTTGATTTTGTACTTCCATATACCCACTCCTTAAATTTCGTGTTTTGTTTCCATTGTAGAATTACTTATATTCCTTATTTTTGAATATTATAAAGTATTTTTCTATAACCAGTTTCTCTCAACCCAGAACCCCTAGAAGCTGTTTAACTTAGGCCAAATATCGCACTAAGTTTGTTATTTGTTATTGTTTTCCCACGCGCTTAGCTTGACGCCCCCCCCCCCTTCCTTGTTTCGTCTGAGGAGAGTCAGTACAAGGTCACTCAACGACCTTGAATCTACGACATAACATATATAATCTGGTGTCGGGTCTTTTAAGATCACCAGTATTATTTATTATCTGGTCTCATTTCTTTTAAACTTGTATCAGATTCTTAAGGGTGTTCTTATATTTTGTAATAAGGGTTCTGGTTTAGAAACTATAAAAAACGACTTTACCCATTTGCCATTTTTTTGTTTATGTGCGTATTTTGTATTGTTTTTTTTCGAATTTAAAGTTTGTGACTGTGATTCACGTAAAACGTCACCCCTTTCAGGCCCCAAATCGCCTGCCGTATTGAAAGGTATCGTATTGTAATTTTGTCCTTTTAAGACCCCATTTCATCTGCCGTTGGTAAAAGGTACAATTTTATTTTTTTGTATTGTGTATTCTCATTGCTTAATGGACCAGGCAGTCTCGTATTAATCCGGAGTGAATATTCCGGTTGTGCTTAATAATTCGTGCGTGAAATAATCACGTTTTATTTTGTGGGGGTTTTTTAATCATCGTAGGTCCACCAAAATCTACCAACATATCGTTGTGCAATGAGAAAAAATTCCCTTTGTTGTGGTCCTTCTCCTAAAAGGTTGGTTAAACGCATCAGAATGTCTTCTCATTCAACACATTCAAGTGGCAAGGAGAGTCGCTTGGACTCAGTGGTAATAAGCTGCTAGCGTACATTCAAGGGGAGGAAAGGACTGAAAGAGAAGAGAAAAAGGAAGAGAAAGAGAAGAGAAAGAGACGCGAATGAAAGAGAAGAAAAGAGAAAGAGGAGAGAAAGAAAGAGAAGCGGAAAAAAAGAGAGAGAAGAGAAAGATAAGAGGAAGAAAGATGAGAGAGGAAAGAAGAACGAGAAAAAAGGGAAAGAATCTGCCTTCACGAGCTGGAAATGAGTAGAACCAGGAACGAGTTCAGACGTCTCACGTACTGCGTTAGTTAATCTCCCAGTTTTCAAAGAAGGTGGAGATTTGCGAGCTTTCCTAATTCATTTCAGAAAGATTTTCGAAACTAATCATCAGGACATCGAGGCAGATGGAGTGGCTTAATTGTTGCCCTTATTAAACACTCAACTCCGAGATATATTCATCTCTCTCCCCTCGAAAGCGACAAATGATTACTCTACATTAAAATCAGAATTACTGGTGTCGTACAACATGACCCCAGAACTTTACCGATCCAAAGTTAGGCATGCCCGTATTAAGCCAGACCAAACTTACCGTCAGTTTTGTTACACCCTCCGGCGTCACCTCAACTTTTAGCTCGATGCATCAAAGGTCCCACATGATTATGATGCCCTCGTTGACTTCTTCCTGAGGGACCAGCTGTTGGCTGCACTTCCGCCCAAAATCAGGTCCTTCGTAAAGGGCCGAAAATGACTTACGTTCAAAGAGTACCTAAAAGAGGCAGATGTTTATTCATCTTGCTATAGTTGCTGCCCGATTGAAGGTAAGAGGATGGCAGCCTCTCTCCATAAATCAAGGTCAATTAAGAGTAAATTCATCCGCAAAATGTAAGCAAGTTAGTAAAGGTGAACTGCGCCTTCAAAGCCAAAACCACTCTTCTCGTCTAAACATCAATACGTAAAACCATTCGCGTCGAACCCTTCTACGTCATTCTTCCCCAGAAGACCCATCATTTGTTTCTCATGTAATGGGGAAAGCCACGTAAAGATCCACTGCCCCAAGAACTCCCAGTTCAGAAGTAACTCCCCTCATCAAGTCCAACAGATCTGGGCCACGTCAGCATTCCCATCATCGCAACCGGAATGCTCTCCTCCTCCTATCATCTCAAGCGCCGCCGACCACCAGGTAAACTTCTTATTTAATAATAAGAATACCCCTAGTAGCCTTAAATTCAAATCGGGAACGATTAATGGCTGCCGTGTTTCCACCCTTGTGGGAAATACAGGGTGCATCTGTATAGTGGTATCAGATAAGCTGCTTCCCCTTGTAGCCCCGGGCCACAATCAATTCGCTGTCGAGCACGATTACTTGGGGCGTGCCAATCGTTTCTCCATTGTTAAGTGCTTCATCGATTGTGCGTACTTCACTGGCTGGGTAGAAGTAGTAGCTGCTCCTATTAAATTCTGCTCCGTCCTTAGTGGCCATTTCCCACGAGTATCTTCCAACCCCGCGGCTCAACCTGTCGTTACACGTTGCCAAAAGGTAAAAGATTCAGAGGCACCCGCATCCCTAGTAACTCCCTGCTCTTCAGAATTCAAGAGCGCTATAAATGAAGAGTTCACCAAGAACCAGAAGAGTTGCAACTCCCTCCATGCCCTGTGGGCCAAGTCCAAGGCTAAAGAACAAGAATACACTCAAGGAGACAAGGTGATCTCCTACTTCGTTACCGGTGGCTTACTTTAGCGGATGTGTTTCGAAGGCATCACCCCTGGATTCAAGTATTGTGTGTTCCACGTGCCCACTCCCGTCGGTCACATCTTACGTACTGCCCATGATAGGTTATTTGCAGGCCACTTTGGACACACAAAGACCGCCAAAAGGATATTTAGATACTTTTATTGGCCAGGCGCCCATAATGAGATCCTTCGCTACTGCAGGGCCTGCGACATCTGCCAAAAAACGGCCGCAATGAGGAATTAAGCCAGTACCGTTGTAGAAGGGACTTCTAATTTCAGAGACATTTTCCCGTGTCACCTTTGATCTCATAGGTCCAATACATCCCTCGTCAAGCGAAAGACACAGCTATGTCCTCATTTTAGTAGATTTTGCCACCTGATTCCCCGAGGTGGTGCCAATGAAAAGATCGACAGCATCTCCTGTGCAAAAGCACTTATCTCCATCTTCTTCCGTGTAGGATTACTTAAAGAGATACTCTCCGATCTCGGACGCCAGTTCACCTCACAGCTGATGGAGTACGTTGGCACACTTCTAATGATAAAACCCCTTTTCACCACTCCATTTCACTCAGCTGGCAACGATCTGTGTGAAAGGCTAAACGGCTGCCTAGAATCTATTCTCAAGAAATTGTGCGCAAGGGCAACCCCGAGAATGACACCGTTTCTTTCCGGTAGACCTTTTTGCGTACCGCGAACTTCCCCACCGCACATTAGGTTTAGCCCCATTTAAGCTCCTGTATGGGCGTAACGTTAGAGGGTACCTTAGCATCCTAAAAAAGCTCTTCTCCAACCTAAAGTTAGAGCAAGTTATTTAATCCCCTTACGCTTACCTCCTAGATTTGAGACAGAGGCTAGAAAAGTGCGGAGAGATCGTGTACTAGAATGATGAAACTAACTTGGGCAGGTACAAGGCGTATTTCGACTATTCGGCTTAAGATAGAACATTTAGCCCGGCGAAGAGGTTTTATTTCATTATAAGAATATGTTTCTTTTTTATTGTATATATATCCTGATAATTTCTCTTTTTGTATTTATCCTTTTATTAGTAATTGTGTTGTACATTTCTTTTCTTTGTATAATGATTGTATGTTTAAGCCCAAGGTTACTGAGACAATAATAACTATAACTATAGCTGAATTAGTCCGGTTTGTCTCTCTGTATATTATTATTATTTTTTTATTTGTTTGTTTTGATGTTGTGAAAATACGATTGTATTACTCCAGTCCCATTTAATTTGATTTATTTTTGTATAGAGTTCCTGGTATTACCAGTTTTGTGTCCGGTCATTATTGTGAAATTAAGCTGAGTTATTCTTTTACATTAATCAGATGTCACTTCCCTCGCAAGCTCTAATCTTGGGAGGGAAGGAGTGTCAGAAAGAGACGGAAAACCTCACGTGTACTTACAGCGCTTGGGAACTGGTACACTTCTGGCGCAGATTACGACAGTGTTCGATGCAGGGCGAGTCAAAACAGATCGGAAACTCCCCGTGAACGTAAGACTCTACGCAGGAAGCCCCTCGTCTGATAAGGCTCGCTCCCTTCCGGCGCCTCAGGAGATGCACTTGCGCTGAGGTCACATAAATACTCAGAAAAGAGCCACTAGTTAGTACAGTCGCGAGTACAGTTGTGGATAGCAGTACCGTGCAGATCCGTGCGTACCACTGACCATCCCGTGACCACCAGCCTCGTGACGTGATGAGCCACCCTCGACTCTGTCTTTTTCGCAGCCGAAGACATCGGTTTTCGCCAGATAGACGCTAATCAACGGACAAACCTCTATCAAACTCGAGTCAGCTCCGTTCTTGCCTGGCGTATTCCCTCGTTCATCTTCAGCGAGATTAAACAAAGTTTTTGAAATCAGACATTGCAAACACCCGCCGTCTCCAGGCCACAGCCCATCCGATTTACGTGAGTCTCCCTAGGAACTCAGCGTACCCAATTTTTCTCAAGAGTTCGTTCGAACGTCCAGTGAACGACCCTTATCGAGTCCCGTTATACTCCGAGTCTGCGTGACCTTGATTTTGTATTTCCGTACCCCCCCCCCCCACCCTTTAATTTCATGTTGTGTATCCATTGTAGAATTACTTATATTCCTTATTTTTTGTATATAGTAAAGTATCTTTCTATAACCAGTTTGTCTCAACCCAGATCCCCTAGAAGTTGTTTAAATTAGGCCAACTATCGCGCTCAGTTTGTTATTGTTTTCCCACGCGCTCAGCTTCCTTCCCCTTTCCGTCTAAGGAGAGTCAGTACAAGGCCACAACAGAGAGCTCTCCTACTCCTTACTGTAAGGATTACTTGATACTCGAGACTGTTAAGCAAATTCCTGTTGAATAATCCAGTCTGAGAAAATTTCGTGACCAAAACTTGTCGCGGTACCCGAGGAGCGGGGTCACTATCGATTATCCCTTGTCTCCGGGAAAAGTTTGCTTACTCTTTTCTGTGGAGTGATTGAGGTTTACAAGGAGGCGGATATCCTCCATATTATTTAACTCCTTGTGTTTTTGGTTGCATGTTCAGGCACCTGAGGCTCAACGGGTGTTTTAATTTGTCTGTGCTGGAGGTTCGATTGTTTTGGGTGTTGATATTTTTAGTATACACTGTATTTTGGTTGTTATTGTTGTCTTGTTTTATATTTTTAATGTAGCGTAAATATACGCTAGTTTATAATGTCGGCGGCTATGTCTTTGGCGGCATTAGCAACAATGGATTTCTCTTAAAGTGAGAAGTGACGATGATATTTTATTCAAAAGGTTTGTAAGGAAAGTGAAGAAAGAGGAAGTTAAATTGTGTTGAAGATCTAGAGCCGCAACTCCTCTTGCATTCTCTTGCGCTGGAATGGTACGCAGTTGCAAGGTATTGCGGCCGCTATGGGATAGAATCCATGATATTCTGCTCCAGATTGGTTTTCCATACTAAATCCGAGAACACTAGGGGAGAGGGTCCGATAATTGTGACCCTGCGGCAGACTTGATGTAGACAATTTTGATGGGAATGGTGAAAGCAAATTTTCCTCAGAAAAATATTATAGCATTGATTAATTAATTCACCTTATATTCAGACCTTAATTCTTCAATGACAAGACAACTGCTATAGTATTGCACGGATAAAGTGAATAGTATCAGTGTACTTCACATTAGATGTGTTTTAAGGTCGGAAAATAAAACACAATATAAGTGAGATATAACAACTTTTACTCAAAATATACTCGATTATATTCAATAGTCTTCTTTTGCTAAGTGGATGTCAATTGAAATATTACAATTAAAAAAATATTTTAGAATAAAAGTTTCCACTAGTTCAACTATGGGTTATATGGTCAAGGAAACATAAATGCTTATAAATATGTATAAGAATTTATTTCTTAGGGAGAGGTCAGGTAAGCAATGTTGGCTGAATATAGCATAATTTTCAAAATCAAGTTCATTTAATTTTCGAAAATTAATTTATATGTGAGTAGTCGACCGTTTTCGCGTAACCAAGTTGGTTGAGCTCCGCTAACCAGT
This sequence comes from Ceratothoa steindachneri, assembly GCA_963969495.1. Lineage (NCBI taxonomy): Eukaryota > Metazoa > Arthropoda > Malacostraca > Isopoda > Cymothoidae > Ceratothoa > Ceratothoa steindachneri. Next base: position 134,410,581 of record OZ018323.1, on the reverse strand, counting down.
CTTGGCTGATTTAATTTTTTTTAATCCAAATGACCGATTTAATTAATGTCTTTTCACTAATTAGAGTTTTAAATCATCAGAACCAACTGGGTTGCAACTTTTCATTAAGAAACTCTTTTCAAGTATCCAGTGAAGGTAAAAATGCTCCTCTTTTACTAAGAATTGGCAGCATAACTCTTGACGAAGGATTTTTTAAAGCTCTTTTTGACCAACTTCTTCTCTATTACTATCGCACAATAATTGATAAACAATAAATCCGTTGCAAGTTATCGAAGTGCTTTTTGAGGATTTATTTGCACCAGCCATCATCATAGTTGGCCTTCATTTATTACAGATGATTGATCTGGTAAACCATCATTTATTCTGGTAGATAATAGTATAAAGAGATTCTAAAGTTTCATCACATTTAGAAAATTGAATACAATGTCATACAATTACACACAGGAAGTGGTAAAAATGTTAAAACGATTTCTATCCTCATTATTTCATTTTTAAACAAGTTTCCTTCTCACTGAGGCAAGACTTGTATTACTATAAACTTAAAACTAGGTCAACAGACCTAAGTCGCGTGCTCTCAGTTATTTCAATAATTTATAAAAAACAGAGATTTAATTATCAAACTACGAGTATTATCAATTAACAAACATATCATCTGATCTTACGACCTTCAAAACTTTCAAAAACTCATTGAAAAGTAAAATGGTTACCTTCCTACCGACGCACCAAAATTGTAAATTATAGAGTCACATTCACGTGACTAAAAATAAGACCGAAAAATGTAAAAATTTATTTGAAAATTTAAATATATAAATTTTCTTTTTGTGGGAATGGAAATATTTACATATTTTCTTCCGGCGCGTCTCGTCAAATGTGTATGTGCGTAAGTAACAGGAATGTACACACATTATTTATTGGTTAGTTATTTCCTACACAGTTGGAAGATATCTAAAAAAGGTATTTTAAGATATTTAACTAATATTTAAAGGAGAATAAAAGTATCTCTACCCTTTTGGTAATGAGCCCGGGAGAAGTAAGGAGTTGACATATATTTTGTTTGAGCGAGAAAGATTATATCATCAGTGTTCTTTTGTCTGCTGTCTGCGAAAGGTATCCTGGGAGTTTTAGGGAACGACTTTGGCTGGGAGGAACCAGCTAATAATAATATCTTACTGAAGCCGTGCAAGGACTAGAAATTTACGTTACTAGGAAGTTTGTATTATAAGATGAAATTCTTTGCATCTTTATAACGAGTAAAATTAGAGAAGAGAATGGAACAAAGACTGATTCAATTAACTTGCATTATCTGGTTTAGTACGGCAAGACGAGTTGTTAAGGCGAATGTCGAACGCGCACAAAAACTTCGTACAACTTAGGCGTAAAGAGTTTCGGATATTTGGGAAATTGTTGTTAGGGTGTCCTTTTAGAGCGAGAAGCTTTATTGCGCTAGCTGCCCGTTTACCAGCCAGTTAATAGAGGCAACTCATAACCATTGGTCAGTTGTGCATGACACGTGAAGTTTCCACTGCAACGGAAAGTTCTTATTTTCCAATTTCATTATTTTGGGAAAAGACAAATCAGGGCTCGAAAGAAGCTCACGAAAAACAATCTGTATCTCCTGGTCAGAATCACTGTTCTTTACACACATTCGGCGCGGGGTTTGTTGGGCGCCCTTTCTCCGGTGATTCCACAGAGTGCAATAATCTACTTGTACCTTTTGTGTCGATGTGCGATTCGCTCGCACATCCGTAGCCTGCTTTGATCTGGTACTCTACCAAAAATTCTCGTCTTCTTCTTTCTTAACAAAGTCATTACGACACACTTTTATGGAATCGAAGTTCCCACGAGGCATTTACCGTGTTAAAGGAGTCTAAATGCGTTTGCAATGTTAGAGAGCAATTCAATGAAGAGTTTAAATTAATCCGCATTCTAATCAATAACATCACATGAAAGAAAAATATTATTAATCTCACGTATTTAAAGTTCGTTATAACAGAAATTTATACGTGCAAAAGTTACTCAATTAATCTTTCCTATTAAAATCTTGATTATCTTTATTAACAAATTCATTAACTTCTCTCGAATAATTAAGTCATATTATTTTCTATTTAGCTTACTAGAGTACCCACCAAAAGGAAGTTGCCAGATGAGCTCTTAAAAACAAAAAAAAACCGAAAGGAATTAAATACAGACCTCATTTTTTAGGGAGTCTACGAGTGCGTGATTTAGGCCCCAGCAGAGTGATACAAGTACAGTTCACAAATGGTTACAAGAATAGTCCCTTCAAAATAGTTGCATTAACTGTCACATACTAATTCTCACATGTGAATTAACCTGGATGTATTTCACCGCGCGCAAATGTTGGATCGTATTGGCTTTTAGAGATTTAGGATATCGATTGAGAATAGATAAGAGATAAAGTTTTGGAAATTCGGGGTGTCAGTTGAATTCTTGAGCTTCTTACCTCTGTGTATCAGTGGAAGTTGTTGCAGGGGAGTATGTTTTTGCCTACGTCTTTGCGATTAGGAACAGGTTCTGTTGATATCTTTCCATACATTGGTCCATAATACAAGGAAAATAAGAGGAAATTGTCGCTTTTTCATGAGAATAAAATGTCTCATTCATAATCATACAATTTACGTCCGGAAAGACTTGGACAATCGTAAAGACGTTAATAAGGTTAATAGTATTTGTGTTGCCTTATTCTGTAAAATCTTTAAGAGTGCAACAGTTTGATTGCTCTGGTGCCAAGGAATGGTAATTTATTCTACTAAATTGTATCGATCAAACAAACAGTTTTGAACGGAATCAAGATACATGGCTTGCAGTATGCCAAAGCTGAATTTCTCAAATCTGCTTCAGAAAATGTATCCTTTATGACACTGTATTTATCGTGGATCGAGGTTTTTTGAGAACCTGTGATAAGCTAGTAGTTTCCTTCCGCTACATGTTTTGAGTAATACAAAGGGCGGCTAGTTTGTAACCATTTTACATTGTTGAAGAATTGGGTTATAAAAACTGAGGATTTGAAGGTGGTATTTGATGGTAACTTGGATAATTGGAGATGTCTTTCGAGCTATATGCAGCTAATAATTCCTGGGAGAAGGCAATTATTTCCTCTGGCCTACGGTCAACTATGTCGAGACCAAAGTGAAGGAAATATATTTTAGTTTTGGAAGTGTTATAAGTGTTATATTACCTCCCGACTTATATCAGTTAGAAGCAGAATGGAAGCCTCAAAGAGTGAATTAGCGGCTATGGCGCTTATGATCGTTATGAAATTCGGAAAGACACAGTATACACTTTCATAGCACGGTTAGAAAAATTGCAATCTTTGATGGCTCTAAGGAGAATGCCATTTACGACCATAAAAATGGATATTAACATGGTTGCTATAGAATTTATAAAGGTAGAAGAAACAAAAATATTGAATTACCTCCACCGGATCAAATAAAGATTACATGCCGTTTTCATTTAAAGATGCAAGAGAAATTCTGAGAAATTCTATAAATTTGTGATTAGGATTTTAGTGAAGGTTGAATGATGAGGAATTTAAAGAGTGAAATCAGGGTACTTTGTGGTACACTTGATGCTTCTTCGGGAATACGATTGAATTCAAGTTAAAGTTTACGCTTCAAAGAGAATTTTGAAATCGTAATGAATGATGTAAATTAAGAAAGGGGCAGGATATCACTTAGGTTCGATAGCCTAATAAGGTTAATCTTTCTTAGAATTAAGATTCAATGGTGAGTCTCTATGTAAAATGGTGTATTTTGGCTGATAAATCATTCTTTTTGTTTCTTTGCATATTCTACTTTAGTGGCTTGAAATACTTCACGAAGCAAACATCACGGGTGTGGTCTAGTTCATTAAATGTAATGTTTGTTTGTGTTTAAATGGCTAAGGATACAGTCGAAGAAAAGTACGAAAATGAGAGAAGGCCAGAAATTTAAATTACTGTAAATTAATGGAAAGTGTGAAGTCTCTGGTTCTTTTTTGAGTTGAGTAAATGGACAGTTGCAGCAATTGAAATATTAAGTACGTTACCTGACACTTCTTTCGATAGAGCGCCTTCATCAATCATTGTTCAGGTAAAACTTTCTAGAAAATTCGCCCCAACATTGGGGTGATATAGATGAAGTGGATACAGAAAAGAAGTAGCCTTTTAGCTAAAATATTGGCTTTATTTAGTTTATCTTTGGCATAGAAAGCATGTCTGATCTGACGTCACAACCATATTTCTTCCACGGAGCTCCGACGCAATTTTTATATACTAAGTAAGTTTATTTATACTTTACGTGTCTGATGGAATTTTTACGAGTTAAATTATAGTCCACAGTATTTGGTAATATTGCGGGATTCCGCGGGTTATAGTTTCTATGTTGAATATGATAATATGTGAAGGAAAATGAGTGTGATTTCATAACGGTGACCAGCGTGGGGATTTCTGTGTATACAGTTTAAATAAAATCGCGCGTAGTACACAGTCCGTAAAAAAATTTGGAGATTCTTGAAAATTATACTAATAAAGATTTCGTTTCTAAAACTACTTTATGTTGATCACGTAACAGAGTCTTGTGTTTTAAATGTGAAAATGCGACCAAAATATGAATAAAGTGCAAAGTTGAAAATTTTTATCAGTGTTAAATGATGTTATTTGTGTTATTTTCTATCATTATTTTACCTTATACAAGATATAAGTATATACAGTGTTGTGCTAAGTATATTAAGTAATAGGATAAGTATTTATATTTTTAAAATATTTAAAAGAAAAATTAATTTCATGCCGACTCTGTGAATTTCAATTTTCAATTTTCCATTTGCATTATTGCAATAAGATGGGGATTTTACATTGCCTAAAGAGGTTATTGATATATTTATGCACTGATATATAATGAGGTCTGTGCATTACTTGCTCAAAAATGTTCTATAAAATTAAGAAATTTATTATTTTTTATATATTTTTGATACCTAGCTTAAAATGTTGTAAAATAATAATTATAACCATTTTTTTATATTATATGTCTTTTCATAACATTTGTATATTATTTAGTAGTAATAGATCCTTTAATTTCTGTTGTGGCATATAAAAATACTACAAAAAATGGTACCAAAGAGGTACGGAGCGTGTCCTACATGGTCACGATCCGTATAAAAACACTTTTTAAGAAAGATTACACCATAAATCTGAACTGGTAAACATATTTCAAAGTTATGTATGTGGATAATAAAAATATTGATGGGACCTACTTGTTAGTCACTTTGGATATATGCTAATTCTAAAACTTTAGTTTTGATGACTAAAAAAACACTAGCAATAGATCTGTGTCCACCTGACCTTACATACATCTGCGATTAAAAAGAGTCATGAGAAGGTCAGCTGGGTTATATTGTGAGAGAAAATAGTGAAGGATAAAGTTCCGCCTTCTGCCAACCGAGACACAGAATCACGGAAGAAGTTAAGAACTCACCAAAGAATTGAACATCAGTTGTATTGTCCCGACCGAAAAAGTATTTGAAGGCGGGAAAGAACTGGCAATAATTGAAGAGTGAAAAGTCTCCTGTTCTGCCATATTGGCGCAGGCAGCTTCTTCCTTTTTCTTTCTTATGTTTTGTTTCCTTTTTTTGTTCCGGGTTTGTAGTTTGGTTTTGCTCTTGTTTACTTTTTGTTTGGTGTTTTTTTATCTGAATTTTAAGGTGGCCGACTAGCTGAGTTTTTTAGTACGGTGACTTATGCTTCTGGTGAAAGTCGTCAAATGGGTGCTTATATATATATATATATATATATATATATATATATATATATATATATATATATATATAACTGATAATTCACTGAACTCTATCTGCTTCTTCACTAAATCCCATACGAATTATTGCAGCCAATTAAGCTGAAAGGTTTTTAAGTTCCCCATTGTTCTGAGTGAACATTGTGTACTTGGTTATTCGGAAGAATTAAAATAAAAATATCGTCCCTTAACTGGAAGTAAAAATATTGCCGTCATGTTGTGGGATACAGGTCGTTAAGTTAAATTCTGGTTTGAAGATATTGGTTATTTGTATAATAATCCGAAGATCTTAGATTTAGTTTGACCTGGCTTAAGGAAGTATATTTTAACCTTTCCTCATTCTACTAAAGTCAATCGTCTGATTTTTATTATTATATGGCTTGTTCGTCTACCATCAGTCAATCTGAGGACATTAAGGTTCCCACACTATCATAAAAGTAAGGACTGGTAACTTCGCATCAAAATCATTTCAAATCATTCTAATTGGTTGACGATACCGATACTCGCAATGTATCATCTCTATCATAATGTTGATCATTATTTTATAAAGATACACTGACGGCTACTCATTGTGCCTTCGAAACATCAGTCATCTATGGGTGACATGAAAGCTACATGTATATTATGTTAAGAGATTTTATCCTTTAATTAAAATGAAAGTCAAATATTTTTAATATAAATAAAATACATTTATTTAGATTAGTTTCGATTTTTATTGATAATTCTCTCCCATTGTTTAAATAAGTAGTGGATATCTTTTTTGTAGAATTCCTCGGTTTTCATGAATTATATGATTTTATATCTTTTTTCACCCTTATATCAGACTACGATTTTACATTATCGTGACGTTGTAATAGATATAATATAAAGGATATTCAGATTGTACAAGGTTTGGTGATCATGGAGGAAGGTGAATAAATCCCCAGCCTAAAGCAATAATTTTTTGGAGGGGCAACCTTGCCAACTGGGGTCGTCTTTGTCCTGTAAGATGAGGAAACTCTGTAGGTTGACTAGGGGAAACCACTTTTTGTTCATTAGTTTAATTTAGGCGTCAAAATTGTTAAACATACAGTATATGTCTGCAATAACTGTATGCCAATTATTGAAGAGCTAATAATTAATAACTCCTCCCACATCCCACCGAATGCAAACATAGCAGCCTACGCCGTGATCACACCCCAGCTGTATTTGCTTAGGGACCAATTTCATCGCATCCTATGTATAGCCGCCTTTCAGCCAACATTCCTGCCTTTCGTCATAAGAACGAAGTTCGTCGAACATTCCACGCCAACGTTATCACAATCACCCCCCCCCCGTCCCCGAGGAGTCACCGACTTTTCCCCCAAATCGCACATGTGTGTGGAGGCCCCGCTAGGCAACCAAAAGCCACCTCACAGGGCGTTTATATAATCCTTCGACTCAGTTTAGTAATGAGCACTAATAGACTTCCCACCTACCACACCGTGAACGAGTTGAAGAACGCACACCTTCCCTCGCGATCGGAGGCATCGACGATTTCGATTCGATAACGAAGGCTAAATCGACATCCATAAACTCTGCCATAGTCAATCGGTGAGTATCGGACAATGATTTCCATCTCAGAAGGCTATCTACGAGTGCTACCTCATCGGAAGCGAGAGGTAACCGGGCTTCCTCCTTCGCATTCATCGTATCCCAACTAGCCCCTTTCCTGCAACGAGTACGTAAGCAATTTTAACCGTGGCCGCTTACAGATTGATCTATAATCTGGCTTACCCAATCGATCCCTTCTTTGTGTGTGCGCGCCCCAGTTTAAAACCCCTCTTTAAATCACCGACCTAAATCTGACCTCCTTAATCTCCTAATTAACCCACCTGTATCTCGCGTAGACATTTAACTCCGTCTGTGGGACCATTTCCTTTAAACCTAATATTTGTGTATATTCAAATATTATTTTGTTGCTAGTGAAGATATATTTTCGTCATTGCCTTTCTTTTGCAATCCCAACGCGTACCAGCTACCTGTTAATCTTTGGCCAACTTGGACTCTGAAATATTTGTTTTAAAAAGGACCCAAAGTTAATAATGAACCATCCCACTGGACTCATAACGATTTCCATATTCACTAACGGTCTTGAACCAACTTCGGCCCAAAGCCCTAAAAGTACTTACGTATATATATAGAGAGTCTTGCCATTTCACGGCAGGTACAGTCCCATCTAAAAATATTATTGCAGTAAGATACAATGGATTACCGGAGGTTTAACTTTTAGGGCCAAATATTTCTCTCTAGTCATTTATGGGTTTCAATTTAATACCTTGATATCAAACCATATACATGGCAGTTTTCCTTCGCAAATCCTACCTATGACTGTCCTTTATTTCTAAGCTTTTTTTTGCCTTATTAATCGCAATACTCGAATTGCTATCTAGTAAGATGTCCCTCTGCAATGTTCTTTTGGCGATGGGGGAGGAGAAATCTTTAGACATTACAGCTTTTAATAACCAAATTTATTATATGTTTAATTGCTGTAGTGGAGCGGTATAAAATTAAAGAAAATCCTCCTTTTTATCTTTTTTCCAATTTTTTAATTCTTTTTTTAACTCATCACATTTGGGTGCCGATGGTAACACATTGTTTTTTATTTAGAAATATGAATTCGACTCAGATGCGTGGATGAAGTGTTTCGAATTCTGAATATTTTCAACGTCAGACATATAAACTAATTTAATTACATTAAATGAACTAGGTTTTAAATATTTGGGGTTAAGCGAGTTTATCGGGCATGTTAAATTGTGTAAGAGATCTTAAGTCTGAGAGTGTGAAGTAAAGGAAAATAAAACTTTCCATCAAATGGAAAAAACAAACTTCACTCCACTAACCTAATTTATGGTCCAGGACTAATCTGAGGCTGTACCTAGTTTGTTATTCTCAAATTATTAATCCTAATTAACTAAACATAAAACTCCCAAACACAACTAAAAAATTATTACGAATTTATCCTTCATTAGGTATTAAAAGAAGTTTTATAAACGGTTCACCTAACTATATAGTAAATTCCTAGGCTAAAAATATAAAACTGACCCACAATTTCTTTGTCAGTTTTTAACTTAAAGAAGGATTTAGATCAGCATTGGAATATCTTCTTAATTCTTTCGCAAGTGAGATTAATTGTGAAGACACCTAGGGGAAGGAGTACTACAGGATTCTTCCAGTTGTGCTAACTAAAATATTCCATTTAGAAAGGAATTCATCGCAGGGAAAAGGAGGGCTCACGAGGAACAAAGTAACAGGCATTGCATAACGGTAGCAGGTAGCAAGATCACCAATGTAAACCCTGCAAATAGGTAAACTTATGCAAGGGTTGAACAAAAGTAGTCGTTAAGATGAATATATATATATTTATATATATATATATATATATATATATATATATATATATATATATATATATATTATAATAGAGTACTATTTGAATATTTTCTTAAACTAGAATGACTACGAAGGTAAAAGCTTTCTTATAATCTTATAAATTAATATTACACTACTTAAAAGAGTTATTATCATTCACGACACGACATTAATTTATAACAAAAAACTATATTATTCAATTAAATATTCCATTTGAGTTTATTATTTAAAAGATAGACGGGTTATTAATTGTGGCATTATTTCTAGATTATTATAGATACCATATTCGTTTATCATCATTATAATTATATTTAAGTCATTATCACTTGCTGTAATGCAATTATTCTAATATTTTTATTTATTCATTTATTATCATTGATTGTATTTATTATCTTATTTTTATTCAGAATATCATTATTTATCACTGCCTGTATTTATTTAATTATTATTTTATTATAATTCTTAAGTAAGTGAACCACATTTACACAGATCCTGACTACATGCCTATTTTAGCTGCCGCTACATCAGTCCATACTTTAACTTTGTTGCCCTGAAATTCTATGCTTTCCATAAACAAGGTAACTTTTAAAAATAAATCGTCCTTCTGTCTATGCGAAACTAAAGCTTCTTACACTATTATATATTTCGCAATGGTCAGTTTATAGTTTTAATTAACAAAACATAAAAGATTGCTAAACTTGAGGTCTCAATGGATTGCATAAAAACGTAAGAAACAGAGGTGACCTAACAGGCTGCGATGAACTGATGATCTACAAGAACGTTTTTAGCTGGTATACTCAGCGACCGTTGACAACCTCATGATGGCAACACTTGGCAAGTGACAATATTCGGGCCCATTTAATGACACTGACAAGAGATACGAATCATATTTTATTGCCATCGCCTCGCCATTCGCTCACCTCACTCGATCGCTCCACGCCAAATGTCAGCCTCACACGGCTAGCCTCCAAGCCATTTGATTGAGTAACTAACAAGAATTCCTAGTTGATATTGTAAATAAATTAGATACATAATTGGAGTGTTTTGTATAATTAACCCTTCCATAGCCAACGGCTCCATAGCTTTATATTCAATTTCCTCTGTCATTTAAAAGTCTTATTAGTATGGCTTTTATAACAAAATTGTAGTTTAATAAAACCATTTATAATTTGTTTCGATCTTATAGCGAATAGTATCCATATGCTCCTTTAAGAGACGAGGACCTATTTTTTAAAACATTATATCAGTTGCGGGTTTAAAATAAAATTCTTCCTCCCACCGCCATAAGGATCTATTAGAAATTAGTTAACTAAGGGAGTCTAACTAGGAACCGTCAGCACAGTTCGTGCAGATTTGTCTGTTCACGCCGGAATTCGGTCTTATAGGCTCTATGAGCCATGTTATCCTTATTATTATTGTGCCAATGACAGTTATAGCTTAAGTCTTTTATCTACATATATCTACTCTTTTGTACATATTTCTCCTATTCATGTTGATAAAATTTGCATGATTCACATTCTAGATGTAGTTATGTATTGGCAATATAAAAGAAAGTGAACATCTATTATGGTTATTTCTTTAAGTATTTTTACATTGAATAATCTAATAATGTGTAGTGGATAGTTTAATTTTAATTAATGGACGTGGGGTAATACTAATAATAAAGTGATAAAGAAATACTAGTGCAATTCAAGCAGAAGAGTGGCATAAATAAGAATAAACGAGATAAGACAAAAGAAAATTATTTAAAGGAAATAATTTGAAGAAAACATAAGATCTGATCCAGCAGATCTTGTCAACTTTCCATGCAGTGGTAAGGGGAGTAAATATAAAACAGTGTATTTCCAACGCCACATTCAACAAATAAGGTGTTGAATCAGCATTGATTGATTGATTTTTATTATGTTTAGAAGGAAATTAAAAAATCAGACACTCTTCTGGGGGAAGAGACCTTAGTATATAAGGCAGAGAGGTTTGAAAAGGAGAAGATAAAAGGTAAACGCTTGACTAAGCCTGATAAAGGAGTAAGAGTCAGCATTTCTGTAACAACGAATCTACCTTAGTTTTTCGTGACAGGAAGCTGCATTCAAATAATTCCTGGAACAAGTTCTTATACATGTACAGAGCCACAAAACGACGAACTATGGTCATTATCCAAGAGGAAAGGAGGAAATAAATATATTTAAAGAACGCGACCAGGGAAAGAAATTTGATCAAATAGATGGTGTTTTTTTTTACAAAATCAGGTCGAGTTCTTGATTTTTAACAAAATAAGTTCTTTATCTTTTAGCAAAAGAAATTATTGTCACGAATCTTGCAGGAAATAGATCGACGATACGATTGAGAACTTTTAAAAACGAAAGTGGAAAATTGATAAATATAACTAAATCCAGTGCTTTTATTCTAAACAATTTTATAAAGAAGGGGAATTGTGCTGGAAAAACTTTTGTTTTTAACTTTAATGATATCCCACGATGCATTGAGTAAACAAGTATAAATATCATTTTGTAGCAGAGACGCCGGAATAGAATTTTATGAGTTTAAATAATTTTAAGCAATCATAGACCAATCAGTAAAAAAATTAAAATTCCATTATTGCTGGTAGTTTTGGATTTGATTTTAAAAAGAAGGAATGTTGTTCTGATTTAAAAAAAAATAATTATTCATTTATCATGATAGCGAGACGAGCTTATGTTGACCAATCCTTAAAAAAACTTTCCAATTAGTTAAAAAGTGTAAACACGCACAATAGAGATACATGAGGATACCTGGTCTTGCAAGTTGACGAAGAAAAATGATCACCTTCGAATTCCCCCCCCCCCCCCCCGCCCCGAGAAACTCCTCCGATTCAACTTATGTCTACGAAAAACCGATTTTGGGAGAGCAGCCGGTATTTCGCATTAAGCCACTCTGAGTAGAAACAACTCATATATAAGATGAATAAAACAGGTAGTGTGGCATTGAATATTAAGTAGGTCCGGTGAAGTGTTGAAAATGGTAAAGTGTATTTTACACTGAATGAGGAAAATTTAATTAGTTTGAATATGCTGGGAAGCAGCGTATAAGTCGAAGTACAGGTAGTGAAAGATTGAATCCTGTATGCAGCAAGAGGTCAGTTAAATTTGAAGTTTGCAGCATTCTTGTGTTGGGGATAATTATAAGCACTAGCGTTAGCCTTCTCGTACGTTTGTGCGGTAAAGTAAACCCTACAACATTGAATAATCAGCCTTAGAAACATTTTCTCCCCTTTATCATGATATCGGAAATGACGGTAGAACAGCTCTTGAATGTTGAAAGTATCGACTTGATGAACCTAGCTGCGCAAATTCGAGAGAAAACCTATGGATCATAGGTAGCAAAATGGTTATAGGTTAGACACTGACCAATGTTGAAGATATCAAGCACAGATATGAAGAATAATCTGATAAAATCAGGTCCCAATAATACGATAAGTTGGTGAAGTTCTGGAGTCGAATATATGCTCAAGTCATAACGAAAAATTCATGCATTTTTTATTATTATTCTATTAACTTTTCTACATATATTATCGTTCATTAGTTTTGAACTCATTCTTTCTTCAAATATACTTTACTTTTCTTAGCTGCTGTTCTATAAAGGAGACCTTGAAAATTATCAGACAAATTTCAAAGAATATTCTGTGTAATTTTCATTTAAAATAAACGAGTATTTTCAAAAAAAATTTTATTTTAATTTTTTTCCCATAGTTTGGGATGGTATTGTATATTGAGTATCCTTAAGAAATTGTGTTCTTTTAGAACTCGATTCTAAACGAGAGTCATTATAAAATCAATTAAGGAATTACACTGACCAAATGGAAGACCATTTACTTTTAAAACTATTACCAACCGTTAAAAGCAAAACTATTCTAGGAGTTTACGAATTTAAAAGTAAAAGAAATCTTCGCGATTAGGGTTGTGAATTTCAGTGTTTACAGGTTAAACATTATTGTAATTATCATAGAAATTAAACGAGTATTTTCGATAAAATATCTGTTCTGAGTATTCTGTTATCTAGTTTTAGAAGGTATTGTTTTTTTCAATTTACAGGAAATGTTTAATGCAGTTTCCTGCATAGGACTGATTAGAGAAATAAAGGCACATCGATCATTGGATAATCTTTGTTTGAAGATTGGCATACCATGATAAAGATTTTTTAAATTAAGAAAATTAATAACTTGATAATGTTACAATTTAATTTGTTCTTTGCTTCATATTCTTTATGAAAATTGCTTAATAATAATTTAGACACCAATATTAAGTATAAAGATGTCAGGAAGTGTTACAGATAGCAAATAGCGAATTGAAGTGTTCGTTTCTTCAGAGATTTGACAAAAATATCCGAATGGTCTAAGGTGTTAGGAGTGATTTTCATTTATAATGCAAGATGAGTTGAAATAAAAAACGTTAATTATTTAAATATGATAAGCAAGATGAATAAACTCTAATTGCAAGAAGAATGTGAAGAACCTTTGAAAATACATCCAAAAGTGTAGTGTTACATAACCAATTTTGAAATTTGTTTCCTTGAGTCATAAATGAAAAGACCCTAATTTTCCTCTCCATAGGTACAAAGTGCATCTCCTTTTGGAAAATGAAGGTACCTTCAGGGTTCAGAATATTCTAGTGATTTTGAAATAATTGAGAGGACTGCAGTATCGAGCCAAAAAGACAATTCGTATCTCCACTCTCACAAGCCTAGATAAACATTTTTATTTAAATTATAACACACGAGCTAAGTAATGGATTCAGATGTATTATATCTAAGTTTATAGATAAAATATAGCTCAACTAATAGATAGCTTAAGTCTTGAACACTCGTCCAATTACATCACTACACTACCGCACTCTTTAATTTACTGGTTGACAGACTAACAAAACGTTAGTAGAGATATGCATAGCCAGCGACTTCCGGCAACCCCAAGCAGAGAGACATGTAACCTTACGCCATCTTAGTCTATTCATTCTGCCGTGCACGTGAAAAGAATATCAATTTCCATTCACAAAAATCTAATCGATACACACCAAATGCACTCAACGTCCAAGAAGCTCTCCATCCACGCGAGCTGCGAGCCCGCTGGCATGAAGCAACCAAGAATTCCAATCTTACCTTGTTAATCAATAAAATAAATTGTAAGAATCTCTCAATAACTAAACCGTCAAAATATCTCTACACGCCTCAATTGGTCAAATGATATGGGTCTCATAATGTATGATTTATTTTCCAAATGACCCCCTTAAATTTTCAAGCACGTTCAAATTTGGTGGACATGGTGGATTTTCGATTCTACCGCGTCATCCAATCCACTGATTATGAAGTCCTTCATCAAGGTTGTTACTAACATCATGATCGTAATAAGGAGCTGTTGAATCTAATTTCCATAGAGCTTGAAATGCATGAAATAACCTTCTACGATGTATGTTGAGGTGAACGGTAACTGTACTATCAAAATAAAGAGACTGAACAAACCTTTGAATTAAACCCCACACCAAAGGGTTATTTATACCTTGCAATTTATGTAGTTCTACATAAATGTATGGATTTATTTTGAGTAGGACATACAATTATGACTATTAATTATACCAGTTAACTTACATATAACCCCATCAAACAAAACAATATTGGCCGCATTCCGGCGATCTTGTGTTTTTTACTTGAACAATTCGCACAGCTGAATTCTGAAATTCTGATCCTCTGCATTTATAGCAGGCAATAAGCTCAGCATGTAAGATTTACTTTAAAAGTTAAGGATGCTAAAAATTTCGGTGTTTTATTTATTTAAGCTATTTAAAATAAATAAAGATAATATGAATCTTTAGTGGATTCCACTCTTATAATTTAAAAAATATTATACATGGTTTTGGATAATGTAATGTTAGGTGTAAGAATTAGTTGCAACTAATGAAATAACTAAAACTTCAAATTTTCAACATCTTAAAGATCCAATTTTTTATCTTTAGTTGGAAAAAAAGCCATCCCAAAGACAAGTAATTGAAATTAAAAGATAAGTGATTTCATTTGACAGTGATGAAGGAAATTCACCTACTAGCTAAATAATTGCCAGAATTCTCTTTTTTCCTAATATTATTCAAATAAGGATGAATAAATTCATTTAAAAATGTGCCTTTAAAAGTAGATAAAAGAGCCATATTCTAGAGACTAGTTAAATATATTCAAATTAAAAGAAAAATTTAACCTATAACTATAAACGATCAAGATGAGTGCACCCTAGGACTATTTTCTCCTTTCGTGTCCATCATCCTCTTAATGAAAGAAATATCATCAAACGGAAGATACAAAGAGACTAAATTGGATAAAGTATTGATCCCCATAAAAGGTGAAACTTAAAATCATCTTCTTAATATTTTCAATGCAAATACTTATTATTAATGTTAGTGACGTTCTTGGAGGAAAATTAGCTAAAACATTTGAACATGATGTGCGATAATTAAATTCAGATATTATATAGATATTTTCAATTCTTTGGCTTCGATCATTTTACCTTCTTAATATTTATAAATTTTTCTTCTTATTTCAAGTGATTTCATATCAATTGAGTTTGGTTGGCTTTGACTACATATAACTACTGGTCGTTTGAAGCGCTATCAGCTAATGATCATATGTATATTTTATATAAGTTAAACCAGGACAACAAAATATAAGATTATGAATATATGTTTGTGTTAATTTACTTAGTTTTCTTATTTAGAGGAGCAATAAAAGCCTTCATTAACTGAAGTTCGTTTTGTGGTTTCCCATTTAAATCCATATAAATAATTTATGTGACCTTTTTAGGAACATTAATATTTTCATTTTCAGTTTGTTTTTATCCATAAAAATATTAGATAAGGGCAAAAGCGTAACTTTAATTAGATAACGAAACCATAAAACATTGAATGGAGAAGATGGTGGTACTGCACAATATTTCAGGCTGGCAGAGAAAAGATTATCCAGAATTCCTGAAAACTTTTGAGGTGCTTCTCCATAATACGGCTTTCTGATGCAAAAATTGCGCCCTGCCGAGAGATTTTGCTTCAATGGAGAATAGCAGTATGTTATTAAGGGTAGTGCCGGTCTCAAATTATTACCGTTCCAAGTAATCTTCTTTCATGGCATCTCGACGTAGCATACATTTCACGTGCCCAAATTTTCCCCTTTCTCAATGAACAATATCCCATGAACTTTCGACAATCTAGCTATTTTGCTTTTACTTTCACATTAAAATAAATAACGAAAAATTTATAAATTAAAAGAATTTATACCACCGTAATGAAAGAACTGCAAATTAATCAAAATAAAATTTTATTTTGTGAAATGAAGTTTTTTTAGCAAAATTATTTTAATATCCATTTTCAACTAAAAAAGTTGTAACTTAAACCATAAAATACAGATCAAAATAAAAACGAATTTTAAATGATATTAGTTTGATTGAAATTTTGATTTAACATGCACATGTAAAAATGATTAGGTTTTAATAAAAATATTTGCAAGTATATATATGAAGTTTCTAAAGTTAGGAATTCTTGGATATTTCTAAAATAAAAACATTTCACAACCTCTAGATGTTTATTCACTAGATCATATAAAATGGTACTATGCCAAGTAATGATTATTTTTCTATTACTGCAAGGGGACTAATGTTTGTATATAGAAATTCTGACTGATCTGTATGAAATTTAAATTGTTTAATTTCATATTTTGCGAGACTAGAAATTAAGTTTATTAATTTGGTATTTTTACATTGGAATTGACTTAATTTTGGCTTTGATTTTCATTTTTTTCTGTGCCTCTACCTTCAACTTTTTTATCCGATGTTGAAACACCGTTATATTATATTATTTTTTTTTGTTTCTTTAAAAAGGAATGTATTTGAGGGGAATAAAGCTATATTGGAATATATTAAATTTTCCACAAATTAATATCTATTTAGGAAATTGTGACACACCTCTTGCCTTAACATTTAAATCACGTTTTGATTCAAGTCTTAAAATTTGATTTACGTCGTTTGATAAAAAGCTGGCATATTTTCTATCCATAGGACAGCATGAAAAAAGTGATGTTTGGTAGAGCTTTAAACCTGGACGGAAGGCTTATGTAACTGTATGCAAAATTATTCATTTATATTAATATTGATTTTTACAGAAATTTAAGTACAAATTTGGTGTCAGAAGTTTCGAAAGTGTGAGGAGAACTTTAAGGATCAAGGAGGTGGGAAAGAAAAACTGTAGTAAAGCCTTCATCACCTTAAATTGCGGTGTTTCATTTTCGGTTCATTCTATACCGCCATACCAGCATTGATTACAGCTTAAAGCAAATTTTGATGTGCGTAAAAATAGTTTAGGCATGAGGAGAATTTAGGTTATATTTGTGATATTTAGCATATTTTATATAAAATTTAATGCAAGGAATTCGTGCAAAGCTTATAGTGGGGTGAATTGTTAATATATTTTCAAAGGCTGCACCCAGGAAGGCAAAGTAAAATTGTCTTGACTTGGAAGAAGCCTCATATAAGTCAAACATGAGATAGCATTTATGCATCTTTGAGAAGAAGATTTAGGTTATAAGTGTTGGATGCTGCAATGCGTTTTCAACCTTTAGAAGATTCCAAGGATGAAAAAAAAAAAAAATTGTCATCCAACTATGAGAATATGAGAGTAATATCGTTGAGTATCCCATTTAGAAATCCCCAAAACCTTTGGCCCAAAGATCTGAGAACTTTAGGACTGAATGAATATTTTAATAGGCAAACTGGTATTGGGTGAAATTCCTACCGAGGCTAAAAGATTCGAAATAGCATTTAAGCAATTATATTATGCTTTCAAGTATTTTAGATTAGGAAAGTTTAGTGATATACAATTTTGTCTTATTTAAAATAGTAAAAACTAAAACATCACACAAAACTTTATTGTTGCCGCTGTTTGTAGTTAGGAATTATTAAAAATAAACTCCGGGAAAAAAGAACGAACTAATTTAATTTCACCTTGCATCTTTGAAATGTCCTCTTAGGGAACTTTTAGCGCGGTGTGAAGAAAACCATAAAGGTGATAAGGAATATTTAGTATAAGTCTTTAGATGTAATGCTTACTATTATTTAGGCCTAGCCTTTGGCACACGTAAGGGTGAGACAAAGAGGGAAATCAAGTAAGTAATTTAGCGTATTTGAGGTGATGTGTGACTGAACGATCATTCACCCGAATTATTACTCAAGCAAGATTTTATGGCCGTGCGAGATTAAAATGACAAACCTACCGTTAATCGTAAAATTAGCAAAGGCGGAACTTTGACAGAGGTCAAGAGTTACCGATATTGTAGCATACATTTTACCTTTCAGATCGGGTAGCAAATTTCTATCATTGAAATGTTGCATGATAATGATCTAATAAGATAACGAATTGTTAGATATGATCGAGGAAGATTTATTCACTCCTACCACATTAAAGGGATAAAGGGTTGGTCGTCTTCGTGATAGGTAAGTGGACACCACCTTTGGGCAGGGAATGAATAATAGCGTCTAAGTACCACCTGAGTATAGAGTGGTTAGATTCCTGTGCCAAAGTGAGGTATCGAACACGGACTGGAAGTCTTTTTTCTTTTAAAAGAGGGCAAGGTTGGGTAAACATCCTGGCAATTTAGAAAAAAAACTTATTAGCACACAACATTTGGTGAATGGGCAGAGATGCGAGAGGGAGACGATGAGCTACTGGCTGTTGTTCATATTATATCCGCCTTGTAACCCAAAAGAGAGCGTGACCAGCTTTGCTGAAAGGGCTTATTTTGGTGTCAATGTCCTCCAATTCTGCATTTTGCTTGGCGCATTGAACAATGAGATTAATTTATAATTTTACATTTTTTGGTTGAAAGGGCTCCTCTCACGATATTAAATTAACTTACAGCATAAGAAATAGTATTTTTAAAAATTATAAGGGAAAGTGAATTTCCATGAGTTGATAGAAATGCAATAAAATATGTGGGTTGTATAACAGCTGTTCTATATTCTAATATGGAATCACAAACAATAGTGATGAGAGGTAAGAATAATTGTGAAACGACCTTCACAATCGTTGCATGCAAATGAATGATGGCGTTTTTACTGTTTAAAGCGAAAATTCCCCTACCCCCTACAAAATATCATGTTGACGTGTGTGACATTATGGTGGAGATCTGCTATCAACAAGAAGATTTTTAATCATTAAAATCGTCATATTCATAAATTCTTCCAAAAGATCGGCTGAAGGTAACGAAAGTTACGAGTAAAGCTAATTTCTTTCTCATTACACAGTGAAAAGAAAATAAGTGAAAGAAATGGCACATTAATTAATGTATTGCATCACTGGTTTAAAATTAAATTATGTTTCTTTAATATTTTATATGTTTACTTATTTAATAACGCCACCAGTCCCTTTCATTTGTGTGGTTTATCACGGTAATATAGTAAAGCCAACATCTACATATGTCAGAATAACAGTCAATGGCAAACTTGAAAGGCCACCGGGGGCCGGTTTTCATTTAGAGAAATAGGAAGGAAAAACGGTGGCACTATGTGTTTGTCGCCACCAATAGTGCCTTTGGAACCCTTCATTGAACGTTAGGTCTGTTGTAGACTGAAAAACATTAAACGTAATCCGAAAAGAGAAGTGCTATGTAGTCTGAGTGCGAAGTGAAGAAGCAAAAGGCGGCATTGTTTTCGATCAGTTATGCAAGCGAAGACGTTGAGGATGAAACTGCCAAGGCGCTTGCAAAAGACATGGTGCCCTTCGAAAATTAGTGCGATGTTCCTAGAGCATCGAATTACTTGGTGTCCGTTCTTCCTAAGAACTTAACCTGATTATCCATTCTTTGAAATCCAGCCCATTATCCGTTTTCTTTCATAAACATTGAAGTAAATCTCGTGACAGCATAATGAACTTTCTAAGATATCCGTCATATGGTTGATTTTGATCACAAGAACCATATTAATATTTAAAATAAATGTACCGTATTATTTTTAACCTATCAGTTCTGCTTAGTTTAGAGTTCAGTTCTACTTTTAGCCTTCTTCAATACTTTCTGAACAAAAGAGGCAGAATTAAAAAACAAAATATAGTGCAGTTCAGGGGTAAAGTGAGTTTATTTAAATATCCTGGATCAAAAGGTTTACGTAAAAAAACGCTTAACAACTCAAGCAATCAGCTATAAATTAAGATAGGAGTGAAAAGTACTTGGCCAAAGAAATAAGGTGGAGTGCTAGGAATTAGGTAGTTGGGAAACTCTCATGTATCTACATCCGTTTCAGATCAAAGGCACGTCCCCTTACAGTTAAATATAGACCCTCAGGCCATAATTTCTTTTTTCTCTCTGAGGGAAGCTTAGAAAACATTTTAACTTCATTCTATTTCAGGTTTTTTTCTAGCAACAATGTGGAAATATCATCATGCAGTCGGTTGATTTTATCCTTTTGAATTTTTAAGAATGTTTATCTTGGCCTCCTGAATATCAAAATGCAGCCTAATAAGAAGTATTTCTGTCGTAAATATCAATAATATCGCTGTAATATCTATAAAAGATTTACGATGTTTCCCGCGTTAGACGAAATAGAATTTGGTATACACATACGATGGGAATCAACCTCGTAAAAGGCAACAAATGTTATTAATAACACTGAATTCCTTGAATCCTGTGTACAAAAACGTGTGTATTTATCCACGAGGCAATATGAGGAACATAGTGTAAACAGATTAGAGAGGAGTAATATTTTTGATAGGGAAGTACTCCATTTTTGGTATTATATCAGTAACGGAGAAGATAGGATGGCCCTAAAAACAAACTAAAGACTAAATTTAAAGCAGGTATCTTTACTTAGTAAGAGAAAAAAGAATAAATATAAATGAGACAGCAACGACAGCATGCAATTACTCATAGTAGTGATTTTTTCCTCTATCCAGGAGAAAGCCAAACACTTTTTATTGGTAAAAAAAGAAGGGCGTTCCGAAAGTAATGAAATTTTCATTTCTTTGCTGCAAATATTGACGGTTTTACAGTCTAAGAAAGCAACCCCTGTCATGGACGGGCGTCAGAAGTAGATATGCGTCATTGAATCGACCGTGCAGAAGAAGTTAAACCAATCAAAATTCACCAACGATTGGTTTAAACTGCATAAGCGTGCTAGTGTGACTATAATATCTATATATATGTTATTAACAAATTTGTTGCAATGTAAAACGTGCAATTCTGTGATCGAGTATTTTTTTGTTTTAAATGGTGAATCCTTCCCATTATGGCTAAATTGCGAAGTAGAGCGAAGGGCTTTGTTTATGGTATGCAGCCTTGTCTAAATCTTAAACAAACTACTGTAATTTTTGTCAGACAAAAACGAAGGGATCAGATCAGGAACTAAAAGAAGGGAAAGGGTTAGTTGGTTTAACACAATACGGATAAACACAACCTATGGGGGAGAAAGAATGAATTAGAATGAAAGAATCGAAAGGTAATTACAAAACTGAAGATGGCATAATGAAAATCTTAAGCGCATTATAGATACCCATTCCTCGTATTTTGGGGACCAAGGATATTTCAAACTTCCTAGGACCAATTCAAATATTGTCCTTGTTTTTTTCATTTTGGCCCACCCAAGAGCTGCCTGACTTTAGTCATTAGAGTCCACATTATTTCATGTTCGAACTTTTACTAGGTAATTTGGAGATACATTTGGTTTCATATCCCTCACAACCAGCAGTAACGAAGTATTTTTTGTGACAACTTTTCAGTTATCACATTTTCCATCTCCGTTCCCTCTCCCTATAGAAAAAATTATCTTTTTCCAAAGTGATTGTATTTTTTATATAGAAATTTGTCTATTGCCGTATAGAACTTTTTTGAAGCAATTTGCGTGAAACATTTATTGTCCCCAACATATGAAAAGGAAATTAGCATCCTATTCAATTTTCGTTTATGTCTTTTGACCTATCCGTTATCTTTTATTCTACTGTTTCATATTTTTAGCTTAAATTCACTACCTGCCTATGTTGAATTACCCGACTCTCGTAGGCTATAAATCATTAAAAGTACCTCCATCTCTCATAAATATTAAGTGGTATTTCCGTTGTATTTGATTTGTGCTCTCGTCATCCGACATGTTCTAGCCTAATATTAAGCTCTGGTTCACAAGGCAGAGAATGATCTCAGCATTATTACTTAATCTCTAATAGTGCCATATAAATCTAACATGCCTCACCTAAATATAATTTATTCTAAACTTCTTGGTTATGTAAAACATGGTTAGGAACCAGTTCCCCAAAATGTTCTATGGAAGGAAAATTCCAATTGTTTTCCTTAGAAAACAAAGAAATAAATATGTTGGTCTATGTAGCTGTGTGGAAGGAAATTTTAAAAGTAAATTTTGAGAAATAGGAAGAAAATAATGTATTTAATGATCCAATGAGGATCACGTTTACAAGCAGAGGATATTTATATTTGGAGAGGAATACAGCTTCCATATTTTATACACCAAACAAAACCAAAGGACAACTATAACAAATTTATATTAATTTTTTGGTGTATACTCGTTTAGAGGAGTGCTGCCTCTCTGCTTCCCCCACACGAGTTTCGCCATCATATGTATAAGGGCATACCCATGCTACAAACTCATATGTATACGGGCATACCCATGCTACTAACGACACCTCAGGACGAGCTTCCGGCCAGTGTAGCGAGCTTTAAGGGCGAAATAAGTCTTGTTTGCACCACACCAGATAAGAACACTAATGTCTCTTTCTTTTTCTGTTTGAAGCAAAGTTGTCGGGTAGAGAAACTCTTCTTCAACTAGGTGAAATGAGACTCGCAAAATTTAGGGAGGAATACAGCCAGGAATACAGGTCGAAAAGATGTTTGCAACCAGGGACCTCCTCTTCAGACAGAAGTTAACGGTCATTAGCATCTCATAGAAGCATACTTTTCACTTGTCTGCCAAGATTGATATCTCTTCACATTAACTTCGGCCATTCTCAAACTTTAACTTACGGTATAAAGCATACTTAAAAATTTACAGTCTATAGTTTCAAAGCTAATAATTTCAATGCATTAAAATATCTTTAATTCTTAGTAGCGATTCTCACTGAAGCAAATTCCGTTTTTTTTGTGTTTCTAAAATATTTTGCATATTTTATGAATATTAATATATTAATAATCTTTTTGATAATGCACAAAATATACTTACTTTCAAGCCAAGTTTCCAGAGTAAAAGAATTATACATTCAAGCAAACTTGTCCTACTGGTCTACAGTTTAATGCCAGCAATGCAAGTGTTTCCTTCTTTTTATTGGCTAAAATTAGTAATATTTCTTGTAAAGAATTAGGCATATTTTGTCCCAAATCTCAGTCACAGGTTCTCATTTTGGCAAATATCAGAAAGATAGACGAAGATTAATACTAAATGACAAGAACCAATGATCTATAGAAAAGAATTAGGGGAAAAATAAATAATTATTCTGCAGCTAAGATAACAGCAGAACTAAATCCCTACCTTAAAAAAGTTAATGCTGCAAAACATAAAAGCTAGTCGTAAGCTTATAAAACTGGAAAGCGGATTAGATCATATGTAATTATATAACAATAAGTTATCATAAACATCAATTTTCAACAACTTGGATTTATGTATAAGAATCCTGCGAAGAATCCAACACTCAGAATTTATTTGTTCCGCCTATCACACACTTAGGCGAATGTGAGATGAATTTGGTATTTTGGTATTAATTGTCTGACTCATAGCACTAAAATGGCAGATCATACCATCGTGAACTTCATAAGTCTGAGCCAAAAGGTTTCTTTCATTCTTTACATATGATTTCTTCATGATGACACCATCTTTCAAGATGAGAGTACTGCAAATACATTGTATCATAATAGTAGTTTTTTTTTATTGAACAATTATATTAACGTTGATGTCTCCCCCAGCTCAATTTCTTAAGAAAAATATCACATAGAATAGCTAATTCACAAGTTAACTGCTGCCGCTCTCAACTACTCCCGGAATGAAGCAAAAATGTTGATAAGGAAAGTTAGGATTTATCTGTTCCCTTTGAATCAATTTTGATGAAAGTTTCCCAGCTGGTCTGCACAATATCGCAAAACTAACGTTATGTTTTCCTTATGCTGTGTTAGGATCTTCAATTTTCCTTTCAGATTCGTCGTTTTAAAGCTGAACTACGCTAATAGTAACCATCCTTTTTAAGAACAATCGGATGTCGCAGAGGCTGCAATGATGAAGAAAAGTATTACATCATCAAGGAAAGTGCTGAAGACACCTCTCCCCATGATATTGTGGAGAAGTTAGTTCGTCCTCTTGAGACGGTTAGACGATTTCTGAAAGACAAGTCACTAAGAAGGGAGTGATCTGATTGTAAGATCTCAGAAACTGTAAGAGCTAGGGATTTGAAGAACATTCGCTGCTAGATACGTGGGAAACCCGACCAAACAAACAAAGTCATTTTCCCCGCTGCCGGTCGTTCCCATGTACCTAAGACAACCAGAAACCCTTTTCTTGAGCAATTACTTATTGTTTCCGTGCGAGCTCCTCTGGAACTGCCTCCTTTAACTCCTCGTCACAAGAATTGAGGTTTCAATGGGCTTGGAATTACATGACATTGAGCCTGAGTTTCATTTACTTTAGTGACGAGACCCAGGCAATATTTTACAGATCTGAAATTTTTAAAAATGGTTGAATCTATTTCGGAGACTAGCCTCATCATATTTCCGAGTCAACAGCTTGGAGCAGGTATAATGGACAGAGCCTGGTTGGCCCAGTCAAGATGGCTGGTTGAGTTAAGGTGACCACAGCCAAATACTGCAATCTCTTGAAAGCTTGGATCCATACCTAGATAGAATACCTTTGTCACTTCCAAGGACTGTTTTCATGCATAAAACGCTCCATGCCTCTCTGCCAAGGCCACCGAAGTGTTTCTAGGCTCTTAAGACATATAATGTGACAAGTTGATTGTGTGAACGCCTGCCTCTTTGGATCTCAACCCAATCGAAAATTTGAGGTCCATCATTAAACAAGATGATTATGCCGATGACGTCAATTGTCGTATGAAGAAGTCTTAAGGGCGACTATCAGAGCTACAGTAAAGGCAGTCCAACCTGTTCCCATTAAGAAATTGACAGATTCTATGCATAGTAGGGCTTTTGAAGTCATCCGTTGAAATGGCCCTCATGTAGGAAAATAATTCATTATATCCATCAATAGTGTATTATATTTATTGGTTTTTCTAAAATATATACGCAAAGTATGCTTAATCTGTATATATATATCTATCGTTTTCTCCAAAATATTTCTAGATGAGCGACTTTCATTCAAAAGCTATTAGCATGGCTGACCCTTAAAACGGCGAATATGAAATAAAAATTGAAGGAGGTAACACAGTATAATGAAAACATAAGATTAGTCTGGCCATATTGTGCAGAGTCGATAGGAAATATTTCATCAAGATTTATTCAGAGAGAAAAGAGAAATTCTAACTTTCCCTACCAAGCTATTAGCGTGGTTTCAGGGTGTATTAAACAATTTACCTATTTTCTGAGAGAATAATGACATCTTATTAAAAGTATATATATTTTTATTACCTACGGAGTTTACATTTCAATTATTTTGGGGTTATTTATTAATTGTGGATATGAGATAATGTTGAGTGGATTCATCTTATTCAGTTTGTAGTTTGTTAAATGAATTAACGGCTTAAATGGTAAACCAACTGATTTCAGTTTAATATCCGCCATGTCATTATGTTATTAAAAATATAAATATATGCATAACTACATGAAAGAAATCTATGCGGAGAGAAAATAATCAAATGAATTTTAATGTAGCCAAAAAACGCCACTTAACTAGGGATCACAGTTAAAGGCAATAGAGAGGGAATGGATAAAAATAAGCAAATAGTTAACAAAACACTGGAAAGACGAGTACTCTGAAAGTAGAATTGCGATTTGATGATATCGCCAGGGCCACCTGATCGGACAGTAATTCTTTTCGTCGGAGAAGAACCAAAACATTCTAGGTTTGAAAGGATGCCTTAGTTTGTTCACATAATTGTTCATTCTATGATACATAAGAGCGACTTTAAAGTGGTTGGTTGCAAACTAAATAAAGATGTCAAGTGATAATGCAATCAAATCAGAAATTAGATACACTGTGTTGGATCTATCAGAGGAAGTGGCGGTCACCTTTCTAAATTGGTCATAATTATTAATGATAATCGAACCCAAAATATTGACAATATTGAGATACATGGATATTGTAATTTGGAGTTTGTTCAATCAATATTGATTCAATTATACGTCTATTATAATAATTATTAGACCTTTAGACTAGGTTGGCATAATTAAAAGCGCTTTGGGTATCTGAATTACTAATATGGTTAACAATATTTGTCCAATATCGTTTAAAAAACTTCCAAACTACAATATGTCTCAGGCTCAATTAAATTTAACAAATTCATTCAAATCTCTCTCGGACCAAAACTTGCTTCGGAAATAGTCACAATTTTACCTGTTCCCTAGTTTATGTCTTCCTTTGTTCTCCCTTCCTTCCCTTGTGATCCTTTTCCCATCTCTCTAATATATAAAGCATTTGTGAGCAGTATTCATTTGGTCTACTGAAATCTCGGATCGGCGTTTGGGGCTTTTTACCTTGCTCTCTACAGCCAGACGAGTCACCTGGAGCATTATTTCCTTACTTTTTGCTGAGTCCTTCCGGACAAGACGTCATTCGATTCGGTATAACTTAGCCTGTTTACATTCGAGCACTGCGGAATTTTGTAATCTGGCCATCAGGCTAGATTTATTTTTTCTAAATTCAAGCCTTTCCCTATATAAATTATAAGTTAATTGTTAATTAAATTATTCGCTCTCTCATATTTTGCTCATTATGGTAAGATTCTATTTTTGGTTCACAAGTATTTAGTTTTGTTTATTTACGATATTTTGAATTATTCAAAAGTGGATTTATAATGAGTACGCCATCTTCTTACTCATCTTACCCAATTTTTATATTGCTAGAATTCTTTATTTTGTGGTAATTGAAGTGTCAATATTTATTAATTAAGTTATTAGTTATTTTGTATAGACTTGAATAAGCATTAAGCTTACCCGTTATCGTCAGCCATCCTAGCATTAAGCAAGGACACTACGTCATTTATCCTTAAAGAGTAGCTTAATTTTCCTTGAGTTTGTAACAGGAGCAAATTTTGATACAGCTAAGCCTGTCACCGATATGGAGCGAGGGAATTTATTTCTATCCGACTTTAAGAGGGCCATATTTTTATTGTACGAACGAGAATTACGCTCTCTGGGCTCAGGGTATAGCAGTGCACTTACCCGACGAACCACTCCGCTTAGTACTTAATATTTACTATTGTTTTGCAATTTATTCCTAATCTTTTAATTTAGTGTATGTAGTTTGTCTTCACTTTGAGGCAAGGTTTGGGTTTACAAAAAAAAATTTTTTTTCTTTCAACAGTCTTATAAGTAAAAGCTTATTTAAATTCCTTCTGTTTAATTGTACATAATAAGATGTACAATTTCTCTAAAGTAGCAAGGGTATTACTTCCAAAGATAATGCTACTTGAATGGTGAGAATTACACTCGCTTTCCTTCAACACTAAACTAAAGCGATCGTTAGGTTCACTCTAACATCATTTGAGAATGCACCAATCCACCTAAACATTACTTTAACCTTACTTTCCATATATATAAATATATATATATATATATATATATATATATATATATATATATTCAGCTCAGAAATTTAGATTACAATAATTACAAGCAAGCCTTGTGTACCACAAGTATTTAGGGTGAAAGATTACTTATCTGATAGCATTTTTATAGTTTACTTCATGACGAGTGCATGATCTATTGCGTGCATTTTGACGGCAATGTTTCACGAAGTTATGTGTACTCGATATCTCTCCTATAGAAACTTCATATTGATAATGTAAACTATATTAGGTGTAGTTAGTGGAAGTGATACGCCTTAGTATCACCTATTTAATTTAGTCAAATATATAAAAATCTAAATTGGTGGAATTTAGTCTTTACATATAATAGATTGCATGTCATTAATACCAGCCCCATTGGATTTAAGGTCTCCACTTATGTGGGCTCTATTTCACTAGAGAAATTTTACATACAAAAGGTCATCAAATCGTTCAGCGATAATTGGAATAAAATTAAAAGAAAACAAAGTATAAATATTTTTTTCAAACATAACCTCCATTGATTTCATAACACTTTGCATGTGATGTTACCAAATAATTAAAACATTTCTATAAAACTGAGTACTGAGAACTAAATCAAGTTAAGACAGCTCTTGTAACTTCGTCATC
The DNA here is from genome assembly GCA_963969495.1 of Ceratothoa steindachneri. Classification (NCBI taxonomy): domain Eukaryota; kingdom Metazoa; phylum Arthropoda; class Malacostraca; order Isopoda; family Cymothoidae; genus Ceratothoa; species Ceratothoa steindachneri. Next base: position 134,382,026 of record OZ018323.1, on the reverse strand, counting down.
GTGAGATGAAACCAAAAAAGGTCATATGACTTAACCCCATCCGAATTTTGGGGGGTTTCCAAACATTAAAAAAGGGAATGAAATGTAATCGTTTTACTTCTGTTGATGATATTAAAAGAGCTGTTTTAACCTGGTTTAATTCTCCGAGCGATCAGTTTTATAAAATGGTTTCAATGCATAATTTTTAAGATTTTTTCAATTCTCACAAATTAAAGAGTTTTAAAAATAATTTTAAAAATTAAATGATAAATAAATCAGCATTGGAAGAAAACAACAGTAGTAGCATCTTTCTCTGCTTGTAATTTGTTGAGGGATGCTACAACAGGTGTTGCGAAAAGACAAATATTTTGAAGAAAATTCCAATTCATTGTTTTTGAGGTTAGGAAAATTCAGTTCTTCACTGGCATCATTTAATTCTTTCTCATGTTTATATATCTGCCTTAATGAGTCGTATATTGAGTCCAATCTGGTGCCAAATAGGTACCATAAAATTTATGACAGTTATTTCCTGTATTTTTTTCTGCTGACTTGGGTTTACCAGCAACATTCCACAGCCCCAAACATTTTTCCCTTTTAAAATGTTTTATCTTCTTTATTTCACGCGATTTCAGTCCTTTTATCTGAATCAGTTATTGCTACCAAGTTCAAAGTGCGGTAGAAGCATCGAATATGTGATCATTGTCTCACTAACTCCCTTCTGAATCTTGTTCACCATCATCTTCGTCTGCATCACATTATGGCGTTACTACGATTCTAAAAACGAACACTAACATTTCAAATCATTTCAGCAAATTCGATGCATTATCGGTAACTCTAGTTACAACTATTCCAGCAGTTTTATCAAAACACTTTATTCCACGAAATCTTCGGCATGCCACTGCAGCTGGTCCTCGCGACAAGAACTCATTAATCTTTAATTCATGAATATATAATCAATGTTTGTATGAACATTTTAAATAATATTTGTTAGACACTTACCAACTAAACTGCACCAGAAACATTGAAGTGAAGAATTATTGATATAAAGGAGGCCATTCAGTAATTAGTCGACTACAATACCACTACATCAGTGACTCATCCCAAAAGAACAAAATTTGGGAAAGCAAATATTCAGAGCAAAATAAAGACTCTCCAAATTAATGAATGAGGAACAGGTATAATAATTCACATTATTTTAATATAAGTCTATCATCAATGTTCAATTTATCAATAATATAAAAATAATGCACGAATCAATAATATGCACAATATGCAGTGACTACGATGAAACTTCGTTGATTAATTGACCATTTGTCTCATGTAGCACACTCAAGGACAACTCTTACCAGTTTAAATTGTATGTTTTCCCTCATTGTACTGGTTGTTGGCCAAAGAAATCTAGCCAGGATGCGCCTATTTGGCACCAGAATAGCCGGGTTGCTGATTCGCCCTGGACAATTCGTGCGGAACCCAATTTTAATCACTGAAACCTTTTCAATCCTCTTTAGTTGGCGTAAAACAGTTATATAGGTTAGTTTAAATTTATCCGAGAGTTCTATAGTTGTAGCAGGATTTTCTCGGAAACAGCTTTCAACTCCTCAGAATCAAGTTCTTTTAGACGAACTGTTTTTCGTCTGTCTTTTAGAATAAAATTTGCAGTTCGGAAAATGGAAAATTAACTGCTGCAACCTTTTTCATTTACTGCATCATCTCCATAAATGTCTTTGAAGTAATTTTGCTTCTCTACTTGTATTGAGACGTTTATGAAACTCGTAGAGTAGATATGTCCAATGTAATCTTTAGAAGGAAGTACTAAGGGATGAATACCGAAAAAGATTATGAACAGTATTTTATAAACTGAAAGAAAAAATATAAATAAATTACTTATTGTAGTATTTATATACGATAAAAAGAGGCACTAGTGTAATAAACACTATCTAAAACTTTATTCTAGAAGAAGGACATTACTTGCATTCTAACCTAATATGTATTTGCACATGGGACTTGAGAAAATTTGAAAGGCCCTGAAGAAGTCATAAATGCATAACGAGAGAATAGCAATAGTATCTAAATTAAATGTAAGAGTATATAAAAAACAAGTGTTCTTGAAGCCAGAAGAATTTCGAATTTAAATTTAAAGTTATATAACTAATTTTTATATACTTTATTAAATCGATGTCCCACAATAAATTTAAAGGAGTTAAATCTGTGATGTTGGCGGCCATTCAATTAATAACTTCAGTGAAACCATGCGATCGTTGACAATTTGTGTTAATCTTTTTTACACCGCAATCTGTCTATGCGCTGTAGCACCATCCTGTATCCACCGAAAACTATTAATTATATTGTGAAAATTGCGGCGAACTTCCTGATTTTTTCTACATTAATTATACTTAGGTTGAGTGGTCGTAAAACATCGGACTAATAAGATATTCATTCCCGCATATCCTTATCCACAGCGACACCATGCAAATAGCATTTCAGGGTCGTTGTTAGGTAGTACCTAATATCGAACATTATGGTTTCACACTTTTCCATCCATTAAAAAGCTAACTTCACTACTTACGGATACAAGATGTGTATCTTATAAGGATGCAATTTCAAATTAAGTTTACCAAAACAAAGAAATGAGGAATTTGACACTTACATTCCAATCTCTCTGGAAGATGCATTTGGATGTTCACAAAGTTGTCTTCTAACATCTTCAAGAGATTTCTCGGTTCTTACTGTCTTGCGCGTACCAAAATTACCTTTGTTTAAATTTAGATTAGTACCTTGCATTTTTAGTACGTTTTTCTAAACTTTGGCCACTTTAATTCTCTTTTCTATAATATCATACAATGTTTCAAGGAGAATAATGTGGATATTCTAGTGACGAACTATTAGCTTGCAAATGTGCCATTGCCTACTTAACAGATTTATTCAATGTATTCAAAGATCTGAATTTGTAATTGGAAGGCTGTGATGTAAATCTTATTAAAGCAAAATCTTTTTTCTATATGCACGCTTACGGAGATGCTTTCACTCTTTAGGCATAATATTGGTCGTCGGACACTATCTCAATTTCCAATTTTTTATAGACTAGAAAATGATTATGTGTCTGATAACTCCATATTAGATTATGACCTCTTGATTTATTGCAACCATTTGAAGTATTTGCACGAGGACATGAGCTCTAGATATCAGAATCTCATTTATATATAAATAACTGCTTGTACCAATCACATCACCTCGGCAGTCCCGGAGGAGTATATTTCCTTAAAGAACTATCTCAAATTAACGTCCCTCTTCAAACAATCATATTAGTAATTTGGGATAAATCATATTCTGAAAGTTATCTAAACCGTGGGATCTATTAACCAATTGCTTTTTCAATTTCTTATATGGCTTACGTAGCTTTAATAGTTATTCATCTTATTACTAAATAAAGAAACGGCCTTCAAAGTGAAAAATGAGTAGATCTGAGATTATTTATAAGACCATGGAATTAAGGTAAGCTACCAAATAAATGTTCTTTTCATCATTTATCATTAGTCTTTATTATAAAAATAAAAACCTCATTCAAGTTATCTTTCCACTAATAAATATTTTCTTGCTATGAAAGATAAATTTAGCATAAAATTCTAAAATTAATTTAAGAAGTGGGGCGATGAAAAACATTTTAGGTAAAAAAAGGGGCGCTTATCAAAAAAGGTTAGGAAATACTGCTCTAGGCCGATGATAGCTTAACAAATTCAGCAAGGCACAATTGGCAAGACTATATTAAAGGAAGTTCTTTCCATATTAAATCTCAGGAATGCTTGGTATTAATTAAGTAACAAATAATTTAATAACATTTATTTTGAGAAATATTCTTTCTGTTATTAATTACGTTTCCCTTAAGGTATGTGACGACACTTAAACCTATTCAGTAATCGCACATTGGTGTTACTATTTGGGCATACCGCATGTTTAATCTATTTTTCAATGGTTTCCTGTCGAATTTGTTTCATTTAAAAAAATACAACGTAAATAGATCCTAGCAAATTCACTTGATGTTATAGTCGCGTTGGTGGAATTTTAATTCCATAGCAATTGTGGAACATTGGATTTATTCTATCCAATGTGACCCGTCGACATTAATTGCGATTCAAAAGCGTTCATTGCATTCATTTACTTTGGTTCTGGATACGGGCATTATTTTGTCTGATGCAACCTTTGATTTAGCATAAATTGATTATATGCCCTGATTGGTAATTTTATTAATATTTTTTAGGATATATTGTGCTAAGCAATCCAAACTTGAAATTAAATTTATTCCCGTTTCTGCATCTTTGTCATCAATTATAGTAACAGTATTATGGGCACTCTATATTAAAATTAAGTCATCATTAAATAAATTCCTTCAAAAGTTTAAAGAACTCAATTGGTCTGAAATATGTCATAGTTACGTGAATTCTTCGTCTTGAGTAAATTGTCTAATGAATTAATGAATAAACTTTAACGATGATTATTTTCTGAAAGACTCTAGTGATTATTCGATTTCGCAACATTGCATTCCATATCCTTACGATGGGTTCTTTCTACAATGTGGTAAAAATGCAATCATGAGACTAGTTCCCCCACCCTATGGCTAGTGTGCGTAGTAACATCAGGTAACTTCTAATTATTTCCATCACTTGATCAATTTTTGTACACTTTCGTTTTACATTTATCTACAGTGAGCCATTGGTAAATAAGCATGAAAGTGCTGAAACCTTCCTTTCACTCATAGACAAATTCCTACGATAAAACTTTCTGGCAGAATTACTCCTTGTTTTTTTTATATTTTTAAGTAAATAAACAAAACATGCTTTCCAATTGCAACCGAAAGAAGTGTTAACATAAGAGATAAATGGTAAGCAGCTTTCAGAATATCGCTCAAACTGATATCAGTTCTTTGAATCACGGACAAAGATCAACGTGTCCTGCGATGTCTTGTTATTTTAATTAATGCGGTAAGAAATGATGTATTTGTCTTTTTGATATTCTGTATGAATATAGCCATTCTTCCATCTCCTTTGCCTGAGAAATCCCGAAATTAATACCCGCAGTAATGTGAGATTTGAGATGTGCAGCAGCGATAATTATCAGTTTGTCCTGCCTTTAAGACCTGTGAAGTTAATTCGGACAAATCTTTTGATGATCCATCACATCACCAAATTTCTTTTAGGTTGAAGGGAAAGTTTGGGTTCTTAAGTTGTTTCATTCAGTATTGCTTACTCGCCTTCCAATAAAGTTTATTGCAAGAGATAATTTGGCTAATAAATGCTTTTGCTACCTTTCATCTCGCTATATTTTCTGTGTCGCTGAAACATTATTAGTTTTCGATTAAATAAGAAAAAATTCTGCTTCAGTTTCTTTAAAAACTGGGTTTCTTTCGCTTTTGTGTTTATTGTTCTTATATTAGTTTTATTTTTAATTCCTGTGTATGTACATTAAGTAAAACAAAATCTAACTTGCGTAGTATATCAAGTTAGGAGTATATTTAATATAGAATTACCCTGCTAAATGAAATAAAGCTTAATGAACTAACAAACCTTTCTTAATTTAACTATGAATAAATAAAATGGCAAATTGTTTATTCATAGTTGTTAACAATGCTTGTTTCTTAATGATAAAAGAACTTCTTAGACACTTTAAAAGGTGCTTTATAATTAGGAATAATGTATTGTTTACAAATAGAGAGGTAAAAGTAGATTTCTTTGATTAAATCCCGTGAAAAGTATCCCGGTCTCTCAAAATAAATACTTGAGAGGAAAAAAGAAAGGAAATTGTATAATTCTGAAAAATCGCACCAAAGTTAAGGCAATTTTACAAACGCACTCTGACAATTAAAGGAAATATTTTCAACCAAGGCAATATATTTTAAGCTAAGAAGCTTATTAACTAAATGGATCAGTTTAGATAATAATTTATCATTAGAGTTTTCTTTTATTATGGAATTGCTTTTCGGTTCGTAAAGTTAATCTTGACAAATCTTTAGATTTTAGGTCTCATCAAAGTAATATTTCCATTAAAGCGAAAGGATTTAGTATTTATTTCCGAATAGGAGAAAGGGAATTGTGCAAACCATTCGGCTTTGGTGAGATTAGAAATAAGGGAAAAGAGAGCTTTTCAAAAACCTAACAAATATATAGAAATAAAATGATTCCTAATCAATAGAGAACAATAACTTCCAACTATGCGAGTATTCTTAACTTTGTTCATTGAATAAGGTGGTGCTTGCAGCTTCATTTAAAATATCCAAGAAGTGTTTTCCAGAAATAAAAGTTGACCTACTTTCGAATATGTTTAATAAAATTAGCGACTGAATGAGAATATTAAAATGAGCCTATAGAATATTTTATCTGGTTTTCTTCGTTTTCCCTATTATCTGGCTTAAAAAAAGGGTTTAAAATGATTATCCTACATCAAATATAGTAGTTGCGTATGTTAAGATGCCTTCTTTTTATAGCAAAACCATTAGCCACGTTTAAGGTGCCCTAGCTCAATCAGGCTCGGAGTTGACTGAAAAAGATCTTTATAACGAGTCTTTGATTCCTCAGGTTTTAATAAAAACTGTATTGAACTCTTTTTCCTATTTAATTTTGCTCTATTTTGAAAGGAGAGTTCTGTGTGCACCGCTATTTTTGCCGATGTTTGTCTATCCCACCATTTTCTACCCTTCTCAAATGAGTAAACAGAGTTATTTATCAAGGCCAAGTCACGTTTGCAATACCCTTTGTCCATCATCAAATTTTTCCTTTCGACTAAGCCCATGGATCCGCTAAATGAGCGAGGATTAGATGTAACCCCTTGTGAATCTCCGAACTGTCCCTCGTTCTTTTTAGGAGAGGCTGGGAGAATATTAAAAAAAAAGAATATATGAAAACAAAGATGATGCCAGGCGAGGCAGTAATACAACCTGTATTTTTAATCACATTATAAATTACAACAACCAAATTGATTATTCAAAGTTCGAAAATAATACAACAATTGTAATGATTTGCGTAAAAGAAAAATTGTAGAATCGACACTAATAGGAGAAATTCCCAATTTAAAATCTTTCTGACAGACAATTTAAATGTAGCTCCTGGAATCTAATCATAACAATATAGTTAATGATCTTAAAACCCCCATCCCGGGTTTTTCTTCCCCTTTTTTCTCCGTTTTTTTAGGGATTTTCAGGGTGTGTAGCGACTTTTGTATCCATTCCATTTCCAGTATACGACTCAAGAGGGTATGGTAAACTTCATATCGAAACTAGTCTCGTAAATAAATTCTATGCTCCTATACAGTGGTTTTACTATCATATACCAAAACTCGCTATTAATATCTTTCACTTATATATGTAATAATAATATAGTGTTGAATTGTTGTAGCTCAGGGAAAAGAATGGTGGAAAATGAGGCGCAACTCTGCTCAAGAGGTTTATTTTCTGAGCTTTCGATCTTAAGCATATACGTGTGCGTGTGTGTGTATTTGTATGTGTATTCAACTTCATATCTCTGTATTTTAATACATGTGTATGTATACTATATGTTTTATCTATTTATTTATCTTCATTAAGGAAATTGGAGGATCATATCTAGTGCACGTTATTTTTCTAGCGATATTTATTTTAATTCCTCATACTAGTGAAGAGTTAGAATCAGCGAGCACTGTTTGCAAAGCATGGAAACTAAGAACAACCTAAAAATAATAATCGATTGGAATAATTATTTTAATATTTAAATTATTGTAGGTTTTGAAATAGTCAACTTTTTAAAAATAATAAGAAAACCAGTGCCTTCCTTCGCTGAATTCATAAATGCGTCTGACTCTATTCTTATTGGAGAAGAGGTTCAGTTCGTGGATCAAAAGTGGTAAAATGAGGAAAAATATGACTTATATGAATGATATTTTATAATTAAAATCTATTTGGTAATAAATTTGTAAAAATAAGTATTGTATCTTTTTCTTTCCAGAAATGGTTCTTTCCAAACAAAAAGCGTACAACCATTGTTACTCTACACCAAAGTGGTTTGAAATACAAGGAGATAATTGCTAAGGGAATTGAATTAAGGAGCACCACCCTCTTTAGGATCATTAAACACTTTAAAAAAGACTAGTTACACTCCTGTGAGGAAGATTTCTAACGAACGCCAAGATACCACCTTGGTTAGATACTAGCTCAATGATTGGGTTGCCTCCAGTGCCAAGGCTGCTCACGATTGGAAAGAGGCAGGTGTGAAAGCTTCATCGCCCACAGTGAGGCAGAGAATTTCCGATATATGTCTCAAGTCGAGAAGGACTGTGAGTAAGCCTTATCTCACAAGAAAGAGCCTTACGGATAGGCTCCACTTTTGTAGGAAGTATAAAGAATGGAGTGGTAAAGAATGAAGCAAAGTGATAATATTTTATGAAGCTCTCTTCCGCATTTTGGAGCTTATGGACGATCCAACTTTAATAGGAGAAAAGGGGAGTATTTTCCTGAGTCTTGTCTCGCGCTCACAGTGAAGCATCTGAGCACAGTCCATGTTTGGGACTTCTAATCTAAGAAAATTGGAGCAGTAGCAATTTTTCCCATGAAGATTGTCGTGGTCCCAAAATGGTAGGTACTAGATTGTGCTTCAACAGCACCTTTTCACAACAGTTAAGGTCCTATTTGGAGATGATATCTGACTTTTCAGCACGATGGCACACCTTGTGACAAAAAAAGGTAATAACAATTTTGGGCGGAAAATAACATCGAACATTTGTGACCTTAGTACGGGAATTTGCTAGATTTGAACTCAATAGAGAATTTGTGGGCGATAATTGAACTGTCGACTTGTAAACAGAAGCCATTCATTTGCGGGCAGTAGCAAGTGTTTATTGAACCTAAATTGAGCAATATCAGTAAATATATCATCAAAATTATATGGTCTATAGCATGCCAAAAAGAAATAAATCAGTCTATAATAACAAGGGATAAGATTGGAAATATTTACTGCGTGAATAAATTGACTGTATTTTTTAATAAAATGGAGTTAAATTTATTTTTTACATTTTACCCAGAAATTATAATAGAAACATACTAAACCAAGATCAAACGATGGATTAGCTCAATTACTTGTTTATATAAAAAATATAGTAGTCTCAAAACTTAGGGGGTAACTGCATGTTAAGGCTTTTTTATTTATTTAACATAACCTAATCTAAACCTACTTCACCAAGGAATCAACTAACTTGGGTAACATATGCTCAAAAAAATACTGAGAAATCTTTCTATATTTATACGTCCCTTAAAAAGCTTTTACGTGTTATATCTATAAATTTTAAATTAATAGTAAAGAACCCCTAAAAATTAAACGGTTGAACTGGTGCTCAAAGGTCCAATTAATCATAAACCAATAAATTAGAAGGTTGACTCTCATAGGTTGTCTGGTGTAGTTTATCGAAACGAGGAGAACGCGTTGTGGCCAGGATTAAAAGAGTTTGCTCTGCACTGCGTCGGCTACCAAAAGACAAGAGTTGACCCCTCGACGAGATGAAAAATTTATGCACGTTAAGTTTCCACTTTGATATTTAACCCCCCAGGGTCCTTGTATTCAGCTGATGTGTGTGGTCATTGATTTTAAAGATATCTGGAAGAACTTTAAATAAAGTTGAGAACCATTTTTAGAAGTTAAATGTCAAGGAAATGAATCAGGGCTTGATCTCACCTACCGATCTATTTTCATTTTAGGGGCAATTTAATTTCCACTCATTTTCACACCTCTAACTTGAACATTATCAATAGAATTCTCTTTAAAGATTCTAGACTAGGTGCGCTCGTTTTTCTCTTCTATTTCCAAAATATAATTTTATTTATCGCTCTATCTGTCTCTCGCCCTTTTTCTCCCCCTTCCTTATACATACATACACAAACACACACACACACACACACACACACATATATATATATATATATATATATATATATATATATATATATATATATATATATATATATTACAATTGAGTGTAAATCCCACGGTCCTCAGAAACGGATGCAACATCTTTTAATTTCCTACAACGTTTCTAAAACTACAAGTTTTCATCTTCAGGCTAGAATAAGTTTACTAAAGTTAAAACATATGAAGAAAATATGAAAAGGCCAACAAGATATGGAATTATTTTAAAAGGTGACCAATTATAAAATAGCAATAAAATGTACTATAAGTTAAAATTCGAAATATGACTTGGTAATAGTTAAATTTGTTTTAAAACTGACTCAAAAAATTAGTTAATAAATTTAAAGTTTATTTCAGAAACTTTTTGGAGAGTATAAAAGAAATTGACCTGGCAATAGTTAAACATAATAAATTTAAACTTTGCTTTTAATTTTGTAAACATTGTAAGAGTTACAAACATTAAATATAAAAACGGTTAATATGATACTTAATAAAGTGGATCCATCCAAAAAGAGTGAATGGTGGGTTTAACAAGGGGCTTGTGTTAATAGGTTACAGTGACGCTTGGGAGAGAGGACAATCAACTAACCAAACAGTAGTTAAAAAAACAAACCAACTAACAAATGTAGTTAAAATTAGTTAATTAATAATGATATTGCACTTAAATCTTCATTGAGTGTAGGCTTGCTGTGTTTTATGTATAGAGATTCGAGGATTCTTAGGCAATGTTTGCTGTTGTTAAAGGTTAATACTTTAAAATTCTCAATAGAAATGTTAGTTTTACAGCTTATGGTGTGTTCCCTAATAGAAGACTTTTCCTTTCTATTTAATATTTTGTTTTTGCGCCAACTAATCCCCATATGAGAAGAGAACCTAGACCCAAGAGACCTGACAGTGCTGCCAATGTAAGAGGCTCCAGTACAACTGGGACATTTAAATAAATAAACATTATCACTGCGGAACTCCAAAGAGATAGGATCTTTACTGCTAAAAAGATTCCTATCGATAATTTGTTTAGAAAAAATATTTGGGGGTTGATTTGGGAAAAATATCTTTTAAAAATGAATAGGATTTTTCTTTTAAAAGTATCGTTTAAAAAACCCATCTCTGAAATTAGGAAATATATGGGCATTTTAGGAACTTGTATGCAGGGTTGAGGGGGTAAATGAGATTATTTAAACTATATCATATAGGTCAGAAGGAAATAAACTTTTTATAAAATATTTCCTAAGAAAAATAAATTCAATATGGATTGATTGGTGGGTGGATGTTAGCGAGAAACTTCTATGTATTAAAGTTTTTACTGCGGATATTTTGTATTTAAAATCACAAAAACTAAAGTATTTTAAGCCTAGTCCTGTGAAAGTATTTTTTCGGTAAATGGTTGTTTAAATTTTTCGCTGGTCATCGTTATCTCGGGTGATTAAAAGATAAGAAAGGGCATCTTATCATTTGACTTTACTTTCATGGTAAAGTTGATGTTAGGGTGTAAAGTGTTCAAAAATTTCAAGAGAATTTGGCTATAGTTAAATTTGCTTTAAAACTGACTAGATACTTGCCCAGTATAAATGAAGGGGTCTTATATGCTCTTATGTGTTATTATGAAACTCTTTGGCTTGATGATTGCATTTATTTTTTTTTAATTTATACATGGAAGAGAACTGGTTTTTGAAACCAGAATTAAATAGTAGACCGGAATGACACCGCTCAATCAAAACTTTCTCTCGCCATAAAATGTGTAAAGGAAAGTTTTAATAAATTTTTCTTTGGTTTCCAAAACCTTCGTAATTCTTTAGCCCGAATTTTTTTCTTAAATTCACAAGGGAGTTTGGACCTCGAATGGGGCATTTATGCGTACTCTACTTCTTCCTATTATACGAAGCGATGTGATTGAATATTTTACGACGGCGCAGGAATATTATACATGAATGATTGGATGGGTAAAATAGATAGGCTAGGAAGATTCAGTTGAAATATTTCCGTCGAAATGATATAAAATGATTAAGAAATATAAAATTAGATCAAGAACTTTAACTGCAAAAGTTTTTTAACCGTTTTAGAATATGTATTATTACTATCAAACAAAGCGACAAATTTCTATATTTGATCGTTTTCCTTGGATCTTGTACTAACAATCCTGGCACAAGTATTTACGATGAAGTGTTTTTCTCCTTCAGTGTTTGTGATTTTTCAAATTTATTACCTTTGTTGCCTACTGTCCATTTTTACTATTTTTATGCAAATGAAATTAGTCAACCGCTCACAAAATTAGCAATCCTACAAAAAAATATATGCATGTTACAATAAATATATTAGGATTATAGGTATCATAAAACTTTGTGTACCAACAACCCGCCAAAATATAAGAATTTACCTTATTAACTTATAAATTTGTTTAATTTTACCTAATTTCATAAGTTTCGTACCGCCCACCCAGAAGCACAAAACGCCCAGTAGTGGGCGGTATCGCCCAGGTTAAAAGTAATTAGACTAGACAAACAAGGCAATTGCCTTTGGGCCAGCCCAAAATCCAGGCTACTAAAATAAAGTAAAAAATATATAAATTTTACTTATTTCACAGATAAATAAATTCGAATCATTTAAAACATTTATTTACAAAGAAGATCCATGCAAGGTCTCTCTAGGTGTCAAAATACACTATTTACAAAATATTTAAATCTATTTACAAAAGGTATTCAAACGAGTGGGGCAGATTTGAGTGATTGGATAGAAATAAGAAGACTAAGATATAAATATAAACAACATAAGGTATGCTGATGACACGGTACTGATTGCAGACACCCATGAAAAACTTCAATACATTTCATCAGTGGTAAAGAAAAGGAGTGAAGAAAAACGCCTGTCAATAAATGTGTATATATAAAACAGAAGTTATGGTAATTAGTAAAAACGTACAGGTCCCTAAGGGCATGGTAAGAGTGAATGATAAGGCTACGAAGCCGGTAAGAATATTTTGCTAGTTGGAAAGTTATATTACGGAAGATGTAACTGGAAAATTAACAGAAGACTCTGCGACGCAAAGGAGGCATTTCAGAATATGAGAAATATGTTATGTAATAGACACCTTTTAAGACAAACAAGAAAAAGAACTTTTTAAACTTATGGCTAGTCTGTGCTGTTGGATGGATCAGAATTTCGAGCAATCAATAAGCAAATTAGGAAAATATCTCGTAGATCTCGTAGATGAAGATCTCGTAGATGGAGAAAATATCAAATGAAGAGATGCTAATGCAAATGAGAATTGGAAGAGAATTACTGAAAAATATAAGAGGAAGTCAAATGAAGTTTTAGAGCATGTTATGCGAAGAAGAAAAATAGAAAATTTTAGTCTAACAGGAAGAATCCCAAGAAGAAGAGCAAGAGGCAGACAAAGAGAGAAGTATATGGATGGAATGGGAAGGACAGTGGGTGACGGAAACACGGCTGGACAGATGCAAGGGCACGGCACTTCGGTAAGGTAAGGTATTCAAAATCTATGTACAACATCAATTTATTTAGACTCTATATGATTAACGCTTAGTATCAAGAATTAATTTTAGTAATAAGTAATACGCCTAATCATGTTAAATCATTATTATTTAATTAATCCTCTCTAAATCATATTATTTAATTAATTATTTCTAGATTGCTAATGCTTCTAGATATCTTATATGTTGTAGGAAAATTGCATTTTCTATGCCCTTCCCTTATGGGAGTCTACTAGAAATTTGGTCTTAATTTCTCCTTTTTTTTCCTTTCAGGAATTAATTATTATATTAAAATTATAGAAATTATCTAGACCAGAAGCTTCAAATTTTCACTTATTACAAGAAACTCTGAAGGATCTTCAACAGAATCTTACTCAAGTTGCCTAATTTGAAGGTCCCGATAAGGTGAGCGGCCTCTTAGAATAAATGTATAGACACGCTATGGCAAAGGAGAAAATCCACGAAGTTTGTTGCTTATTTAAATGCCATTAAATTTAACATAATGAGCATTAATATGAGTTTTAAGTCTTACATTATTAGAGATATCTATAGTTACATATTATTATATTTTATGTGCATATTTATAATTGTAATTCAAGTAGTTGTAATTAAATTTGTATATGTGAAGTAAATATGTTAAATTCGTTAAAAAGTTACAGAAATTCAATCTACTCGTATAATGTGAGTGAAATATTAAGTTAAATGTTACTTTAAGAGCAATAATTTCAGAAGAATAATTTCTGGAATCCTTATCTTTAGTAAAAGATGAGTGAAAGTATAATGAGTTATTTATTTTTGTCATTTTTTGTAATGCCCTAAGGATATTTTAACTTGTGAAGCTGTATTTTTTCCAGGGCATCAAGGGTTTACTGAAAGTAGAATCAAAAGCTGTCTAACCGTCAATTGCTCTCAAGTCATTCCTGTACTATCACGACTCCTCTGTTTTACCCTTGAATCCGAGATATTGGTGAATATCCTGGAGGACACAGAATGAAGTTTGAGACTGCCCCGTTTTCTTTCCGTAATTATAATGAGATTTTATCCTGTGTATTTTTCTTCAATTGCTCACTGTCCCATGATTTAACTAAATTTTATACATTCATTTTGCTCATAAGTATTAATATTTTTACAGCTATTCACAATTATTCACAATTATTATATATTTATACCATTTTAAATAAAAATATTTGGTTCCATATGTTCTACATTAATTTTGTAATCAGAATTTTCTCAATTCTTTTAATAAATTGTAAAGAAATAACTTTTGTTTCATATATCTAGATTGAAAAAGAGAGGCACCAATTTCGCTCTCAGAGCTGCTACTGGTATGTGAAAGTTACGCACCAATAGCAGTACTCAGAGCAGAACTTTTATTTGGAATATGTCTCCTATAAATATTTTACGAATATATTATAATTATTTTATTGATAGTAATATCACTGGTAAGTCAGTCATTATTGATTAAGATACCTTCTTTCTACTTGCAGGAACGGCGATGTCAAAACGCAAATGTGGTTGGGAGCGAGCAAAAGAGTTGGAGAAGAAAAACCGCAATGAAGAAAAGCAACTCAAAAAGATATCTAAATTAACTTTATATTTTCATGTCAGCGAGAAAGATGCTACTAGTTCTACTGATATTGGTGTTTTGCCTTCATCGCAAGTGGGCAGAAACCGCCAGGAGCCTACTGTTGAAGCCAGACCATCTGACGCTCTCAAAGGCAGCGCTAACTCCGCTTCAGTAACACTTCCAACTGATGTTGGAGTTATTGGGGAGATAACAGACCATTTAGGTGAAATTTTCATCAGACTGGGATCAAACCATTTTTGAAACTTAACAGACAGCTATCCAAAAACAATGCTGTAACTAGCTTGTGTATTCTCCAACCAAAGCCAGTGTTTTCTGCTTGCCTGGCATTTCCTTTTCGCCTGACCGTGTACAGCTTTCTGGGCAAGAATTTACAGATTGGAATACTACGGCTCAGTACTTCAAAAAGGCATGAAAACAGTTAAAGCATATCAAGTTACTTTTGATATTATGTCATCGCAATGTCGATGCTCGGCGAATTGATGAGCATTTACATCAAAACATGATGGAGCAGATCAACTACTGGACATACACCCTGTCACGCTGTGTTAAAACAATTATTTTCTTCTCTGAAAAAGGTTGGCTCTTTGAGGTAGTATTGAAATTGTTGGATCTAAAAACAACGGCAATTATTTGGGCATCTTATGGCTCATTGGGCTGTTTGATCCGTTTTGGCCTAACATATCCATGCCCTTTCCAATCAGGGACGTGGCCACATATCTTACCTGATAAAAACAATTTTTGAAGAACTAATTACTATGATGAGTAAACAAGTTCTTAGTGTCATCAAGGATGAGATTGCCAATTCACAATACTTTCCAGTTTCTGTGCATTTTACTCCATATATTACACATTCTGGTCAGTTAGGCACCATTCTGCGCTACCTAAATATGGTGAATCACCAGCTAGTGGAGGGTTTTCTGACTTTCCTACCAATCTCTAGTCAAATGGGACAGAATCTAGCTGTCACTCTGCCACAATACCTACGGGATCACGGAATCAACTTTGAAAATTGCCGTGGATAGACTTACGATAATGCCATTAATATGTCTGGTAAATATAGTGGCATGCAGGACATCTTTAAGAACTGGAACAGTCTAGTGGATTCTATCCTTTGCGAAGGCCACTCCCTAAATTTAATTTGACAGTTAGCAGTGGATTGTTGCGTTGAAGCAGTTTCTTTTTTTTAATTTTCCGACAAGCTTGTATTCATTCCTTGTTGCATCAGGACATCGTTGGTCAGTCTTGTCAAGGCACGTTAAAAAGCCTCCCGAATGCCTAGTTCCGAAACACCCATCGGATAAGCGGTAGTCTGCTCGTTCTGATTCCACAGAAGCAGTTTTGATGGGGGTACCATGAGTTTTAGAATGCTTTGCAGGAGATCCAGGGGATCCTCCTCAAAACGGAGACACAATAAATGAAGCAAGTTTCCTGGCCAACTCCATGGACACCATTGAATTTGAACTATATAATAACATTTTGCAGCGTTTTAACTGCAGTGCGAAATTGCTGCCAGCCTCGACCATCGAATTAACACCCGCTCTTGGTTTGCTAAAGGACTTGGCTAAATTCTTAGATGAATGCCGAGAGAAGTTTGACAATTATGAGCAAAAGTCAAGTAAACGCAGTGGTTACAGCGCATACAAATCTAAACGTCGGCGATTGCTTTAACGTAAGAACAATGTTAATAATTGGGATTCCTGACGGTCGATTTCAACGCGAAGTGACCTCTATCTTAAAACTAACCACAGTAATATGGCTTAACTTTGCCTAAGTAGGAAATGTAGGTTTTTACCCGTTTTGTTCTAGACTACTTGAACAAGTCGGTAAACAAATGTTACTGGTTTTCGTCATTGCTCTAAACAATTTACCTTTGAACATAGTTCTTTTCTTCTCCTTTAAACGTAGTCCCAATGGGCATATATTCTTCTAGCAGTTTAAGCATATTTTCTTTGAGTCCTTGAATCACTAAATGTTTTAAAGCTTGGTGGCCTTGAGAACACAATGAAACTTGTTAGGATTGCGTCAAACTGACACCTTTCTAAACGGAATTTCAGCTTAAAGAAGAGTTTATGTCACAGTGTGTTAAAACATGCAAAAGTAATAAGTGAGGAATAACTACAGAGTTTTGGTAAATAAAAAAAGATCTTCCTGAAGAATCATGTAGCTATTAATGATAAGTAAATTAGCAGAGCTACTTCCCTGTTTGGAAAAGCAGGCGGTGATATCAAGCTGCTGCGCAACAGTGCCAAGTAATATGCAAAGAAGATAAGTATTACGGTCCTCTGATCCATGGAAGAAGCAAAAAGAGAAGTAAAAACAAGGAGGAGTAACACCAAGGAAAGAAAGTACCCTAGGAGACCTACGGTCTCCTATTAGGAACATACGTATTGTTCAGATGGTTCTGCGATTTTACAATTGGGGTTTACACTGAGCAAGAAATCTACATCGCATCTGGGATCAAAATCAAGAAAACAGCTGCACAATCCAAACTATTACTACTGTAGACATTTAGTGACAATGACAACAACTAAACCAAAACACTTTTATAGTATAAGGGTCTGAAAGAAGGATGAACGTCCGTCAAAGAACATGGCTCTTATGCAGAATCGTTGATGGGCATGACATCAGGAGAGGTTTAATTTGTGTAAACCTTTCATTGTTAATCGGAAATTAGCAATGTAGAATTTTTGTGAAATCTTGGCCCTTTTCTAAGTGTTGAGTGTATTTTTTCAGCCTTCTACTTCAGCCACTTTGTTCGAATCATGGTACCAAAACTTCTGATTAACGATCAAATGGCACAACGTGTTTTACTTTGCAAGGAGCTTTGAAGTCAAATCAAAGAGTACCTCAGCTTCCACCCCAAGGTCAAAACTGGTTATAAATCATGGTTATAGTTCAGACACTGAGGCAAATCAGCATTCGTCTTAGTGAAATTCTCTCAAGTCAATGAGACCGAAAAAGGCGTGTCAAGTTTGATATAATGTCGGATCGATTTTGTTGTTTTATAGAACTCCAAGGAAGATTTCATAAAGAAATTCCCACTTCTAGTTAAAACCACCAGAGAAGAGTTTTTCTACAAAGTTTATAAGCGGAAAAAAGAAAAAATCGGTGGCAAATAGCTAAAGATTTTTAAAACAATGATTGATTTCGCCATCATGACCAAACGCCTGCCTACATCATTCTTCAGGAAGATCTTTTTTATTTACCAAAACTCTGTAGTTATTCCTCACTTATTATTTTTCCATGTTTTAACACACTGTGACATAACCTCTTCTTTAAGCTAAAATTCTGTTTAGAAAGGTGTCAGTTTGACGCAATTCTAACAAGTTTCATTGTGTTCTCAAGGCCACCAAGCTTTAAAACATTTAGTGATTCAAGGACTCAAAGAAAATATGCTTAAACTGCTAGAAGAATATATGCCCATTGGGACTACGTTTAAAGGAGAAGAAAAGAACTATGTTCAAAGGTAAATTGTTTAGAGCAATGACGAAAACCAGTAACATTTGTTTACCGACTTGTTCAAGTAGTCTAGAACAAAACTGGTCAAACCCTACATTTCCTACTTAATCAAAGTTAAGCCACATTACTGTGGTTAGTTTTAAGATAGAGGCCACTTCTTATCGGAATCCACCGTTAAACTATATATATTCGTAAGTCCACGCTGAGAAAGGGCTAAAAAACAACCGCAAAGCAGTGCTAAAAACGGTACAAAACAAATAACTATACATTTTGTATCTTAGGAGCAGAACCATTACATAGGTTGTTTATGTTTCTTTATGTAGCAAGGTCTTCAGTTCCAAGGATTCTCATTCGGCTTTCATCGTCAACCCCCTCTTGCGGAATATCTACTTGAAATAAAACAAAGAGATTGAAGGAAATCATTTGTTACTAAGAGATTCCTAATTTTTGCGATTGCGTTAATACTAAGACTCTAAGAGCAGTTCAAAACTCATTATTCCTGAATTATGAAACGGCTTCTCCCAAAACGCAATCTGATAAAGCGAAGCCAAATCAAAACTCACAAAATACTATTACTGGTAATTACCAAACGAATTAACTAATTAGCTCTAAATCAAGTGTAATTAATTACTTGACGAATCGTGGATAACTCCTGAGAAACCTAATTACTCTTCCATGGTCAGGAACCTCCGATATTTCGCCACCCCCAAGAGGAGAAATATGCCAGGTATTTTCAAGTGGTTTAGATTGGAGACCTACAGTGTTAAGTTTCACTCAAGGTGGAAGGCTAAGAGCTCCTGTTGTTAAAGTCCAAAATAATGACTGATTATCAAATCTGAATAGGAAGTTCAGGGGTGAAGGGGCAGAGGCATAAGCCGCTTAAAAACAGGTTTGTCCAAAGAGTATAGTTATTTGTAATATGTTTTAACCCTTTTCCCTGCAAGAACGGGAAAAAATATAGAAACACTAGTGGACTACGAATGACAACCACGATTCGGTAAGTCATGTGAGTGTAACATAGACGTAACGAAAGTTGGGAGGGAGAACAAACCCTTAACAAAATCAGAGTTGGTTGGAGGAAAGACATTCCACCCTAAAACTCCCAACTGGTGGGAAACACTAACAACGCTCTCTGGACATTTTGTTTTTGACTTTTCTCTCCCAGAACGAGCTAGGCGAAGAAGACAGGTCACACGCATCAATCGTATATCAATCATTTTATCTCTCCTAGGGTTCTGTTATTTTTGCTTTCACATTAAATGGATTACTTTTGAAGTTTCGAGATAAAGAAAAGCTTAAGATAACCAACTAACCAATTGCATCAATTTGTTAGGTATTTTAAAGGGATTTTAGTCTTATTCAAACGGTTATCTGCTCTACTCATGTGAAAAATAGAACGAGTCAAATTTAAGGCAAAATAAATATATGCAAACCAGGCAATGGCTTCGCCACTCCCCACTACGGGGGAAGTTTGCATTCGCTACTAAGATTAAAATTTAAAATCTAAAAAAAGCAGCCATGGTTAAATTTTTATAGATTTTCTGAACTTCGCCAATTATAATAATTTAAAAAAAAGAACTCTAAAATAAATTCTCCCCCTTTCAAAATATCACGTTGCTAAAATATAGAGTTATAGAAGAAGAAGAAGATATATAAAAATAAATTTTCTGAACTTCACCATTTGTAATTATTTGGGTTTTAAAAATTCACAAACTTTCGATAATTATATTTATTTCTGAACTTCATCATATTGTTTATTGATATTATAAAAGAATTATTAGAAATAACTGATAAAAAAAACAAGTCATAACCAAACTAAGATTAAATTATTATTCAAATACTCAAAAAATTCACCTTCTTAAATTATAGTTAGTGATGATGATGATGATGATGATGATGATGATGATGATGATGAGCATAAAATATAATCGAAAGATAGATGATATTGATTGTTGCAGCAAACATCATCAACTACATATTATGGGGCATTTAGTTTTCAAGAACAATTTGTATCAAGCACATTTGGATTAAAAAAATAAAGATTTTAACTACTTTGCGAGTAAGTTTATATCTACGAACAGTACTATATAGGTTTATTTCTATGTTACTTAGAAAAGTAATTTTGATATCATTTTACAGAGAAGCTAGATACTAACTGAGGTCATTCCAGTATATTAATTTCTATTAAGTGGAAAATCTACGCGATATCGTACGCAAGATTTCAATTGTCAGAACTTTATGATTAGTTATGAGTGCTCGTTTTGCATGTACAAGTTGAGGAATATTGATAGTTCACATGAATCTGTGCAATGAACAAGATGGTTCAAATTCTTTAATTTTGAGTGCGTGTGCTAGATACTTTTAATAAAAGCGAGTAAGGACATATCAATGACCTTTGCAAGATATCTGGCACGAAGGATCCTCCTGTCTCTCTAAACTCTTTCTGAAAATTCATTGTAATTTATGCATTTTTCTTTCGTTGTCGATAATTCACGAACTAAAAAAGATATATAGAAAATAATAACGCTAAAAAACTGATAGATACATCGAGTCACTCAGATTTAGAAACCAGTGAAGAAGAAATAAGACAAGATAAAAGATGATTGCTCTTGCTTGGTTCCCAGTGGGGCCGAAATGTTCTCGCTACTTTCATCTGTCGAGGAACTTGAGAAGGAACTGCTAGAATTTACAAGAAACGAAATGGGGAAAGTCGACAATTGTCTCCTATCTTTGATGTCATTCATATTTTTCAATCGACTTCTATTATGACACAACTCATCATTTTCATATACAAAAGTCATGTTATCTATAATTTTTAATTTAATTTACAAGCTTCTCTTTGAATCTCACTACCATGAAAAGAACGGGAAAAGGGGTAAAGGGCCATAAAGACGACAAAAGAAGGTTGATAATTCTCATTGCGTAGGATTATTGGGGCAACCTGACCACAAAGGTGGCAAGCTCGTTATCTTATTGCCTATGTTCTGGTGTGGATCACATTAATGCGGGTTTATGAGCTGTGATTGTTCACTATAAAAAAGTGGATTTTTTAAACTTTCGATTATCTCTTTATTTGTTTTGATTCCCATTTTGGGGAGTTAGTGGTCTTATTAATCAATTCTCTTTGCTATTGACGTCTGTTTCTAAATCGAAAATATCCTCTGTCTGGATCAATAATATTCATGGCTGATGATGATTCTATTATTGTCATCTTCATTATTGATCTTTCTCGCCATTCATATCTTCTCTTCATCTTATTCTTATTTATTTTGTCTGTAAAAACTCTGCTTAGGATTACACCAGTCTTTTTCCCTTTTCAAAGATGGGAAAAATTCATCTTACGTTATGAGACAAAATAGTTAATCACTAACGCCATAAAAGTGGCGTGGACAAGAGTTGACTTTTATTACGCGCAGTTCTACCGTGGTTGACCTAATTAAGCGGCTCTAGCTTGAAATCTCCGTAATGTTATTAAGAAAAGGAAGTAGAGTTTCCCTAGCACTCTCGCTTGGTTAAAATCTATGCCCCCATGAATGGTCTTATTATATAAATAGCAATATGAATAACCACATTTTAAAATCCCATTCGTGGTGTAGATATTTCTGTGAAGTAAAAATAGTAATAAGACTTGAGTTCTAAATTTATGCTACTTTTAACAGTTTACCATAAAAGCATCATCGAACGTAGAGCTAAAAAGCAAAAGGAATAAAAACAAGTAACAAAATATTATTGAGCCTCAAATTAATGTTATCTACTCGTATGTATATACTGGTGTTAAAAGGTGCCTGGTACACTCAGTACGACACAACAAAGAATACAATGATAGTTGGGATGTAGTTAGACACTTTTATATTTCTTTAAACATAGCAATATATGAATTATTTGTAATACTAATGATCACCTTCGAGAGCCAGCACACGCTTCAGGCGAGACTAGAAAGCTTCGCACACGTTGCTGACGGTCCTTCTTCATGCTGGCCCACATGCGGTTGACAGAGGACTTCAGCTCGTCAATGTTACATGCGCCTACACGCTGTAGTCGAGTGGATTGAGGTCGGGCGACTGAGGCAGCCAAAAGTCCTTCGACCAGAAGTTTATGTTCGATCCCAATCCCCTTCTTAAATTATAGAGTTAGTGATGATGATGATAATATACCTATTTTAGTGTCTTTGTGTTACTTTTTGCGGTACTACTGTACTTCGGTTCAAAAAAGGTATATATATCATATAAAAAATAAAATTACTTCATCATTTTTTCATTTAAAATTATATAAAAAACTACAATTATCCTATTTATTAAATAATTTAACAACATATAGTCGTTTTAAATTATACTTATAAAAGAAATAAAATGCTGAAGCAACTTTATATTCTTATATAATAACATAAGTAGATTCAAGTGTTACTAACAAAATAAAAAAATATAAATAAATACACGACGGGTATTTTATTATAGATTTTTCAAAAATCACCACAGTGACATCACTGTTTGTCATCATCATCACCATCACTAACTCTATATTTTAAGAAGAGGATTTTTTGGAGTATTTGAATAAAATTTCATCTTAGTTTGGTTATGATTTATGTTTATCAAAGTTATTTCTAATAATTCTTTTATAATATCAAAAAACAAAATTATGAAGTATCGAAATTTTGTGAAGTTTTAAAACCCAAAGAATTACAAATGGTGAAGTTCAGAAAATTTATTTTTTATATATCTTCTTCTATCTATAACTCTATATTTTAGCAACGTGATATTTTGAAAGTGGGGAAATTTAGTTTAGAGTTCCTTTTTCAAATTATCATAATTGGCGAAGTTCAGAAAATGTATAAAAATTTCACCATGGCTGCTTTTTTTTAGATTTTAAATTTTAATCTTAGTACCGAAGCGCAAGCTCCCCCGCAAGGGGGAGGGACGAATCTGTTTCCTGCTCTTAAAATAAATCTCTTAGATGCCTAAATACAAAATTAAAAACTTCCTCCGAAGGAAACCCGATAAATTGGGCGCGTTTGTGCTGAAGGACGAAATAATCACAGCTTTGACAAATGACCTCCCTAAACTGATAAGATATAGGTAATTTTATGCAAGTAATTCTTCGTTATTTCGTTTTCTGATTTACTACAAGTAATTGCTCGTATATTTCATGGAGTGTGCGAGTGAGCCCATATAGAAAAATATCATTTGGTTAGAACACATAGAAATTCTCGAGGAAATTAGTCCTTCATTGATATTATAAGGCTCTCCATTGTACAGATATAAGGAAATTTCAATTATCTTATATAGGCTATATAATTAGTAAAAAAATATCTAAATATTTTACTAAAAATAATTCCACTCTTTTACTTAACATAAATTCTTTTCCCTCGAAGCAATTGATAAAGGAAAGAGAAAGGGTCCGAAGATGGTTGGCGTGCGCGACGTCGGACTGCAGCTTAGACCGAAGCCAAGAACACCGTAGGGGGGACGGAAACTGAAGCCGAAGCTCAAATCAACCAAGACTCCCCTGTCCCCCGCAAGGGAGGCCCAATATCACCTTTTGGGGGTCTCTGCCCCGTGGACCCAGTCACGTGAGCAACGGCTAAGCTCCTCCTCGAAGGGCCGGACGTTGAGATCAATGTGCAACAATACCATAACACACTGGGTATATCTCAAATGCATAAATACTAAAATGAAACAATACTTAAAACACTGCATGTGCCCAAAACACGAAGCACCACACCCATCAACGCCCGGCCAACCACAACCAACAAACTCACAACCCACACGTCCACAAACATCACAAACCTCTAGATAATCAAAGAAACCAAACACACAAAACAAGCATATAAAAATACTACAAATAAACATAAATGGACTGAACAAGAAAACGACAGAACTCGAGCACCTCACAAACAAGCATGAAATAGACATAATCACCATCCAAGAAACCAAACTCACGAAAAAATAGAAAACCCCTCAAATCTCAAACTACACATCAATCAGAACCAACAGAATATATGAGGGAGGAAGCCTCATCACATACATCAAAAACAACATCACCTATACACAGACCCGACTCCCAAACAACATAAACCCACAAAAAACTGAAACACAACTCACTAAAATACATCTAAGCAAAACTACGCACTTAGACCTCACAAACCTCTACATACCACCCAGAGACACTACGAACGACAACCACCTAGATGAAGATGCATACATAACAAACTTCCTCACCCACGCAATTACTCTCACGAACTCTATAATCACAGGAGACATCAACGCACATTTAGAACTTTGGAACTCACCCACAGAAGACCACAGAGGAGAACAACTCATCGCCGACATCATCCCAAGCACAAATCACATAACCTTAAACACAGATACACCAACCCGCATACCCACACACCCCAACCAACAACCCACTTCGCCAGACATCACTACTGCAACAAACACCCTACACATACACCTTACCTGGAACACGACACACGCTCTCTCCTTTGACCATCTCCCCATCTTAATCACATTAAACACAAAAATAAACTTCAGGCTACAACAAAACCTCAAAACATACACAAATTATCCCAAGTCAAACTGGATAAAATACAAAAAAGAAATTGAACAAGTACTCTCCAACATCCAACTCCCCAAAGATGCACACACGGCAAACAAAATATTAACTAACACTATCTTACAAGAAGACAAACACAAAATCCCACGTGGGAAAATACACAAGACACAAAAACTACTCCCTGAACCAATCAGAAACCTCATAACGGAACAACACTAGAAAACAAAATCCATCAGACCTCAACATTATAGAACAAAACCAACAAATAGATCACGCTATACAGAAACACAAACAAGAATTATGGAAACACCACCTAGACCAGCAATGGAACCACAAAACAAACACACAAACTCTTGAAAACTATTGCTGGCGCTTCACAAACAAAAAATCAACACAGCCACAAAATAACACCATCACCTTTGGAAAAAAAGAAGCCATAACGCACATACAAAAAGCAAAATACTTCAACCAACAATTTACAAACACAACCATACACCAAACGAAAAATGAAAACAGGAAAATAGACCCACAAACAAAAGACCTCCCCAAACAGCAATTCACAACCACAACAGAACAGACCATCAGAGCCATAAAACAAGCAAGATACAATAACTCAAGCGGCCCTGATGACATAAACATCAAACACCTCGAATACCTTAGTCAAAACGCCATAAACTTCCTCACGTACACTTACAACCTCGCTATAAACATAAACAGCATAACAAAACAATGAGATGTAGCAAAACTAATTCCAATACTCAAACCAAACAAATACATAAACAAAGGAGACTACTACAGACCAATAGCGCTGCTTTCCCCATAGCTAAAACACTAGAAAAAATCATCCTACCCTACATCACATCCAACATCCCAAACACACCACACCAACATAGGATTAAACCCATGCACTCAAACACCACAGCATTACACACAATAAACA
The DNA here is from genome assembly GCA_963969495.1 of Ceratothoa steindachneri. NCBI lineage: Eukaryota > Metazoa > Arthropoda > Malacostraca > Isopoda > Cymothoidae > Ceratothoa > Ceratothoa steindachneri. The sequence continues at coordinate 134,356,106 of OZ018323.1, read as the reverse complement.
ACATAATCACAAATGGATTCAACAAGACCAAAACATTCGACACAGTAGACCTACACAAACTAATCAACAAGATCCACAAACTCACCAGAGCCACCACCTTCATCAAGTACATAGCAAACCACACCAAGGGACGGCTCAAAACACCCAAATACAAAACAAAAAAGTCTAAACACGGACACACAAAATTTCCCCAAGGAAGAGTACTTTCCCCAACACTTTTCAACATCTACACCTCAGATATACCAACTCCCCAAAACAGTAAAATTTGTCACCTACGCAGATGACACCACAATACTCCCATCACACAACAAACCAGTAGCTGCTGCACAAGAGATACAACTTTACCTCAACAAAATACACACATGGACAATAGAAAACTCACTAAAGCTAAACGCCACCAGAGCAATGACTACTCTTTTCACACCAGACCCTGCAGAATACAACACAACCCTAAATCTAAACATAGACAAAATACTACTACCCACCACAAAAGAACCGAAGATCCTTGCCTTCACTTTTGACCTCAAACTCACATACTGAAAACACATACAAAACACAATAGTTAAAGCCACGAAAACACTAAAAGTCATCAAGGTACTAACTACACACTGAAGGAAAACCAAGGGAATGATCATTAACACATACAAGACAACCACAAGACCTTTACTAGAATACGCCAACACAATCTGGTTTCCAATCATTTCAAAAACCAATACCTTAAAACTACAGACAATACAAAACACAGCCCTCCGCACTGCCACGGGATGCACTCTTGACACAAACACCCAACATCTACACGACGAGACGAACATCATACCAATCAAAAATCACCTAAAACTACATGCATCTCAACTCAGGCAGAAAACGCAACATCAAAATCATCCCCTCCACCACATCACCAAACAACCTCCCAATAAGCAACACAAAAACAGACCATTTTGGATAACAACAACAGCCAGACCACTAACTTAGACACAGAACCTAACACAACAACAGAATACACAATCAAGCAAAACATGAAAGCAATCAACTTTTAGAGCGCACAACAATACTTTACAAACAGAACTCACAATAAAATATTAATTGAACCACCTCCAATCATACACAACTCAGAACAAACGCTCACAAAGCAGATCAGAAGCACACTAGCACAGATACGAACAAACAAATCACCCATCCTGATGCCATACATGCACAAAATATCTTCCACCACCCAAAGAACACCAAACTGCCCCAAATGCTCAACACAGATACACGACACCAGATATCTCTTCAATTTCCCACAGATACACATAGACCTGAGCCAGGTGGATCTCCGAGAGAGACCCCGGGAGGCGGCGGGTCTGCTCTTGTGATGGTTTGGGGAGCTAGGGTGGGGCCTAGAATAGGTGTGAGGGTCCACGACCCACGGTCGTACCGGGAACGGGGTCGCCACCACAACCAAGGAAAGAGAAACAAGAAGGGGACAGCGAGGTTGGATCCATTCCAGAAATTTCTCGAAGCATCACTAAGATAAAATAAGCATAAATTTAATTGCTCGGTATCATGCAGGTAAGCTTAATGTCCTGTTAAATGATTTTCTGAATAGCTGACAATGGTGTTATTAATTTAGCGCTAATTGCAATTTATTTATTGTGACGCTTAAGAGTGAATGAGGGGTATTGGTGGAAAGTTGATTACGATGGTAGTACTGAAAGATCTAAGATCAGGAATTTATAAAGAAGAATTCGTTTTGACATGGTATTTCGTGCATATGAATATGTAAACCAATTAATATATATATATATATATATATATATATATATAGGGATTGACCTCCTTTAGCAGAAACAAGGGCTTGAACACGTCGTGGCATGCCAGGAACTAGTATTGTCTTTCATAATTCCTTGATATTGTCAGAATGGGACAAAATTTCATTTCGTCGGAAAATAAGCTGTTGTTTGGTCGTAATTGGGGTTTTGTGTAGCTTTGGATGTATAGCCTTCAATGCGCATTTTTTGTACACTAATTCTGTGTGACATAGTACTGAGTCTTATTAGAATATCTATGGACTCTTGCCAAGCGGCTTCCTTATTTGAGGTAAAAGACAAGCCCGTACTACCTCTATGTACTTTTGCTGGTTTATTGTTCTCTCTACAAAGTTGATGGTTAATTATGCATAATAGTTGATAATCATCAATATACACATAAATCTATCTCAATTACGCTAGCATATATATCTCTTCCACACATCCCTCTCTCCCCAACAAACTGGAAATTATAAACAAAAAAAGCAACATATAAAACGTTGTTTGAGCCTACCTCAATGGCTAGACTAAAAAGATGGATGGCTTTCTTTTTCCAAATAATAAAATATGTATAACGACCCAGTGACCCCAAACATATTCTAGGAAAATTAATAATTCGGTTTTAAGCCTCATCAGTTTTTTAAGACTTTTTATGGTAAATTAATGGAAGCCATTCTTGAGGGGCCGTCGTTTTACAGCAAGAAGATATTATTTATTATATTTTATTAATCATAAACTATATAGATGCCCTAATCCACGTGTGCTGATATTGCAGACCAAACCAAAATGTTTTGTGGAAATTTCAGACATTTTGTTTTAAATTCTTTCCTAGGCTTCCTCCAGATGCTTTGCATATGATTAAAAAGCAGAACAATAGTTGACCAGTCAGAAAGCACTACCTATAATAATAGAAAAAAAATTTGAATAGTAGAGTATCCAAACCAATTGAATTTTACACTATTACAATAAGAAATTGCGAGTCAGTAAAGAAAATCCTTTATTTTTTATTATTTTTAATTGATATTATTTATTATATTTTATTAATCATAAACTATATAGATGCCCTAATCCACTATTTCAGTTAGTCTTACCTGCTCCAATTTCTTAGAAGTCCATACAATGTGATATTTAGGCTCTGCATAGCGTGAACTCTTTATCATCTGAGTTAGAGTGTAGTCAATTTTCCCAAGGTCTGTTGTGACCTGTTCTTTGATGCAAAGTGAATTTTCTTCATTTAATTGATGTGGAATCTTACTAAAAGATACTTTACCATCACCTAGCTCTGTTTTTATTTTCTATCAAGCTTACGGGTTGTTGCTCGTTTCTAACCACATTTGCAACCCTCTTTGCTAAACACATCCTCGTTGTTTTAAGTCTGTTCAATTTTATGGGCAGTAAGACCACTACATTTACCAACCTCAGCCTCCTATTGAAATGGAAAGTTATTTACCCTTTAAAAGTAATTTAATATACGAATTTGTAACTAAATAATACAGTGTAATTGAAAAAGGCATTAGAATAAAGAAACAACACCGATCACGAATGGAGTGCAACGGGATGAAACGTAGCTGCACTACGTGCTGCAAATGATTATTTCCGCAAAAGGATATATCATTTTTGCCATATAACATTACAAACCTGTATTAATCATAGCCAAAAATCAAAGTCAGAGGCTATAATATTGTAATTCTTTAGAATTTACTAAGATTTAAACTAATTTTTCCCATTGAAACGGCCCTTTATAAAAAATCAATAAAGGTGAAGGGCTCAAAAACAATTCAGATTTACTCAATTTTCATTTAATCTGCAAAAAGGAAGCAATTTTATATTATAGAAATCTTTTATTATAGTCGTTTCCTTCAATATCTAAAAAAAGTAATACTCCTTTTGATACAAGAGATTAATCAAATATTAACAAGGTTAAAAGTCAGATTAGTAAGTTTGGTATGGATTTAGTATTACTGGCAAATTAAATTATTCTAGTTTATTTTGTAAAGTTTATCACATCTAACAAAGTTGATGGTTAATTATGCATAATAGTTGATAATCATCAATATACACATAAATCTATCTCAATTACGCTAGCATATATATCTCTTCCACACATCCCTCTCTCCCCAACAAACTGGAAATTATAAACAAAAAAAGCAACATATAAAACGTTGTTTGAGCCTAACCTTAATAGCTAGACTAAAAAGATGGATGGCTTTCTTTTTCTAAATAATAAAATATGTATAACGACCCAGTGACCCCAAACATATTCTAGGAAAATTAATAATTCGGTTTTAAGCCTCATCAGTTTTTTAAAACTTTTTATGGTAAATTAATGGAAGCCATTCTTGAGGGGCCGTCGTTTTACAGCAAGAAGAATCCGCTTTTATAATGGAGCATCTCCGCGCTTTAGCTGATTTCCCCTGAGAGTTGAACCTTCAAGAAGTTTCCCTCTAATAAACAAATGCAGGTTATGGGCGTATTTACATAAGTGGGAGTTGCTGGGGTTTAGGATTAATAAATTATCATCAGTCGCATGTGCTTGGGAACAATACCCAGTAACAGCAGGATCGAATTCCTTGAAGTCGGTCCATGTAAGAGTATCAAGTGTAAAATGTGCAGCCAGGCTGTAGCTGACATTTATATGAATGGTGACCTTCTGCCCTCAATGGCGGGAATTGAGCAGGGTCTGGGGGTTCGCCCATCCTGCGAGTCACTCGCTCTAAAGAAAAAATATTTTTTAGACTATTCGGGCTATGTACATTTCACACATTTTCAATTCCTTAACTTCACCACTTTTATTATAAACCACTCTTCCTAAAGTCTCTGGGAAAGATGGAAAGATGGACTCGTTAGTTTTCGTTTCTTTTTTCTTTCTTTTAATTCAATAACAACAACTTGAACGTCCGTCTATGTATGAGGACTGGGACAGAATCTTGCACAGGTATTTCAGGTATAATTTCTATTTATGTCAGTTTATAAGTAATTTTAATTTAAGTTGAATTTCTAAATTGATAATTATCAAACAAAAGGTATAATTTTTTTGTTTAACTACCAAGGTAATTCATTCGACAGCCATAATAGTGTGAATATATGTAAAAAGTTCATAACTTCAGTTTAATAAAATAAAATTTCTGGTTTGTAATAGAATATACAATAAACGAACTTTACTTGAATATAAATAGTTAAACTAAATTTTATAACAAACAAATAATCCAAACAGAAAGGAAAAATTTAGGCATAGTCATGAATATGAGGAGATATGTGACTATTCATTGACTTAAAAAGCAAAATTGGTTTTGGTGCCTTCTCGGTGTCAAGGCGGTTCCTCAATTTCGAATGCACAAGTCCATAGGAGGAGAAGACTCGTCGTGCTACCCTGGAGGATGAGGTTACGGCAGTCAGAAGTTGACGCACTGCTCACAGGATATCACTGCCCAAGAAACTTCCGTGAGACTCCCTCATTCACAAGCTGACAGGTTTGGCTCACAGAGTCAGCAAACCTGAATAAATCGAAAGGAAGTGATTTCGCCTGAAACTTCATGTTGAAGATTTCTCACTGGCGTGTATTCTATGGCAGTATTCACCTCTTCTTAGTTTTCCCCTGAAGTGAAGGCTGAAGCATGTTGGCTAGCAATTGAATCTTGATGGCGAACTGCTCGTACCTTTTTCTCACCAGTTTCTTCACTTGTCATTGTTTTTTAAGTGTCTACTGCTACATAATTCTTCAAAATATCCACTGCTTGAGCGATGGTACAGTTGTCTCTTTGCAGCTGGTGTTGATTCTTAGCTATTGGTTACAATTCAGTCAATAGTTCATCAGCAGATCGTTTTAGCCCAGGATCAAACATTTTATTCTTTACACCAGGGTCAATAATTTTCTTGTTGGCTTCACAGATCTCATGATAATTGGCCAGTTATTTATATAAATTTTCAGAGAGTGACATCGTGTTCCATCTAGTATCCCGGGGCATGACTAGACATTGACCACCTTCCTGGCGATATCTTGCAGCAGCAAAATGATGGTTTTAAAAATATTTGACTATATTAACCGCATGCTCTTTTACATTATCAATCTCTAGGATACGAGCTAGTAGATTTAGAAGGTGTGCTGCAGATCCATAGGTAAAGATGTTAGGTTGAGTGGGTTCATCCAACAGACAACGCATCTTGGTGACTGAGAAGCCTAAAGGCTATAGGCTGGTGCTCACTGGTAAAGTCCCGAACAGGTTTCAACAGTATAAAGCAGGCTTACAGAGTGTAAGCCTGCTTCAAGTTATATGTAATTTTAACTCCCATATTCTAATTCTTTTTTAGTTATAATTATGCAAAGAAATATTAGATAATAAAAATTAACAGAACATTAATACAAATCAAAAATCGATTTAAATAATAAAAATCTGTTTAAAAAAAAAATGTTCAACCCTGATTCTGGTTTGTCTTATAAGTCAATAATAGCATCAAGATAGTGGTTGTAGATACGTAACTTTGCAATCTTATTTGCAACGTCCGTAACTTTCCAAAATTTGATTCATTTGGTGGATAGTTTGATTGCAATATCCATGTATGAGAAGCTCTTGTAGTGAAATAGCTTGGCGCAACACATATCTTGCAAGTTTCCAATTATTGAGGAATTTCAGATATTTTGAGAATGTACAGAGAAATGCTTGGGGGAAATATAATAATGTATTCGACACAGGATTCCTTGATTTATAAGGAATCTCATTCATCTAGTGTAATTATACATGTGTGGTAAATTAATTTAATATATATATATATATATATATATATATATATATATATATATATATATATATATATATATATATATATTTAGCGAGAGAAGGGGTTGATGCTTGTATCGGGATTAACCAGTTCCAATTGGAAAAAGAAATATTATTTCTTCTTTGCTATATCAATCCAAGTTTGAGATTCGAGTTCGTTTGAGCAGATTCACCAAATATTTAAGTTCGTATTTGGATTTACAAACAAATTGATATAAATAACTTTATTTTGAACTTGAAGTTTAATAAAATGAATGTCTTGATTTGGTGAGCATAGATCCCTTTTTTCTGTGTAGGGAGGAAATGTGAATGTGGATGGGAAGACTTTTAGTTCCGTTGTGAGTGATGTGGTATAAAATCCAATTGTTTTATATGTGTAGAGAAAGTAGCTGTGACCAGTAAGGTTTGTAGGGAGGAGCTTTGTCTGAAGTGAATGTTATTTGGTGTGTGTTCGAGATAGAGAGCATAGCAAGGTCAAAGGAGTTTTATGGAAAGATAAGATAAATAGTTTGAAAAGGAAAGTTTGTCAAATGTTTATAGGATTTCAGTCTAGCAGATTGAAGTTAATAATAAAATATAAGGAAATGGTTAAATAATAATAATAATAATAATAATAATAATAAATAAGTCTTTTGTAATGCGCTTTTCAAGGCCTGAGGCCTTCCCAGAGCGCACGTTATGCTGAGATGAGAATGGAAATTCAATGGAAATTCAAGAGGGGGAGAAGGCAATACTGAAAAGATGCGTTTTCAGGAGACGCTTAAATGTGGTAAGAGAGGAAGAAGATCTGATTTCAGCAGGGAGAGCATTCCACAACTTAGGGGCGCAGATTGAGAAGGAGCAGTCCCCCATTGAGCAGAGGGATGAACGAGGAATATTCAAAAGAGGTGCATGGGATGACCGAAGGGCCTGAGGGACATGGCGTAACGAGAGGGCAGAAGAGAGGTAAGATTGGGCCTTGTTGTTTAGGGCCTTAAGTGTGAAGAGAAGTATCTTGAAGTGAGTATGGATCTGACAGGGAGCTAGTGCAGTTCATGCAGCAAGGGTTTCGAGGGAGAGAAGAAAGGGCGACAGAGGAGAAGCCTGGCAGCATAGTTCTGTACAAGTTAAAGGGGGCGGAGAGAGGAGGATGGCAGATTCACAAGCAGAGAGTTACTGTAGTCAAGGCGTGAGGTGATGAAGGCATGAACAGCAATCTCAAGACTTTGGCGATCAAAGTGAGAGTGAATGCGAGAGAAGTTACGAAGGAATCATAGAGAGAATTGCTGACATTGCAGATATGAGGCTTAAAGGAGAGATGCTCATCGAAAACAACACCCAGATCCCTAACGTAGTCAGAGAAAATGATAGTATTACCGCCCAGAGTAAGCGAGGGAAAAAGAGATTTAGATTTTTTGAAAAGAGCAGGGGTGCCGACGAGGAGGACCTCCGTTTTGAAGTGATTAAGCCTAAGGAAGTTGTTAGAGAGCCAGTCAGAAATAGAGGAGTAGGCAGCCAGGAGGTCAGTGACAGAGTATGCAAGAGACGTGGGGGATGAGGAAACGAAAATTTGAATGTCATCAGCATAGAAGTGAAAGGATAGACCAAGAATACGGAGAAGGGAACTAAGAAAGAGAAGGGAGATGCGAAATAGTAGAGGACCAAGAACAGAGCCTTGTGGCACTCTAAAGCGAATAGGGGTAGAGTCGGATGAAACGTCGTCAATCACAACGGATTGGATACAAGACGAGAGGTAAGAGCGGAACCAGTCAAACATGGTGCCTGATATGCAGAGGAAAGACTGGAGACGATCAAGTAGGACGGTATGGTTAATTGTATCAAAGGCAGAGGAGAGGTCGAGTCGAATGAGGATGGAGGTACAACCCTTGTGCGCGGCTCTTCGTAAGCAATCGGACACATTGAGAAGGGCGGTTTCTGTGTAGTGACCTGACTTGAAACCAGATTGATAGGTTTCATCAATGTTACCAGCCACCATGTGACTGTTGATGCGTGAAGCAACCACTCTCTTCAGAACCTTAGAGAGGAAAGAAAGTTGCGAAATCGGGCGATAATTGGAAGGGTCAGTGGGGTTCATTTGAGGCTTTTAAAGAATCGGACGGATGTGGGCACGTTTGAAGGAAGAGAGAACAAGACCAGTTGCGAGTGAAGTGTTGAACAGGTGAAGAAGCGTTGGGAGGATAGTAGGCAGAATATTACATAGCACTTTAGGCGGAAAATGTCCTTTGGAGAGCCCGATTTCTTAGAACGCGAGAGCAGGGCTGTAAGCTCCAACACGGTTACAGCGGGGAAAACAATAAGCGGCTGAGGCGGGAAGTCAGGGAGAATGGCAGGAGCCGGGACAGAAGGCTGGGGGAGAGAGGCACGGAGGTTAGTGACCTTATCTGCGAAGAAATTCGAGAGACTAGCAGGGCTAATGGGTGGGGAGACCTGGGCTGGGGAAGTAAGACGGGCGAGCAGGCGGAAGACGGTACGGGTATCATTCCTATTATCAGTAAGCAGATTACGTGAGTAGGCTTCACGAGCAGATTTTAATTTCGCCACGTAGGAAGCTGTCGCCAGTCGGAACGCCACTGAGAGAAGGGTCGTGTCTTTACCACGGGTGCAAGCCTTTCTAAGGAACCCACCGACGTTGTTGTGACTTAGAAGGCAGATGACGCGACTAAGGGCAAAATCAATGCGGTCTGAAACTCTAGGAAAAAGACCGAGTACAAGATTGCGGTTTTTTTTTAAATGGATCGCCAGATATATATTATAAATGTATTTATTTTAAATGACTTTAATAGTTAGATCATCTTGTGTTTTAATTATAAGAGCCATAATTCTTTGCGTCATTGATTTCACCAAATGTTCACAAATTTCTGACGCTCTTTCACCACTCAGCTTATTACTTTTCTTACAGTTCTTCTTTTTCATATACAAGGTGTCCCAGAAAAAAGTTGACCGTACTTTGAATTAGTATAACTCAAAACCTATCAAAGGTTTTTGAGTCTTGCAAAATATAACAAATTTAACAACTATTTATCTGTCGATTCTGGAAATTTCATTAAATTCCCTTTTACGATATTGATAACTAATGAGTTTAGTGGAGGTTATCAAAATTATGTTTGCGCAAGGAAGTAAAATAATCAAACTTCGAAGTTTAAAATCAACAAATATATTTAAATCCATTTTTAACAAAAATACATCTCCATATAGGTAATACAAATTCATTTTTTATTTTTTTAAATTTTCCACATGTCCTCCATTTTTTCCAAGCACAATTGGGCCTTTGATCGCATTGATTGAACAACTTTTTTGATTAACTTGTGATTTTCCTTAAGTCTATTGACTTCACGTGTTATACTATCTCTTAACTGGTTGGTGCTATGTGGTGGAGTAGAATAGACTTTATTCTTTAGATATAACCCATAAGAAATAATCGCACGGTGTTAAGTCAGGGGATCTTGGGGGCCATTCAATCGCATGATTTAGCGCAATAATGCGGTTGTCAAACGTTCCTCTTAGTTTTGTTCTTACAGCAAGCTGTCTATGAGCTGGTGCGCCGTCCTGAATCCACCCAAGTGTATTGAATTGATTGCCGTAAATCTGGTGGAGTTCCGGGAAGATTCTTTCGTTGATCATGCTCAGGTAGACAGCACCATTCAAGTTATTCTCGTAAAACAATGGGCCGACAATATAGCCATTCTCGCATATTCCGATCCGCAGAGACACTTTCTGCTGACAAATACGTGTGTCAAAGTTGAATGCTGGGAGGTGGTTGAGCGGCGCATATTGCCGAATGTTATGCCTATTTACCTTTCCATTCATGAAAAAAGGCTGCCTTGTCACCAATCACAATGTTTCCTAAGAAACTAGCAGGTTTATGGAGCTGCCATTCGACAAATTGTCTACGACGAGGAAAATCAGTTTCAAGAAGCTGGTGTCTTGCATGCATCTTATAGGGATGCCATTTGAAGTCATGTTTAATAATGTGGCTAAATGATGACTTTGACTGATACATATAGATTTTGAATAAGTGTCATCTGAACATTTTCGATATTTTCTGTCCTTCTTATGGTTCTCATACGACCCGAACGACCTTTATTTAAATTTAAGCAGGTTCCTTCATGCTGGTATTTGCGAACATTTCTCCAAATTGTGGGCTTGCTTGGTGGGGGCCTACCTGGAAAACGTTGTTCAAATGAATCTTGTACTTTTTTAATACTGCCAGTCTTGATAAAGTTTGTGACTACAAATACGCGTTCATCTTTTGTTAACTGCATGATTAAAAAGATTCTATGGAAGTAAACTTTTACAAAGGAACGCTTTGATTTGCTTAGTAAGCAATAATGACGAGACCATACCACAGCGTGGTCAAAACCCACTTTAAAATGGCCTAGGATTTGCTTGAAGAATCACACAGTGACCTAGGCTACCTAGGCTCCCTACGCTTCTCTTGAAAGTGCACGGTGGCCTAGCCTTCCTAGGCTTCGTTTCATTATTTTACTTCCTTGCGCAAACATATTTTTGATAGCCTCCACTAAACCCATTAGTGTATCAACATCATAATAGGGAATTTAATGAAATTTCAAGAATCGACAGATAAATAGTTGTTAAATAACACAACTTTAGCAGTACCCAAAAATCTCGATTAGGTTTTGAGTTATACTAATTCAAAGTACGGTTAACTTTTTTCTTGGACACCCGGTATATTTACAGTAGTACTTATAGGTTTCCATTTCAGTGATGGCCAATTTTTAAAAAACAATTCTTGGTTTGGTTGTAGATATGGCATGTTCTATTGTCATGTTAAATTATAACTAGATAGATGGCTCTAAAACATGTGACTACTTGGTGGTATAAGTTGTGGAGTTCATACTGCACTGGCAAAAGAATATCACCTCGGGCTCTGATGAAGACACGCAGTGCGATACTATAAGAGAACTACATCTATACTTCATATTTGGTACCATTCAAATAGAGTAAAGAGCCTATTCAACCATTCTTCACAAAAAAATTTTCGCCAAATGTGATAAAAATCTATAAAATTGTTACAAAATATGAATTTTTTAAATTAATTTTCTTCCAAAATATCACACTTAAATGGAATTAGAAAAATCACATGTAAAACAACAATACACTAGTCTTTTTTACAAACTAGATAATTCATCTCAACAGGAAAGTTTAAACCTTTAAACATGTCTCCAAATTTTGTGATCTTTGGACCACTGAAGTTGTTTATTTCTGTTGACTTCAGATATCCATGACTTTGTGTTCTCCTTGCGTCTTTTTAAGCCTTGATTTTTAAGTCTTTTTGCTGACTGTTCGGGTGAGATTCTTTTGCACTTGAATATTTAATAAACTTTTAGATAAGATAAGAAGATTTTTCTTCTGTTAAATTAAATTAAAGCCAAAATGATAAATCTGTTTATGGAGAAGTTGGATCTGTGTTATGACCTCTTCAGTAAGTTCTTTAGTTTTACCTATATTACATATGTAGAACGATATTGATTAAACAATAATATAAATATAAGAAATATTGGTTAAATTATGATTTTAGAAAAGATAACACATTAATAAATACAGATGATTTAGTAAGTTAATAACTAATTCAAAATACACATACTATTATATATTCATATTTATGAATAATAGATAATTTCGAAAAGTTTTATTAAAATTTTAAAATATATAAATCTATGAGGGTTTTTTTATACTTCCATACTTTTATTTTCTTGCACTCTACAAGAAAAAGTCAATTTACCCCTTCAAAATAGCTTAGGGGGATCAATTGGTAAAGATTATTATCCAAAATTGTGCAGGAGTTTCAAAAGAAGCTACTTTAGATTTGGGGATTTAAATTCTGTTTCAGAACTTCTGATTGCTCCATTTTCAGAAAAATTAAGTTTTAAGGTTCTGCTTACGAAAAATTTAGGTTGTACATTTCATGCCCTTTGTATTTATGGATAAACCATTATTTTATCCTGCATAGCATTTTGCAATTTTTTTTCTCTCCCTCCGGATATGGTAGTTAGCCTCTTTAATTTGGTACCATTTGGCATACTTTTGATGAATAAGAATAAGTATTTTCTCACAAAATGATATCCTCTTAATAATTAGAAAGAGGTTCTGACGTATTTTCGCTATCATTATTCACAGTAACAACTCGATGAAAATTCCTAAGTATCAAAACAGAGATACTGAATGACAAAGGACGTTAGAAAGTCACGAATTCGGTATGTGAAAAGCAACTTTCGCCTTTAGGGACAATCAATCAAGCTCAGCTGTTGTAGTTCCACTCTCTTTCGTGAAATATAATTTCTGGTTTTGCATGAATGCGTCTATAGTCTATATGATAAAATGAATTATCGTAAATATTGCTTCAAGAGATGCGTGGGAACGAGTGGTTGAAAGGATATGGATGGTAACCAAACGACTTATGAAAAGATACAGACCTTTTCCAGATAATTTTTAAGGGTCGTGGTTACGTTTGGCGTGGTTTTGGTTTCCTCGAAAAGTAGTGTAGTGTATAACGGTAATGGCATGTGGAAGTATCAAAATAAAGGGAATGGCTTGTAAGGACAGCACGAATGATACTAGGGAACAGCGAATAAAACTACTCGTGATAGGAGGGGTCCTCCAAGCACATGCTGAGTGAGACCAGTAATATTTCATGTTTCGAAGACACTGAGTGAAGGAAGCTTTAATAAAGTGGACATCAAACCATTAGGATAAATATCGCTGACTTATAGCATCTAACACCTTACCTTCCCTTACACAACTCAAGCTTTACAATGTTAAATCACAAAATTCTGATTAAAGAGATCAAATAGGAACTAACTATATTTCCCTCAATATCTTAGGTCACTACTTAACGTTTCCAACAAGAGCCAAACCCTACCACATGCATTAACTTATCATAACGGCATTATCACTTCAACAAAACCTCAGCGACAATGTGTCAGTCTTGACGCAGGAGCAAGATTCAAAGAAAATATTAGAGTTACAAAAAATAAAACCAAATTTATATTAATATTCTTATGTGCCCTAATTTAAGGCAAGCAAACTGACGCCCTGAAAAAACTATGATTTGAAGCGAGACACCCAGCTCAACCCTGGGGGGTGACTTATGAAAAATTGGATTGGCGAACAATACTCAGCAGAAATAACCAAATCTTCTGATTAAAGTCGCATGCTCTCACTTATTCTGATTACGATCTTCAAAACTTTCAATAATTCTCATACTAACTTTGTGAATACCTTGGCCATTATATCATTCAAAAGAAAATTTAAAACCATATAAAGGTTTTAAATTTCGTTAGAATCGGCCAAATAGTTATGATGTTATTGCTAAATATTTACACGGTTAACCATAGGATGACCTTGGCAATCATATAAATCGAAAGAATATATAATACAACATAATTGTTTCAAATTCCGTTAGAATCAGCCAAATAGTTACAATTTTATTTCCAAAACAACAAAAAGCAAAACTTAGGAAGTACCGACTGACCGACGGACCGACAACCGATCAACCTACCAACTGACCGACCGAACGACCGACCATTACACCTACATAGTGACTATGTCTGGGGCAAAAAACAGATATGGGCTAAGATTAAAGGGGTCGAAAAATTTAACAACAACTGGCATGTCTTCACAGTAACGTTCGAAGCCACCGAGATGGCATTTTAAGCGGCAAACTATGGATTTTTATCCTATAATATTAGAATCCCCAGATAAAACATTGAGAGAAAGATATTTCACAACATTTTGAAGTTACTCGAACTATCCGAATAAGGACAAAATTATATTTTTTGAATGTACTCAAGAAGACCACAGGCACAAGGAACGCAACAATGCGAATAGAAGACACGTAAACTGCTATGGAGAGCAAGAGAAAATGGTCCTGAGCTGCCCCCTTAGACAAGCTATAATGAAGAAGGAGTAAGCGGAAAAAGAATGGTAAAAGTTCAAACTTACGCAAGCGTTACCAAACATTAGAACCCAACTTCAAAGTAATAGATTCTCAAAACCTCTGGTGACACTCTCGTGGCCATAGGGACCTGCATTATTTGTGCGCACATCAAAAACATGGTGAACACAGGCTACTACGAGAAGTCAAAGAACTCAATGTTAAAGAAAAACTGCTTTCCTACTTTGAAGTTGCGCCCAAATCCCGACTCTTCTGGAACTTTCAAAATCTCAATGGCAAAAGCAAAAACGAAATGATGAGTACAAGACCACATTTACTCACTAACCGTCGGGAGAGGAGAGCGATGACACATCCGTAATTGAAGAGGAACCACACAGGAAGTCAAAATGAAACTTGAGAGAAAGATAGACAAAATCACAATTAGAGACAAGCAAGAAGAGAAAGAAATCCCTAGGATCTATGAGAAAGGGTCCGCTTTCTAAAGCAGAAATCCTAATTCGATAAAAAAATAAACCAATCGAAAAAGCTCTAGATGAGGCGAAAGAAATACCAGCCCCTAATCACGCAAAGAAAAAGATAATAAAAATGTAAATTATCATGCAAAGAACAAATATAAAAATTCGCAAATCAACACAAACGGCTGGACAACTAAAGGGTACATATTCCGAAAAATAGACGGTGATAAAATTCTTAGATAAAACAATGCGTTAATACGGATAATGAGGAATTAAAGATCTACAACTATGAGGTAATAGCGAAAAATAATATTCATAAACGCTACGATGGCACAGCGATCGTAATTAAGAAACGGAATAAAGTATAAAAATATCTGAAATCCAGAAAAACCGTATCTAGCGATAGAGGTCTAGACGAAACGCGAGAGTATAATCATAGGGAAAGTCGAAGAACACAAATAGCAATCAGCCCCATCATAGAAAAGATTCAAAGCCAAAAAGGAAACTATGTGATATCGTCTGTCGCGATGTCACTAGAGCCTTTGATAAGATGTAGCAAAGATGGATGCAATTTAAGATAAGAAAGGTGGACTGAGTGGAACATTCGAAAAGATCCCCTGTGACTATATCATTGAGTGAACAGCCTATATATGTATAGGAAATAAGAACGGGCCAAAAATGGAAATGTAGGATGGCTTACCGCAAGGAAGCTGCCTAAGTACAACCCTATAATCAATATATACGACAGATATCCTAACACCAAGCAAACTTATTAGCCTAAATATTTAATTCGACTACAATAGCAGTCAGTTAATCGTTCCCTTGTTTAACACATTTCTGCCTAAAGCTGTATTTTTTAGCCAAATTCGAATAAAATAGATATTATTATTTTATTATTACCTTTATTGAAAAAATATTATGTACTTTCAAATGTTTCCTACATATAGGACGCCAGTAATATACATTTGCTATAAAATATTGACAAATCTAAGAACTCCGATTGTATTTATACTCAAAGTGATATGACTTAAAACACTGCATGAAGACCTTTATCGCATTTTCCACATCGTGTTGTTTTTATGTGACAATTAGCATACTTGGTCTGTTTTTCCTGCCGAATTATCCAGTAAGTATTCTTGTCAAACCTGCACTTTTCCATCGTTTTAAGTCTTTTATCTGGCTTTGTTGTGACGGGCCATAGTATCTCTCCAAATAAAACTTATTTACATTTCTGCAAATAAAAAGATCTTATGTAGTTGCAAAGCATTATTCATAGCCACATCGATCAGATACGTTAATAAAGATGAGTACCGTTCCTTTCCTTGGATGCAAATTCGATATTTTGATATGTTTTGTCCTATCATATCAACACCTCCTATGCTGCATTATAAAAGGTAAGGTTTTGGAATTTGAACACGCCTCTTACTCAATGAAACGTAGCGAGAGGCCTGGCCTACAGGCTCAATTTCTATTGCATTTGAGCAAATACTAACCACACTGTTATCATTCTAATTGCATATTGGTATTTCATTATTAGTATGTCCTATAATCCAAACAACCCCTGCTATTTATCTTCGTCTTCTTCTTTTGGTAATGGACATTTCTCTTCCTTGTTCTCTCTAATTGTGCTAGAAGCTTTTATTGACTTTTGTTTCAGCGCTGACATTAGTTTTACACTGGTAAAGTATTATCAAAGAAGAAATGATATGACAGCCGAATACGGTTAAGAAGTACATCAGTAAATCTCATAGCAAGTTCTCCCCTAATCCTAATTCATAATTTAGAACGATTTTTTTCCTGATAGGATTCAAACCAAACCACATAACCAAGTGTGGTTGTCCCACACCAAATCCTTAATCCAAAACAGATTCGTTTGCCAGGAATGAATTGTTTACAGCTATGTTTTTCAAAATACCTGCACATAGATTCAACAAATCTCTAAAATTCATCTAATGGATGATATTGAATGAAGTTTTCATTTAGATAATCTACTAAAGGCCCAATTTTTGCAAAATTATGGTTACTGTTTAGGTTGTTATTATCAGCCAAATACAAATGCATAAAGATTGAGTCAAACCTATCACGTTTCATTACTTTGGAAAGCAGTGGATAATATGCGTTTGTGACACTTTTCAGATGCATTCTTCGCCTTAAATTACACTAATATCCACAAATCAACAGTATTCCTAAGAAGCGCTGCATTTCATGATTTGAAACATTCGAACTAACATTTTTTTATGAAAGCGTACTTGTTTGTTTCTATAACAGTAAGATATATAAGCATTTCATAAAAAATAATTCAAAATACTGGAAAGGAGTGAATTATTTGCCTGAAAGTGTTTGCTTTTGAATATCTTCAATTGACCAACATGGGAAGTCAGATTTGATATCACTTTTTGTCCAGTTTCGATCGTGGGTTGTGATTGAAGTTTTTTCCTCTAGCCTTTGCCTAAAAAAGCAGAACTACAAAGCAGCGGGGAGGGAGGTTGTAGTAGTTGGTAGGCGCAAGGGCGTGTCCACACACCGGTGACACCTGCACTTTAGTGTTAAGTTCCTGCTTTGCTTGCTTTCTCGCCTGCAGCTTCTGCCACTGGCTAGCCTTTGTGATGAAAATAGAAGCCAAGTGTATAAGCCTTCTCCTATCAGTAAATAGCCCTTTCGTTACCAATACTTGTGCTATTCCTCCTTGTGTCTAAACACGCTAGTTGGGTCTCTCGTAGCCCCATGGTAAATCAGCATGGGATCCAGGAGAAGCAGTGTGCTTAAAAGGTATAAAGATTGGCTACAAGCAATATTTAAAAATTGTTGCTCCACTTGCTATTTGGACGCACTGAGATACTGATTTAAATATGATAAGGTAAGAGGAGCTTGTGCTTCACCGGCCTGCCTTGGGTCTGTGGCCTATGGCCAAGAAACCTAACACAATGGCTATATCCTCGGAATTGCAAAAGGTACAGAAAAAATTGTAAGTACCTAATAACGGCACCCGTGGACGAGAAAGAGAAGGCAGGAAGGATTTCATCAGCTAAAATAATTTCCAAACAGTTTAAAGTTAGCAAAATTGAGATTCATTCCAACACCGGAAAGCTTATAAGCTGGGTCGAAAACTTTCTCCTAATTACCAGATTAGACGTATTGGGCAAAGCTCTCGAGAAAATATTAATCAAGGGACTAATTAAAAAGCAAGAAGACAAAAATCCGCAAAACCTATAGCAATTTGGGGTCAGAAAAAAAAGTATAGAAATAGTGATTGCAATGGTTAAAAAAAAATTCCAAAAATAAGGAGAAAGTGTTGACATTGTCTGTTGAGACGTGTCCAAAGTTATCGACCAGGTATGAAAGGGCGGAATGCACTATATGTAAATTCTGTAACAAGGCCGTAATAACAGCCATAAAAAGCTCCTAGGTCATTACGTACTCGCATAAAAGGCGTATATTTGGATCCAAGTCTATAAATCACAACTCTTCAACCCTGTTTATGCTTGCTCAAATGCGGTTGCCAGTCCACAACCCCATATTCAACATATACAACGGACATTCCACCCCGATCTATGATACCACACTACATTTCCAATTCATGGACGATGTAACACAGATAACTTTCGTACTATGCAGCAATCCAACTATTTAGGCAAGACTGACGACTTTCAAAATCGCGAACATCAACGATTAGGAGAAAAATGGAAAATCCAGAAAAACAATAGTAAATTTACTGGCTTGCCTCTCTTCAGAAAAAACTGGACGCTATTACTACTCAATAGAGAATATAGAAATATAGCAACTAAAGAAGGATCCTAGGCCTATATCTAACATCAACGGGCTACTCACTTTCAATATGTTACAGATAAAGGGAAATTTGCCTTGAGAACACTTTAACTATTCAGATGACTGAACACCGACAAGAAGAATATTTACCAAGCAATAGTTAAGTCCGTACTTCTCTGTACTTCTCTATCCAGGAACTAATCTTCATACATACATCGTACAAATTTCAACATCTAAAAGTTGAAAAGAGTTTAAAATAAAACACTCTAACTCATAACGGAGAGACGAAGGCGCCAGCACTTTAGAGCTTCGGCGCGCACACAATGACTAGGATCAGAGAAAAAAAATTGAGAAAGAGCTTGAAGAAGAGATAAAAAAACATTTCAGATCAATAGACGAGAGGAGACCGCATCACATCTTCTCGAGCATCTACAATTTTCTGCGAACGAGACAATGGAGAGAAAGAATATTCACATGGAATATTAACCCCGAAATAAGAAGCATAATGGCATATAGGCCACCAAAACAATCGCAGGAAGAAAACTACTTATTTTGAACTCAATAAAAAACATGTAATTGTTTCTTGTCACTCTGAGTAAGCTCCTGAGGAGCCAAACCTCAATAGTAAAGAACCTCCTACCACTCCTGGTTTATTTTATTCTCCCTCTGCATTTGTTGTCATAGAATCCCATTATTAAACGAAACATTTTTTTATACACCATTATCCAATTATAGATGCAAACACAAAAAAAACTAACAACAAATAACAAAAAAACAAATATATAACAAAATAAACAACAAATTAAAACACCAAACACTTAACCAAAATATACTCTCTTAATTTTTTCTGTTTCTCCATATTTTTAGTCGCGTGCAAGTCTAGACGCGAGCGACTCTACATCGCACTATGTCGGTCGGTCAGTCGGTCCCCGTTTTGCTTTTTTTATTTTTGTAATAACATTGTAGCTATTCCGCATGATGGAATTGCCAAAGTCCTCCAAAGATTAGCAGGAAATTATTTTGGGGGGCAATAACATCATAACTTTTCCACAGATTCTAACGAAATCTGAAACCCTTATGTTATTTTACATTCTCTTCCGAATAATCGAATTCCTAAGGTCCTTTCAATGTTAGTCTGTTAATTATTCAAAGTTTTGATGGTCGTAAGATCACAAATCGGAATAAACCAGAGCATGCGATTTTTCGGTCAGTAGGCCTTGTTTTTAATACAGGCTCATTTTCCTCCATCTCTTCTACATTCTATAGGCATAGACAAAGATTTTCAGCATACTATAATTTGTAAAATAGGAAAATTAATATCTAGAACTAATCAAAGGCTGCATTTTGTTTTATGATGTTTTTTATCATAATTTGAATAGAAAAATACAAAATTTAGAGACCATACCCCTTTTGTTATTAAAAACACTCAATTGATGCGCGTAGTCAATAGTTACAATGATGGCTCTTATACTTCAAGACTACTTCAATGCGTTTTTGTATGCTGAAAACAAAAATGTGTGATTATCTCTTGACTGATAATTCTCCATTTTTGTTCAATAAGCAATGAAAACTGTTAATATTGAATGGTTTCATTTTATCAACCACAGTTTGATTATCACATACAACTTTTCAATTCAGTTTAATTATGGTGAAGTCCCGCGCAATGGTGCAAAAAGTCCGATATTATTTTCAGTCAAGAAGTTTAGTATTGCTTTTGCTTTGTGAGAAGGTGCGCGACAATGCTAAAAGAAAACAATTATCATCCCTAAATGCGGAAGTTAGCGTGCCTGCCCCTCTCTCTTTCATGATGAAAGCCGGTTCGCTGGCCAGAGACTTGACTCCGACTGAAGGCACCTTGAAAGGGGTCCATGATACATTAGAGGGTAACGGCACATGGACCCCTCCCCATGAGCTAGACTTAATCCCGTAGGTGACCCAGCCACAGATTGCAGGATCTTCCATGGAGGAGAACCTGGACTAGGCATCAAAGAACGAACCTGGATCTGCCCCTGTGCAAGCTTCCCTTCACGTGGCTCGGGACCCAAAGGAATCAAAAGTAAATGAGGGACCTCCTCATCCGGCTGGTACTCCTTTGATAAGCAAAACTTTTTCCATTTCGGAGAAGGATCTTGCTGATGCCGGTGCATCCGGCCTAGGGGCTCTTTGCGTGACGAGAGAAACGAGTTCATTTCCCACCTCTTCTATCCTAAGAATAACAGATGAAAAAGGAAGACGGAAAAGAAAGAAAACAAAGGGATCTTCCCACTCCTGAGGAGCTCTAGGGACTGTGCGACCAGACCAGCGTTCAGCTCTTACTCATAGCGACTACATGTCAGGAATTAGGGCAGCCTTCCGGTCTGTTTGGCTAAGATTAATAGAGACTACCGAAGGGTCCTTAAATTTGCGGAACAATGCGCCGTAACTGATCCTATAGACCTATCCTTCAATTCCGCAACGGTTTCAGGTCACTTTCCTAAGTCTTCGAATGGTCCCATTCGCGGAACTCACCGTCGTTTGATGTAGCGCTCGCCTGCGCCTTATTGCGACGACTGCGTTGTCCCTTAGACTCTTTGGCACATTATTGTTTAATGTTTCAGTCTGGGTAATCTTTGTGCACGTTACCTTTCCCGGTACCGAGATGGGGGGGCGGGGTCACTACCGCTCGTGCCTTGTACTCGAGGCGGGTTCGAGTAAGCAAACTTGTGAACTATCTAACTTTTTGGAGGAGATTGGCCTCCTCCATACTATTTGACTCTTTGTTTTAGGCCGCATGTTCCTTCGATGGGGGGCCTCTCCATGACGCTTGTGTGGGCTTCCTTCTTCTTGCCTTTTTATTTTTTGTTTTTCTTTGATTTACCTAAGATTAGCTAAATAAGATAAGGATAAATAAAAAAATAATTGCCTCCTTACCTTTCAATCTTTATTACTTAATATCTTTTCATACTATTTTTTTCTTTCATACCTATCCAATTTAATACTTACCGATGTCTCGAGATAAAAATTTACGTCATTTTAATCCTAATTTCCCTTCACTATCAATGTTCGTGTAAATTAAGTGCTTATAAGTTTGGTGTCAAATCTCTTTATTGAAGATATTTCAACAGAATTTACTGCTTCGTTAGTGGGCATATAAATCCCCTCCCTCGTAAATTCAAATTTCTATCCTTCCATTTGCACTGGAGCTTACAACATGGCTAAAACAAGAACCGTAATATGATATTTTGTCTCTTGGCCTTTCTAGAAAATGAACGTTGAAATATTTTACGATCTTGTACGGAAGAGAAAAATTGCTAGTGTGCGAAGTTGGAGAATCAACATGCAAGGTCCAACTTTTAAAGACTTCATTCATCGATTATCATTGTAATCAACTAATGATGATATTATTCTGGATTTGGGGTAACTTTTATGTTTGTTTAGGGAGTCAAATTTCACTATATCATTAAAGCGTGGATAATTTGGTTTTCAAAAGGAAAAACTTCTTTCAAAGTTCGTTCAAACTTTGCCCTTAAGGAGTCCAAATCGAAATTCCAGGTCTCTTTCATGTCATAAAGTATCTATCACCTAAAATGGACTTAAATTTGTTAGAAAGAAAAGAGATGGGTCCCATGACAGTTCCTAGCAGCCCCATTTGCCTCTTCTCTTTGGTACTCTGGCTATGTACCTTTAACGCCTCTTTATTCAATCTCGATATTTGCGATGTTTAGAATCAGCCTAATTTCAAACACTTTTCGGCATAAATATAGCAGTTTGTTTCCGTCAATTGAAATAAATGGAAAAATCAATCTATTCCTTAAAAATTAAGATCTGCCTATCTTCAAACTATGTCCAGTGTAAGTTGAGTGAGAAAGTGCATGCACACGCTAGTTCCTCTGACTAATTCTATATCTAAAGTTGTGTTTCCGGTATTACTATCGTCGAAAAGATGGCAATAAATTCAACGAGGACAAGTGTAAGATAACGCCCATACGTCATGGTAATCTCCAAAGAGATTATACATAATAAGGCTGGAAAATTCTTAACCTCGACTGAACTAAAAAGTCGTAACAATACACCTTATCGTCAAAGTGGCGAATTTGCTTCTATTCTATATGGCCAAAAATTTGCGATTAAAGTAGACACTATGTTTTCCTTATTTAAGTTGCTTGTCAGAAATCAATTTGAGTATGTTGTACAATTCTAGTTGCTATTTTTGCGAAAAGACATTGCAATAATGGAATGCATCCAGAGATGAGTGACTAAATTAACACTGAACTTAGAAATAGATCGTACAAAGAATGATGTTCCAAATTTACTGCCGCTTTAAGATTGGCATCTGCGCGGCCAACTTATTGAAGTTTGTAAAATACTAAATGGGTTTACCAATACTTGAGCTAAATAATCGAGTTATAACTAAAAATAAAGTTTTAAGCTAATAAACAAAAGATTTAACATTGAGATCGCACAAAATTCCTTTTCTTATAAATTAAAGCAAACTTGGAAAGGTATACCGAGGGAGTCGTTGGAAGAGACTTGGTGCGGCCCTAAGATATACAAAGATTTGAGGCCCCTGTAAACATATTAAGAAATTATATCAAATGGTCTCACATAATTTGAAATCATTTATCCATTTTAACTATTAAATATCAAGGCATTTAAGGAGAAAAATACATTATTTTCAAAAGAATACTTTTACTGGTTACATATTTATAATTTATTATTTGGTTGATCCCTATCATAGATTATACTATAGTTTACCCAGTAAACTATACTAAATCTGGTTTTTAATATAGTTTTAACATAGACGATCAGATTTGCTTACAACATAAAACATTTTCTTTCTTGATTTCTCACAGATAAAATCAGGAATTATATCATCAAATGGTATGATACTTACATAGGTTATCACTTATCATGTACAGATTATTTGGAGAAATGGCTGCTCAAAGTTCGGTTTTTTTATATTCTCTTAAGTTGTAAAAATGTCTATTCGCTTGAACATTGTGTTACCATCAGGCATAAGAATAGTTGTGATATTGCTTCCAGATTAGAGAAAACTAAATGAATCTAGTTTTGATACTAATCTTAGTGTAAATTGTGTTTTTGCAGCTCTATCTTTGGCTTGGTTTTTCTCGCACTCTTTCAATTACCTGCGCATTTGTATCGTACATCAGGGAGTGTAGATTTAGCTTCCTGTTAAATATCCTTAAAATTGTTTTTAATATTTTTTACAAAGTAGATATCTGGATCCTAGTGAGTCTTGCTTATTTTTTTAATCACTTTCAGAAAAAGACTAAGAAATTTCGACATAAAAGCTCCATCCATTTTCCGGGAAGAGCATTGCTCTTATTCTTGTTTCATAGTTTTCATTCTAATTAGTATGAATTTAAACTAGAGCATCTATGATTTACCTGTAACTCTCATTTATGGCAGCTACCGAAATGGCATGTGCTCCCATGTAGTATCGGACTGATACTTTGGTAATTTGGATTTGTATTCAGAGTGATAACAGCACAGTCAACCTCTCTTATTGCAGAAGATGAAAATGTAATGTAGATTTCATGCACAACACTAAAATCTTTTACTGCATCTGAAAAAAAATCTACTGTGGCACGGGCAACAAATTCGATTGAATGTCATCATCAGGGAAAACATTTTTTACTAGAACAGTTAATTGAGCGATTTGGAAAAGATCTGGTGTAGAGTCTCCAGACAAATTGAAATATACCGCATTTGTCAAACTATCCAAAATGGATTATTTTTTTAATTAGTCCTAAAAAGAATATACTTATATTCCTTGACATATATGAAGGAGCCCTTAATACTCTGTTTCTTAATTTTTATGGGGTTGGAAAGAAATGGATGAAAATTAGCAAATGATTCTAACATGACAAGGTTGTTGCCAGTATTCTTGTTCTATTTTACTTTTCTGTTATTCTCAAGTGTAATGTTGAACATATCGTTCTTGCCAAGTAAATAAGGAAAGCTGTTCTATGCTTTTCGTAGTTTTCAAGATTTTGAATACAATATGATTTCGCCAGTCAGAAACTCTGCTGGAATATAGTGCTGCCAGTGATGTTGAAAAAGCCTCAGAGTAAATGTATAGGACGATGTGCATATCTTATATCAAAATGTCCGTCATTTTCTACTAACTTATATGGATTTGGTTTACTTTCTTTCTTGTAAAGTCCTTAAAGCAGTAAAAGTCATCGACATTGGTTTAATAAGAATCAAAAGAGTGACGAAACTCCCGACCTTGACTTTTCATGTTGACTATTTATTAGAGCGAATGGAGGAAAAACGGAAACTATCTTTATATTAAAAGTTTAGTGTCGTATCATAAACACTTATTTATATTCTTTAGGGTTTTCTTGAATGTTTTTTTAATTAAAAAAACAACACTTCCCCTCTAAAAATTGGATAGTAGAAGTTTAACAGTTTGAAAATCTTCTAGAAGCTTGGCTGACTGTTTGACCTTAATTTTTATATCTTATCTAGCTTATGCCTAAATTCAGCACTGCTTCGAAAGCATTGCAGTAATTATGTTTAATAATAGAATCTAACTTTAGAGAAGCCAACACTAGGTAAAAATTCTTTATCCATACGTTCTCTCCCTTTTATATAGTTTCCCTCTGAGTTCAGCCCCTGTCCTTCTTTGTGAACTAGAATCGAGGGTCCCTTAGTCTTTGATAATTTTTAATTCCTTTAACATCCCCCCTTTCCTGTTATTCTTGTATGAATCTGTTGCCAATCTTATAAATTACACTGGAGAACAATTTTAATTACATTTTCTGGTTACTTAGATTTATCTGCCGATTTTAATTCGTTTTTTTCATGCTGATTTCAAATATATAATCCATTTACGTGCTACGTGCTATAGTTATTTCTCGTCTACCCGAAAACTGCCCTCTGGACGGACAGAGAGGGTGCTTGTAAAAAGCAAATACTTCACAGTACATAGTAGTAAGATAGTAATAAGTGTTATTATGCAAAATATTGACATTATGGTTTCTTTTTCAGGTTTCAGGTTAGAGTGATGGCTTCGTCAAAGGAAAATTGCATTAATGATCCAGACACCTTCTGCTACGTATGTGGCTGTTACATGCTAGGTCGTCAAAGGCGCAATATATCAAACTTTGTGATCTGCACTTATAAGGCATATTTTGATGTTCCTCTTGGTGATCAAGATAAGAAGTGGACCCCACATGCTGTTTGTAATAGTTGTGTGAAACATCTTCGTGAGTGGAGGAAAGGAAAGAGAAATAGTCTTCCTTTTGGTATCCCAATAGTGTGGCGAGAGCCAAAGTATCATGTATCGGACTGTTATTTCTGTCTGGTGAATACTAAAGGGATTGGCAAGAAAAATCGGCACAAGATCGACTACACCTACATTCCCTCGGCGATCTAGCTAATACCTCATTCTGAGTCTTTACCAGTTCCGATTTTCAGTGGATATGCTTCCTTCGAGGATGAAAATGATGTACTTGATATGGACGTCCACAAAATAGATTCAGAGTCTGCAGATTCATCATCAGATGCTTAACAGTCATTAGCTCATCACTGTTTTAATCAAGAGGATTTGAATGACTTGATACGTGAGTTGGCGCTTTACAAGAAAGCTGCAGAGCTTTTATCCTCCAGGTTGAGTAAAAGACATATGTTTGACAGGTCGGTACGGGTATCATATTAAGTATTTCTCTAAGGACAAACAATTTGTATACTGCCACGATGTTCCTGGTCTGTTTACTGAGTTGGGACTTGGCACCTATAGCCCTGCTGAGTGTAGCAAGTTTTTGGATAGCTCTAAGCGTGGCCTCAAGTGTGTCCTTTTGTCCTTTTGCATAATGGCAATGACTTTGGTGCATCTCCTCTCGGTCACCCTATCCATCTGCGAGAAACTCACGATGACATAAGAATGCTCATGGATTTACTTAAATACCATGGATTTACTTAAGTCAACTTCCTCCTTAGCCAGCAGAAGGAATATACAAAGTTTCTATGCTATATTTGTATGTGGGACAGTCGAGCCCGTGACAAACACTGGTCTCAAAAAGATTGGCTAATTCGGGAAACTTTGGAAGCAGGAATGCCAAACATTGTTAATGAGCCAATCGTAAGTCAAGAGAAGATCATTTTCCCTCCACTTCATCTTAAACTGGGGTTGATGAAGCAGTATGTCAAGGCATTGAGCACTGACAATGATTGTTTTCAGTACATAGTATCGATGTTTCCTGCTTTGTCATACAAAAAAATAAAAGCAGGAGTATTTGATGGTCCCCAAATCCGAAGACTTCTGAGTGATTCTAGATTCGTAAACACCATGAATGATAAAGAGAAGGCAGCCTGGCTCTCATTTTCTGCCGTTGTTCGTAACTTCTAAGGAAACAAAAAGCGCATAACTACGAAGATCTGGTTACTAATATGCTTTAGCAAATCGTGGTCTGGAAGGCAACATGAGTGTGAAGCTGCATTTCCTACATAGTCACCTCGACTGATTCCCAGAGAATCTGGGAGCCGTGAGCGACAAACAAGGGGAACGCTTCCATCAGGATTTGATGACGATGAAGAGCGCTACCAAGGTCACTGGGATAGACAAATGGTGGCGGACTACTGCTGGACGATTAGAAGAGATCAGCCAGAGAAGACTTACAAAAGAAAGAGTTACAAAGGCAAAGTTTTGCCCGATTGAAATCAAGAAGAGGTTCTCCAACCTGATTGATGTACGGTCATTAATAAATTAGTATCTATTTGATTACAGTATTTGTAATTCTAATGTGTAATTCAAGTTTCTTCTCATATGCAATAAAATTTTTTTGCAAAAAACCTGCTTTACTATAAATAACGTGAAAGGATGATTCAAAATTACTTCAGGGCATGGTGATAGGCGTAATAAAATTAAAAATATTGTATAATATTAGATATTGATATTACGAAATATCTGTAGCATTTAAAGAGAATCTGATTTCAGATTTGAATTAAGTATGCTTGAATTAGGTAGGAAAATGTACTTTTGTCAATTCACCAAATACATTGTTCCCGAATGTTATCGGCTTCATTAACGAAACAAAAACACTTCCAGCTGCAGATTTATTTCTTGTTGACTACAAACTGAACTTAGGATTTGGATTTCCACAATTTCCTTGTCTAGGAACTAAGCATAAACATTTATCCCCTTTTGATATTAGCTCTTTGCAATAAATCCTGAAGCAATTTGCCGTATTTAAATGAAACAAAATCTGCTTTATTGTAGAACGGGGACCATCCCATAGAACCTTAAATTTCCTGGTTGATACCTCCCAAATATTATATTCTTCACTGTTTTAGGCTTTCTTATTGTGCCAGTGCCACCATAGTGTCTTAACTAAATCTAATTGTCGTTCACATATTTTTAACTGTGTAAAACTCCTGCGATGCGCAAAAGTTTGAGTAGATTAAAAATACGATTTTGTTACTCTTATTTAAAAGAAGCAGAAAGTTCGTGATATTTCCCGTAGGGTGGTTCCCCTAAGTGGTAATTATTTATAATTTTAAATATTGGATAACAGTTACTGCATAAAAGTTAAAAATATATGGGTCAAACTTCATACTACTTTTAAATATAATTCAACCATAATTGACTTCAGCTAAACCTATGTATATTTGCATTGAGTTAGAGTTAATGGTCAAACAATATATATTTTTTATATGTTCATTTTACATTATACTCATTTTCCTTTCTCTGATTTAAAAAAAGTGTATGAAGGAAAGGGATAAGTAAATTAACTTTTCCCTGCATGACTATGGTTTTTTTTTAAATGCATTTCTCTTGTTTTTTATATGCAATTTCTGCTGGTGAGTTCAAATATTACCCTGAATTCTGGCATATCCTCAGTATTTTTAGAGATTTTCTTTAGTTTTTTAATTTGGCTTTATATAAACAATCTTCACCTAGAGCGATATATCTAGTTCAGTCTATTTAATATTTTTAAGAATATTGAGAGAATAACATGTATATTTTACGTATTATAACGTATTTAGGTACACTATAGAAAATAACAGCAAAATATAATGAAAACTATTTACATTAAAAGTGCTTTAAAGATCGTGATTTTCAAGTGTGAATGCTTTTATCTTTTCTGAAAAAAATCTTATTTTGTCTCCCATCATGGCACTAACCCATCTTACTTGGTATATTTTTTCCAATGTTTCAATCTAATAATGGCATCTCTCTCCTTCTTCTTCACTGGCATCATCCACGCTTTCACGAAAGAAAAATAAATCTGCCTTCAAGGGCATACTACAGCCCAAGTCCTTGAAGCTCCCATTAAACTTGCTACAGGCTGCTTGTAGTTAGGATTTTTGTGATTTCCTAAGGATTCATAAACTGTACTACGAAATGACAAACATGTTTTTCTTTCAATTTTGATCCTCACTCTTTCAAGTTTTTCACACTTAAAATTGCGTTTAATTGTGGTCCAAAGATATACCATGCTTGATACCACAAAACAGAAGACTTTGGAAACATAAGACTGATTTTGTGAAAGGTTTCTCCTTAAAAGTCTACAGCTATCAAAAACTGTTTTATCGATTCTAGTTATATATGAAGTGTGGGTAACAAAACCGTGACAGGATAAAGAAGAGGCTCTCTGACAAGATTTAACTTCCCAAGCTGTAATTCATGTCGCGGGGGCCACTGAACTTTCCGGAACAGGAGCTGCCTCATATGTATGGGCTATTGATTAGCCTTGTGCAGACTCCTTTTCTTATGTTTCTATGTTCTAATTATTATTATAGTTTGCATCAGATAATTTAAGGAAGGGAGGGGAATCAATTATTACGGATTAACTGTAGGGTCATTTGGAAGCACTTAATTACCTAGGACTTGGTTAAGCTTTGTTTCCCGGAAATTTAGGAATACTTGTAAATCATAATTATACAAAAATATATTTAATTCCAATGTAAGTAAAAACTTTCATGCTCCTTACAATTCATTGAACAGCAGATTTTTTTTATTGAATAATTACTTCTTTGTAAAAGCTCTTTTATAATGTTATATGGATGAATATCAGATTGAAACTTTATATCCATTATACATAATATTGCCATTTTTAGATGGATGGTAGTAGAGAGAAAACATCTTTAAGAGTTTATTTCCTTTCGATTAAGAAGGAGTGGGAATTACTAAACCAAACAAATTACTTACTTTGTTAACTGGATGAGACGAGATGAGACGAGGGGTTCAAATTCATGACGTCACACATCACTCCGAAAGATAACCTACAAATTAAAGTAGTATTATCCATTAATTTTGATCACTAGATTCTAAAAGTATGCTGGAGAAGAGATATGTGGAAATTTACTGATAAATACAACTACCAGTTTGATATCCCTCATGTAATCAACGCTTGGTTATTTGTGGTCTGTCGCTAATTTCAGTGCATTGTCACGAACCTATTTTCAAACATTTTTTGAAGGATTATTTCATCTTAGTTTCCTTCAGCCTATTTAATAATGATAATAAAAGACTTTCAAGCAAGGAATAAAGATCAGCAATATGAAGTGATGGCCAAGATCTCGCTTGAAACAAAACAGTAATGTGCAGATTTGGACATAATAAATAAGGTATTCGAGCGTTTTTTTTAAATAAAATAATAATTTCCTGCCAAGTTAGCGGAGATGGAGTGAAAGGAATTGAAGCTAGTGAGCTGAAAAAAACAGAGGGTACAAGAGTAACAGCAAAAGAAAAGATTGAAAGAGAGTTATTGGATTTTAAATCTCTTTATGTCGGGCGTTAATAATCTCTGTGTTCAAGACGACATCCAAATTTCGAATCAAATCAGAAGAAATTAATTAATTACCAAAGATCAGAAAAACGTGTTTTTAATGTTTTTTTACAAAGTTTAGTTTATAACAAACTTAAAGACAAGAGAAGGTGTCAAGAAGTAAAAGGAAATGACAAACCAAGATAGCCTAAAATGGCACCGAGTAGTAAAGAGCAAACGCTCCTATACGTAAAGAAGTTATTGCAATAATTTATAATACCATCTTTAAAGTTAGCGTGGGTTGTATTCTTTATCATCTCTAATATTTACCACCTGCTTTCTATTCATATGTTCAATTCATTTGTATGTCTAACACCCCGATGAAAGTTGATTCTACTCTATATTTTTTTACTAGAATAATGCTACTGAGTGTTAGGTGTTCATGAACTCAGGACAAGTCATAAAATTAAAAGAATTCGCTGTTATTCACATTCCATTTCGGATTTGGCCTTTGATCATCTAAGTTGTCTGATAAAAATTGATTTTGCCTCTAAATGACTCATCGTATGAAACCATGTCGCAAATCACTGCTAGTTTAACGGTTTTCAGATCATTTTAAACAATGGTTCTTACCTTTTTTTGCTTGTAGAACCACTGACTCCTAACTTTACGTATATGGACCCCATATACGCATATGTAATATTCATAAATGAAATCTTTATTTCGAGTTTAGTAAAAGCTAATAAGAAAACAATTCCAATATAATGTAAATTACAAATTTTAATTGATAAAAGTGA
Source organism: Ceratothoa steindachneri (assembly GCA_963969495.1). Lineage (NCBI taxonomy): Eukaryota > Metazoa > Arthropoda > Malacostraca > Isopoda > Cymothoidae > Ceratothoa > Ceratothoa steindachneri. Next base: position 134,324,895 of record OZ018323.1, on the reverse strand, counting down.
AACATATTTTTACCTCTAATAACAGATTATTAATAGAAATATAAAAAAATACTATTTCAAAGTACATATATAAATTTTCCCCTAAAGCTATTAAATAGGAACCCATTGAATAGACCATACTAATGAGATCCTTGTGGCTGATGTTTTGATATTAGGATTTTATTATATGGCTACAATTTTGTGAGTTAGACGAGGATCACCTCTTTTTAATATATAAATTTAAATGTAGGTAAAAGTCATACTTTCACGAAGGTGAGTTCTTTATTCAAACTTAATTAGTAAGGTTTCCAGTACACCTTAATTCCTAGAATTCCTTGTCCTCTCTATTTTTGGATCATTCTTTATTTCCCCCGAATCGACCAAAGATTAAAGAGAGTGGGAATGATGCATTTCTCGAATGCCGAAATCAGTCATTATTCTTTTTTTAAGGGTAATGACAATCATCCAGTCAAGAAAGTTTCTAAACACCTATATAAAAGTAAAAAGCTCTTTTTTATCCTTATTGTGATCTTATGTGTCTGGATTTCTACTGGTCACACTCATATTTTGTTAAGTAGATTGATTTCTTTAAGGTATTTTATCAGCGAATCCACTTTGCTGGGGTTACTTTTAGCATAATAGGTGTTGGATTCTTTCTCTATTGAACTTGGGTCCCTGATTAATAGCTGTGTGACTTATTTTAGGATGGCAAGATTGCATTAAGTGGATGACGGAGTTCACAAACCTGTAATAATGGGTATATCTGATATTCTAGTCGCAGGCGGCACAGAAACCCTTCATCTTTTTTCTTCTTTCTTTTACTTAGAGAAGATTGACAGTTATTTGGTATCTTTTTCTAATACGATGACTAGAGCCGTTCTTTTCTTTAAGGATTTTTAATTCTATAATGTGAGTTTTGCATTTCATTCGTCCTTTGAAACTGTCCCCAAAATTCCACCTGGTCTTTACATCTTATTAGTTTTTGACCTATTATCAAAGTAATCTGGAGGATTCTTGTTTTTATATTGAAGGATATGGAAGATTCCTTTTTTTATGGATATAGTAAATGGAGTTTTAGAGCTTAGGATGTATTTCTGTTGGCCTTGGTAATAGGTCTAGATGACGAGCATCTAATTGGTGGATTTACTTTTGGCGATAATATGTTGACCACGATGGCGCAAAGGATTGTGCTGAGTACCCTTTCCTGAGCCACTTTATGTTTTGGGCAGATACTTGAGCAGGAGGGAAGGGTAATTGGCATTTACTTAGTCGGTATAAAGGGGCTTTTTAATGGTTTTCGGAATGGTTTCAGTGTGCATTCCCACTACCCACCCGGAAAGGAAACAGATGTCTAAAAAATATTATTTGACTGTAGCAGATGCATTAAGTAGTCATGGTAATAATGTTTGAGGATGGTTTAAGTGATCGATCGGCAACAGAGATGAATTTGGACATTCTTTTATTGCTTCTTGTAGTAAGAGGAAGTTTTATGCATGAAAGCGGCTCGCATTATATTTGTTTTTGGTTAATAAAGGGTACATGGATTATTAATTGGGTATCACAATAAGAGAATCAGCAATGGTGTTGGTTCTTACATCAGGACCGCTGATTATGTGCCCATTCACGTCAAGTGTTGGTCTGTTAGTATTTACACCACTACATTCTTCTGACTCTATGTCAATAGTTGACAAAGGGGTATTGGTGGCAAAGAATAAAGCATGCAACCGTTATGGCTCTCTTCAGGCTTTTAAGAATGTACGAATTACCAGGGCACAGGGCAGCTAACCCTGCAGTCTGCGTTGGACTTAGTTGTTTTGAAACGTTGGTGGGCTCGATTACGGTTCCCTTTGGCTGTTAGGCCGTCACGATTTGACCATAATGTTGATGGTCTGTGGTATTTGAGGTAAAACTTTTAGATGCTGTTGGGCAACTCTGCTGAGTTTTGGGTGGGTTCAATTCGTTAGTATTTTACTCGTTGCTATTAAAATGTCTTGCCATTGGCACAATGGTACTTCTATTTGTCTGTGGAAATAAAAGTGATTTGAAAGACAATCTCTTTTATGATCGAGTATTGGTCTCATCCACATAAACTTGGGTGAATTTACTAATATATACCTGAAGGTATAAAAGCAAAAAAAATTGGCAAAAGGTATTCTTTGGCGACGTTAGAGAAACTTATAATATAAAGGATTATTTCAGGCTCAGAATTTTTTCCTCCGATTCATCTCTGCCTCTTCTTCTTCCCTTATTTTTTATATTTTTATCAGATTCCAGTTTACTAAATTTTAAAGTTATTATATTCAACTAACGATACATCGGTTTTTTTATTTTCAGTGAGTTTTTCAATATGGTTCGGATCCAAAACGTGTGTGTGACACTTTTCAAGACAAAGCTCCTTCCCAAGGAATCTGTTAATAAACTAATAAAAGGCTTGAAAAAGATGTAAGTGAGTCTTTAAATTCAAGGCAGAAAGGGAAGGAGAGGAGCGTCAAAAGCAAGCAGGTTAATTTTCATACGAGGAGCGGAATCCAAGAGCGCGCTTCAATTCATGCACCTCATTGACAAGAGGTGCAAACAAATGGAAGCAAAGCCTGATCAGAAGCATATTAGTTTTCCTTTGTAGAATGTTCAATGCCTTTTTTTGCCCAGTTTGGTCTATAGAGGGGCCGTAAAGATATTGGGAGATTTAAAAGAGGCACCAAAGACGAGCCAAGAGAACCCGTTCATCTTGCGGCACTGGTGTCTGGATGTCGCGCCACTCCTCCAAATTTCAGTTGTAGCAGAAGCAGTACCTCTATTCAACCATCTACCGCCTTTCTGGTAATATTATGGGTAGCATAGGTCTCAAGGACAAGTAAAGGGTGTCAAATTACAAGAGAGTGAGACATAGATTACATATGTATTTATATTCTGGACTATTCATTTCACCTCAGACCAACGCCTCAATCCGTTCAAAATTTGTCGGTTAAGTGTTGTTGTTTTTGTTGTTGTTTATACGTTATGGTGCTATTTATACCCGCATGGTTGGCCCTACTTATGATCTTTGCTTTTTTATGTAAGTTGTTATTTGTATGCTTATGGTTACCTTTTCTTCTCCACTAAAGTGAGAGCCTTTGCGTACGCCATTAATTTACATCAGTCCTTTATAACTAATGATCACTTCTCCATAATTAGCATCGATGAAGAGTCAATGAGTTAGGTTCTTCTCTCCCTTTTTTCCACCTAAATGTCTCCCACAGAAGGATAAAAAAACGATGCGGTATGATGAACGTGGGTTCAAGATTTAAAATAGCTGAAGAAAATCAACAGAGTACTCAAAATTTGTGGCTTGGTTCGGATGATCAAAAATACGCATTTCTTGATATGTGGTACCAAGAAATAATCATATATGAGAGCCATTACATCTTAGTTAGAATAAAAACAAATATCATTGTCAGAAAGATAATTTGGTGGCGATAGGAGAATGGAAAATATATAGATGGTGCATTACCAGATTTCAGGAAGTAGAGCATGGTTCCTTTTTGTTGTTAGGCCGTCACGATTCGGCCATAGTGTTGAAGGTCTTTGGGATTTGAGTTAAATGTAACTACCGTCGAGCCTGCTAAGAAGGAGCAAACGGAATTTGGGGTTTGTAGTTGGCAACTGGAGACGAGGTAAGGGGAGTCTTGCGGACCTTCCGAAAAATGTTGACTAGTGTACTTGTGAAAGAGCAGTCCATTTGACTTCCAAAATGTCCTCTTAATAAGTAAAGGAATTTGATATTATTTTAAATAGTAGAACACAATTTCACCGATGATTTAGAAGAGATATGGCTTAAGGCTTTATGCACTTCAGTGTAGGCAATATATAGTCATAGTGAATATCTTTGCTATAAGGTTTTCGACAAACTTTGTTGAGTCATTAAAATGGAGGAGGTAAAAAGGCAAAATAGACTATTTTAACTGCTTTAACCAAATTTTTATAGATAGGAGATTATTTATGACATTTGAGGCTGAGATGGAGTACAATCTTTCTAAATTTGCTTAACTGTGCAATCAAACTATTTTAGAAGGCAAGAACGAATCTTACATGGACTCGCCATGTATCCGCGATCTTTGGATTCCCGCCTGGGAGAGACGTACATAATAGACGCCAACGACCGTCTTCCCGAGCAATGTGATTGAGTTTATTGAAGTTGGGGGTCTTTCTTACGAGGCGGGTTCAGACACTTATTTCTGTGCAATTTTTTATTTCAGACCTGCGGCTCTGTCAGGCAGAGCACAGAAAGAACCATCGAATACAAATTTTATAACATAAAACATTGATACTTTTCAAGGTGGATGAACAAGCTATAGTTTTACATACAGCGGGTTGCACAAAATAATAAACCAATATTTTAATTACTAATTTTTACTTTTAAAATGAATTTTTCCCTACTTTAGTATTAATAACAGCTACAATTGCCAAGATATTGATTTATGCAGCTTTTGGGGTGTAGATTCTCTATAGGATTTTTAACTTATTCTTTGACTAAAGCCTGCTCCAGATCTTTCAGGGACTTATGTGCTATTCTATTATCACCACAATTGATAGACTATATTAAGATGTGGTGATTCCGATAAAACTTCTTATTGTCCCATCACGACAGTCAGCATCATAAGCTTCATTAAGCGTCCTCCAAATCATGACACATGGAAATAATAACCTAAGGAAACCATAGACATATATATTTGGTTGAAAGTTTTGATATTTGCATTAGCTGATGCCTATCTCAGTTGGGATCTACAGATTAACCCAGGTCCCGAAGGATTGCTTACTACAACATCTAAGAACCACTACAAAAATGGACCAGAATCAAGAGACCATGCAATAACTGACTATAAAATCATTGTCCCGAAATTTCACTCAAATTGATCAATCCGTGTACCCAATGAGTTTCTTTGTACACTTGCATTAATGTACTATTAGTAACATTTTTAAGATTTTGAGCTTAAAGATACCAGGATCACATAAGATCGGGAGTACACACAGCAGCAAACAAGCCATCCACGCACTCTTCTAGCAATGGATTGTAAATCGTAACGGTTTATCTTCTAGAAGTCTAGTAATCTTTCAAATACAGTTATGTTAATTTGTGTTAAAGAGAAAACAAAGGAAATCATATTCAGTGGACATCCACGACCAAAATTTTCCGTCCATTCAGACTCAAAAATAAGTTCTTATCAGGAAAACATCTATTTTTATTAAAAATGTTATAATCTAATTATTGCAGCAGCCAATGAGGGCATTACTGCCATGGTGCAGAATAGTTTATCATTATTTTCTAATAGAAATAATCGAAAGCAGCTTTATTTCTATAACAAACTAGTCAATTACATTCAAACACCAGGTACATGTATGGGTCTACATTAAGCTCCTTACAATGTGCATCGTCAATTCAAAGAGATAGGCAAAGTTTCATGATTGGGGCAAAGGATGTCTCACGACCTGTTACAAGTACATTTGCCACAAAGATTGAACATTTGTTTCTCTCTCCTTTCCGGGTATAAAATGGAATATTTTAGTAGTATTTTGAAAGAAGATGAAAAATGAACTGAGTACAATAATAGTAAACTTTTTAGGCCAACACCACAGCCGAAGCAGGGGCCTCCTCCATGGTTATCTTGTACGTTTGGTGGTAAATGAATGCCATAATCCATTTTGAGCTTTTTTATCAACATTAGATTATTACCTAACATATTTAATCTGCTCAGTTGGACCGTTCACATGCAGCATTTGACAAAAAAGGCCAGCAGTAATCAATAAATGAAGACTGTTCTTTTATCAGGACAACACGCGACCTCATAGCAAATCAAATAGCACACAAAAGTTGAACAATTTGGATCGGGGATGAAAGAATGAGCTTTTTTGCTTACCCGACTTAGCTCCATAAGATTACTATATTTTTAGGACTTTATCTAATCATCTTCAGAGAATGAAGATGTAAACAACAGAAGAGAGCGAAACAACCTTAAAGAACTTTGTACAAACGGTTTGTACAAACAGGTTATTGAAAAGATGGAGCGAAATCAGCAAAGTTATTTCCAGACACACCCAGGAATCCAAAAAGTAAATGAAGACCAATATAATCGAGAGTATCAAATGCTGCCAAGAAATTAAAAAGGTAGCAGAATTGAAAGCCGACCAGCATCAACTGCACGGTGAAGAAAGTTAATTACATTTACGAAAGCTGATTCATTGCTGTGACCTGCCTTGAAAACTAAACGATCTGATCAATGTTGATGGAAAAATACGTGATCTAGAATCTAAGCTGATATTTACTAGAACGTTAGAAAGGAATGGGAATTAAAAATCGGACAGGACTGACCAGAGAGAGTTTCAGTAGAAAGATCAAAGGGAAGGGCATTTTTTTTTTTATTAGAGCTCATCTGACGACTGCCTACATGGGCATTAGTCGCCGTATTAAAACTGGCCTAGTTCTAGGATACTTTAAAATAAAATTAAACGAAGAAAAAAAACACCCTAAATGGGGGAAAGGAAAAAAACAAAAACAAATGCAAAAAACAAAACAAAACAAAAAAACAAACCCTGCTTAAATAATAGGGAGAAGGCCGGCCTCCCCAAAAAAGTCAATAAGTCCACCAGTCGATGTGCACGCACTCATCCCGAGTACAAGGGACAGGCGGTAGCAACCCCGCCTATCCCGGTACCGGGACAGGTGTCGTGCGCAAAGATCACCCAGACTGGGACATTCGACAAGAATGTGCCGAACAGTCTGGGGGACGACGCAGTTGTTGCAATAGGGCGCAGGCGAGCGCTCCATCAAATAGCGATGCGTCACACGAGTGTGGCCGATTCGGAGACGACAGAAAGCAACCTGAATCCGCCGCGGCATTGGGAGATAGGTCCATGGGAACAGTCGCGGCGCAATGGCACGCAACTTCAAGTTCCCTTCAACCGTCTCCCATCTTCTTTGCCAAGCAGTCCGAAGAGCTGCCCGTATTCCTGCCATGTAGTCAGTGTGAGGAAGAGCGAAACGCTGGTCCGGTCGCAGAGTCCTCGCGGACTTTTTGGCGCCCTCATCGGCGCGCTCATTCCCCGCAATTCCTACATGTCCAGGAACCCAGCAGAAGATAATCTCGACATCTGCCCGGCTCGCCAAAACCGTGGCGTCACGGATTTCGCGAACCAGGGGATGCGAAGATTCCAATGCCCCGAGAGCACTCAGGGCGCTTTGTGAGTTGCTATAGATCACAATCCGGTCTCCAAACCAGGCATGTGGCGTAATCTCCCGTACCGAGTGGTGTATTGCCACCAGCTCGGCCGTGAGACAAACGCAGCGCCTGGTAGAGCCTCGCTGACTTCAAACAGAGGGGATACGGCGTGGAAGCAGACCCCCTCTTGGGACTTGGAGCCATCCGTATACACTGGCACGGTACCAGCGTGACACGATGTGTGCTCCAAAAAGGTCGAACGCAATACTCCCGGCGCAGTACAAGCTTTGGGAGCAGAGGCGTGGCGACAAATAGCCAAATGTGGTACCCGCCAGGGTGGCGTTCTGGGCAGAACCAGGGACACCACCGGCCCGAGAGCTATATCTAGCTCTCGAAAGAGTTTCCTGGGCCTAAACCCAAAGGGCTTAGGGTATGACTGGCGTCTCTCGGCGGCATAGGCACCATCGAGATCGGCTGCGGATGCAGTGAGAGCTGTTGGCGACTGAGGAAGGCGCCGGGCTCGCGCGTAAAAGCGAGTGATGCACTGAATGCGGCGCAAAGCGAGTGACATCTCCCCAGCATCGACCAACAGGCTCTCAATGGGGGGAAGTGTGGAAGGCACCGGTCGCAAGGCATAGGCCGGTGTGGTGGATCGAATCCACCTTTCGCAATAAACGCTCGGCTACGGATGCATAAAACTCGCATCCGTAGTCAAGCTTTGAGCGAACAAAGGATCGATAAAAAAGTAAGGCGGTAGCCCTATCAGCGCCCCAAGTGCTGAACGTCACGGAACGGAAAATGTCCATGGCGCAAGTACAAGAGACCCTAAGGCTGCGAATATGAGCCTCCCAGGTGAGGCGTCGGTCGAATACAAGACCAAGGAAACGGTGCGACTCAACCACATCCAGGCGCACCCATTAAGAAACAAATTTGGGGCGAGGTGAAGCCGTGGATGGTGGCAGAAGTGCACCACCTTAGTCTTGGCCAAAGAAAACCGAAACCTGTGCGCTTTGGCATAGCGAGAGACGCAGGTCAATGCCTGTTAGGGTTGACGCTCCAGAGTTGGCATCTGGGCCGCGCCAAAAGAGATCGAAAGGTCGTCCACGTAGAGCGTAGCGAGAACATCTTCCGGCAGCACCGAGGTGATGCCGTTGATGCTCAGGGCAAAGAGTGTGACATTGAGGACACTACCCTGCGGGACACCCTCTTCCTGCTCCTTTGGGCCGGAGAGGGCTCCCCCCACCCGTACGCATGATCGACGATCTCGCAAAAATTCAGATATAAACATTGGGAGGCGTCCCCTCGCCCCCATCGTGTGCAGAGTCTCTATGATACCGTATCGCCATGTGGTATCATAGGCCTTCTCCAGATCAAAAAACACCGTGGCGTAGTGGTGTCTACGAAGGAAAGCCTCGCAGACGGCATTTTCCAGTTGGAGGAGAGGCCGACGTGGAGTGGAACTTACGGAAGCCGCACTGTGCAGAAGACAGATGGCCTCCGCTGTCCAGGAAATAGGCTAATCTAACATTTAACAATTTTTCCTCAACTTGCATACGAAAGAGGTTAGAGAGATTGGGCGGAAACCGGTCGAAGTAGAGTGATCTCTCCCCGGCTTGCGAAAGGCGAGCACAGTAGTGATTCACCAGGAGTCTGGCAGAAGACCTTCCACCCAGATCCTGTTGAACAAATCTAACAGAAAGGCCATGCCTCGCTCACCCAGGTGTCGAAGCATGGCGTACGGGACATCGTCCGGACGATGGGCGGTGTCCGTGCGCAAGGCGAGAGCGGAACGCAACTCACTCACAGTAAACTTGTTGTTGAAGGGTTCTCCGCCTCTGGAGGTAAAGTCCAGCCGGCGGCCTCCCGCGACATCACGACGTGCATTGAATGCTGGCGGAGCAGCATCACGGCTAGAAAATGCGTAAAAAGCGGTCGAGGAAGGATTCCGCCACGGACGCGGGGTCCGAGTTGCGGTCCCATTCTCCTAGAGAACGGGAGGGGGGTCCTGCGAGAACTTGCCCCGAATGCTTTTGATTCACTTCCACACCTCAGCTAAAGGGGTCTTCCCGTTAAGTGAAGACACGTATGCCCGCCAAGAAGAGCAGCGGGCGTGCTTCAAAATATACCGGAACCTAGCCCTAGCCCGACGAAATTCAGCGACAGTGAAATCGTTCGGGCGGCGCTTATAGCGCATGTAGGCATAACGCTTCTGTTTGAGGGCCGTCTCACCATGGGAGTGGTTAACGTGCAAAACGGCCAGACGTCCTAGGAATAGTAGTCAGGCCCACGGCGATGAGGTTGCTGGAGAAGAACACAACGGCCTCATCTACCGACCTAAACTCCTCGATTGAGATAGAGAATTCAGTCATTTCCTGAAATGCAGGCCACCGCGCCCACGCCAAGCACCACCGAGGTGGTTTCTCAGGCGGAAGTTGCCCTGAAAATGATATTTGAATGGGAAAGTGATCACTACAATGGAGGTCATCGACCACCCCCCAATCAAAATCAGGCTGTGCATCCGAAGAGCACAAAGATAGGTGAAGGCCAGAAAATGAAGCGGTTCTCAGACAGTGATGCGTAAACTCTGGGCAGGACTCCCCAGAGAGGATGCCTGCCGTATAGATCACCAAGCAAGAGCTAGGGCCTCAGCAACCGTGCCACGACGCGGCGGAAGTCCCCCGCGTCGAAGTCAGCTGACGGTGGAATGTACGCAGAAATGATAGTATACCTCCTATCCAGGTGCAGCTGCACAGCCACTGCCTGAAAGAAGCTATCTAAAGAAAAAGGAAGAACGGAGACATCATGCTGGGCTGAAACCGCGCATTCCCCAGCCCGGCCATCCCACCGGGGTGGGGTCGCAAGACCATTATACCCCGGGAGGGCAGGCAGGGGGCACGCGCCTAGCATGATCTCCTGCAAAAAAAATAGCTAACGGGAAACTGGACGAGACGAGCCTCCGCAGCTCCTCCACATTGGTTCGGAGTCCACGGCAATTCCATTAAAGGAATATGCCCTCCAGGCCTAGCTCGGAGGAAACGCGGTGGCCCTCCTCGAATTGAAGACCCTCACGGGAATGGCCATACGCTTCCCGGGGGCAGAACCCCGGGCGCTGTTGGCCGGACAAAGCGCTGGAGGCGCTGTCGCCTTCAAGGACTTATTGGGGGAGGTTGAGCTCGCCATGCGAGTCTTTTCCTCCCTCCGCCTTGAAACCTTAGGCGGGCGTTGCGGCTTCGGAGGCGGGGGGCCCTCTTTTCGAGGAACCACCGTCTCCGAGCCACTCGCTCCACCTCGGGGCGTGGGCGAAGGAGCTGAAGCTCCTTTGTTGCTGTCCTCCTTTCGGGGAACAGCTTTAGGAACCCCCAAATATGGCCTAGCGACCATCTTCAGGGGTGTTGCCTCCTGTGAGTCTAACGACTCAGTGGAGGCGCGTGGCCGTTTTGCCTTGCGGGAAACGGTCACGCTGGTGGAAGAGGGGGGAGCTCTGGTTTTAGCCGGGGCTGGGTATGAACCCTTTGCCGCCAGCTTTACCAAGGGAGCGCCCGGAATGGGTAGAGCCCGCAGAAGGGCTCCGAATTGGCGCGGGAACAACCGTGCTCGTTGGCCTGGATGAGCCAGGAGCAGAGGGTGCCTTTTTAACTACTGAGGCATATGACGTCCCGGTCAGAGCTGGGCGCGCCAGGACCAAGTCCTTAGCCTCGCGGAATGAGAGTCTATCCTGGGCCTGAACGGCCAGGATTTCTTTCTCAAGGAGATATGCACCACATTGCTTCGAAGAAGCAGAGTGCGGCTCTCCGCAATTGACACAATTGGCCACACACGATTTGGACTTATCGTGTGCGACCTTGGAGCAATTTACACAGACTTCGGGTGACCCCGACTTTGCACGTCTACATGAGCGATTCGTATGGCTGAAGGTTTGATAGTAATAGCACCGCCGCGGCAGTGGCACGAATGCCTTGACGCGGTAGTGGTACCAACCAGCACGCACCGACTCAGGGAGCCTGTCACAGTCGAACGTGACGAAGAGTGTAGGGGTGGGTCTCGAGGCCCCTCCCTGTTTTCTCATCACACGTTCGACCTTGACCGCCCCATGGTCGGCCAGCTGTAGGATGATGTCCTCAATGGAGTAGTCAACGAGTTCCCTTGCATAAACTACTCCTTTCACAAAGTTCATGGTAGAGTTCGGCGTCACACTCACCGGGGTGCCATGAAGTGTCCGAAGAGCACTTATCTTGGCCGTATCGGCGGGATTCGCCGCATTCGCCAGAAGGCTCCCGTCCGAGAAACGGGTCACCTTCGGCTCTCTACCAATTGCACTAGCTAATCCTCTCCTCTAATGGATCATGTTGCCCTTGGACAACATGGTGCCATCAGTGGAGCAAATAACGAGAAAGCGTTTGAAGCCAGCGGGCTTGAAAACGCCAGGTAACCTCTGAATGAGGGGCCCCGATGTCATCGAGGCTCCGCCCTGTGCACTCTTGGTATTAGTCTTAGTCAGGGGCTCCGCAACCAGGGGGGCAGGGGGGGGCACATGTGCCGATCTTGGCCTGGTCGCTTGCCAGAGTGGCAGCAGACCCATCCGTCCCTACGGCCCCCGCGGATGGAGAGGAGCCCCGAGTCTTCTTAGTCTTTCTTGTCTTTTTCTTCTTTTTAGGAGAGGAGGGCGGGGAATGAACCCGCTTCTCTCCTCCGCCGACAGAAGCCCCTAGGCCAGATGGACCGGCCTCAGCCAGGTCCTTCTCGGAAATGGAAAAGGTCCTGGTGGTCGCAGGGGCACCGTTCAGAGAAGAGCCCTCCCCTCCTTGTGCTGCCTCGGAGGCCCCAGCCGTTTGTGGAGGACCTTGCATAGAGACGGATTCAGGTTCGGTGCTTGGCGCCGAGCCCGGATTCCCCCCCTTGAAAGGCCCCGTTGTCTGAGGCTGGGTCTCTTCAACGATCATGTCTATCACAAGAGGGGCCTCCAGTTGGCCATCCCCTCCCAGGACATCGCAGGTCCCGTTGGTAGCGTCAAGAGTCATTTGTGGGGAGGCACAAGCCTTAACCCCGGCAAGGTTTAATATCTTTGCCAGCAGGTCTTTTGAGGGAAGTGACCGAAGGGTCCTGGCTTCCCTCTCCCCCCTAAGGGGGTTTGCCCTACCGAGCTGCTGCGATGTGGAGCAGCTGGCTAAGTGCTGCCTGCTGGCTTTGGTGGCAGTCCCCTTGGAAAGAAAAGAGGGGACTGCCGCTGGAAAAAAGTAAGTGCCCGAAAGCACCTCCAGAGAAGGAGGTGAGGGGGAGTCCCCTGCACCCGTAGGCAAAGGAGAGGAGTAAGCCTCATCTCCGGTTAGAGAAATATGGAGGGTCCCCTGTGCAAGCACAGGGGCGGGGACCTCCATTTTTTTGCTGGAGCTGCCCGAGGGTGGCTCCGTCGATGTTTCAGGGGAAGTTGGGGGTTGAGTTTTTTTTTTTATCTTCATCATTGGGCATGGTGACCCTCTTTTTTACACGGGATGCAATCGCGCACACCTCTCGCAGTAGCCTGCTTTGCAACAGGTGCTTACAAGCCCGGCAGAGCCAGGCGCCGCCATTTGGGACCACCCCTCCCGCCTGGTAGCCTGGCACTGCATCGGCATGGCGGCTCCACCTTAGATACGGCGTAAAATATATAGATTGTGAAGAGGAGAGGAAAAAGGATGTGAGGAAGGTATGGGTGGGGATGAAGCAGGTTGTTAAAAACCAGCCACCCCAGCCCGGAGCTCAGGGGTTAGAGAACATCGTCCCCCACCCCCTCAGCCCCGATGCGGGACGGTTGGCTGAAAGGAAGGTCAGCATCTACCCTGTGAAATTAGAGGCTGATCAGAGAAAGTTGTGGGAGAGGTTGTGTGAAAAGAGAGGAAACAAGTGTTTTGAAGGAAGGAAGAGAGGCTACCTGGGGCCGGACGGGGTGCTGAGCCCCGTCAGCATGGTGGCCAGGATGGCAAATCGCCACGCCCCTTACGGGGCAAAGGGAAGGGCAGGTCTTTTTTAAATAGAAAAGGAGGGAGATCAGTTCTTCAGAAGACACTGGAGCAAGAGAATTGAAATTTGTGGTTAAAGGTTGGTACTTGATGAGAGAAAACGTCAATATATATCGTGAACAATGCAGCACTATCCTGGTACAAAGAAGTAATTGGATAGCCCTCAAAAACAGAGGGAACTGATGCCTCAAATCAAGCTTAGGACTACTGTTTTTTTTTATCTTTCGTACAACACCACTGCGGTATGCACAATTAGCTGTAAGTAGTGGTATAATTGGTACACTTCTTACTTAAAGCGTTTAAATTCCATCTCTTCTCCCTTCTACCGGAGGAAAAAGAGCCGAAGCAAAAACTTCTGGCGCATCTTACCTCGGAATGGTCAAGGGACGGGATGAATGAAAACAAAGGCGGATGGGATGGTAAAAGGAATGCTAATGCTGAGAGGTAGCGTCCAAGGGTAGCTAAGTTTTACATCCTATGAGTCAAATTTCCATGCACTAGTTTCGATGCGCCATAAAACTTTTGTATTTCTACTCGATTCCCATATATAAATGTATTAATTTGGATATATTTAGAAATTATATACGTTATTTTTAATATAAAAACAAAGTAAAATAATGATCTTAATATAATCTTTACAAACCCTATTTTTATGAGTAGTATAGATTTTTATTACTGTACTGAATTGAGACAACTTTAATTTTCTAAAGGGTTATAGACTCCCATTCCATCGTTTAAGAGACTCACGAACTAGTGAGCTAGAATAACGGACTAGAGTGTCAGAAGAGAGTTGAACAAATTAATTTGATTTCTAATGGCAAGAAATATGATTTTCTTTTACACTTTGTCACAGAAATTCTTTTTCTTCTTTTTTTTCATTTTGAAACAAACTCTTATTGGTCTCAGGTTAAGATGGACTTGAATACAATTTATTCCAACAGCCACAAAAAGTACTCAGAATTATTCTAAATTTCCTTGTTTTCACATCTTACCACAATTTATCGCACACAGAAGAGAAAGAATTTGTTATACACAAGCATAAATATAAGAAAATTGCTGCAAATAATTGGATTATATTTAAATGAATATCGTAATCGGTTCCTTTTTCCATTCTTTGCAGGACGCAAGCCCACTCGAGGTAAGAAATGCATATTTTTTGTTCTAAAAAGAGCGGCAATAATTCAAAATAAATACTTTTGAAAGTAATTTAACCATTTTTTTTTGCATTCCATGAAACTTTAAAGTCTTAATAAAATTTAGTATACATTAACTTTTTTCCCTCGAGGCAAAACAAATAAAATAACATTTTTGTACATCCAATTCTAATTAAATGCCTTCTCCTGCCAATATGAAATAGCTGCGAACGGAAGCAGCAAGAATTAAAGCAAAGAATTCAAAGTGGCGAAGAAAAGAACAAAACGCCATATTTGGGGAGGAGAAAATTATTAATTACGGTGTCGCCGGATAAAAGTAACAGTATGAAGCAATATGCCTAAAAGAGGCAATGATTTAATATAGAAAAAATAAACTGGCTTGAGGAAGAGAGGGAATCATAAACTTGTAGAAAAATCAACTTACAATGATTACTTTATCTTCAATTGTGATGATATCGTTATCTTGTAAAAATCATATGTAAGTTTTATATATACTTTTATCAGTGCTTCTCATTTTTTCTACATTCGCATTCTTGCTGTTTGTTGCATGTTCCTCTCTCATTCTTTTGTGATGCGTAAATCGGCTAGATACGGGTTCGAAGATGGCGTTAAAAAATAAAGAAAAACTAAACTCTTCAGTTTATCGGCAGGATTTATTTCTGTTTACGAGTCATTCGTCGTAATTAAAATGCTAAAATATTTGATCGTGTTATAATAGAAGATTTATACATGATAGTACAAACGCCCATTATTTATAATTGCTGCTATCCTAAATTCTATTTTCAATACATATTTACTAGAATTATGGCTCCCTTTCATGTAATAACACTATTTCGAAAATCATTCAAATCTCTTTAGAGTTGAGTGAATGGAATCCATTAAATCTACTCCGGAGGGTGTTTTAATAAAGTCATTTTAAAATGATGTGTTTTTTGTGTCAATTCCTACATGAAAGAGTTCAAAGAAGGATCATAACTTTATGATTTAGGGTATTGGCGCTTTGCTGCAGGTATTTTCTCTCATTCTCAATATAATATTATTTTAATCATTTCTGATCGTCTTTTTATTTTTCATTTGATTGGATTGACTTAATCAATGGTCAAAAAGAGCAGGCAGTTTCTCCCTCTAGGTAGTTAGGGTAAACCTAAAATGAAAGACTCTTTTTGTATGTGATTACGGCAGCATGAAAAATTGATGGATCTGTCCTAAAATAAGTGGCCCTTCTTTCTCTTCTGAGACTTTTAACTCTGGTTATTATATTTTTGCTTATGAATACATACTCCTTGAGAATAAATGCAATGATGGTACATAGTTGCTTCAAGAACGCTAGCAGAAATAGAACTCAAGTGATTGTCTCTGATATGTCACTAAACTCTATGCAAACTTCTTGCAAATTGCTTCCATTTAAACTTGATATTTTAAGACTTATTTTTCTTTCCCTGAAACCGAGTTAACATAAATATTCATGGTATTTCCCCAAATCATTCGGGCTACCGTTAATCGTAATAAAATATTGGGTGCTAATAATTTGGTAAAATGTCTTTTCCTTCCCTGTAATAATTGCCCAATATATATTTCAAAATATATATATGAATGACTAAAATTATTTTTAGTCATTAATAAAATTACAGGCCCCCAAAGATAAAAGATTTTTACCTCGTTAGCGCTTACAGATTTTATCATTCTTGGCCTTAAACTTTTATTTCTCTCTGTACAGTCATTTCTGTCGCCATTTGTAGGTTACTCTAAACTTTTTTTTTCTCCACCAAGAGCAAAGGCATGAAATCCAAATTAAGTTCTACTATTAATTGAAAATATATAAAACTAATTTTAAACACAGGTTAATTACCTATCGGTTTTTTCACTTTCGGTAAAAAAATAAATCCCTAAAACAAACCCAATTGAAATCAAATTTGCACAGATCATTTAGTTTAAGGACGAATTACGTTCCCCGATTGCAAAAATGGTTTATTACATCGGTTGGTGGGATTGAAAAATGTTTTTTTTTCCTAAAAAAATTAATAACCTGGAAGAAAAACTTAAACTGGAAAGAAATGAGGGAAAGGAAAAATTAATACTTAAATATTGTGAAAATAATTAATAGGATCCCTTCCGAGATAGCAAACTATTCCTGTATTTGAGGCATAAATAGTAATATATATATTCATAGTATAGGACAAAACTCTCTGTGACAAAGAATCCGTGGGTAGCAAAAAAGATCAGGTAGGATATCAAAATAATTTGTCCTAAACCAGAACATTTTGACCAGCAAAATGAAAGAAAACCTCATTGGCGGAGATCATATTGTATCGATTACTCCCTAATCTATGTGGCAGAATATCAATGCGGTAAAACTCAGCATTACAGCGCTGTAGAGGGCAAAATTAATTTCATTTTCTCCATGACGAAAATAAAAAATAGATATAAGAAAGGAAAATTATGATAATTAAAATTTGTTAAAGCTACACAGCTAGAGTATTCCAAAGAGGAGACTAATTGAGATACTATAGAGAAGCAAGTTCCGAAAATGTTTTTATGGTTTGCCTTATAATAAAGAAAAAAGAGCCCCTCGTAGGGTATAATAACAAGTATAACAGAAAAAGAGCATATCACCGATGATTATGTATATTCAAAAGGAATGATAGAGTATTCGAAAGAGGAGCATAATGGAGAAACTATGAGAAGCAAGTCTCATAAATCTTTTTATGATTTTTTTAATAAAGAAAATAGAACATCTCGCAGGGTATAATAACAAGGATAACAGAAAAAGACCATATTAACGATAATTCACAGTCTAACACGATTTTTGTCATTTGGTAGAAACTGTTATTTTCTATTTGCTTGTGTCTAGAATACTTTGCTTTTGTGTCCAAAATAATGATATTTATATGAAAATTACCTTTTCCCTCTGGAAGGAAGTGGCGAATTTGAACTTTTATTTGCATAAAGTAGAAACAAAACGACATGATACAAAAATAACATTTTTTTATTCTAGAGTTTCATAAGTGGGAGAATTAAAATATTAGAAATGAATAGTTTCCCGTGATTTATGCTATTACTGTAAATTACTTTCATGAATCAGCCCCCAAATATAGACTCCCATCGGATTTTCATTATAAAATCCTTGATAGCGGCGTTGAAAATCCAGGAGATCTTGTTGAAATGCGATCGCCATGCTGCTCGGAGTACTCTCCCATGTTCTTGTTAAATTTATCAAGATGGCGTCAAGAATATGGACTTTCAGGGACATCCTGTACCCCATCTTGCCTTAGTTTCTCATCAAGTTCTCAACAAGCGCTACATAGTATTCGGCTTTGTGATTACCTAAGAACCCCAGAACCACTGCGATAAAGCCTTCTAATGCTGCCTTATGCGTCCTATTGAGCTTTTCCGAAAATTCCTTGCACTCCATGATCCTTTTTGATTTGTAGACCGACGAAGACCCCGGCTTCCACCTTTGTTGCAGATAGCTTGCAATTGATGTTTTTTCTCTCTACACAAAACTTGGTCCGTTGTGGCCAATCTCGCTGATGGTAGTGTGGCACGGTCTCCTTGCTCTCTCAAAGGCAAAGACAACTAGGAAACTAGGCAAAGCCGCCTTAGAGACCCATCAAGAAGGTCACTATTTTGAAGTCTCCGATAACCTCCCAACCGTAATCTTCATATTTCAATGCATCTAGCAAGATATTGACACTGCTGTATTCCTCTTTGAATCAGACGGAGTGAGCAGGGAGAATAGATAGATACATGTTCCCGTCATCAAGCAGCATTGCTCTAAGAGTCTTGAACGAGCTGTCAAGGAATAAGCGTCACTCGTTGGGGTTACAGGCGATTCTGATTGCCTCAATCAGACCACCACACATTGTGACAAAAGTAAAGCTCATCTTGACGTGTAAAGAAGCTTAAAAAAACACTGATGACTCTTTCTCTGACCTGATATTTGCACACTGTCATCTAACAAATCCCGCTGATTGAGTTCGAAATTAAAAGCTCGGCATTGGACTTTGTGAGACCAAGACCTCTGACAAGGTCGTTGAGATCTTTTTAGTTGAAGTAGTATGGGTTTCTCTCCACAGTTGCACCTCTGTAATATAGATCAATGACTTCATCCTCTTCTGAACTGCTTTACTTTCTAAGCCTGCTGCTCCCATTTTGGAGAGGTGGGTAAGGGAAGCTCAGAACTTTGTGGCACTGGTGCAATAGATGACTGAAGGTCTGGATACATGATAACAGGCACAGGTTTTCCTGCTCGACGTTTGGAAAGGTTCACCATGCAGAAAGAAATATTGCTTGAGTGGTTAGTTGGTTCCCTCCAAATTCGTGGGATTGCGAAATTCATAGCTCTCTTTTATCCTCTGTACCATCCTGTAAAAATACAAAATGAAAGCATAAGTATAAATATACAAATACTTTTCACTTAGTGTTATTAGAAATATAAAATAAATCCAATATCCAAATAAACAAAACATATTATATGTATATATATTACCTTCCAGAGTTCTTTTGCAAGCTCGCAGGTGAAATGAGGTGACCAAGCTTTGTCTTTATCTCCAGCTGGCATGCCGAATATGCCTTGTGGGCCTCATGCAATTTAGCATATCTCTCTACAGAGTACTTTTTCGCTCTTGTCTTAATAAATTCGCCGCAAACATAGCAAAATGCGTCTGTCAGATGCTTACTACCTCCTGATGCCATGTGTGACGAATGTTTCTATCAATGACGAGTGACGATGTCTACGCTGTGACGGCTAGAGTTAATCTGATCGGTTGAGTAGACATTCTTTGTATTTATACAATCATCTTCGTTGCCAGATTCTTTTAGAAATTCTCCAAATAAATAGAAAATTATCGACATTTCTAGAAAGCTTTACAGTTTATTTTTCATCAAATTAGTGCTGAATCTTTTTGTAATGAAAGAGAACTGCCATTGCTGTCCAGGTCGCAAAATACAAAATATAAGGGAAATAATAGCTATTCCTACTGTATTGCTGTTTATATAACCTTTGAAATACAGTATATCATTTTTATGCCATAACTGAAAAAAACATAACCCTTGAAATTTTTTATATATTTAACCATTTGCATCAAAATAATGTTATTTACTATAAATGGGCTAATTTAAAAATTCAATGTTCTAGAAACAAAGGCAAACTTTGTGGGATTAAAATTGACTTTTTTTTATTTAATAGAGCCAAAAACAAGTGCTAAATAACACTTTTACCTTGAGGATAAAACAAAAGTAAAATTTCTCTTACACAGTGTTATATAAAAAAGGAATAAATTCAGATGTGAAAGAGGTTAAAAGTAAGTCCAAGTGTGAAAACTGGAGTAAAAATATGGTTAAAATTCATTGGTCTAATTCTCTATAGGTATAAAATTAGTCAAGGTGTTTTTAGGCATTATCTATATTGGTAGATATTTTATTAAATATAAACAAATTATATTCACACCTAAATTAAAACTAACTAGAATTTTCTTTTATCAGGTGAAAATTCTTAGACATCGCGTAGATTTCAAATTCTGTATCTCATTTTTCTTAATCTTTTGGGGGATATCAAACGCGCACGTCCCCATATAAAAATAAAATAAGACTTCAAATGTTAATTAATATAAACTGCTGCATTTCAGTGTAACTCACCCTTCAAAAGAAGGTTAAGTAAGCGTATTTGGTAAGGAGGGCAATAAATCTCTGTCTAAAAAAGGGATAAGAATTGGTTTAAAAACATTTAAAGCATTTTACCTTATGCCAAAGGTTATTAGATAATTAAAATAGAATAACATTGTTACAATTGACTTGCTGGGAGGAATGAAAAAGCAAGGAGAATTCCATGTTTTTTTTAAAAAAGTTACTTAGTGGAATAGGAGGGCTAAGTGAATCTAACGTGGTGATACTCGTAACAGTGGTAATTTTAGATAGAATAAGTGAATTTTACAGCGTGACTTTTGTCTCCAATGCCGAAACATTTGAATGTCGTTTTAACAAGTATTTCAGAGTGTGTGTACGACTTTAATATATCATAAATGTAAAAGCTAAAAGGTTCATAGTGTGATCGGTTAAGATGTTAGTTGCCTATTAATATATGAAGGAGGATAGTAGGCTTTTTAAAAGAAAATATCATATGTGTTTTACCAATGTTCGGTGATGGTCTGTTTGCTGTGAGGAAGAATAAGATGTTTATAGCTCAGTGATCAGGGAAGGATTAATGTCTGTAGGTTTTTGTGCGTTATAAATACAGATGAAACTACACCATTGTGTAGGAAAAACTCCTATAGGGTCACCTGACGAAGGTATAAGAATGTCATTTACGGTCATTGATTGCTGTCGGTTTATTAGATAAGATGTGAACAAATAATTGTCAATGCCTCAGAGTCCTATTCGATATCAATTATTAAGAACAATTTTGTGATTTACTGAATCAAAGTGATTATAAACTTAAGAAAAAACTAAATATTTAAATATGAAGAATATAAATAATCATATTTTGATAAAATATCATTAATAGACACAGACGTGCTAAAGTTTGAACAAAATTTACATTAATGAAGGTATTAAAGTTTTATTGTCACAAAGACAAGACAAGCATTTTTTAAGTTAGCTTTCATGTGAGTTTAATAAAGTTGGAATCAGGGGATATTCATGTAATTTAATAGAAGGTTATTACCAGATGATTAAAAGTTTAGTGTAACGCAGTAAGAGGGAACACCACGTGATAAGGATTCATTAAAGAGAAGAGCTATTATTGGAATGGTGATATCAGCGTTAAATGAAAGTCAGAATATGGGAAGAAAGTTTTTTTAAATTTTAGAATGTAGAATGATTAACAGAATTTCAGTATCAGTAGAAGGAAATGCGAAGAAAGAATTGGTGTCTATGGAGAGCATTAGAAATAAAGTGAGAGTTGAGTGTTTATCCAATGTCAGGAACTTGATGAAATTGAGCTCAGCATTAGAAGGATTATATATATATATATATATATATATATATATATATATATATATATATATATATATATATATATAGATATATAGATATAGATATATAGTGGGGAGGGGATCATTGGACCATTTGCCTATTCAAGCGTGAATTATTGAAATACTGCCTACAAAATGATAGCAAAGATATATTTCAAGTGCTATAATCTCACTTATTTCCAAAGCAGAATTATGTCAAGTAACGCTGATTTATAGGTCCCAGTTAACACTAATATTTGCATCTACCAATTATACACTTATCAACAAATTTTAACTTTTTTCTGCTGACTTAAGTTTGAGATCTGTTTTGGGGAAATTCGCGGTCATTGATTTTAAAAATGGCAATAGTTTTCTTCTATCACCTCAAGTTTTTTTTTTTTTATGAACTGGTCCATATTGGTCCCACTCATAGCATGCAATCTTACGGTCAAATGAACGGAAGAGGAGGCATTTGGTATTCTTCTTATTTTATTTTACATATGTATTTATACTTCTTTTATACACATCTAGATATATATAAAGCAATTGTGTATAATATAATTTTGTGTTTTATCAGATTTCTTTTATGAAATAATATTCAGTAGTATGGCCTCATTACGAAAGAAATGTTTGAATTCCCCTGACTCGTTTTGCTATATATGTGGTTGTTTTACTGCACCAACTCAAAGAATAAACATTAGTAACTTTGTGAAAAGAGCAGACTTGGCTTACTTAGGCGATCATGATAAACCGTGGGCCCCGTACAATGTTTGGAAACCATGTGTTGCAAATCTATGCCAATGAACAAAAAGCACAAGGAAACAACTAGGATTTGGCATTCCTTTGGTGTGCCAGGAGCCAAAAAATCATATAAACGATTGCTACTTTTGTCTCACAAAGACTTCTGGTTATAACAGGAAAACGAGAAATAAAATAAGTTACCAAAATCTTGATTCAACAATTCATCCAGTGCTTCATTCAGATGAGATTCCAGTACCTGTATTCAAGAACTTCCTTCACTGGACGATGTAAGTGATATACGTGAATCTGATGTAAACAATGAACTTGACAGTGATCCAGACTTTTTACATACATTGACCCAAGAATTTGGAAACTTCAGCCAGTTATAACTGAATGATTTAGTTAGAGACCTAGGCCTGTCAAAAGAGTTAACAGAAGTGTTATCTTTTAGACTTAAAGAGAAGAATTTGTTGCCGGAAAAATCAAATGTAACTTTTTATCTGCATTCTTTAAAAGTGAAGAAGATTTTGTTTACTTTAGTGACGTGGAGGGAGTGTTAAACGCGATGGGTGTTTCAGAGTATGATCCAAGTGAATGGAGGCTTTTTATCGATAATTCAAATAAGAAACTAAAAGGTGTGTTACGCCATAATCAAAACTTGTTCGATGTGATTTCTATTGGTCACTCTGTGCATTTAAAAGATAAGCATGAACACATAAGATCTGTATTAGATTTCCTTAAATATGATGAATACAAATGATTCATATGTGTGGATCTGAAAATGGTAAATTTTTTACTTGGCCAACAAGGAGGCTATACAAAATATCCGTGTTTTCTGTGTATGGGACAACCAAACCAAAAGCAAACGTTGACAACAGAAACGTTAGTCAGTAAGAGAAAGTTTGACTGTTGGGGAGAAGAATATTATACACCAATCACTTGTTGAGCGAGAGAAAATCATCTTCCCACCCCTTCATATTCAACTAAGCCTGATGAAACAATTTTTGAAAGCTCTTAATGTGGAGAAAGACTGTTTCAAATTCATATGTACAAATTTCCTGGCTTAAGTTATGATAAAATAAAGGCCAAAGTTTTTGATGGGCCACAAATTAGTAAGCTAATGAAATACCAAAACTTCTTGAGTTGGATGACTGACATAGAAAAAACAGCATGAAAAACATTTGTGGCTGTTGTGAAAGGATACCTGGAAAAGAAAAGGCTGCTCAATACAAGGATTTGGCAGATACATTACTTGATAGCCTTCATCGTTTAGGCTGCAACATGAGCAGAAAGGTTCTGTATAGGTATCCCCTAGAATAATATTATTTCCGCACCTCCTAAGATATTACTTCGGAAGAGAAAGCGAGCCGTTACCCCCCCACACCTTCCAACCTCACCTTTTTTGGACTCACCGTCAGGTCTCTTAAAATTTACACCAAGGCATGACGCTGAGATTGAGGCGACCTCCCGGCCGTCTCAATCTTCCCTCCTTCCCCCTGGGGTTGGGAGATTACTTAGTAGGATTTGCCGTGAACCGCTTTAATGGCTTCCGCCGCTTGTTGCCCGTCTGGCCCACTGATCCCAGCCTTTGACACCTCACCGCAAGGAGGCGCTCGGGTTGTCATGGCCGATAACGAAGGTTAGAGAATTTCTCAATCTCTTTCCCTGTTTTAGAGAACTCCGGATATATATGCACCTGCTCCGGGATTACAAAGAGATTTGGTTAGACGAGACTTTCCCGAACGGAGTTCAATTCAACGAAGCTCTCTCCCAAGAAGTTGAGTGACGGTCGCAAGCCACGGAAGAGCTGGACATCACACCCGTATCTTCGGGTCAGGGAGAAGAGTCTCGTGAGGCAACGTCAGCCTTTCTCATCCGCCTTCAGATAAAGGTTTGGAGAAGCCGTCCTCTGAAGTTCTTCTGGTGGCCTCTTGAGGACAAGAGGCCCGATAGTTCGCTCAAGCCGAGTGTGGAGAAGTCATCTTTCCCCCCCCCCTTTTTTGAAATTCGTTCGGTGACCCCCTGAGGACAAGAGGCCCGCATCTCGCAAATGCATGTCCAGAAACTTATCCCAACCCTCTGCAGGTTTGTGTCTACCCTCGTGAGTAATCAAGGTCACTAAGACCTCCTCCAATTTTTCCCCACCTTACTCTCGAGGTTCAAAGGAACTAAATCACTCACTACCCTAAATCTCCCATTATAGTTATTCCCTAACCACGGTTATCTAATACCTATATATATATATATATATATATATATATATATATATATATATATATATATATATATATATATATATATATATCCATATTTATTGTTGTGCCTTTTATTTAGTGTGTATTAAATCTATTTTTGTCGTTGTGTTTAGTATATTTTTTGGTCACGCAGCTGCAGCTATCTATTTAAATCGCACTTTTAGAACAATAACAGTTGTCGCCCTGCTTGGTCTACCTTAGAGCCTGCGTGCTCATATTCCTGTACACTTGGCCATACTTCGACAGGTTCATTTACTCAAGAGCCATCTTGATTCATTTCCGGCTAATCTTGGCAACGTGAGTGATGAACACAGAGAGCGTTTTTATCAAGATATCACTATTATAGAGGAGAAATATCAAGGCCGATGGAACACAAACATGATTTTAGACTACTGTCGGAGTATTCAACGAGACATCAAACACTCCAGACACTCTCGGAAGCGAATGTTTCTCCCATGAATGTATAGGTATGTGTACGATTGCTTCTGTTTTCTCCATTGTATTAGAAAAATAACCTGTATTTATTTAGTAATAGGTGACGTTATCTTACAATGCATTTATATTTTCAAATTCTGTTGACATTTTAAGTTATGGTTTGAAGCTATAACACTTAGAAAACTATCCTTACCGAGTAAATACATGCATTACGTCGTCAAATAGGAATATGCTGTAGAATGAAAACCTAATTTATTACAAAAAAATAGATGCCATATTATTTGAAATCAGCACCTCAAAATTATGTAGATAAAAACAACCACAAAACATAAGTCAGCATAAGGGCTGTTGACCAATGTTATGTATTAGGATATTACCGAAAACAATTTTATATTTTCGAAACTGCTTTCATATAAGAATTTTTAACAACTTTATGTTCACTGTTTATTATTTGCTTTCTGTCTTCATTAGTGAATACCACTTAATGATTTTTCTGCCACAATGTGAATCTTATTTGAACTTTTGAATGCTTGCACTCTTTGTACACATTTTACCTGAAGACTTTCAATGCACTCTCATAGCTTAATATAGGTGATCTTGCTTATTGTAGCAATATATTAAGATTTGAATATACTTTCAGAAGGTTTCTCGTTTTCTCTGCATTTTGAGTGTCGGTGATATATGTTTTCCTCTTATTCTTTGCTAGAGTCAGAAGGGATTTTGAGTTACGAGGGGCGGTCAATAAGTTTTGCAATTCGGATATAAGGAAACGAGATATGCGGAAAAGTGTTTTATTATTTTTCAATATAACTACCCTCGACTTCAATGCACTTGCGCCACTTGTCCCTGAGGCTTCAAATTTCCGACAACCAGAAATCTCCCGACTGCTATTCAATCCATTCCTGAACGGCGAGCTGGACATCTTCATCGTCCCCAAACCGGCGTCCACGCAGTGCAGTCTTGAGCTGGCGGAATAAAAAGTAGTCGCTAGGGGCCAGATCTGAACTGTAGGGGAGATGGCTGAGCTCCTCGAATCCGCACTCACGCAGGGCAGCTTGTGCAACTCTGGCCTTGTGAACTTTGACGACGCTGAAGTCGATCATGGGGCGTGAGGTTTCTAGGGACCCAACGGGCAGAGACCTTGGCCATAGACAAATTGTCGTGGTTGATTTTGATAATACTTCCATGTGATATTCCAAGTTCTCGCTCGATTTCTTCGACCTTCAACGGCGATTTTGGACGATCATCCTCTCCACACGGGCCACATTGTTCTCGTTGGTCACGTCTGACGGGCGTCCTGGACGGGGGTCAACTTCAAGGGACTCACGACCATGGCGGAACTCCCTATTTCAGCAAGCAATGGTTGCATAGGAAGGGGCGGTGTCGGTGTACACTGCAACCATGCGTTCATGGATCTCTTTTGCATTCTTGCCTTCCTTGGTCAAAAATTTGATCACTGCGCGGTGCTCAACCTTCTCCATTGTTGAAAAATTGGTGACTGACGATCTGCGATCAGCTACTGCATCTTAAATAGACGAGGCAAGAGGGTGCGGCTGCAGGTCCTGACTTTTCATAACTTGTTCTAACCCCCCCACAAACAGCCATCCCCCTTCCTCTGTTTTGCTATACCGATTCGCAAAACTTATTGACCGCCCCTCGTAATGTAAATCTAAATACCAAACTTAAAAATTCGTCACTTCCATATCTCCGCATGCTTCATTTGATTTACACTTCATTGATGATAATTAAATGTTGCAGGACTTAATCTTAGAATAATGGGTAAATACGGGGCATATCAGTTGATACGGTCTATTATTTAGAATTTGTCCTATTATAAATTCCACATTTATATCTAACTATTTTTATGGGAATTATGATTAACCTGCAAAAAATAACACTATTTCAATAAATCTACAATCAATTTACAATTTCGCTAATAAAACCCACTTCTATTTTAATTTAAGCTCAGTGAACCTCTTTAGACTGTGAGACAAAACATTTATTGCTTTTTCACCAGCGCTGGTTGATATAGGAGGGTACCGGGGAATCAAGGGACGGGCTACTAAATTAGATGAGATAAAGTTAATATATGTAGATTATGTGTAAATAAAGCGTTTGTGATTGGAGGTTTTGATGGTTGATGCCTCTTATATTTGTGCTAGCCAATGATTCTTCTAAAAGGATATGTGTTCTCAAAGATATTTACTTGAATATAATAGATCTACATTCACTCTCCTTTCTTGGGGTAGTTCAAGTTCTAAACATTCAAACCACATCTAGGAATTTGTAATGAAAGCAAAAAGTATAAATATTTCCGAATCTATCACTAATTCGAAGCAAATAGACTATCTTTAACATTATTTCTTATATATACAAATATACACTAGATTGCTGTGGGAAATTGAATTGAGATAGTTTAGTACTTTTAGAGCACAGGGGTAATTTTTTGCATTATTAAAATAAAATAACTTAAATTCACACGATTTTTTTTGTGACCGGTCTTCTCGCTGAACGTATTTTAGTCATTCATTTTGCTTTAGTCATTTAATTCCTTATGAAACAATATTAGCCCTCACCCTACTCCATCATTAAGCGTTTTAATTCGAGTGAAACTCTTTAGCATCTCAATGCCAAAGCCATATGAAGTCAGGGGAAAAGCTTCAAGATAGAAGATCTATTTCTTACATGCTCTAACACGGTCTCGGATCAGGAGACTCAGAACACCAAGGTTTCACGAACCCGTTTACGCAGTCCTATCCACAGGTACAAATATGTCGAGCCTCTCCTTGCCTCACGCACATACACACACTTCTGCTTCATATACAAAAATAACTCGACACCTCCTGGAAATTCTCTTAATTCTACTCAACAAGAGGTCCAGTTATTCGGTTCGCGATGACTCACGCATACCTCAACAACTCTTGGTTCGTCATACAACTATACATGTTTTTAACCATTTAACACTTTTCATAAAACTGACAAATTCGTGTTATGTATCCTAACGTATTATTTTTTTTCGTAAAATGGATTAATGTAGTTTGAAACCAATTAATTGGAAATGAATTGAATCAAGTGAGGTGTAAATTTATGAAATGAATAATTAAATCACAGTGAAATTTATTCACGGAAGAGTATATCCTTGTATATCCTTGCATAAATTATCCTTTGGCTATTTCCTAATCACGCAGAATTATTTCATCGATAATTCATAATATTCATTGTAATATTTAATTTAAAGCAACCATTTTGGCTTAACCTCAACATCTACTCAAAATGAGTCTAGTTTCATATTGTTCAATTGAATCATAGTAGTAATAAGCGAATTCAAATAAATAAATGACAGTAATGTGCCTAAAAATGATGGCCTTGGTATTCACAATTACTGCATGAGTCTAAAATTGGTTACTGAATCGTTAATAATTGGTCTCAGAAGTTTCAGTCCAAGGGCATTTGAATAGAAATTGAAACTTTGCGACTCTCCAATAGTGTCCCTTTTCTACTAAAGAATACAGATCCTGTGACAACCCATCAAGTGAAGAAATAGAAGAGGAACATATGATTGATGATAATAAAAAGAATAGATACAGATTAGAAAGAGCTTAAATAAAATTCCCATTAAGAATGTCAGATTAAAAATAATAATAATAATAATGATAAAAATAGTTGATGGGTGATAGTGAGTAAAAAATATTAATAAAATAAAGATAAGGAATGAAGAGTCTTCCGCTATATAATTAAAATATATGGAAGTTAACAACCAAATCTCTAAGTTAACCCTAATAAAATGCATATATGTAATAAGAAAAAGACACTAGGTCACTAAGTTTTATCAGTGACTGACACTTCCTTTAATATCTTCTTTATAAACTCAACCTATATTCCTATATAGTTTACTAAATAGAAACATATTTTACTCAGTCATTAAGGGATATTAATGCATTCTCCAGCCTCAGGTTTTAAAAATATTTAATCTCATTTGTCTCAACTGTTTCGGGGGAGTAATGAAGAATCCGAGTTCTCCTAAAAACAAAATTTACCTTCTAAATGCCATTTCCTAGAGCATTGTACATTAAATTACAACCTAAAAGCACATTTAATTTCATTTCATTTACTCTCGTGGTCTTTAAGAGTCTGGCAGTAATCAAGTCATTATATTCACACAATTATAGCAACGAGTCACTTTTTAATCTTTCATGTGATAATTCTGTCTTACCTTTTATCAGTCTCTTAAGTAATAATTTTAGTGACTTAAAATTTATACTCATAATTTGACATTTTAATAACCTCATCAACATAAACCGTCTTCCAACAATAAAGGAGCGCTGAGTCTCAGAGCCCTTTGCCTTCATAATAAAAAAAGGATTAGTCGCGTGCTCAGACGCTTTGTGGCTTTTCAAGCCAAAAATATAAGTCCTAACCTCCTAACGAAGAAGGTATATTTATAAAATCTTTACGGGTACCAACACGAAGTTTTTACATTTGAGCATTTTTATTTTTATATATTTTAATCCCTCTTAATGACAGAAGAAATCTCTTCAGCCATCCGTATCGAGCTATTTTATGCTACTAAACCTTCGTTTAAGTGCACAGCGCTCTCTCTGTGTTCTTGCTCTACTCGTCTCTAATATCTCTTCCTGAGAGCACTATCAAATTTGATGCGAACTACACCAATCTTTTCATAAAGCAGTTGCAAATGACTTTGATGACTGTCTGTTTAAATGAGTTCCATTATATGTGGCTTGAGTGTGTAGCATTAACTATCTCTATTCTTTATGTTACTCAGTAATAATAAGTTTATTTATTATTGTCTGTACTTTTCAATCATTCTATTTGATAAATGAAAATTAATCCTTTCTCCACCAGAGCATACACATTATTTGTATAATTATAAAAACTACTAGAAGTGCTTCTACTGATAATAATAGAGGAAAGAGTGGAGAATATTTTGTTGTGAAATATTACAAGTTTAATTTACAAATTTAATAAATAGGGATGTGACAGAGGCTTCGAGAAAGGAATTTAATAATCAAGGAGGAAGTATCAAAACTTTTGCGATGGAAATTAAAGATACAGGGACAAAATTTAAAAAGAATCCATATTAGACAAGTAACAATGTAACTTTAAAAGAGACTACTTTAACTACAATTTGTACCCATGATATTTGCCCTGAGTTTTCCGAGGTTTTAGATTATTTGACGGCCTTATTTCCTATTTTGGTATAGTCTTTGCCTGCCTCTAACGGGCGCAGAGATATGTGACTGCTGTTTTCTTGGATAGGATATTGTAGATAAGTGTATGAATGATGTTTAGAGCACATCTACCAATGAAATTTATTATTTTATTTTTATAAGTATATTTATATATTATTAATATGCTCTATATTTGAAAATTATATGGATAGAGTAAATGGATGCTGAAACCATTTACCAGATATAATTTGTTTTGTTTGTGGTCACTACATTAGTAGAAGTCAGTTGTAGCAGAAGAAGGAGTAGAAGCAGAATTGCATTTTAAAAGTGCAAGTCCTTCCCAATTCTGCTGAGAAACCTTATTAGAACTACCAGGCAATGGCTCCGCCACTCCCCCCTATGGGGAAGATTGCGCTTCACTACTAAGATTAAAATTTAAAATCTAAAAAAGAGCAGCCCTTCTTAAATTATAGTTAGTGAATATATCAACTAGAAATATATCAAAATTGATGAAAGGAATCAATATTTAACCTCAAAATTAGCTTTATTCCACTAATAGTGATATATGTAGTCGCATTTGAGATCCTCGAAACGTAAGGCATAGAAGGATCCATTTTTGATGCCATTAGCAATTCATTGATTATTAAGCAAACTAAAAAAAACATTTGTTGCTATTTTTGTTTCTTAGAAATATTTTTATAGGGAAAAAAAGATTCATGACTGTAGAAGGATATGTGGCTATTATTTAAGAAGAAAATAAAATAAAATTTGAGTTACTTCTAAATTAAAATGTTATTTGAGTCATGTTTGGAGCAATTGGAATTGAAAAAGAATCATCCAAGGACCTTGATTCGTTTGTAGTCATTTTACTCAAGATGAGAGGTTTATGGTGATTGCATTATGATTGTTTAGTACTAGGTTTAAAGGAAGCTTTATTAAATTTTCATGCTTTATATGGATGTGAGGCATTATATATAAACGAGAACCTTATCCCATATTTTTCTAGTTCTGGTATCTCCAATACACTTTAGGCTAAACACTTTTAAGTGATTTGTAAACACTGTGTATTTTGAAAGTCAAGAATTTCAACAAATTAGACACATGATTTCATGCTGATTAATGCAATGACAAGAGATATCTCTTTGTGAGGGTGGAAATAAGAAATAAGTTAAGCTTCCAGGAACTAGAATCAAAATAGAGTTAATTTGGTACAAGATTTGTGAACTTAATTACTTTCTCACTGGTAAATGTAGATTATTTATTGCGTATATGTCTACATCAATTACATAATATTCTCTATATTTTTAAATTATATGCACAAATTATGCAGATGCTATAAATTGGAAGCATTCAATTGGACATGTCTTTATCGGATTAGAAAAGAGAAATATGTTAAATTCCAGGGAACTTGAATCGTAATATCTTCAAAAGGAAATGGGATTTGAGGTACTATCCTAGATAGATATTTTTTTATTTCTTCACAATCATAAATGAAACAAGTGTAAAGAACTGATGTCAAACAAATCATCTGCTTGCAAGCCATGGGATACTGCATGTCACTTAAACTGCATAGCTTTATAGATTTCTCGTATTACTTTTTGGCGATATAAATATAAAAGTTTGGAAAACGATTACATCAAGTTATCTAGATAATGAACAGGAGAAATAAATTTTAGTGGAAGTCATCGTTGATGAAGTCTCATATCTGTTCACTATTCAGATATTAGAGAATAACCCAAAAGAGAAAGGCTCATTCGTTAATGCATCATGAATTAAATCGAAAACGTTTTTCGTTTGGTTAATTTATGCACTTTATTTTCTAAGTAATTGATTTCTAATTACTTTCAATGGTATATGTACAGAATTTTATCTACATTACATTACCAAATTTTACCAAATAGTTTTACAGATTATAAAAACTTAGAGTAAACAGGAAATTTATAACACACAAATATAACGTCTCAACAGTCGGTGGAAGAGAATAAAAGATGCAATTATTGTAAGTAGCTTACATTTTTACCAACAAAAACCAAAAGTATTAATGTAATAATTAATTAAAATTTTGCTACAAAGTGTAATTAATGACTGTTTCAAGATTTTTTTAATTAATTTAAAAGGTAGAAGAAAAATCAGTCAAATTATAGGTTTTAAAGTAATTTCCACTCGTCATTTTCATCAGAGTCGTCTGAATTCTTAATTAAATTGACAGTGATTTTTGTTGCAAGTATCCAAACTTCTTCATCTGGAGGGGGTTCACGTTTTGCTTTTCCTTCGAGATTGGAAGAACCCCTTATAGCTAATTTTGTCAGGCAAAGAAGAATATTTGATGTATATCAATTGAAAAAAGTTGCCATACCTTTTCTTTTATTTATAATTCCGTTGCAAATCGAAACTTTACTTCCCGTACAAAAAAGATATGTAATATTTAGTTCACATCTTAGTTTAATCAAACAGGCAAATTGGTTCCAAATACCTACCATATAGTCATTAATTTATTTCTAAACGCCTATTTATTATATCTGCTATGCTTGCAGAGCTGAGAGTTGACAGTTGTCAACCTCTCCTTCCATAACGCCACACATAATCCAAAATGGTGTCAACTTGAAGTATACATGTACACTTCCCACATTATTTCTTCCCCTAATTCTTTCTATTTTTTCATGTTACTCTTTTTCATTTTTTTATTATATATTCCCCATAGGTGTGTACATATCGTTAAATAAACAAAGAGGCCCTTCTCAAGATTTGCATACATGGTGACCACAACTACTACTTTTAAAGAAGTAAAATTAACTTATATCCTTCAGAAATTACAGATCAACGATGATATTTTTTAAATATTATTATTGAGTAATTAGAGATCCTGTCATAACAAAAATGGCAATTTAAATAGCTGTGAAATGTTCGCGTAATAGCAAGATCCCGGCCTTGGTCAGGTTTAACGGGAGGACTCTCGAAGGTAAACTAAGAGGTTTTGTGAAAATTTGAAGTGTTTCTATGATAGGTTGTTTAAGTGTGTTAGTTTTATTTAATGGTTGTGAACTTTTTTATAGTGCTCCATAAAATGTTCATACCCCAACTAATACCATAACTTTTGTTCATAGTTCAAAAACCTTTTATTGCAGGGTAACGAAATTTGGAAAGATTGAGAAGAATCTAAAATTAGGCATATTCACAAGACATCAACATTTTTGATATAGAAATAAGAAAAGAATAAGAAAATTTACATAATTGCCTATCAAATACTATTTATACAACATAAAATTTGATAATTAATATTGAATATAAAACATTTTTGCTTAATTACACTCCTAACTAGGAATGAGTTCAAACATATATTGGTCCGACTTTGTCTCGCAGGTTTTTGCAATTCATCGATGAGTTTGAGGTGTGTTGCATGAAAGTAAACTTCATTTCAAGCCATAAAATTTGTATTCGATTGAATTTTGGCTTCTTTGAAGGTCATTCTAAACGTTTACTTTAGTTTCCTCCAACCAAGATGAAACCAGATTCGAATTATTGGATATCTCACTAGTCCAATCTTACGAGCAGCACTTTTCAGATGATTTTCAGGATCTTTCTGTAGTATTGTTCATTCATCGATTCGTTAAATCTTGTTTTACTTACTTCGTTTGTGCCTGTAGAGGAATTGCAACATAAAACCTCCCGGGGGGCCAGGCGAACTTATACATTAAAGTCCCCCCCAACCTTTTGTGGAGAAAGGCGGAGAAGCGAGCCCCATTAGGAGACTCGTGGGAACAGTAGCCGGTGAATAACAGTAACTGCCTACCCTGTTTGATCTTCCCGCTGCATAGGTAGTTGGAGCGACCATCTGCGTTAAGGCAACCACCAAAGGCCCTTAAACGACGCTCAAAATATCCAATTAACTACGAGATCCGTAGGCACGTGGTTATATCACTAAAAAGCGGTGCCAAGCAAAAGGCACGCCAAGGAGGGTGGCGGATCGGGGGCTCTCTAATTAATAAGCCGACTTGGGCACTTCACTGCCAACTTCACCACTCGCGCTCTCCGGTGCGGCCTCGCTCATTTTTCCTTAGATGGGGTGGTGGTCCGCCT
Organism: Ceratothoa steindachneri; assembly: GCA_963969495.1. Classification (NCBI taxonomy): domain Eukaryota; kingdom Metazoa; phylum Arthropoda; class Malacostraca; order Isopoda; family Cymothoidae; genus Ceratothoa; species Ceratothoa steindachneri. The sequence goes on along the minus strand of OZ018323.1, from coordinate 134,290,926 downwards.
AATAATAAGCCCCTGAAGGAAAGAGAAAAGATTATTATTCGGTGAGAACAAGATAGCACCAGTTCGTGAAGATCGATCCTTCAGCCAGTCAAGATTACTCGGTGAGAACGATATAGGATCAGTTCGTGAAAATCCATCCTTCAGCCAGTCAAGATTATTCGAGGAGAGACGAAAAAGGATCAGATTGAGAAGATCGATCCTCCCCATTCCAATGCCGAATTAACATAAATTGTCAAGTTTTGTATCGGTGCCATACCGAAGAATCCTTTACAGACTTAGAAAAGTTTGACTGGAGAAAAGAAAACCCGCTTACACTCGAGTGTCTCTCACAGCTCAAGCTCCGTAAGAGTGAGAGGAGAAGAACCGACCCCCAACGAGGTTCCATTCAAAAACTACTTGGGCACTCGGCGTTAAAGAATAAGACACAAAGAGGCTTCAAGATTATCCAAAAGAGGATTCTTTGAGCGAGCAGCACCGTAACTCTATCTGTCTTCTTAACATAACCGGAGGCAAAGCTGCAATAAGAAGTTGACATTGCCCACCCTCTCTTCCTCCATCCCATTTCGAAGAAATTTTTCGAAGCGCAAGAAAAGCCCTCCAGCGACATCCGGCAACCCCTGGTCCCTTCTGTCATGTAAGTTAGAAAGAACATTTATATTCATATGGCGATAGTATGAGTTTATTACGATTCACGATTTAACGGAAGTAGAGACAATTATGCGTGAACCCCTGTCATATTTACTAGTAGAAGGGAGTAATTTAATTTAATGTTTAACGCTAATCTAAAAGGGGCGCGATAAAACAACTAATCGGCAATTGGTGTGTTTACGTGTAGCCTATTTGTTTATTTTTGTCTTAAAGAGATATTGCAATAGGCCCAACTGCCAACTGGTTTAGCCTCGGTTAGCTTAGTAGGAGGGTATAAATGTGTTTACTGTTTGTTTGTCATTTTGTCATAGTTAATTGTTAAATTTAAAATATATGTTTTTTTTATGATAATTCCTGTCCGTTTCTCAATATCCTCACGTGTTGAAGCGTCTCTTCCTTTAAAACAACAAAATTAGCACTCTTCGACAAAAGTATGCTTCAAAAAAGAAGTATATCACGATCAAAAGTATCCTGCGACAGTGCCGAAAAACTCAATTTTCGTTTTATCAGACATGGCTAAATAAATTGAGATCTTTCTCAAAATGATCGATTGTGTGCTTCAGATCAGTATTAAAATGAATGCTTTTCAATAAATTTGTCTTCCTTGGACGATAGCCAGGCATTTTCACTTCATAAAACTTATCGGACACTTTGTTCAAACTACCATCGATGCCTACCTGTCTTAACTGATCATTCATAAAATGACGGCATTTCTTCATCTCCCAGTACCCCCTTTTTGCTCCTATAGCAAACATACAGACACAGAAAATCTGGTAAAATTGACAGGTATTTACTTACCAAAAATTCTTATTGGAGATATATATATGATATTTTCCGACATTTAGTTGCTTCCCTAATCCAAACATACGTGAGGATATCAAAATCTAATATTTTTTAGGCTCTTTATGATTGTATGGTAGCCCAATTTTATGGTAGTTTGTCGCCTCATGTCCTCCATCAGTAAGCTAATGGATAGTAAATCTAATTTAATTGTAGTGGTTTCTTTCGTTTTAGTATAATTAAAATGAAACTTATCGTGATATTTGGTAGTGACTACAGAGTTATATCATAGCTAATATCGACCAATGAATCAAAATCAGGGGGTATATTTGGCCCATTTCGAGGTGCTGTATGATGCCATTTCGATATATGCCTTATTCTTTTTCATTTATCTTAAAGCTTCAAGGGGTTTGAGCCGTTGGAAAAAACGATTTTCATTTTGATAATTTTAGAAAAATGTTCCACAAAAGTTCTTTTTAGAAAAAAAATTAATCTGGAATATAAATCATTGACATATTCCTTCTAATTATTATTTTTAATATGGGTAGTAGTACGTTTCAATTTTTGGTTATGTAGATACAAAGGTCTCGCAGAACCTCAGTTCTAATATTCGGAAATATTTTCTATAATTTTTATTAAGAAACTATATCATATTTTACTCCCCTTGAGACGGAAAGTAACATTTCGCTTGTATTTGTGTTTTAATATAAAAAATAAAGTAGTTGATCGCCTAAATTATTGTCTTAACTATAAGAGGTAAAAAGGTCAAATTTACTTCTATAGCTTGATTAAGCCATTTGACCTTTGTCACTTTTGCTAAATTTAATAATATTATTAGTTATAAAGTAAATCCAGTTAGAATGTAAATCTAAACGCATAATTTTATAATTCACTTTGATTTCCCGTTGTATGGACTGTCAACGAAAAAAACATTTGGGATGTAGCCTTAATTTTTAAATCAATCGTTTTTCCACATGTCGTTTTAATCCTCAAATATTCTACTTTGTTTGAATCTACGAGAAAGAATTTGAAACTTTGGGTATTGACTCTGAAATGAGAAGAGGCGTTCATGTACCCCATCCCTTCCCCATGAAATATTTTTTCCTTAAATTTATACAAAAACATTTGTTGAAGTCTAACAAAATATGAGTTGTGGAAAATAAAAGAACGAATATAGTGGTTTAAAGAACAGAAAATGGTTTGTTGAGGTGGTGTTAGTTCAATTACTTAATTTTTAGAAAATTCTTTTATAGATTTAGTAAACGCCCTTAATATTTGTCTAGTTTAAATTCATTTATTATTGATGTTTCTCGATATATTTCAGAGGTTCTGCTCTAATTATGCTGCTCATCATTAAACAAACGAATTTATCTAAATACTAATATAGAATTAGTAATATATAATGGCACCCCCTTAGTTACATAGTGATTCCATCAGCATAGGTATAGAATAAATAACTTGATTACTGAGAAGGGTAGGGTATAATTACATGATATTATCTCTTTTCAAGAATCATACTCTTTAAACAGCCGCGGCACGTATTTCAGGAAACATCTTCATCCTTTCTAAGCAAGTAACTGCCTCATAAAAGCAATTTTATTAGATGTAATCAAATCTTCGGTGTAAATAACGATTTGCTGATATGTCTGATATGGTAAGACAGTTTTTGTGTCAACCGTAACCTAAACACTGTATCTCTCCACTGGGAGAGAAATACCCTGAATTTGAAACTTTAAATTATGCTAATCCCTTCAATGAAGCTGCATACGTAATACTCGTATATACTCGCTAAGGCCTGGGAGAGTGAAGAGTCTGTGTCGCAATTGTTTCTTTCTTCGTGAATAAACGATAGATCTAAGAGGATTTGATGAGCTCCAATGCTCCATTTTTGCTGGGTGCCTCAGATAATTCTTGAGATCAAGTTATTCGGACGCATTCAAAATGGTGAAAGGAGTTTGGTAGAAAAATTATTATTTTAACTACAGAAGGATAGAAGTAAAACACTTAAAACTGTATAAAGTAACTCCTAATAATAGGCAGCTTGGTTTAGTTTAATATAAAAGATCAGAAGAGTCGCGGACCCTTCACTCTTTAACATTACAATCTAATCTATTTATTTTCTTATTAATTCAGCACTTTTTTCATTACCCACTTTTAACAACCCTTTTCTGTTGTATTTCGAGGTTTTTAATAATTATTAAAATAAAAAATCCATCACTTTTTGGAATTTAGTTGTATTTAATTCGGCAACCGGAAATGTGATTTTAGCAATCCGTGGTGAGTTAATGAATGTTTTTTGTCGCGAAATTCCTTCGCCTGACAGAGAAAGAACCGGTTTCAGAACCTTGCCTGCCCCGTGACCAGACGAACAATCTAGACACCAACCGTAGTACGAAAATTTGCTCAGAGACTTTATGATTTAATCAAAATTTAATAACCACATTTAATCTAAACAGAGTTTATATTACAAATTTGATATATTAGGAAAAAAAGATATAGGGGACCTGAATTTTGTAAGGTAAAGCCATGAAACCAAAATACCTACTGGTGATACACAAGTCTTATTTGTCTTTATTGAAAAGAAAAAAATAGCCTTCAGTAACTAGGCAACTTGATAAATCTAATTGGTCTAACTGAATTAATACTTAGTAAAGTAGAGTGAACGTACTGTTCAGGAGAATAGACGTACTTTCAAGTGACATTACGGGTAACGTAATGTTCGCCTTTATTGACTGCTCCAAGTAGGGCGAATGTAATGCTAGCGATATCGGGGTATTAACGAAAATTTAATTGATTTCTTAGCATGTATGATTGAATAAAGCGAAATTAATTAAGCTTTTTCATGTCTAATAACACCAGTGAAAATAATAAAGAATTTTCAGATCACAATGAGTCACTTGAACTATTCACTAAAAAACTGAACTGGTTTACAGTCAGCACTAGTAAAACTGATTCAGTCTCAGAAAGAACTTGATAAACTTTTAATAAGGAGAGACTCAGTGTGCATTGGCCTACAGGTTAAAATTATCTTTTGATGAAGTCACAAGATCGTAAATAAATCAAAGCACATACCAGTGAACCATTACATGAATAACTTGTCGTAACTGGCAAAATGTGTTCATAATAATTTAATTAATAATAGGCATTATAATTTTAATAACAAAAAAATTTAATTTAGCAAAATATATCGAATACTAGACTGAGGGCCCAGATTACTAAATTCTGCAGTTTACGGGGGTAAATTTGATTGTTATAAGGAATTAGTAGTAGTAGTGTTGTTATTATTATTACAGAAACCATTTAAACTCTCAAACAGGATGAAAATCATACATGACAACTTCACAAAACACCCAAAGGCACTGTAGAGGAGCATTAGTAGCACAAGAAATGACTAGAATACAGAAAGTTAAGACACAAAAATTTATATAATATAATAAATATAATACAACAATTATTTAAAATTAAACGAAAAATATAAATAACAATATATCTTCCTGTCTCACTTAATCCCTCAGACAAGCATATGAATTATGAAAGAAAGCTTTCAGGACAGCATAGTGAAGAATTTCATTCGGAAGATCGTTGCATAATTTGCTATAAAATGGAACAAATCATTTGGAAAACTGATTAGTTCTGAAATTAATATTGGAAAATGCATAGTCATTCAGAGCTAAGATTTGCCTGGTAGGTCAACTATGGATAAAAGGAGAAGGTAGTCTCAAGTACAAGAGATGGTAATATTATGGAAAATCTTGTACAAGAGAGACAAACCACCAATTTTTCTACATTTCTCCAAATTGATTATTAATTTTTAAGAATAAAATGAATACAATTTAAAGCTCGGTCTAACAATTTAAGATGACAGCTGTAGAAAGCTAAGTTGACTCCAAAAATAGAAATGAAACAATGTTTTGGGGACGGTCTGGGGGGCTGTAGAGAGCATGAAAACCTAAACGCTGGTCCGTTATTGGAAGTGAACCGAATGTTCAGAAATATGAAGTATTAAGGTATACTACTATTTTTTAACAATTTCATACAGATTCGAGATAAAATTGAATTCTAGAGTAAATAATCATGACTTAACTGATTCCCAGGATGATAAGGTTTGATGAGAAAAAAAGAGGTTATGGGTATTATCCAGAGGGATAGTATCTTAGAGCCACATTTAACCACCTTTATCTACTTGCCATTTAAGGGCTCTTGCTAGCCTAGTGGATGAGGCGTTAGTTTTCTAGCAACGCGCTACCGGGTTTGATCCTTGCATGAGCGGACACAAGCGTCAGCGCACGTATAGATCTGGCGTCATATTGGTGGACGCGCTGTTCTTATATCCCCTCCCTCTCCCTGAGTTGAATAAATCTTACACTTTTCATCACACACAGAGTCAATTTCAACAATGGTTTTTTTTCCTCTCTCGTGTTTGCAACACAACACACACACACTCTGTTCCAAGGAAGCTTGCCGATCCATATCCGTATCCACATGCCTCCGAGGCTGGAAATGTCCCATTGCTAAGGTGCGACGAAGGTTCCTCCTCTTACTTTGTTTGGTGTCAAAACATATTTAATATACTTCCTGGGAAGAAAGCCGGTCCCAGGTGCCCTTGGGCTCAACAGTGATTTTCATTCTGACTTTTATGTCTATTTCATTAGCCACTCAGGATCGGCCATAGCCAAGGCAGGATGTAAAGTGACTACTACTAATACTTACCTTTTAAGAGCACCAAAAAGCCTTACGAAATAAAATGAAAGAAAGCTGAAAATTCGATGTATGAAGTGAAATCTCGAAATGAATTTGAAAGGTTCTGAGACGCAATCAAATTTACATAAATAATTGTATATTTTATTCCGTTAAAATAAATAAAACTGCTTCGAAAACCATCTCGAGTTTCCAAATAATGGTAGGAGAAGCAAGGGGGGGGGATAAAGCTGAAACGTTTTGCATATCAATGGTCAAATAATGGAAAATGCAAATATGAGAGTATACACGAGTTAAGATTGTAAAGAAAGATTTAGGAAGCAAAGAGCGCGAAGATGCGCAACTCCTGTCCATCTTCCCCGTTCCAAAACGAAGTCAATTCCTTCCCCGATGGGAGAATTTGTCTCCTCTCAGCAAACTCAGTCTGGACCTTTAAAAGGCTAAAGGACATCGTTAGCCAGTCTACAATGAGAAACTGGAAGCAATCATTACCGAGGAGTAAGCCAACAAGTCGAGAGTGCCAAGGAACTCTCGATCTGCTTCTGAGCTTCCTAAATCAGTTTGTTGTTGCAGTAATTTTCAGAGGTTCATCTGTTATATGTTGCTGATGTTACATTTTTTGGTATTTTTTTATTTTGTAATTCTTGTTTAATGTTTGGAACATATATAACCTTTTTTATATATCTTTATTTAAATTTGATATTCATATTGGTATGCAAAGCGAAACGTTAACGACCCTGCCTTTATCAAATTTCCTAAAATTACCGATTTGTCCGAAAACTTTTAGCTGGGGATGTATTTAACTAGGTATTGATATTTTTCAAATAATTTTGTATTTGAAAGCCATACATACCCTTCTTTTGGTGCCATAGAAGTAGAGTACCATCACTCCTTCATATGCTGGTTGGATGTACAATTTGCTGTTAATTTATTAAGCTAAGAATTTAAGGATTATTGCATCGTGCCTTTAAGAATTTAAGAATTCATCAGTCTCCAACAATAATTGATCCAATGATTTATTGTATTAGAATTGCTTCTATTGCCACTAACCTGTTGCTTTTCTTCTTAAATTGCATGTTCTCAGTGAGTTCACTAGAGCAATACCTGCTTAGAATTTTGACAAATTCTTTCAGATAAATCAATTGATTAATTCTCGAGTAATCATATTGGATATCGGAAATCTTTTCAATGGCATCATTATTTCAGAAGCCCAATATATTTATAGTGTTATTCTATGGATTTGTCTGTACATGTATACCTCTGCATCTTTCTTAAACAAAATAGAAAAGAGCCTGATATATGGACCAAAGAAGCTTTTGAGTGCCAAACAAATGTAACAAAGTTTCACAAGGAAACTAAGTACCCTAGTAGACCTTACGGTGCATTCAAAGAGGGTACCTTTGGTCTAACAGCTGAGCAGGCCTAGTTCTCGAAAGTGTCAATTGACGCCCTCGAGGAACACATGCACAACAGTTTATGTGCTCAAACGGCGATTTTTTAAGACTTTGTCTAGTCTCGACTTGAACTGTTCTACAGAATTGCTGCTGACAACTTCCACTGGAAGTGCGTTCCAAGTACCACATATGCTATATGTGAAAGTTTCCCACACAGATCGCGGTGATAACGCTTCAGTTCAAGTTTCTAGCCTTGATTTCTAGTTCTGTTCTCGCTTAGTTGGAAAATATCCCTGTAGTCCACATTGGCGAAGCCTCGAAGTATTTTAAACACTTTAATAAGCTTACCACTCAACCTCCGGGTCTCCAATGAGAATAAATCTAATTCCCATAACCTATCTTCGTATCCGTTGTGTCTGATAGAGAGAATCAGTTTGGTTGCCCTGGCTTTCACACGTTCCAATTTCCCGATATCCTTTCGTAACGAATGACTTCCAAATTGTACAGCGTATTCTAAATGCGGTCGGGCAAGAGAGTTGTACAAACAGAGTACTATCTCCTTGTTCGGATATCCAAGTTGTCGCTTTATGCAGCCTAGCATTCTTTGGGCTTTCTTCTCCGCCTTAATGCACTACTCCGAGAACTTGAGTGTATTCAAGAGCGGTGCCCTTAAGGATATACGGTGATTTGGGCTTTCGGTGTCCGATATGAATCACTTTGCATTTGTTCAAGTTAAAAGGCATTTGCCACGTGTCTGACCACTGCCCAATCTTCCGCAGATCTTATTGTAGGCGGGAAGTATTTCCTTCCTTTGCAACGTTTATACCAAAGTTGGCATTGTTTGCAAATTTCGAAATCTTCGCAACTATGTTGCCATCCATGTCGTTAATATAGATAATCAAAAGTTGTGGTTCCAGGACAGAATCTTGAGGAACACCGCTAGTAACGGGCACCCACTTAGAAGCCTGTTCATTGAACACCACCCGTTGCCGTCTGTCGCTTAGCCAGTTCTCTATCCAGCTTGCTACATTTCCTTCTATGCCCAGCGCAAGCACTTTCCGGGGGAGGCGGTGGTGTGGTACCTTATAAAAGGCTTTTTGAAATTCTAAGTACACAACATCCACCGCTTTATCCCGTCGTGGGCACTGAAAACGAAGTAGAAGAATTCCACAAAGTTCATTAGGCATGACCGGTGCCTTCGGAAACCGTGCTGGGAACTCTTCAATAGCAGATTTGACTCCAAATAAGACAATAATTTGTCCACCATGATGCTTTCCTTGAGTTTACCAACTATCGAAGTTGAACTAATAGGTCGGTAGTTCGACGGTTGGCTCGAGTCTCCTTTCTTGAATATAGGAGTCACCTCCGCCTCACGCCAGTCTCAAGGAACGTATCCAGTCCGGATTGACATATTGAAGATTGGGCTCAGGTGTCGTGACACCTCATCACGCACTTCTTTCAACACTTTAGGTAGAAACCCGTCTACTTCGATTTGGGTGAACTCCATTTCCTCCAGCTTCTTACCCAAGTAAGAGGCCGTGGGCTGGGGGATGGGACCGCACTCTTCAGTGAACACTGAAGAGAAGAGGTCGTTCAGTAGGTTTGCATTTTCTGCATCTGAGGGCTTTAATGCCGCTTCCCCATTCTTCAAAAGGCTAATCGTTCGACGGATTGGTTTACGGCTATTAATATATACAAAAAAATCCTTAGGATTCTCTTTGCAGAGTCTCGCCACTCGAAGCTCCTCGGCACGTTTTGCTGCCCTTATGCTGGACTTCACTCTCCTAGCTAGCCACCGATAATCATCGAAGTCACCTGAAGTCTTTGACTGCCGGTACACAGTTCTCTTCTCTTTCAGCAGTTGACCAATTTCTCTCGTGCAAATAATCAATCTAAGTTATAGACTCTTATTTCTGTCACTGTAGATTGTGAATGTTCTCTTTGGGCTCTGGTTTACTTTTGAAAGTGAGACACAGCAAATATTTTGTTAAATTCATTTTCTAATGGCAAAAAATAAGTAGGAACAATGATTTTCAACGGCATCGGGTAGAAATTACATAAATCAGGTGAAGATTTATGTAATTAGGCAGGGAGCCCGAACCGTGACTCCCTAACCACATCAACTACTCGCTAATTAATACTATTCTGGTTATATCTTCATCGCATTTTTAATTTATTGTCTTCACTTCTTTCTTTACGAAGTTTGTGTCAATTCTTTTGTAGAAGGCGCCGATGCCTTTCAGTTTTTAGTTTTGAGAAAAACTGAAGAAATAAATAAGCATTTATTTAAGGACATTCATCTATTAGCTACGTGAGAATTTCATCTATCACGACTTTTCACGATGAAAAGTCAAAGTTCTTAAGCCTGAAACTTAACCCTATTGTATTCTGCCATTAAAAACTACATTCCACACAATGAAAATCACTTTACATACAAAGTTAATAATTGCATTTAGGGAGACAAACGGGGGACTGAAACTTGATCTTCCTTGGTGGTGACTAGGACGCCCCCACGGTGATATAAGAAGCGCGCGGTGTCATTTATTGCTTTCCACTAACCGCACCACATATATATATATATATATATATATATATATATATATATATATATATATATATGAGTACGCATGTACCTTAGGAGACTGCGAGCTCTTACTTAACTCGTATGTCGGAATGAACGAAACCACACTCTCAAGAAGAATATCATACTATCTCAACAATAGTAAACCTAAAAAACATACAGAAGAAATACATGGGACTTGCCTTAAGAGAAAAATTTTGGAAGAAAATCCCAAAATTTTAGACTATACTCCCAACATATGCAAATTACTCCTACTTGAAGCAATATATGTATATTCAAGAAAACTAGCCAAGTCTAAATATACAATATAACTCTAATTAAATGCTTTCCAGTGCAAGAAGAGGAAATATATTTAAGACAGCTGCCTCTACCCGCTAATCACCTCTGACAAGCAACTTACCCCCTCATCCTCTCCGGCTATCCACAATTACCTCGACCAGTCAGTAACTGCTCTTCATCTGCCCGCAATTTCTCCTACACGTGTCTATGTTCTGTTCGTCATTTTGTTAACACATTATTGCAATATATAAACTGGAATACTTGTATCAATTTCCTATTCTAACTCTGAAAATGGAACTTGTTGTATCAAAACGCGCCAGTCAAATTAAATTAATTTCCTTCTATTTTTGTGCAATTAATAAATATCAATCTTTAATGAACTTTGGTAGGCTTATTCACGGGTCGAACAATGAAGAAAAGGCGAGCTTATGACAAATCGAGAAAATTGAAAGGAAAAGTACTAACACGAGACTAGCGGTCGCTTTCAATAAAACATGCCATAATGAATATATATACGAGGGGCGGTCGATAACTTTTGCAATTGAGATATAAGGAAACAAGATATGAGGAAAAGTGTTATTATTTTTCAATATAACTACCCTCTACTTCAATGCACTTGCGCCACGGGTCCCTGAGGCTTCGAATTCCCGACAACCAGAAATCTCCCGACTGCTGTTCAATCGACTCCTGGACGGCGAGCTGGACATCTTTATCGTCCCCAAACCGGCGTCCATGCAGTGCAGTATTGAGTTGGTGGAATAAAAAGTAGTCGCTAGGGGCCAGATCTGGACTGTACGGAAGATGGCTGAGCTCCTCGAATCCACACTCGCGCAGGGCAGCTTGTGCAACTCTGGCCTTGTGGACTTTGACGACGTTGAAGTCGATCATGGGGCGTGAGGTTTCGTGAGGTTTCTAGGGACCCAACAGGCAGAGACCTTGGTCATGGCCAAATTGTCGTTGATGATGGTGATAACACTTCCATGTGATATTCCAAGTTCTCGCTCGATTTCTTCGACCTTCACCCGTCGATTTTCGAGGATCATCCTCTTCACACGGGCCACATTGTCCTTGTTGGTCACGTCTGACGGGCATCCTGGATGGGGGTCATCTTCAAGGGACTCACGACCATGCCGGAACTCCCTATTCCATCGAGCAATGGTTGCATAGGAAGGGGCGGTGTCGGTGTACACTGCAACCATGTGTTCCTAGATCTCTTTTGTATTCTTGCTTTCCTTAGTCAAAAGTTTAATCACTGCGCGGTGCTCAACTTTCTCCATTGTTGACAAATTTGTGACTGACGATCTGCGATCGGCTACTGCTCCTTAAATAGACAAGGCAGGAGCGTGCGCCTGCAGGACTTGACTTGTCATAACTGTTCCTAACGCCCCCACAAACAGCCATCGCCTTTCCTCTGTTTTGTCCTACCGTTTCGCAAAACTTATTGACCGCATCTCGTATATGTATATATATATATAAAATATCGATCATATGCTCCTGCTGTCTAAGGGTGATTTAGCTTATGAAGTATTTTAATTGTCCTGATTAACTTTTATTTAATATATGTTGGGAAACCTTTGCTCAAAATGAAAATTTAGAGGTTGTAAATTCTTTTGTTTTTAAAGTTGTTACATAAACACAAGTTGTACGTGGGATACCAAAAGTTTTAATGGAAGAAATCTGCCATTTATTTCAGTACATGGTGTTTTGGGTAATTTGGTCGGTGGCATCTTTGAATTTCACCCATACGTGTTGTCTGGAGTCGCTTCTTTCTTCTCCCAATCATTCATGAAGCAATTGTACGTCATATGTAAGGAAAACAATACCCAGGTGGAATTTACGCCGAGAGCTCAAAATCGAAGATCTCTGAGTGCATTTGTCTCAATATGAAGACGGTACAGAGGATCAGAAGAGAGTTGAATTAGTCTAGGCGTGATTAAGAGAGTACGGTGGTTCGAAACACTCACTCTAAACGTTGGGATACGAAAATAACTCCACACTTTATCGCTGAGATCTAAGCTGTAATTGACAACGACCTCTACAAATCACTGTTGTCCTTAGTCATTTACAAGCGAGTGCCAGTGTCTTTGATTAAACAGTTAAAGCAAGAGCTCATCCGGTACTAGAACAAGATGAGCAATTGGTATCTTCTGTGGCACAAGATAAAGAACGAGCCAAAGAAATGTACAGCAAAGCTTGTGAACATACTGAAGAATCCCCTCAAGCCTTTCATGCATTGGTATTTAGACGTAAAAATTTCTGCCAGGAGTAGATGGTCAACTTGCAAAACAGGCGCTGGCTTTCTTTATCCCAAAAGGTGTGCCGATAGTCATTAAGACTAAGTTCCTGGTCCACATCCTGGTGTTTGAGGTATTCAATATTGAGGGCCACGTTATGCCTCCGTTTAGTTTCTCGTAGAGCTATAAAAAGTGGCTGGGGAGTTGGTGAGCTCTGTATCCAGGATGTGGCCGTTAGAAGGCTGTACGTCTGGCTGAAGGACTCTGCACTATGCCATACAAGCAGGAGGCTGTCACACAATTTCTCTAACCACATCATTCCAAACTTCCGGCTTCCTAACTCCCCAGACTGCAACCCCTGTGCGACGCGCGGCTCAAAGGGACCATCGAGAACCCTTGCATTACGACGGCGCCTAGAGGCTTTGGATTTTGACGAAGGTGATTTCATTGAAAGAAATAAAGACTTTAACATGTATCTTTGTTAAATACTAGTACCCTGTTGCATTTAAAAGCTCCAAAGAAGCACGTGAACCCCTCCCCCTTCTACCGCTTGGGATATTAAGGAAGAAAAAGAAAAGTTTGATCCTACAGTCTGTGGTGTAGGCCCCACCAATATAACTAAGATTAATTGGGGTTACACCTTCTGTGAGACTGTACTGAGAGACTAAGTTGGAGTGTGTGGAGGCTGTTGCAATTTGTGGGAATTTTATAAGTAGGAAGTGGAGTAACTATATGATTGCCTTTCACATAACTCGAATCGCTCCAAGCCAAGTGACAACCGTTAAATAAACCTCGTAGAAACTCTCCATCCACTCGAATTGCAAGTTTATTTTGACTTGAAAACCAAGAAGAATTCCAACCTGACCTTCTAATAACTAATATTGATTTTAACTGCGTTTCTATAGATAAGGCATGAATACCGCTCCATTAGTGATCCTTCGTGAATATTTTCCACTCTTTTCTAGCCTGTATCAAGCAACATCATTATCAATCAATAGAATTTTTCAAAGATTCGTCATTGTCCACAATAAAACAACCAGTAATCTTCTGCAACGGACAATGTAAATTGTTCGGCGATTCAAGTGCTTTAATATTCGCCAGGTAGACAGACACACTAGCTCCGTCTGCGAGACAGCATTTGAGCCACAATATGTCTCGTTCACAAAAACAAAATTCCGGCTGGCCTTTTCACATTCACCAGCTGAACTCTTGGATGGAGCGGACTAATTATTCGAGTTGCAGGCAGTGCAGAGGAACGAAAGAGATCTCAAACAACGGCATTGTTCTTATTCGCTACAACTCCTCTGCTCAGGAACGATGGTAGAACTTCACCCGGAACATCATCGTGGTGGGGCAGAAGCCCACAACTCTCCTTCGTCACCTCCGAGACACCATGTGTGCCGACTCTGCGGCAGTCAAGAATCTAACCTTAAAAGCTGTGCGTTAAGAGCTTGTTCTGTGGTAAAAATCCTGGTTTTCGCTCATGATCTCGGTTTTCGATTCAGTCTGGCTCCCATCACTGTTGATCTGAAAGTGGGTTAACTAGCTAAGGATGGTATCACCAAAATTTCAAAGTTGTGGTCCAACGATGCCTATTAGCCTATGCCTTCCGTATGGAAGAAAATCAAAGACTACTTTCTCCTGCCTCCTTCACCATCTCCAGCATCGCTTCCACAAGCCACCCAAGAGAGTCCTGACAAGTCTCGAGAGAGACCCAAGAGAGTCTTCAGACGCTACCAGTCTCACCGCCGCATCTTGATCGGATACTTCACGGAAATTTGCCCATCCCATTTAACATTCAGTAAACTCACTGTAAATAACAACCGTATTTGACAATGATATATCGCACGTAACCTCACCTCGCCAGAGTGTCATTTTCCTATCTACATCCGATCTTCACCACATTCCGGCCGCACCACCAGCTCCATCTTAAGGATATCTTTCTGTTGGGAACTCCATTTGCCTGTCTTCGCTCTCACTTTGGAGGTAATGTAGGCCTCAAACCCCTGCCTCTTCTTCAGTTTTCTAGATACGGGACTCAACTTCCTCATTGACAGCGGCTCTACCATGTTTATACTTTCAGCTTTGCCTCTTAACAGACGTCAATTTCACATGATCTCAGGGCTACAAACTATCTCAAGTCGGCCTATCCCGGTTTATTTTTAAGAAATTTCTTTCCAACTCAATTTTTCCCGGGTGGTCTCCTTGGTTGTTCTTAGTTTCTACCTTCGATGATACCATATTAGGGGTAGACTTCCTGTAACACTTTTTGCTAGTCCTAGAATTAAAATGGTGTGCTCTCAAGAACAGAGTGCTGGAAAGCATTATTCATGGCACTTATTCCTCCGAACCCTGCGGTTCTTTCTTACCTTGCCTGTTCAATGGCTTGACTTACCAATTTTCACAGGCCTCCTTTCAGCTGTGCATCTAAAGATACATGCGAAATACATTGCATATTTCACAGATCTATCTTCTGCCTGGTTGTGTGCACCGTCACAAAAGCACCCTACTCAAGGAATCAGTCACTTGTCGACCAAAAGACATTCTCTCTCCCAGTCAAAATGACGATTCCCGTCTAGCGTTGTTTGACCGCAGCCCGGTCATATAAACTCCTCACGTAACTTCCACTTCAATTTTTTCCATGTTCATTCAGACTGTTAGCTATACTCAGCTATGCGCAAACCAGCTTACCTACGCTGTCCTTGAACTCTACTTAAAAACATGACAACAAACTTTATATTATCTTCCCTATGTCTGCCGACCACTGACCGCAATTTCAAGGTGACAAGGCTCGCTCCCTTCGGACGCTCATTATACCATAAAGTGTATTTTGAGTCGTGCTTTGTCGTTAGCCAAAAAGCGTGTCATGTTTCACTCAAGCAACTCTCCTTAAATGACACTCACAGAATTTCCCAAGCGGCAGCCAACCACAAAAGAAATAATTCCGAGTTGGCGTCTGTGGCGTCTTGGAGAAACGGCATATGCTGAGGCAGCTGTTTATGTCCCGATCTTTACGAAACCTGGTTGGAGAAAGCTACCACACGTCACTCTCTCTCAATGTCATAGGAAATAAGGAAGAGGAATAAAAAAATCTAATCCAAATTAATGTTGGATACTGGCTTTTATATATTACATAAGATGGATAAGTGTCTGTGATAGGCAGGAAGATCAAAAAAGTACACAGAGACCAGAGTCCACTACAACCTCGCCTCTGTTACTTTGGAAGCCATTGCTAATACGAATTCATTGCCTACATATTTATTTTTCTGCGACAGCGTTTCATCATCAAGAAAACGGGATCTTGTTAAGATGACACATCCCAAGGTTTTTTTCTGCCATAATATAACCTAACCTAACCTAAACTAATTTCCTCTATTCTAGATTATGCTTATTAGGCTAAGTTATGATTATTTAGGATAGGATATATCAGGGCCGTAAAAGCTTTTGGATGCCTCATCTTTACAAGATCCGGAAAACGAATAGATGTCTTAAGCGTAGTTTTCAGCACTCAATCGGACGCTCCTCTCCTTACATACACATACATACAATCATTACCCTCGCCCAGGGCCCGTTAGCCAAGAAACCAGCTTTCGAGTCATGATTAGGAAAAACACAGCACTCCCCAACTCCATCCACGATCAACAATGTTTCCTTGAACGACTGCGACCTCCTTCCTGTCAGGATTACGCCATTAATAGAAAAGAAATTATGTAAAAATTACTCGCCTAAGTCCAAATTTAAATTAATAAGAATTTTTTAACTCTCAGAGGAATTTTTTTTTTTACTTTACTCATATACATACACCATTGTTCTTTTAGAAATGTGGGCTTTCTACCTTACTCTATATTGAGTTGTTCAGCTTTGCTGTTTTACACATCCTATCCTTTGGGTCACCTGGAATTACTCTGCTTTCCATTTTATGATGTTTGTAACCTGTTAAACGTATGGTCCTCTCCTGGTCCTTTAAAATATTGTTCAAATGTTTATCTCTGAATCATCAGACTCCATATATTGGCCACTTCTACTTACCTTAATCTCCATTTCTAATCTCTCAATTCTCATGACCACAAAATTCAATTTTATCCCGAGTTCTTTTCTATACCTCTGTAATTTTTTCTTTGAGATCTATATTTCATCAACCTAAAACATTATTTCAAGCTAAGTAGTGAATGATAACATAAATGATTTCTATTTTCTTGGAAGTTGCAAAATTGAAAGAAGTCTATCCCTTTGAGGAGGATTATTGATTCAAATTAGTTATATTTTCCTTTTAGAATCCAAGTTTTATATATTTCATAAATATTCTGTTTTATAATCCTGCTTTTTTCCTCTGGAGACTCTTGGGTGTTAAACTTTGCAGTCGTGATCCTATGTTTCAATTCGAGTGTAAGTCCGTCTTCGTTAATGTATCGTACAATCGTATCAGACAACTAAACGAACCCAAAGCAGAATCTTGGTGAACAAAAAGAAATTTTTACATTAATAAAACAATGAGGTAGTAAAGATCTATGGTTGCTTTTATTCAGCCAGTGCATAGAACTGTCACCAACGAGATGATACTATTACTGATCTCCCCTTCCCTCTTGTGTCAATATTCGTCTTTCAGTTGCTGTTGTGTCCGCTTAAAACTAGACTACTGCGAAATTTACACTAGTGCCTTCCGCACCTCTCCTAATTCAGTGCCTTCTTGTCGATGCAAGAGAGATGTCACTCGCTTTAAGTTGTACACAGTTCATAATGCGATTGTATGCGCAGATTTTAGCATCTCCCTAAGTCCTCAATGACTGTCATTTAAACCACGGTCGATTACGAAGACGTCTATGCCAGCAATGGATGCAAAAATTACCTTAAAACCTTTAAGTTTAGGATGAAGAACCTCCTTCAGTAGTTTGCTGTAATTCTCAGACCATTGGAGCGAATGGGTCTGCCTAAAATGCAACTATTACTGATAGCGCATTTAAACGTTTGTTACCATGCCACTACACCCAAGCCTTCCTTAGCATACATTGTCACATTAGAGCCATGCCGGTAAACAGAGATGCTTACAAGTCCGAAAGAGGGAGGTTAGCTTTATGTTACCCTACCCCTTGTTTAAAGCAGGCGAGTGTTCCTAGAGCGCTGCGTCTATCTTTGCAGCCTGCCTTGATGATTTTGATACGACGGATTACGTGGTGTGCATTGCTCTGAAAACATTATGTAATCCATAGCGTATCACAGAGAGAACGTACTAATTTCCTTTAAGACATTGGAACTTACACTTTCCTTTAATCGCAGTATTATTAATGCTATGAGTCAAGCTGATGTAGAGATTATCTTCTGCTGGATTAAATCAGTCTATTGCTAACTATTTTCCTTTTTCGGTAATCATAATCTCATCGGCGACTGCAAGATGTAGTCTCTAGTTTTTTTTAAGTCTTGAGTGAAACCCAGAGAAAAACAATGGATTGAAATCTAGAAGGCCATTTAAATTGACTCACTTTCTCTTAATGACAAAATAAATCCGTGATTTTGGTAGGTGATTTATTTACCTTTAGAACTTCATTTCTTTCCATTTACTTACATTCGTCTTGCATATTTGGTTATGAGTATATATCGCCGGTTGTCCCATTACTCATAAAAAAGAAAGCATTTTAACCCGACCAAATCATACCAAAGGACGCTCATTATATAGCCACTTGATATTATTTTGACTTTAATCGTAGGTATGTAAATTGTTAAGAATATTACTAAATTGAAAAAAAAAGAATAGAATGAAAGAATTTTACAGAAAGAACAAGATTCGGAGTAAAGGTAAAATATAATGAAAATTTATGAAACCAATTTCGTTAATCCTGGTTATTGGGGACGGATTATGAATTCTCAAGGTCTCTTCGTTCGTAACAAAGACAGACACTCAAACACACAAAATTGAAACGGGATTAAGATGTGGCACATTTCCTCCTAAAAAACTATAAAAGAATATCGTTTCTAGCGGTCTATGTTTCAATCTGGTATTTTTTTAGTAATACTATCTCTAAGATAGTTGTTTATTTAAGAAAATCTCGCGCATTTTTACATTAGAAAATTAAGCAGTGTACAAAATTGGAGCCTGCAATTTACATATAAAATAAAATAACCAGGTTCGTAATAACGACCAAGTGACCAGCATTGGGCCATAATTTAATTAAGATATGATCATTTAGAAGGAAGGAAAATAGAAATAGTAGTTGAAAAAAATGATCTAGGTTAGTGTTGTATAAAGAGAATTTGGGTAGACTTTTTACCTATCAATGGAACGAATAAAGCAAAAACAGTATCCCTATAAAGAAGATTAAATTCATTGAAGTTTATTCCTCTTTCTACTCGCTAATACATACTTTAAGGATTTAAATGCATTCTAATGTTTCAAGCTTGAAGACCAGCAAATTCACTTGATAAAAACCCATCTGAATACAACTCAAACTATTAAAATAGGCAGGAAACGCTTCCTGCCTTTACCAATATACATAACTCCTTTTAACAACCATTTCGGGTTAACCATTCTATATACAGTTATGTACAGGTAATAAAATCTAACGCAGGGAAAGAACATTTTCTCGGTAACAATCGTTTCAATGCATGATTCTTTTCTTTACCATTTTTACCCCTGTTTTTATCGTCCAATTCATTCCATAACTTTGATACTTCTATAGAATTGGGAAGATGACTCTTTTTTAGAAAGAAATTTATATACACAATCAGAATATATATTGTGAACGCTATTCATGTTTTAAGAGGGACTAATAACAAAATCTAAAAGCCTCGATTGAATTGTTAGTATAGATATGAGAGCTAGAGAGAGTTGAATTGCTAGGGAAACTGTCACAAACAGATATACGTACTCGTAAGTTTATAACAAAATTCATGAAAGCAAAGTCTTCACCAATATTTCGAGCAGAAGCCTTTTACAGGTTGAAATGACGTAAATTGGGAGACTCGGCAGAACGCTTCTTATGGATTGTGATTCTCGATGAGGAATGAATTCTGGATCAGAATCTCTTCATAAATTTCTTTTTAAACACTTTCATTAATGAGAAAGAGATGCAAGTAGAATACGAAGTCATGAAATGGTACATGTAGAGGAGATTGGAGTAGTTACATTGCGTCGGTGTCAACGAGTCGAATTTTATATGTGTTGTTAGTGAGCTTTACCATTTCTAATGGGTAGTGATTCTGTTTTGAAAACAAAGGGTGGGACTAATTCTAAGGGTTGTTATAAGCATACAATCTAAAGCAAATCGAGTAGCTTCCTTTTTGGCTATTCAGGGCGTAATTCTCAGATCCACAATATACATTATCACACCTCCGTTCGTTAATTTTCCCTCCTCTTCCTCTTTCACGTCTTTTACTAACATTACATAGGCGTAATCCCTTCCGCTTTTACCCAATAAAGCAGTCTATCATGTTTTCTCTCTCATTTGCGTTCCTCATGGGTCAAATATGATCATCACCACTCATCTTTATCCCTGGAGAATGCGTCCCGACTCACGTTTACAAATGTTGTAAGATTATTAAAAATCAATAAAATTCAATTATCTTTTGTGAAAGAAGTTAATAGAATAAAAAGCTTAAATTTATTGCTATTGCCTTTACGCTGAATAAGTTGGGCGGACTTTGCAAAACAAATCGATGAACACCGGTCTTAATCAATGAACTGATAACAGTGGAGAGCTTTACGATCTAATTACAGGACAATGATGTAGAAAGGATTTATGTGAATATATTTAGTTTGACTGTTAAATTCATAAAGAAATGCAGTGAATAAGAATATAATTAATAGATTGTTTCACATGAAGTAATTTTCTAATAATTTCTTTTTTGCAGATTCAATCGAAATATAGTGGCCATGAATGTCGCTGAAGCACTTCTTTCAATAGCATTTAAGAAATAAAGGACCAGCTACGACCTTAATAATTTACTCGAATCTAGATAAAAATGAAGGAAGATGTCGGAGGTTAAAGATAGGTAAAGAAGAAGACATGGATAAAGTACTAAGTTCACAACTCGTATGTATGGTTTTGCATACTTTAAAGTAATATTTATTGATTTTACTATTAAACAAATTTACTCTAGTGTTTTACATGACCTTTTTAGGCAAGCTATTCCATGTTTGTGTATTTCATAAGAAAATAAGTCTTGTGATTTCCCTTTGTTAAATCTGATTAGTAGCTAAATATCGTTATCTTTAGTTTCTGCTCGGCTATCAATCTCAAATGCAAGTGATGATTTATATTAGCAAACTCGTTTAATATCTAAAATATTTTGCTAAGCGAGCCATCGCAGAAGCCGATCTCTCATGAACACAAAGAGAGGTGCCTCAGCCATTCCATTATAAGGAATAAATTTCGTTGCTGGAGCTTGGATGCGTTCCAATATTACAAGATCCATTTGCATGTGTGGAGATCAGAATTGTAATGCTTACTCCAAATAAGGTCTTACAAACGTTTTAAATGATGGAATATTAATAACTCTCGATTTAGAAACAAAAATTATAGTTATATACTATCGATCCCTACTAGCTATTGTTTCGAAAAATTTAAATAATTTAAGATAAAGATACTTAAAGACTTTTTAATCTAGACTCTGTTTAGATTTTGACCTGACGTATTTTAAGCTCTTCTGAGATTCTCATGACCTAAGTGCATGACCTTAGATTTTCCAACTTTGAACTATATCGGTCATCTTTCCAACCCTCTACCTCACCATTCAAGTTTTTTTTCGCAAGTTTTCTGTAATTATGATAATTTGTCCTATTACCAACGTTTGTGTTATCAGCGAAATTTAACACAATAAAGTCGTGTCAATATGGTATATATATATATATATATATATATATATATATATATATATATATATATATATATATATATATATATATATATATATATATATATATATATATATATATATATATATATATATATATATATATATATATATAAATATAATGAAAAACTCACAAAGTGGCACGTGAGGAAAGCAATAATACGAAAATTACCCCACAGGAAAAGGAAAAGATGAATCCAAGCACTTTCGAACTATATTTGCAATTTCATTTCAAATATAGTTCGAAAGTGCTTGGATTGATCTATTCATTTTCCTGTGGGTCAATTTTCATATATATATATATATATATATATATATATATATATATATATATATATATATATATATATATATATATTAGGGTAGTGGACCATCCTAGTTTGGGGGGGATACCCTCTAATATGATTCTGTATCTTATAAAAACACTATCTGCAAAACTTTAGACAAAATAAATAATATTCATGGGTCGCCCCCATTCTTTAAAAATATTTAAGAAAATGAAAATTGGGTGTGAAACCTAAGTTTGTACTATTCTTTCTATTTACAGGTTAAAATATATAGGAAGTGTTAATATAAATTTAAACTAAAATACAGTGAAAATAAACGGTTAATTGAATGTAGAATATATACCTGTTTTATACTACCAGTGAGTCCTAACCCTAGGCAGTAGAATACTGCCACTAAGGGGACTAAGCTCAGTGTGTGTTCTGCATTGTCAAAGTGAGGTGCTACTGTTTGTTTTTCTCAATTACTTTGTCATCTTGTTATAAGCATGACACGAAGCACAACTGATGTATGGGTGATTGGCCAACAAATAGATATATTAAATCAAAGTGTGTTGCTATCAAATAAAGAAGTACTTTCCTTATTCATGAATTACAGAAATCCTAAAAGCGAAACCGTTAAATAAGCTTTAATTTCAACTGGTAATGATGTGATGAAAATTTGGCAGAAGGCAGCATTACAGACAACTCAGAAATGTAATGCTGTAAAAAACTAAGCAAATTGCACGATGAGTGTAAAATGTTGAAAAAGAGCGAAGAAAAGAAATCAAAGTTTTCAATAGCAAAAGATAATAAATAGAAGGAAGATTTGTGTCAATTATTTGACACCGCGCATGCCAAGGCTGATGAAATAATAACTATTGTAGAAGGTAGAGAATTTCTAGGTTTACAGAGGGAAGGTTATAAAGGTAAGATAATGTGAGCAGATGAGGAAGGTGAAAAGCGCTGAGAATTAGCAGCAAAGAAGCAAACAACTTTAGAAAAGTTGCGTATTCGTCAATAAAATTCTATAGATGGAACTGTAGTTCTAGAAGACAGCAGTGCCAGCACTAGTGCTTCCAACAGTAACGCAATATCAAGTGCAGAAGAGATTTATCAAGACCAACCTGCAACATCTAAACAAAGGCCACTAAGAAAGAAGAAAAAAAATTATTAATGAAAATCTACTATCTGCATTAGATGTGTCTAAAGTCAGTGATTGATCTGCTTCTCTAATTCTTATTCCAGCTATATCAAATTTAGGGGAAAATCCTGAAGGTTACAGCGTAAGCTACTCCACACTTCGTAGAGCAAGAAAGCATGAAATAAAAAGATAAGTGAAAATATCACTAGAAGCCTTGAGACTGACAAACCATTGATTGTACATTGGGATGGCAAGCTTTTAGCAGACATTACTGGTGTGAAGTATTTGATCGTCTTCCAGTTCTAATATTTAGTAGTGAAGCACACAACTTCTTGGAGTAACAAAGATAGATCATGGAACGGACAAAAACACTGCAACTGCTGTATATACAAAAATTTGTGTTTCAAATTTAACAGAGAAGGTAAAATGAATGTGCTTTGATAAAACAGCATCAAACACAGGGCGTATAAATGGAGCTTGTGACCTAATCGAACAAAATATGGAAACATATTTGATATAGCTTCCTTGAGGACACCATATTTTTAAAATCCTCTTAGAAGCAGTGGTGGCCCATACATTACAACCATCTTCAGGTCTTAACATTGAGATATTCAAACGATTTAATTTAAACTGGAACACACTGGAGTTGAAATCATTTGATTTATTAGAAAACTTTCCTCAGCAAGAAAAGGAAGAAATGATTGATTTTGCATCCAAACCCCTGAGTGAACAGCAACCTCGTGAGGATTATAAAGAGCTTTTAGAACTGACAATAATCTTGCTAAGCGGCACTCCATCCACTGAAATAAATTTCAAGAAACCAGGAGCTAACCCCAGAGCACGTTGGATGGCGAACCTGATATATTCGAGAAAAATCTTTATGTTCAAAAAGCAATTCAAAATAACAGCAAAACAAGAAAAAAGTCTGAGGGAAGTTTGTTGGTTTTCTGCTTTAACTTATATCAAACATCGGTTCTCTGCTCCCAGTGCTGCCAGTGTTCCACATAATGATTTGTGTCTACCCAAGAGACTTAAAGGTACACAAGTATAAATGAAGAACTAAATTGAAGAATCATTTGTTGTATTTTCAGAAGAGTTAGTTGTTATGGCTTTCTTTAACAATGAAATCAGTCATGAGACAAAACAAAAAATGGAATAAGCTCTTACAATACTATCAGACCCAGATCCACGAAAGAAAACACAAGTAGATTTTAAAACTGTGAAAAAGAAGAAAATTCAAGATTTTTTTTAGTACTATTACAATGATCTTCAAGATTATGAGTTTATAATCTTCTTTTGGGGACCACCCGGTGGAAGATTGGCCTCAAGACGAGTTTTTAAGCAGCAAAAAATGTTGTTAACCGCATGGCAGTTGTTAATGACATTGCTAAAAGAGAAGTAAAGCTGATAGAAGATCACAAGAAAATTCTCACTAATGATGAACAACAGAAACAGTATTTGCTGCAAGTTCTATCAAATTACAGAAAGAAGGTCGCACATAAAACAAAAAAGCACTAATATCTCATATAAAGAGTAAAATGTAAATTTGATACAAAAAATATATCGAGGTTAATCTGAATCATGATGTAATAAATGAAAGAAAAGTGCTATAATGGGCCTCCTGGGGAACTTCCACTTAAAAGAAAGCTACGATAAATTTCTGATTCCTCCTGGGTCTCTAGGAAATCAACAACTTTCAAAGAGCGGGCGCAACCTTAAGATATTCGAATTTTGACTTGAAATTTAGCCAGGGTAATTTTTTTATAACACAAATATATATATATATATATATATATATATATATATATATATATATATATATATATATCCTCTCTATCATCCTTAGAAATATTACAATTTTCAATACTTCTGTTATTCTTTGATAAAGAACTCGAAATAAAGTTAAGTTCGAAGTACTTGGAATCCTCCTATTAATTTTCCCTCTGGGCTTTGTTGCATTTATTGCTTACTTGCGCGATACTTTATGAGTTTTCCACACTTATATATATATATATATATATATATATATATATATATATATATATATATATATATATATATATATATATATATATTTATATCTATATATATATATATATATATATATATATATATATATATATATATATATATATGTATATATATATATACATATATATAGTATATATATATATATATATATACAGTGATGCGACACAAGTATTTACACACTTAAACTTTTAATATCACTGAAATATTTCGTGCTTTCGTCTGGTTATAAAACTAACAGGAAACTCATTAAACATATATTTTAAGGAAGAACTACTACACATGAAAAGATTCCCTCTGTGTATACAACAATTGCTAATAAATAAAATTAAGCATTGGAAAAAAGTATTTAACCACTCTAATAACACGTGAGAATATTGTTATTAAACAAACAAAATGTAAACTGTTGAATATTCTTACTGTCCTTTAGTGATAATCATCCATAGAAGATAGACGTTTGCTTTGAGCAATACCGAACGAAGGTTAAAGAAATCTCTCAAATTTTTGACACGAAATAATTAAAATTCTTTTCAATGGATTATCCTATTGGACTAATTCTAAACGAGATGAAGAGCCTTATTCAACTTGATGTTCTATAATTCGAAAGCATCGCGAGAATGGAATCACCTTTTACTTGGCAAAAGTCGGTGCTCCTCACAAGATTAACGATCCATCTCGACGCTAGACTCTTTTAAATTAAAAGATATATATATATATATATATATATCTATATATATATATATATATATATATATATATATATATATATATATATATATATATATATATATATTATATATATATATATATATATATATATATATATATATATGTTAGAGGGAAAGTGTGTAATTAGGTATTTCCTGAAATCCCTGAAAATTTTAGTAAGTTCATGAATTCACTGCAACCATCAGTAATTACATGTAATCTTTAAAGTGTTAAGGGATTTCGTATAGTTACTGTTTTCTATGGTCTCTTTCTACTTCCCAATTTTAAATTAGTGACTCTATGAAATGGTTGCTGACAAGCTAACAGCTATTACGTCTTAATACAGTTTGGTCTCGTAGATGTCGCGTGCGCACAGCGTCCACGGCCGTGTCGATAAGCAAATCTGACAACAACTTCTTGTCCTCTGTGTTAAGTGTCGTGTCGCGAGTACTGTTCCAACAGATTTTTATTGATTTTATCATGGCCGAGATATAGAGGAAATGTTCAAAAAGCTTCTCTTCGAGAAACACAAAAAAACTAAAAGATATCTACTAAAGTCTGGACTGTTGCAAGTAAGTTTGTACGATTCCAAACGAACTCGAGTGTTCATGCAGGTATCAATCGCAGCCCATACACTGACTTATTTGGTGTTCCCTGTAAGATTGGCCACACTTCCTCTAGTCTTCCAGATGACATCATTGAAAGACTAGAAACAGAAGATGAGGTACTTAGGCTCGTCGCAATACCCACCTCGATAGGTAATAACAACCCCACCAGAGCAGATAATGTTAACAGCCCCACCTGTTCAGCGGATGTCAACAACAACTCTACGCCAGATAACATCAATACTCCCACCTCTACAAATGATGTGAATATCCCTGCCTTGGTACATAACATAATTAACCCCATCTCGGTAAGTGACAGCAACTCAGCAGGTGATGTCAACATGCTATGCAGCTGACGTCAATAACTTAAGTGTGTCTGGTAACCTCAATGAGTCCATAACCAATATAACACGGCATTGGTTATGAGGCCTACCATCCTCAGTTTATGCAGGCCGATTTGATGACCAGACGCCACAAAATTACAATCTCAATTGTGGATAGTGGGCAGGGAGATCCCAGAAACATTCTAGTTGTCATTGCTCAGCATGATTAAATGAAAGACATCTACAGGATTAGGGCTAGGTCGGGTCTCTAAAGGCTTCTATTCTTGCAACGATTTCGATGTGCGTCCTCAGCACCTATTGTCAATAAGTGACATCAACACAAACACTGAAGTATCTCTCCAAATTCCTGTTAGCTCAGAGTCAAACATGGAATGAAGGGTTATAAAAATGGAACAGTAGCCCTAATCAATGCAAAAACAACAGGTGTAAAGGCTTCAAAGCAAAACTCAAATTCAAGATCAGTTGTCATGGCAGCCTTTCCTTTCCTAATATGTCGTATATATCATATCATACCCTGTGCTTGAAATATTGTTTTTGTAAATGAGTATGCAGATATTTGAGTATTTACACGAAATCCCTTACTATTTTAGAGATTAAATGCAATTATTATTGATGGTTGCAGTGGTTTCATGAAGTACCTAATTACACGAACGCATTCCCTGTAACATATATATGTATATATATTTATATATACATATATATATAATATATATAGCATATAAATATATATATATATATATATATATATATATATATATATATATATATATATATATAAACTCAAAGGCCGACAACAGGTCCCTGTGGAACATGCTGATGAATAATTATTTCCAAGGAAATCTCTGCCGACTGGTTTCTAGCGAGCATTGTGTTCAATCTATTTCAGTCCGCTGCCCCTATTCTTTGCAATTTTAGTTTTTTTTATTTGGAATGGTGTCAAATGCCTTTGAGAAATCGCGATAAACTGTGTTTAATCATTTCGTTTAAAAAATAAAGCTAATTGTTTAAACACGAACGTTTTCCTCGCAAGCCTTGTTCTGTCTCCTTTATTATGTTATTTACCTCTGGATCCACCACGATCCTATCTTTAACAATCGACTCTCCATTGATAAAATGATCATTTAATATCTACACCCCGGTATCATGAAGGCATCTACGGAATTCGAGTAATTTTCGAGTGTTAATTCAAATTAGCACATAATACTGTTCAAGCCGCTGATAATTTAACTGCTCAATGTTATTTCATACATTTGGGTCTGCAGACATGGTCACCAACTTTAAACCTCAAAAAAGGCTGATCCTGTTGCTAATAATAGAGTTTTAACTGCAGTTGCCTCAAGACAATAGGAAATGTTTGAAAATTGTAAAAATTGTAACCTGTGATAAAAAATAGATCTTATATGATAACAGGCAGATTTCTGGTAGACAATATACCATAGCCATTGTTGCACCTCAAATTTCCTGGTACTAGTTGGTGTTTAGTTACAAACTCATCAATATTTCACTTTGGAAGCAGGGATAAAATAACGGTCCAATCCTTTTGTCTACTGATTGCTAAAATGTATTATACACAATGCCAGGTCCCATAATTCGCAGCTGATTTGGTCTGAGCTTAGAAAAATGAGATATGAAATTTGCGCCAGGGAGATACAGGAGGCAAATATAGAGTAAGATGGTTGATTGCTAGTAGAAAACTCCAGGACTGTTGTCTTTTAAAACATTCCTGAAGAACTAGAGTAGAAGAGACACGATTTAATAGCTAAGGAACTTAATTTTAGATGAGTTTGTTTTGACGCTTGATTACAATTGGATTAGGCAAAGAAACTGGATGAACCATTAAAGTGCAGCACCCAATCTCGTGTTTAATTAATTAAAAGATGTATGGAAAGGGCCATTTCTACTGGTATGTAATTAATTTCTGCTGGTGTCTATCGTGCAATATTTATACCATATTTACGACCCTTTAAAATTGATTGTTGAGAATACTCACATTTCCTTCATTGAAAATATACTGTTTAACTGTTGGATAATTATGGGTGCAACACTAAAATAAATTACTGAAATATAAGTATTTTTAGGATATGTAAGGCAATTGGGATAGAAGATTTTGTTTAGTAATTATTTAGTCACTTGCCTTGTAAAAATTCGCGAAACACGATTAATTGAATTCAGTTTGCTACGTTTTGAGCAATTTAGGAAATCGGGAGTGTAAGATTTGCTTCTTGGTCTGACTACAGGCTCAAAGGGTTTTCAACTAAGGAATGTCGTTAATCCGAATCGGAGTAGAAAAATTGTGCCACCAGCCACGGACAAAACAGCCAGGCATCAAAATTCAAGGTTGAAAGTATTTTCATAGTTTTGATTGCAATTTTCACTTATTTCTATGGGCAAACTCCTCCAGGGCTTATAATTGCTTCGACACAGGTCTCCATCTGTTTTTTTATGGGATGACTATTTTTCTCGCCCAAAGGGTGAATAATAGGTTCCTCTTTACTCATAACCCATCTTAGAAAAAGGGCGGGAACAATTTCGCAATTTTTACTCTATATTTCACTCACTATAGCGGTGGGTCGTTCGGTCCCCGTGCTGCTTTTTTTCTGTTTGTGGAATACCACTGTAACTATTCGTCAGATTCTAACGAAATTTGAAACCCTTATGTTATTTTACATTTTCTTTCAAATTATATAATCACCAAGGTCCTCTCAAGGTTAGTCCGAGAATTTTTTAAAGTTTTTTAGGTCGGAATGTCATAAATCATACTAAGTGAAAGCACACGACATTTGGTAAGCCTACCTTGTTTAGTACCTGTGCTCCATTGTACTAATTCGTTCCTAAAAATCTTTGTGCTATTTCTTCTCCATCTCAATTATGGGTGCTGAATTTTGCCTTAGAAAACCATTCATCAATGATCTGTAACACTCTCATTTATCGCCTATAACGAAAATATAAAGAGTAAAATAATGTATTACTCTAACAAATATAGTGAAAACCTTGAGTATGAAGTTAATTTATGATCAATTAATGTACTGAAAATATCACTTTGTTGACTGCTTCGACCATTTTCCATAAAATATAACTCCATGTCTCAGCACCAGGTGACTCATTACTTCCAATTTGAGCACCCAACAATATTGGCACGAGCAATATTTCTCTTGCAGATGCATCTGCTTGTTTATTACATAATAGTTTAAATACTGATGGAGCTCATTTATGCCAGACGTTTAGCTTGACAGTCTCAAATAGTCATTCAAATTATACAACAAACACTTTATCATGTATCTTTCACATATATCTACCTAAATTTACTAATTTGTTTTTCATTAATTTTCAGGTTTTGTTTAGAGTAAATAAATAAAAGCCTAAGTCCTGTTGCTAATCTCTTTATCTCTGACCTTCCTCTTCGTAATTTAATAATCGCTTTCTCTCAGGGGCCTATTTTAGCAACCAAACTAAATATTCTTTTCTCCCTTGGCAATTTTTAGTGTTTTAACTTTTGGATTGAATTAGCCCGTATCTTTTGGGAAAATTATATCATGAGTAACCAATTGAATTTAAGCTAAATGCGCTTACATTTTAGGCGACAACGATTTATTTGGCAACCTATAATCGCCAACGTACCGGATAATAATGGCGTATCTTCAAGTCAAGCCCTTAGAGTATTGGTATACCGAATTTTTCGGGTTTAAAGGTCGAAATATAAGTAGAGATAGTATGTAGTTTTACTGCTGTTGTGGTCAATTTAAATAATATTTTTTTCTTTTTATACGGCCCATGTGTTTAAGAATTCAAAGAGCATCAAATCTGACGTTGCGTTATTTACAAATTCCTTGACAACAATGCAACATGTGAAATGAAAAGCATATTCTGCATATATTCTGATCGAGCTTGTGTTTACAAAAGTCAGACCTGATTTAGCAATTTAAAGAAAATAGTTTGATCTCCCCAAGGGGCCTCGGTAAGAAGGAAATGCTCTCGATAATAGGACAAGTCATCTGCAGTTTAAGATAGTTCATGACAAAACACCAAAGGCTTATCCAAGAAACTTAATCCTCTTTGGTAGGATATTCAAGAACATATCAAGAAAGTTATAGATGTGTAATAAAGAGGAGATTTAGATGTCTTATGACTTGGATCCACAGAATGAATTTCGCTCTGAGAATGAATTGGCAACACAGTTGCAAATCCTAAATGGAGAAAAAACCCCTTTGTTTCAGAAAGATTGAACACTTTACCAGTGGGGAAAAGCCAGAACTGAGTGGGATGTTAAGACAGCATATAAATGTTTCCTCTTCTAAAGAATCAGGGTATGGTAAAACAAGGTTGTCACACAACTTGTTTCCGAATGGGCAGATGTTATTGTCTCTGATGTCAATAGTGGTTTTATTCATAATTTGTTGTTTTTTATTGAACTACAAAATAACACTAAAAATACAGCATTTTATTTTAGTTCCCTAATATAAAACGACATATTTTTCTACAAACAATAACTTTTATAATTCTTATTTGTTGCTTTACCATATCACTGATATATACTGGAGGTTCATTGATTGTCGAGAAAAGATATTAAGGGGGTTATAGGTGTACGTATATTTGCTCTTTATTTTAGCTGAAGGTGTGGCCGAAATAAGGTTGAAAATTTGTCTTACAAGTTCCGATTGTCTATGATGACCTGGTCGCAAATGTGCTCTTAAGAGTACTGGAAGGCTAGAAAAAAGAAATCAAAAATAAATTAATAAAAGGAAGTGAGAACTATTAGAAGTAAATATAGTTCAAACATAATTACTAACTTCAGAATTGTGGAATATAAATCGTCATTCAAACTGGAGCAGAAAAATAGTCGTGAATATTAAAGTACGATAAATGAAGGTAAAACAAAACACCGAGGCGGATGGAGCTTGACTCGATCTGTTTCTTCAGAATATTCAGTTCCGACCTAGCTATGTTGTTGGACAGACATGCTTATCACGTAAGAATTATTTGCATGTTACTTTTATATTTACTGTGATTTCCAAGATAATTCAGGAGTAGAATATTTAATTGTCTAATATAGAGGAAACAGGATAAGCTTAGGAATTCTCACTCATAAGGAAAACACCTGATAAAGATAAGGTTATTGTTATGACGTGTCATAAGGTTGGCAATTTATACTTGTGGTTTAACATTGAGTATGTGGGTGACCGTTGATATCATTTTATGAATAAGTAATTAAGTAATTTAGAACACCTTATGGTATATATATATATATATATATATATATATATATATATATATATATATATATATATATATATATATATATATATATATATATATATATATTTATATATATATATATTTATATATATATATATATATATATATATATATATATATATATATATATATATATATATATATATATATATAATATACTCATTTCAAGTATGAATTTCAGAGAGAACGGTAATTCAGCTTAAACAACAATTGGCGAATACATAAACCTGATTTTTATGAAATACAGTTTCACTCATCTGAGAGATAGATCAAGGAATGTCCGACCTCAGTGTGTGTTCAGTGCCTGCAAGTGCTTTCCAATGAATCAATGCTGAAAAACAAACTGAAGCGTCAATTGTGTTCAGTTCCTGCAAACTTTATTGAAAAGCGACTATAATAATGGAAGGAAAAGGTAAAACGAAGTCGGATTGATGCCCCTTCAGGCTCAGCTTTTCCTTTGGAGAAAGCTTCCTTGCCATCTTCTAAGTGACATAGTATATTGCACGATCCAAAATGTCTCACAACATTGGAAAGGAGCTGGTGAAACCAGCAGCAGTTTCTATGGTGAAAAATACTTGTGGAGCAGATGTAGCTAAGGAAATTGAGTCGGTACCATTTTCTAACAACAGGATCAAAAGTCGAATCGATCTCATGTCATTAGATATTTTGGATCTATTTAATATGGCACTGAAAAAAACATGTAAATTTTCATTGAAGAGAGATGAATCTGTGGAAATGTTGGTGAACCACAACTCATTGTTTTTGTTAGCTACAGAGGAGATGACAGATTTCTGGGAATTCTGTTCTTTACTGCCCTGTCAACAACCACTACAGAAGAAGATATCTTTGTTATGGTGGACAGTTTTTTAAAGAAACATAACATAGACTGCTTGAACTGTTTGGCTGCCTACTGATGGATTGCAATCGATGATAAGAAGTTGAATAGGTATTGTCACTCGGGTTAAAGGAGAAAATCCTGATGTCATAATATTCACTGTTTCTTACATCGGGAAAACTTGGCCTCTCAACGCTTTCAGCCAGAACTCCATCTTGTGTTAAATGATGTTATCCAAATTGTGAATTTTTTAAGGGTGATAGCTTTGAATTTGCGCATTTACCGTAAAATGTGTGAAGAGATTGGATCATATGACCAGGACTTACTTTTCCACTCCGATGTTCGTTGGCTGTCTCGAGGCTTCATCCTTCTTGGACGGGTCATTGAATTTAAAACTAGAATAGAAGTTTTTCTCTAAGAAAAGAAACATAAACTGGCCTTACTGTTTCAAAGATGCTGCTTGGGTGGCAAAGCTAAAATATTTAGGCATCTTTAGGCCTTAAATGGAATTCAGACATGCAAGGCCGAAATCTAACTGTGATAGACATCAGTGAAAAACATACACCATTCAAAAAGAAACTTGCACTTTAGAGAGAAAAATTAGCCACCGGAAAAACAGCTTCTTTTCCAGAGCTGAGTGTAGTGCTGCAAGAATCATCAGAAAGAGAATTTTCTGACATTAAATTGTTTTTCAAAGATCATTTTCAGAAGTTTCAGGAGGAAATGGACAAATATGTATGTCAACAGACCGGGGTCAGTAATGGTGGAGAAGATATCCCAGGATCTCAAGAACAAATTTTAGATCTCCAGGAAAATCATGTCGGGTAGCAACGTTTTGAAAGTCTTTCATACTCTGAACTCTGGGCTCAACTGAAGGATAAGCCTATTCTGGATTTATGATGCTGAAAAAGCTCTTATTTCATTTTCCTACCATATACCTCGGTGAACAAGGATTTTCAGCTTTTGTGAAGATTAAGACTAAAGCAAGGAACCATCTTGATCCTCAACATGATCTGCGATGTTCTCGATTCATCAACATCAAGCCAAATCTGAAGAAACCTGTCCATAATATGAAGGAACATCACGGTAGTCACTACAATACTTTTTTTTCCAATTTTTCATTGAAGTCTATATTCGAAGAGCCAAAAGAAGTTTCCAGCCAAAAGTTGATTTTCTTTGCTTGCTTTTTGTATCAAAAAATTACATTAATATGAAAATGTGCCTTTAATATCTTTAAATCATTATAGAAATATAAAAAATATATTGTTTATTAAATAAGAGTGAATGTCCGTAAAACATATTGGATAAAAGTAAATGTGGAAAAACTGAAGAAATTATTATATTGATCAGCAATAAATAGTAGGTGAATAGTAAGAAGGGCCCATTCATGAAACAGTATTAAGTTGGCAGTCAAAAGTTTGTTTATCCTTGCCCCCAATTATCTTCAATCAATATTATATTCTATTTAATAATAATTAAATTATAGTAAAATTCATTAAACTTTATTTAATTGGATAAAACTAAAATAATACTGAAATAATATTTCATCCCTGAGGCTAGCCAGGTCAAAATCAATTTATGTTCAGGGTGAAGACAAAAAATATTTGGAGAACTGATCTAAGGAATACAAAACCTCAAAAAGGGTGATGATTCAAAGAAAAACCTTGGCCAAATTTTGGTCTTAGGAAGAGGCCGCTAGGAAAAAAATGGAAAAATAACAATAGTTTATCATAAGAGAGAAAATTCGGACGCCTTCAATTTATCATATAATTATGGGTCATTTCTTCCTTACGTGTTTCTATAAATGAAAGAGGCGCTATTGGTCACTCGCAAGTAATAAGCCTTAGGAAGCCAGCAGGAACTAGGAAAGCTAGAAATATCAATTTATTTAGGTGCGTAGATATTCTCAAACATTGTACAATTATCATGCCAAGTGTCCCGTCCCAACATATACATCTAAGGGTGGTGGAGATCTTGGCTCCGGATCCCCTGAAACAAATTGCTACCACCGCTGCAAGATCACTCGTTAGAAGCTCACATACAAAGGTAACCGCCATTTTGAAGGACCACTTGCACCAATTTCACACTGACCAACAGAAGAAGAAAAACACACAAGAAAAACTATTTTTAGTCGCGTCGCTTAATTATGTGCCACTTTATATCTCACTATGTCGGTCGGTCGGACTGTCCGTCGGTCTCCGTGTTGCTTTTTTTTGTTTGTAAATAACATTAGAATTATTCGGCCAATTCTAACTAAAGTTGAAACGCTTATGTTGTTTCAAATTTCTTTCGAATGATATAATTGCCAAAGTCATCTAAAGATTAGCCAGGGAACTATTTGGTAAAAACTTCATAAGTATTTGGCCGATTCTAACGAAATTTGAAACCCTTATGTTTACATTCTCTTTTGAATGATATAATTGCATAGTCCTCTCAAGGTTAGTCCGTGAATTTTCGAAAGTTTTGAAGGTCTTAAGGTTATAAATCAGAATAAGTAAGAGGACGCGACTTTTGGTCAGCAAACCTTGTTTACACTATTGGTTCTCACTTAACCTACAGATATATCTGAATTGGGAGCAATAGGTAAACGAAGGCTTCAAACCACGAACTGTTACATCATGGAGAGGCTGGTCAAGTAGGGAGCCTTCACCTAGTGTGCTTCAAGCAAGCGTTGGTAACCCCTGTAAATCCCTTTTGGGAGATACCACACTATATCAGTTTCGACTGAGGATAGTAAAAGGACGATGAACCCTTGGACCACAAAGAAGTCTCAACTCAAGTGCCGAGGATGCTCTAGGGGCTAAAGTGCTTCGACCAAAGCTTATTGGAACAAAACTCATCAGTGGTAGCGTGACGAGTTACGATGATGAGGATAACATGGAGGACCTCTGCTTAATCGATCCACATCAGGTTTGTTGTCTAACACTTAAATAAGAACAGACAAAATGTAGTTCGAGAGTTGGATTCGAAATTGGATTCACAAAACCATGTTGACATGCATGAAATTTCAAAATGGCTCGTCTGCTTTTAACAAAATTGACCCCTGTGAGCGTGTGCGTGTGTGTGTGTGTGTGTACATGCGTGTGTTTATGAATCTGCCTTCGTTAAGAAAGAGGCTGATTAAGTAGTTACCTACCTTACTGGTCATTGCCCCTCTAAGTAATCTTCCAGGCTACCTAATGGGCGTATATAAGCAGGCATTTTTACTTCCCTTACGTCCTATCCCCTTGGTAGGGCTGGATTGCCCACGTTATCCATTTTAGTGGTTATTAATTTATTTATCAGCTCTCCCCCCGAGGAGGTTTTGATCAGCCCTCCCCCCAGGAGGTCTTATATACAAACCTTTTTCAACCTTCAATTGTACACACATACATCTCCACTGCACTAATATTATATTTAGCTGAGAAAAGAGAGGAAAATGGGTTAACCATCAAAGGTTTTAAGCCAAAAACCAAATGACACAGTTTGAAGGTTTAATTGATTGACGGTAAGTTTGAGATCTACTTTTGCGAATGAGTGGACACTTCCGTGTTTCAACTCCACAATTAGAATAACCCAGATTTGAAGAATCATCAGAGTTTCTGGGATAAAAAATGTTCATCAATAACACTGTTTTTCCAGAGCTCCTGGTAGATTGGGTTCCCAAATTCCCATGAAGAGTGAGTACCTTCATGAGTTAAGCGCCAATCTTTGCCTTAATGTGTTAAGTACTCTGGTTGTAAACATTTATTGCATTCACTTTATTTAATTCACCTTCTTCTTTAGAAACCTTTCATTAATGACTACAAATCGAAACTAAAAGGGTATTTAAAAAATACAGAATTTTATGTATGTTTTCCTTCTTTTCTCGATTAAGAAGAATAATTGCAAATTCATATTATCTCGACTTCGTAATCAAAAATGAAAAACATTATTATACCATTTTTATTAGTAATATCAACTCACCAAAGAGGACAGACGGGTGTGATATTAAACCGATTTTATTTACCAACTGGTGATTATGGGTTAATTGAATTGCATAGCCAATATAAAGGAAATAGCTGAAGAGATTTTATGATTATCTGTCCCCTTAATGCAAGGCGCACCACTTAAGTCGCAAAAGTAAGCAAAACGAAAATTGGCACCAATATCAGAAATAATTATCAGAAATAATTAGCGACACCCACTAATACTACTAATCCTAAGGATTGGTAATTCAGGGTGAGAACGATGTTTTACCTTTTTCTGTTTAGTTTGCAATGTCAGATGTTATGTGTTTGTCTGAAAGGCGAAAGTATGTTTGAGTTAGTCCTGAATGCAAATACGTTGCCCCATACGAATATAATAATGAAAACACTAACTCCTTATTAGGCTCTCCTGTTTTCGATTTTTTTTAATAAACATGAATTCAGGTTTTTACAATGAAAGTAAATTGTGCCCAACCAAAGGAATTATGATTACCAGCTTTCATTACTTCATCCAATCATTCAAATTGCGATTGGGAAACATTTATTAAATAAGAATGAAAAAATAAATGGATATTAGCTTTTTAAATGCAACGATGCAATGAAAGTCCTAAGCAACCATTAACTTCTCCAATTCAAAGACAATATTTGAAAGAGGTGCCTCTAAAACTGAAAGAGCAAAGTCGTTGTGAGTGGTATTTTTTAGGGGCAAGAATTCAGTTGAAATCGTATTTTTCACCCCCAGAATGACCTCCAAGAAACAATTTGGTCCTCATCGTTATAGAAATCTATTCTTTGTTCAAAATGCCACCAAAAGTTAGAAATATTTAGATCAAAACAGATACTAAGTGCATATTTGCAAGAAAAGGCCTATTTTGAAACTATTCTTAGTAAATAAGCCAAAGCAAAGTGTCTTGGTATGACATTACATTATATCAATACCATAATATATCTATGGAGGAGAAACCAATAACTTAAAGGCGATCCGACAAGGCACGGAACGCCACGAGTTTCGACGCACGAACAGCGAGAAAGAGTGCAACGAGGTCAGGTAAAATTTGGGCAATGACAAAGCTCAAGGTTATTTAAAGAGGCATGTTCAAAAATATAATTTTATTTAAACAAAAATAAGAGAAATAATGGGCAAAATTACATCGGTTTACGAGGGGGGCAATTGTAGTTATGCATCAGACTCTAAAGTTAAAATTTAATGTATTACAGAAGGAGACTATTCAAAATGGGAGGATTAACTAAATTAGGTTTCCGAAGGGGGAGAGGGGTTGGCTTGCGGAGGATTTCGGGTGAGACTTCAGGGTAAGGCTTCACGGATGTCTTCTGCTTGCAATAAACGTGAGGGGAAGTTAAAGTGATGACGGTTCTCCAACAGGGGGGGAGCGGTTACTTCTGGTCAAGGGGAGAGTATTTCGGCCACCCGAAAACGAGGGGCGAACAAGAAGGGCTTCTTCGACAGGAGTTGATGAGTGGAGTCGGAAAAATCGCTCGGTAGCGATCGTCAAATGGAATTACCTCACTGGCTGGGACTAATTCCAACACACAAAAAGTTCAGCCGTCACTTTGTTTTGTTGTTAGAACCTGACTTGGAACTAGGGGAATCTTCTTGGGTCCGGGCGAGACTCCTAAACTCTGTGTGTCCCACATGGAAGACGAGCCCTATATATATATATCCTAGGCTCCCCTCACGGGGGTGGGGGAAACAGCGCTACTCTCGAATGGCGTCCATGGTGGACGCGGTTCGAGGCTACCGCTTGTGCATGGGAGGGGGAGGCTTACCAATTTAAGCCTAACCAAATTTTAGAATCTTTTCCAGCGCATGGATGTCACTTCCGTGCTGGAAAAGAAATTCCACGTGGAATTCCCCCACACAAAGCAATTTTGTAATAAAGTTCGACGCTCTCTTTCCCCCTTTATTGGGTCTAAGCAGGCACGAACAAGATAGTACGAGAGATCAAATTTGGGAAAAGATAGCCCTAAATTGAGCATCACTTTCATATAAAGCACTGGGGTCGGTAACGAGTTCTGCTAACACTAGTTTCAGTTGTAGCATGGGTATTTCCCCTCATACACCATCCACCACCTTGCGAAGAAGCAAATCAAGGATACCCTATTCGCCTGATAGAACTCAAGTGTGTACCTCAATGACTGATGTTTATCCATGAATATCAATGAAGCATTTCCTTTGAAAAATTCTATTTCCTTATCAAATAAAAGACCAAAATATTTTTAGAAATAATTTACTTCTTCCCAAATTATTTCAAACAAACAGGAACAGATTTTATGTGAAGACACTTCGTCCTAAATCAATATCATCCACTTTCTGGAAATTCTTTCGCGTTTTCTTTTATTTTATGTTGTTTACTTTTCTTATTAAGGGGAGGTGGGAATTTAAGACAGGATAAGGAATAAGCTCGAGCCAAGGATAAAAGAGAGAGAAAACTGAGGTTTGCTAAAGAAATTATAGTATTTTTTTAAAAAAAGGAAAAGAAGAAAGTGTTTTTCAATCGTTTTGTATGAGTTAAAATGTTTAAAAGATAGTCAATTTGCTTTAAAAATGCAAACTAAGTTCCACCTCTGATGTAAATGTTAAAAATAATCCTTCCGAAGTGGTTTATATTATTTACATGCTAATGCAATCAACCACACGTCCTTGGCCAAAAGTATTAAGCATCCCTCATAATTTATATATTTAACTTATTCAATTAAATATGTCTGAATATTTTCTAAATATCTTTGAAGTAGTATTCTACTAATAATGTGTAATTAATAAAATTGTGTTATTCTCAAATCAAAATTTAACCAATATTTCTTGTTTCAGCTTAAAATTTTAACTATTGTGTATTCAATATCGTTCTAGATAAGTAATATGACTAAACCTAAAGAACTTACAAAAAGAATATAGAGCAGAAATCCAACTTATCCATAGTCAAGAGTTATCATATTCAGAATGCTGAATTAATTTCATTCATGTTTTGGTTCAAGTTGAGAAATCTTGCTATTTCGTATTTTAGATAGAAGATGTAATGGATTTTTCAACAGGAGTGTTAGCAAGTAGCGTCAGCAGAGAAATGCATGAATCACAGGTCCCGAGAATGAATATGTATTCCGAATTTCCAAATAAAATTGAACTGAATTAGTTGATCAGAGACTTAGGGTCGCAGTAGTCATAAGCCCATCTTTTAACATCCAGGCTCAAGGAAGAGAGTTTACTAGGGTAAGACGGCAGAAGATCGCGTAAGAGAAACCACATGCAAAATTCGAAATTTACTTAGATGATAGTGTGTCCGTGGTTATACAAATTTGTGTATAGTTTGTTTACTGCTATTGGATTGAAACATAATCCCGCGTAATGGGGACTGTTTTTAGACAGCTAAACGCAATCTGAAAGCCGTGTTACTACACATTGGGAACCATTATCCATTTTTGCTTCTCTTACACAATCCGTACAGATGAAAGAATACGTCGATAATGTTAAAGAGCTTCTTAATAAAATTAGCTATACTAAATTTAATGGGATGTTGGTGAAGACTTCAAAGCGCTTGCCTTCTTTGTTGGCCCTCAAGGTGGATACACAAAATATTCATGTTTCCTTTTCCGATGAGATTGGAGAGCTGATGATCATCATTAACGGAAAGATGGGTGGCTCCCGCTACTAAACTCATATAGAATTGTAATTGATAAATTTCGGAGAAGAAGCTTTACACAAAATCTCTTTCATGTTTCCAAAGCAATCTGAGTATATTTGTTGGACCCCAATTAAATGCAATGTTGAAGTCTGATAAACTTGAAGTAGGGATGACCAAAGTAAAAGAGAAGCATGGTGTGAATTTCATGATTTATTAATAAATCATAAATATTAAAACTACTAGATGTTCATAGTAAAGCTTACTGATAGCTTCAAGGCCTTAGGTAATGTGTGTGATTGAAGGTGCATTTTTTGCATTTACATATATTTTTTGGTGAAAACTTGGGTGATGTCAGTTAGAAGCATGGTGAGAGATTTCATCGCAACAATGGAGAAAAGAAACCAAGGAAGAAGGAATACTACCTCGATGGGACACTCTATGATCTCTACAAGTTAGAGAAGATAAAATCGTTAACACTAGAAAAGCACTTCTAAAGTAAATATATTTCACTAGTTTTTCCTCTTTTTTTCTATACAGTTTCTAAATACGTTGCAAATCGTTAAAATACGAATGCTAATCTCTTAATATCCTTACAAAATCGCAAGAGATTTAACTATATCTATTGTTGCAAGGGAAGATTAATTATATGAATATAAAATGTAAAACTAAGAAAATCTATAAAAAGTGACGATATGCAAAAAATAAAACATTAAAAACTGCACATGAACAAAACCATTGTTAAGTGTTACAACTGTAATTAAAGCAAGAGTTGGTCCAAATAAAATTTAAAAAATAAAAAATAAATAAATATATATTTATATACTGAATTAATTTACGACAAAAGTTTAATTACATTATTTTAATGATTCCATAGTGTGCTTTATACTCTGTGCCAAGATTATATACATATACCTGCAGTCATGTGGGTGGTAGTGATTTACAATAATTTTGGGTTCGAACTAGGAAATGATCACATATCCAATCTTAACATTACCAAGTGCAGAAATCCTAGTTTTTGCGTCAATGGGTCTTGCTTAAGGAATCAGATTTGCCAGAAATGTATCAACAATAATCGGAAAATCAATGAATTAAAAAGAATGAATATCAATCTAATGTAACAAAAAGAAAAGAATGACCAATAGAAAAGATGGTAATTGCAAGATAAAATCTCAAAGAATTCGTGCCTTTCCTAATGTCGTTGGTGAAAGAAAATAGACAACAATTAAGAAAAAATATACGAGAGTGACAATTATCGCAATAACAACCCATTCACTTAGGCTTCACGAGCCAAGAGTTGGGCCAATAAGGGTCCAGACATCTTGAACGAAGTAAACAATAACGTCTGTCAAATGCCCCTTTTTCCTCTACGTAAATAGGATTTTTCCCTGTGGTAGCAAAGTTCCAGATCGGTCGGCACAGTTTTAAATGACAGTTATTACCTTAAATACAAAATTTCCTTCCTAACTTTGTCTCCTTCGAGTTTTTCATCCAACGATTGCCCTTCCATTGAGGGGATAAGACAAGTAGTGAGGGAGAAGAGAAATTCCCGGCCAAATGAGCTCGAACTAATAGAACGAAAATAAAATAATAAAAAGAAGAAACGTTTTCTAAAGTATTTTTGGCATTATGGCAATTGTTATAGTGATGAGAGTGGAAGAGGTTTGGGTGCTTGGATGTTAAAAGATTGTGGGAATATTTGAGGCTCGCCTTGCCTTAGTGGAGGGAAGATAATTTCCCTAAGAGAGAAATGAAAGAGATAGCATTATATTAGTCGCGTTTCTTCTTTGATGTGATCTATATATGTATATACGTTTGAATTAATTACAGTATCAAGCGATGTTCATTCTGCGATGTTAAAATCTTAATCGTGAACACTTAAATGGTTTAAATGCATATATGATGGCGTTTAAGTTTATCACAATAATTGATCATAGAATCGAATACAATCATGCAAAGAAACTTTATCAGTATACGAGTTTAGTCTTCAACCGTTTCATTTGTATAAATTATTTCCTTAGAGTTTGAATGAAGCAATTCTAACACAACATTCATTGATCTGGTTGAGCTGAAAAAATGACTATCGATTTTTTTCAATAGTGACATCTGGCGAGTGCAACCAAGGGCATAAGTCGCCGTTGACGATCGAGAGGCCAAGAAGAGATCGTAATTCACAATCTAAAATAAGAAAAAGGTGATTTGGGGGGAAAATTTCGTCGATAAAACATCTTCAAACAAGTGTTTATAATTGCATTAGACCTTTCTCAATAAAACCTAATTAGTCCTTGTTAATTGTATTGCTAAAGTGTCATTTTACCTTGGGTATATGATTAAAAGGCGAATATGTAAGTGCTTAAGATGATCAATTCACAAGTTGGTTATCAACATTGGGTGAGAGCCAAGGCGATAAACAATTGCGTTAATCTATTTTCGGTTGTTTTGACTGGCATTAAAACCTGTAGCATTGGCTCTCCCTCTTTCTATGGCACCATTTCCCGTCATTAATCAATTTTAATTGCCTTTCTTGTAAACTCGGGTTAATTTCGAAGAAAACAAGTAGGTCTCCCGAACTCGCTGATTTGAAGAGGTCGGTTTGTGGCTCGAGGCCTTCTAACTCGCCTGTCTTAGAGACCTTCGCGTAAAAACTGTCTTAGTTTGTTTTCAACTATGTAACAATTTAACTTAGTTCGCAATTTCATGAACAAGGGAATGTATGAAAACTTTAATGACCCTATTATTCTCAAAACTTTGAAACGAGGCCATAAACAAATATTTTTTCTCCATTTAGTTTTATACAATATATTTTACTAATTGTAGCTGCACTTACTAATATTTTTTTATATTTGTTGAAAAAAATGAAAGATAAAATTTTATTGTAAATTTTAATTATTGCAAAAATAGACAAGTTAAATATACCAAAGTTTTTTGATGACAACTAAACTGCTTTTTATTTTTAATCACTTCCATTTCTATGAGTCATTCCACGACCTTCATTTGGACATTTACCATCCATTGATCACTGCCTAATGCGATCTCATTATCAAATCTCAAATACTACGTAAAAATTGTACAGATGATGACGATGTGGTCAGATTTGACAACTGGCCAAGGTGGTAGACAAGACTGGCCGACTGGTCACAATCATAAGACTGTCCGACAGGCCACTCTCCCTTGATAAGACTGACAGACCTATCATGCTCATGTAAATATACTTGCCGACTGCCCACGCTGAAGTAACAAGACTGGTATACTGGCCACGCTCATGTGACAAGACCTGCCGAATGCCCACGCTCATGTGACAAGAGAGTCAGACTGGCCACGCATATATGACAAAACTGGAATACTGGGCACGCTCATGCGACAAGACTGCAAGACTGACCACGCTTTTGTGACGAGACTGGCAGACTGGTCACACACATATCACAATACTGGCAGATTGGTCAGGCTCATCTGACAAGACTGGCAGACTAGCCACGCTTATGTTGTAAGACTGGCAAATTAACCACACTCACGTTACAAGATTAGCAGAATGTTCACACTTATGTGTCAAGACTGGCCGACTGACCAATCTCCTGTGATAAGACTGGCAGACTGCTCACACTCACTTGACAAGACTAACCGACAGTTTATATTCATATGACAAGACTGGCAAACAGGCTACGTTCATGCCACAAGACTGGCCAACAGGCAACGCTCATATGAAAAGACTGGCAGACTGGCCACGCTATTGTGCCAAGACTGACAGACTGGCCACGTTCATGTTACAAAACTGGCAGACGGGCTACTATAATGTAGCAAGGTTAGAGGACCGCCCACATTCATGTGAAAAGACTGGCTGACTGAACGAAAGTGTCGACCTGAGATACTTTTTGCCGCCATTGTAACAGTATCAGACTTCTTTTAGGATGCATAATATTATCTTCAAGACTTTAAGTAATATTTTTATTTTTAATTAACGTAATTTATAAAATATTTTAATTGGTGCAAATTTTAATCAATTCATTTGTATATAACCTAATAATAAAATACCTAACAAAATTACCAAAACCCTTTTTTAATAAATAAAAAATTTGCTGAATAGTGGAGAACCCAACAGCGCTTAAATTGAAGACGACATCATTTGAACTGAAGACATCACTTGAATTTAAGTCGTCATCACTTGGAATGAAGATGAAATCGCTTGAATTGAATAAGACACCACTTTAATTGAAGACGACAGCATTTGAATTGAAGACGACAGCATTTGAATTGAAGACGACAACACTTGGATTTAAGAGATTACTTGAAATGAAGACGATATCACTCGGGATGAAGACGACATCACTTGAATTAAAGACGACATCACTTGAATTGAAACCATCACTTGAATTGAAGACAACATCACTTGGATTGAAAACAAAAGTACTTGAATTGATGACAATAGTGCTCTAATTCCTTTTAAATTATAAGAGATACTAAGTAGCCTGTTTTAACCAAACAGGAATTTTCAAAAAGTAGAAAATATGTGATGGAAATACAAATGACGGTAAATTATAGATAATGAAGAAGAATACTAAATTACAAATTACCCTGTGATGTTATTTGGGAACTAATATATAAGTTTCCTTTGAATTCGTGAGTAGTATTTTTTTATTTAATCAATCTAATGTAATTTCATTCTTCAAATATATTATCGTATGTCTAAGAAAGCCGCCACTCTAAAAATCTCTTCCTGATCAACGAATCATCCTCGCAAGACTAGTGCAGGAGGAGCATTGCCCCTGCTACAACTGAA
Source organism: Ceratothoa steindachneri (assembly GCA_963969495.1). Classification (NCBI taxonomy): domain Eukaryota; kingdom Metazoa; phylum Arthropoda; class Malacostraca; order Isopoda; family Cymothoidae; genus Ceratothoa; species Ceratothoa steindachneri. The sequence goes on along the minus strand of OZ018323.1, from coordinate 134,245,932 downwards.
ACCTGGAGCAGCAGCAGCACTCTCTCTTGACTCCAATGCTCCAAAAGAAACTGGTGCTATTTCTCGAGTCATACTTTACACCTCTAAATCTCCCAATATCTTTTCCGCGCTTGTTTAGATCCAGCAGACGGTGAAAGAGAGCGTTAAACTTTCTTGAATAAATTATAAATCAACGGATTCGCGTTTACGTGCAAAGATCATAAATTCTATATAATAGCTGTGAGAGTGAAAAGGAGAAAAAGATTTCCGCACAAATTCAAAAGAATACAAAAAAAGAGCACTCAGCAGCAGCCCTTTCATTCGATCCCTACAATTTGCATGCAGACACTAACTAAGCTAAATTTACTAAACTTTGCCGCGTTGATCAGTGATGTTTGCTTATCTGATGGAGAACTAAAAAAATAAATATTACTCGCTTATGAACGAAGTCAGTCTTGGATTTGAGGCAAAGTGTTTGTCTAGTATATGTTCAAACGAATCAGCTGTATTGCATTCAATGCTGTTACGACGAAGACATTCCATAATTTGAGAATTCAAGTGAAGATAAAATGTTTAAACTCGTGTGAGTTAAAGATTTATCTATAATTTTACAGTCTTACATAATTATGTTGGTTGATTATCTAAAGTACTTATCACAGTGTTAAGTGCCTTAACAAAGAAAGTGATTATAGCATAGTTCGATGAAACGGAAAGCCTGCCTCTCACTTTCATACTTATGGAAAAACATTTACATATAATTAGATAGACAGATAGATCGATATATAATAGATAGACGGATACGAATTAAATACAGCAGTTCACAAAGTTTACATTTTGTTTTCAAAGCTCAATTGTTCTTTATCCCAGTCTCTTATATGTGCCAAAACTTTGTAATTGATTCTTCGACCGTAAATGATGCAACAGCAAAATTCGCCCATCTAAGCATACAAAAACCCAAACACTGCTAAAAAGCTCAGATTTTCTTAATAACCAATTCCTTCCTATCTATCAAATTTATAATTAATTTTTCCACTTCTCGATGATATTGCTGTAAGAATCTGCCATATAAGCAAAAATTAATGAAAACACTGCTGAGAAAAAATGCTTAGGAATCTGTTATACTATAAAAAAAAATCCTTTTCTATTTACCAATGCCACCCAATTCTAAGATAGGTTATGAAAGAGTGTATGCCCGACCAGTGGCAATATAGCCATAGTTACAAGGCCAGAAGGGAGCACAAAAAATTAACAACAGTACATTTCAACTATGGCTCTGAAAATTTTAAATACTTGAATTATGTCACATATTAGTCCAAGCCGGGTTATTGGAAAGATATTTAATTCCTTAAGACGATCCCCTTATGGCTTGTTTTAGACTAGGTATCATTTTGTAACTCTACATCAAAACAGTTCTATCTTTTTTATATCTTTATAGTGCTAATGGCATCAGGCTTGAAAACAATGTTCAGAAATAGGCCGCACTAAGGTGTTGTAGAAAGTAAGTATTACTTCTTTCGATTTGTTCTCAAAATAACCTACCTATAAAACCAACTATTCTTAGGTCTCGCAGCTGCCGCTATCTATTTAAATCGCACTCTTAGAACAATAACAGTTGTCGCCTTGCCTGGCCTACCTTAGAGCCTTTGTGCGCATATTCACGTACACTTACCTCGACATACTTTACATATCTTCTACTTTCTTATCTGAGTGTACACCATTGGCTACTTTTGTATCTTCCGCATAATTTGAAATTATGCAGGTCAATGTAGATTAGAAAGAGAACAGACCCTAAAATGAGCCCTGGGGAACCCCGCTAAATAATTTGAGAAATTTAGACGCCTTACTACTTATGTCTATTTTCTTTCTTTTGCCGAGACAATTTTTAATCTATTTTGATCTGGCGCCCTTTATTCCGTGTGATTGTAATTTTATCAATAAATGTTTGTTAGAAAATTTGTGGAAGACCTTTTGGAAATCGTGGCATATATTATGAACGGTTTTACTATCATCGTAGAGATTAAGGATATGATCGAATTCCTTAATATTTGGCAGAAATATGTAATACCAATTACATCATAGTTTTCTAAAGACACATTTTTCTCTAGGTCTGAAAAATTATTGCGTATGTTAGAATACAGGCCCTTTACATAGAAAACCTTTTACAAATTATTAAATTTAGATGACTAAACATTAATTAATTGATGTTTTTTTAAGGTGATTTACACTGTACTGCCTGGTTGTCCCTGAATTACTCCGTTTTATAAACAAAAATCACTAGACGTCCAAAACGATCTGCACCAAATTAGTTAAGATGGAAACCATCTGCAGCAAACAGTGTAGTGTCAAGATTAAAAATTAACCTAGGTATTGGAAAAGCCTACATTCTCTCGCGGGTTTAGCAAGTTGCCGATTTATATTAGTGGTCATGTTGTAGAAACGTGTCTTGGCATTAATCCTTTGGCTGCTAATCGGCCATATATGGATGAAATCTAAAATAGCGGTTGACTGTGATTCGGCCAAATATGGATTTGATGTTTTATTTTTCCTCCTATAGCTCGAAGAGCTGTAATTTTTTTTCTGTATTTCCCTCTGAAACTCTTTTCTGAGTTGTCAATTTTAGGATATTTCAATTTCAAATCACTACCTCTAAAAACGCCGACTATAAATTTCAGCAATTTCACACGTCGAATTTAATAGGCTTAAATAGGGAACGATTCGAGTGAACCAGTCGAAAATGTAGACTCTTAATGACCTAAGAGATCTAATAGGGATAATAGCTTACCTTCTGAAGAATTATCTAAATTTGAGCGATAATATGGAAATTTTAGACCAAAAAAGTAAGGAAACTAGAGACGAAAATAAAGAGTTCGACCTTCGGCCACTCAAACGAACGCTCTGTACCACTCCTTGGCCTCGGGCATCTGTCTCTAATTTCTTGTCCTTACTCCCTGCGTTTGAATCTTCACTATCATGTTTGATTTCCTTATGCTTCTTTACACAAAATTCCAAGGAAATGGATTATTTCGAACATTCTATCAACGATAATATTATAATATAATTGTGACACACACAAATGCCTATTAAAAATCTTTGAAGAAAAAAATTCGGTTGGTTTTGAGTATCTGGTTTCACATGAGTTACACTTACAAAAGAACATGACCAAATAATTATTTATTAGCCAAGAAATGAACGTCACGAACAGAAAATATTCAAAAAACCGAGTACAAATTGAAAAAAACTAGTAAGATAGAAAAACCAAACCTGTACTAGATCTCATTAGGCGTAAATTTCAAACAAAGCTGATTCCTTTCATAGACCTTAGCATAGATGAAAGTCTACTTCTTCGGAAATGTACACACGATGAGGTTAAACTGTGTAGCCGTGTTTTGAGTGGGCTTCGTTACCAAGGGTGAAGTGTCACGTAGTTTTGGTACCACTCCTCAAGGACCTGATAAGTTTCTTAGTTCGGCTTGCTGGCTACCGGTTTTATTCTTCTGGGAGTGCCTTGTACGTGAGGAACTGACTCCAAAAGGGTAGAGAGTTCTTTTCTCTCTTGAATGGAGGTTGGTTAAAGATGGAACAGATTCTCCAAAAGTAAAGAAGTCTTTGAGCTGGATTCAGTATTCTTTATTCGGCGGGAAATAGTTATATTAAAAAAATAAAATTGCCACGCTCACCATGCTCATTGGAAGTATCCTGGCAGCAGGCAAAGGGTAAATAGATGGGATAATTCCTGTATTTAAATTATGCATGGGTACCGAATATTATATTTAGTCTGTGTATTATTTGAAAAATATTCACTTATTACTCTACATATATTCTTGTGGAGATTTATTGGGCGGAAAATCACTAAAATGTCGAGCCTAACGTTGACAAAGTGTATCTTTCAACATATTCTTCTTCACCTTAGAATTTGTAAAGGGTCATTCGACCATGCTCAATATATGCCATTTCCTATAAAATGTTGACACTGCTTAACTTTGTTGAATGAGATTTTTACATGGGTATAAACTTCTTTTACGAAACCTCAGCACGAAATAAAGACCCCCAAACGCTTCAGTGCACTGCTCATTCATGGTATTTTAGTTCTTTTGGAGGGGGGGTTATTTCGAAGCAGAAATTGTAAGCGTTTGAACGGCCCTACCCACTGAAGGAATTTCAGGATTTAAAAAGGCGGGTTTTTTATTCTTTCTTAATTATTTATATTGGTCTCACTCACGCGAGTTCCTATTAATATTTCAGAAAGTGTGCGCGTGCATGAATAGATACACATATCGCCGAAGCATATACCTGGCCTGTTCACGCGGCTTTGTGTGTTTGAAAGACTTGGGGACAGAGTCGGCCTCATGTTTCTCATTTTGACACCAGCATCCATCACGGTGCGGTGAATATTTTATTCTTGAATATATGTATGTCACAAAAAGTATCCATATAGTGCTCCGTTGGGAGTCGTAAACAGCAGTTAAACCCAGATAGCTGGCCGCTCAAAAGTGAATCCACGCACATAAAAGAATTTTTCATGCCAACACAATGACAGTAATAGACATGGCTGTCAGGACCCGACCATTCATGCCGGACATTTGTGTGATTGTGTGAATCGAGTATGTGTGTGGAATGTGCAGAGTATATGAAATGAGAAAAGATGTATCTGGTAGCCAATGTGTTTAAAACAGGGAGAGTGCAGATACTGCTTTATGTAAGTCAAACATGTGTTGCATAGAGTGAATGCAATGCAATCAGATGTGGGTCAGTTGCTTATAGAGAAGAGTTGCAGGATGCAATTGTTATGCATGAATGTGCAAGCTGGATAAATTAAAGGGTTGAGCTTGGATTTGTTTGAATAAAACTGTGCGTATTTGTTGTGTATGAACTGTACAGTGGTAGAATAGAACCAAAATAAACCCGAAAGTTCTAGAATACCTTGAGTTCGGTAGTGTATGGAATTGGGAATAAATATCACTTAATGGCTGTAAGAGATATGAATGATGAAGGAATCATAGGATAAAAGATAGAATAACGTGTTTTTGATACATATGAGGAGAATGGAAATTAAGAGGTTGTGTGCTAAAAGAAACGAGATTGGTGTGTGACAAACACGTTTTTTAGCTCAAAGATATGAATAAAATGCATATGGCTCAGTCCGATTGAAGGGAGCGAGGTTAAATGGATGAATAATATATCCTGGGTGAGAAAGAATATGTTGCGGGTTGTATTTGATGCGAACTCTATGAGTGCTCGACCTAGAAAGAGAAATCGAAACGCTAAATAGTGGCATGACGATATGAAACGTGACGTGAAAAGCCAAAAGGAGGTGATCTTGCAAATGCTCATTAGAGCAGATGAGACTAAAAGGGAGGTTCGAATAGATAGAAAATTACAAACAAGGAAAGATTTTTAGATGAACTCAAGTTAGTTTAAGAATTAAAAGAAATGGAGAAATGTGAAAGCCAATTAAAACGAAACAAAAGATATGGATTAATACAATCTTTGTAAAAATTACTTGAATCGGTTTTTTAAAGTTCTTTAATGTTGTTTTGACGTCCTCATTTATGTTGTACAGGATGGAGCATGAGTACCTCCTATTTGAAAGATGAATTAAAACAGTATAGGTTTCAAAACTCTTTATTTTTATTTTTCTCCTGTCACACAACATAGGAGATTTAATTTTACATAGTTTTAAAAAGAATATCATTTAAAAGTCAGCTTCCATTGTCAATACACTGATTCAGACGAATTCCGAAGCTTTGATCCAATCATTTAAGCATGTTGACCGGTATATTGGCAATTTCGGTTTAGATGTTTTTTGGATGTCTTTCAGGGTCTGTGTCCGATCGTTATAAACCAGAGATTTGATATAGCCTCCCACAGGAAATAATCACAGGTAGCTAAATCAGGCGAGCACGCAGGCCAGTTTACGTCCCCTCTCAAGAAAATCAGTCGCACGGCTTCTCTCAAAATTCCATTGAAATCCTGGTTGTGTGGTCTAAAGGCCCATCTTGCTGAAAGCACACATTGTCCAGTTCAATTTCTTTGAGAGCAGGCAAATAACGGTCTGAAGTCACTGTTAAAGCACGACCGTTCTCTTGTAAAAAGTAAGAACCAGGGATCTTTACTCTATAAATTAAACACGATCCAAATGAAGAGGCCTCTCATGAAGTTCTCTTGGATTTGTTTCACTCCAGTACCCCATATTCTGTTTTTTAACACAGCCACTAAGGTGAAAATGTGCCTCGCTATAGAAAAACACAAGTGCGTCGTTGGATAAGGTGTCAACCAGTTTCTCACATGACTTTTGTCGGGTTACATAATCACGTTCGTCAGATGTTGAACCAAAATCATTTGGTATGGTTGAAGATGTAGTTCATCGTGATGAGATCTCAGCATAGACTGACGAACTCGTTCGACATTTTCAAGTGTTGTAATGGTCCTCGTAGGCCCTTTCTTTCTTTTTGGGACACATTCCCCGTTTCCCTGAAGGCATCCACCCACAATTTATTCCATTTACGATCAGGAACACGGTCTCGCTAGGGAATTTCGAAGTGACGACGAAAGGCGCGTTGCACTGCGATGACAGAGTGGCCTCTACGGGAAAAAGGGCGCTGCTTCCTCGATCACAGCATGTTTGCGACAGAAATGAGTGCGGACTCAAACCGGTTATCCAGCTCCTTCCATTAAGCCCTACCCAATTTTAATTTGACCATCATTAACCATACTGTGGGGAAATAAGTATCACGAGGACAAACAGATGCTAGTTTGTTTATAAAACGTCAACAGTTACGTTCCATATGGTCCGATACTTTACCCCCCTCCCCTTTGCCTCGCTGCCCTAAAGATCCTCGAGCGTCCCTCGCAAAGAAGGATTACAATCATCAGATTTCCTAGTCCGTTAATAGAAACATAGGAGGGTGGGATAGCCTTTAGAATAAAAATCTATGAACAAGCTCACTATCCCCTCCGATTTTTTATGTCTATTTTTGCCAAATAAACGAAATTTCACTTTCTCCGACGTAAACCAAAAGGGCGAGGGGTCACAACGTTGATAATTTATGCCCTAGGAGAGATAGGCTTAAAGGTGGGCCCTCGTCCCCCCCCCCTGCCCAGGGGATAATTGACGTATATATAGTTCGATCTGGAGAAATGGGAAGAGAATCAGAGTATCAATCGAGAGAAGAGCAGTCCATGAGTAAAACAGGGAATCAAGAAGACAGTGGAACCGAGCGGGATTTTTCTTTCCGAGGCCGTTCCTTTGGTCACATCGAAGATTAGACCAGTGGTATCGAGAACCACTCTCATACCAATCTCGTTAAGAGAAACTCCCTATCCTTCACCATTGAGGAATACCAATGTGAAGTTCCACTCGAGAAAAGATTCACCTCTTTGTCAAGTCTCATCATCGAGAAGCCCGCAAGTATAACACAGGGATTGGAATTAACCGTACATCCACAATCCCCTCGCTGATATCTTCAAGTCAAGAAGCATTGCCATGCGCTCCCCACCTACCTCGGGATAAGCATCAGCTGTTCTTCCCGAATAGGCTCAACCAGCGTCTCCTTCTCCCAGGGTGACGATCAGCTGTTTTACGAGTCAGTCTCTGGCCGCAAGAAAAGCCGCAGCCAAACGCGTCTCGAATTATTGCATTGAAGAGGTTCTCGTTCAAGGTCATCCACTCCAGACTCCCTCTTAGTTAAAGGTAAAAGGAATCCAAAACTTATTCATTTTCGTTAGTTACCATTCCGTGCTAAAGTGAATTTTGCGTCAACCATCGCGTAGTACTCATTGGTAGCATTCATTTTTATTTAGATCATCTTATTATATATAGCATTAGTATATTTAAAGTTTTTAATATTTCATTTTTGTATGTAATTAAAAGTATATTTTTGCCCTAGTTGTTTAATTAGATCCTCGAAACGTTGCAAATGGCAAAAGATATATAATATTACGGATCCTTCCTGGTTAAAGAATCAAAAGTAAAAATAAAGCACTCTTATAGAAAATTGAAACAGAATTATTCATGTACGGAGCAAACATACATACGTACTCGGCCGTATACCACAACACACACCTCCTTCTTTTCAAATAAGGAAGTTCCTACGCTTCACCCTATATATTGGGTCAGCCCATAAGTAATGCAACATTTAGTTCCTTTAGGTGGAATATAATTAGAATAAGCTATTTTGAACTTCTTGAAACAATTCTGGCAAACACAAAAGAAATTTATTATGCTCATTTGGACGGTTCACAGCAATACTTGAAGAAAAGAGGCCAGCATTAAGCATTGGTTGAAAGAAGCGTGTTTTTTCATCAAGACAACGCGCGACCTTATATCGCGCGTTGTCTAACAATTTCGATTGAGAACAAATGAATCATCCTCCATACTTACACGACTTAGCCCATCATATTAATTTTTAGAAGTTTAGCGATTCACCTGAAGAGAATGAGGATGCGAACAACAGAGGAGGTCAAAACAACTTTAAAGAACTTTCAAAATCAGATTCAATTAATTTTTACAAAGACGATATTACAAAGTTAGTAGAAAGTGGGATATATATCGCAGAAACTCGATAAAAATTATATTAACTTTCAAATAAATAAATACCTATTTAAATATAAATAACTGCAAAGAGTTATATGATTTATATCCATAAAATAATGCTAGATTACTTATGAGATTAACTAATCATTCACACAAAATATTTATTTATTGTGTTTTTAAACCTATTTACTGAATTGCTTCCAATGACCTTCTTAGGGAAATTCCTAGTTAATGTTATTTTATAAGATTTTTTTCTAGGCTCTCCTGGTGGTCAATCATTTATTAAATAGTTTGATATGGTCATTTTTATTGACCGTTCCGTTATCTAGATTAAATATTGAGTGAAAATTTTTATTGGTGAACCCATCTATTCTTTTAAAGACTTCCATGAATTAACTAAGTAAATATAATTCTTCCAGGAAATTAAATTGAGATACTTTGAGCTGTCTTCGTACTATCTCTTTCACAAATTAACTCCGCTTGAAGTTGCGAACGCGTTCGAATGCTGTTAAATCTTTTCGCGAGTGTGGTGACCAGAATTGCCTTGCATAGTTCAAGTGAGTTCTTAATAGCAATTTGAATAATGATAAAAATATTATTTAATTTAAACCCCAAATATCTTGATATGTAGCATAGAAGCCTTTCGTCTTTGTATGGAGCTACCCTACATTCTTTTGCATTTTTTAACTCACTCGAGATTAAGATCCTTTTTTAAATCCTTTTTTATGTTAGGTGCGTTTTAAATTTTCCCAGACATATTTCTTTGTAGAATATCATGACCTGTGTCCATTACCTTACATTTGCTCACGTTGGATTGCGTCTGCCATATTTCTGGCCACTTGACTAATCTCTCGCAATCATTTGAACATTTTTAAAACTCAGTTACTCTGATATTTTTCCCTAGGATCTGATTTCACATCATCGGAAAATTTGAAATTAAACAAGATAGATTTAAATCAAGTTTGTTTATCAATCAAATCGAGAGAAAATACAACTATAACTTTATTTCAATCAAACACTGCGATAATTTCATGAAAAACGAGCTAAAAAAATACATAGACATGTGCGTTTGGTTCCTAAAGATGTGTTGCGTGTCATTTATTAAGCTCTTTACCTCTAAATACTTAACGATCCTCTCCCTAACAATGGAATCTAAAAGTTTACTAGCGACGAAAGTAATCAGGACAAGTTTAAGTTTTATGAAAGAAATTGGTAGAAATTGCTTTAGAAATCAAGCTGTAGATGAATGAAATAAACCCACTAGTTATATGATAGAAGCCTCCTCCTTGGCGAGGTTTAAGTAGAGACTAGATAAATTTAGGGATGGAGATGCTAAGTAAGACTGAACTTGATGATTGGTACACAAGCTACCTCGTATAGGCTTTCGATTAACCTTTGGCAACTCTTTCCTTTCTTATTTTCTTACGTTCTTATCTGGATTAGTCTTTATGCGTTTTTTTGAAAATATGTACATTCAGAGAGGCGATAAAAGTTATAGAGGAATTAAATAGAGTAAGAATGCAGCAAATTAGGCATATGGACAGAATATGAATGAGGATCCGGATGGGAACAGGAAGTCTTCTGGAAGTGGAGAAGTTGAGACACCAAGAGGATAAGAATAACAGGCCATTTTGAGCAATATGCGTATAGAAGACAAGATGAATTTGAAGAGGTTTTGATTTTTAGGCGCAAACCGGATGTGGCATTAAGGTATGATTGTTAGTGGTGTGAAAAGTGTAAAAAATTAGAAAGGTAGTTGCAGTAGAGAATATAATTGTTTTGATGCTAAAATATGAGGAGATAAAAGGGAATAACGGCCATAGCACTGTTGAGAAAACCAAAAGGAAATTGAAAAAGGTACATGATTGACGAAGATTGGAAGAGATAGACGCTATTAGTTTAGTAAATATAGGCGAAAACCAACGTGGTTACTCCCTCCAAAACAATCCAGTTTTTTAGATGCGTAGACTAATTGCGACACTAGATAATAGGATGGTGCATAACTCTCCTGCAACTGCTTCTATTCGTCTATGAAAGGATTTCCCTTTTCGGGGTGGTTTTGAAGAAAATTGTTAAATTTTGTAATCTAGAAAATGAATAATTTTCCATGATTGTTATTCTCTATTTCACGATATATTTAAGTTGGTTTCCTGCTCACCGTGCACTCTACTTCTTTTACACAAGAGTTAAAAGAATACTAAATTTCTTTTGAGATCGTTTACGCAAATAACGTTTAGAGGCTAGAATATCGAGAAGCTTTGTAAAAACAATGAGAAACTACTATTTAATCCTCCCAATGCTGAGTATTCAGAATCAATTTATTAAATTCTGTACCACTGAAATTATTCCTTTTAACAATTAGGTCTGAAAAAATTATTTTTCAAAGAAAATATTCAATTTGAAAAGGTTTTAATGAGTCACCGAAATTGAAATCTTACCGTTCTTTAGCCAGTAAAGATTCAACTTCCCAGGATGCGTTAGAGCAGAGTTTCCCAACCGGAGGCCATAGCACACCTGAAGGGGGCCACAGGAAAATTTTAAGCTTTAGAGGGGCCACAGATCCATGAAGGGGGCCACAGGACTCAACCTATTGAAACCTGAATTATAGTTTGGGCAGTACCTAATTTTAATTTATGTAGTTGAATATTAATACATATATTCTTTCCTTTTTTTAAATATTTTATTAGCATAATAGGATTCACATTAATCTATAAACAAATATTTTGCATCTTACAAGCTTATTCTGGGCGCATTCCATTGTGCGCTTGATCGTTATGCGCCGGGCACCGTTGTTGGCTTGATGAAAATAGTTCAGGTGGAACTTTAAATCCTTACAGTCTGTTTATCAAGTGGTTCGGCGTTATAGTATGTAAGTAGCTTTTATTTGTTTACCCTAATACTGCGAAGTTGTAGTAATTTTACTAGTTTTTAAAATTATTATAAATTGCCACAAGCACAATAATATAAGATTTTTATAAGTAAATAACTGAGCATTTTTGTTTGTATGTAAAGTTTGCCATTGCTAGGCCTAAACCAAATCATTTTTTTTTCACTTCGGTTTCACTTAGGGCCTATTTACGAGATTAGCATTTAATCTTAGATTCTGATGATTGTACTCATCGTTTTGTATCTGCATTAATTTGAGTAATATATATGTATATATAATATATTACTAAAATTAATGCAGATCTAACCCCCTGAGGGAGTACATTTCTGCTGTTTCGCATTTAGATACAGGTACAGAGTACCAGGATGTACAATCAACAACGAAAACTTCGGACATGTCCAATTAATAGAAACGCTCATAAAAATAGTTGCTGCATTGTTTTGCGATTCTTTTTTTGGTGTCAAATATTTACCATCAAGGGCAAGTATTTAGCACAAAAAAGGAAAACAAAATTTCCAATGCAGCTATTTTTATGAGCGTTTCTAGTTATTGGACATGTCTGAAATTTGCGTGGCCGACTGTAATAGGAGTTGGTGTTGGGCACAGACTCGGTGCTCTACACAGGGAATGGAAGTTGTTTCTGGGTCTTTTCTCAGAAATTCTCTTCCTTTTTCGCCGCTGAGATAAGAGCCTTTCATTCTGCTGTGGTGATCTTCGGCCTTAAAATGTAATATATATCTATATATATATATATATATATATATATATATATATATATATATATATATATATATATATATCATTAATATATTAAATTTCTTCTGCACAGATTACCCATGGCTACGGCGACGAAGAAAAAAAAATGTCGACAATACTCCAGTGAGTATTTAGCTTATGGTTTTATACATTCCCTAGACAATATAACACAGCCATTTTGGAGAATAAGCACAAGGTAAAAAGGACAAAACATTAGATTACTTTAAAAAGCTGCGGGATGATTTCCAAGCAGGGAACATTATTAAAGATATATTTAGCAAAACAGCGGCAAAACTAGACAAAGGTTTAATTGCATCTTATGAGATTTCCAAGCTAATAGCGAAATCGGGAAAACCTAATACTATTGGCAAAGAATTGATTTTGCCTTCAGTATCTTTGGTTATTTCAACTGTCATGCAACAAAATCCTCCAAAACTCACTGAATTCATTCCGCTGAGCAACAATACAGTATCAAGACGTATTGACGAAATGGCAAAGGATGTAGAGGAAAAACTCGTTAAACATTTACAAGTAAGGACCTCTGCATTACGAATTGATGAAACGTTATTACGTGATAACGAAGCCCTTCTCATGGCGTATGTTAGGTTTTTAGATAAAGATCAACTTAGAGAAGAAATGCTTTTTCCCGCAACCTTGTGACAGTTACTAAAGGTGAAACAATTTTCAAAGAATTAGTGATATATTTGAAATAAAATTATATTCCACTTGGGAATATTATGGTTTGTGCAACTGATGGCGCCGCTTCTATGGTAGGTAGATATAAGGGATTTATTTCACATTTAAAAGAGGCTGTACCTAAAGTTTTTTGCATACACTGTTTTTTTCCACCGTCAACATCTGATTGAAAAAAACCTAGGAGGACGTCTGAAAGATTCACTTGATAGTGTAATCAAGACAGTCAACCTTATCAAGTCAAATTCACTTCAAGAGCGTCTTTTCCGAAAACTCTGTGCTACCAATAAAGAAGGGTTTGAGCGCCTACTTTTGCATACAGAGGTGCGATGGCTTTCTAAGGGCAATTGTCTGAATCGCTTCATTGCACTTTGGGATAGTGTTGTGTTATTTTTGGATGGTAAGCAGCTGGGAGTAAGAAACATTGCTGCCAAATGTGGTATATTATACCTTAGAGATATATTTGAAAAGCTAAATATCTTGAACAAACAGCTACGAAAAAATGCAAATATTTTAACTTGCAAAGAAGCTATTAATGCATTTATGGGGAAAATTAAAGCGGTTCAAGACAAATAAGGAGTGAAAATAGTTGATACAGTTTCCAAAACACCGCACTATTAAGAGTGAGCTAAAAGAAGATGATATTTAGTATACATTGATCATTTGGAGAAATTGCATAGTGATATGGAAGTTAGGTTCAGAGATCTTCTACAACTAGACATTCCAGGTTGGGTGGTAGAACCATTTGGAATTAATGCAGCTGATGTTGATATCAGATTACAAGAAAGCCTCATTGAGTTACAGAGTGATCAAACTTCTCTGGCTAGATTTAAGCATGGTGTCAGGAACGTATGGACAAGTCATGAAATTGCTATGAAATACCTTTTGCCTTGGGACTAAGTAAAATTATATTTTTTTTGCTTTTCCTACGTCTTATCTGGTTGAGTCGGGTTTTGGTAAAGTGTCACACCTCCTATCAAAAGCTCGCAGCCGCTTAGAAATAGTAAGAAGAGGTGATCTTCGTCTGTCTCTAACAACTATAGACCCTGATATTGAAAAACTTGTAAAAATGCATGAAGCACAAGGATCGCATTGAATGAAGAAAGAGTTGATGATATATTTATTTCATTTTGCTAAAGGATTTTATTTTTTGTAAGACTAATTATTTATTTTAAAAGAGTATTACATTTTTGTTAACCACTGTTTAATTTTTTCTATGTTTATAGTCCTATATATGTGACAAATATAATTGGACCTGAATACAAATAGCTGTTTTAATATCTTTTATCCTTTAAAGTAGAGTTAAACTGCATATTACCTACTGGAAATAATGATTATGGGCTACTGGAAAAAATAACGTTCCTAAGGGGGCCATAAGCCAAAATCGGTTGGAAACCATTGCGTTAGATTATTCTTGCTTTCTAAAACGATTCTCAAAAATACCAAATCGAAGCTTGACGTCGCCAAGAACAAATGAAAATTAACGTGTAAACTTCACAATGGTCCACATGAATTAAGAATAGATTACAAATAGCTTATTTGCGGCGTTCCATGCAATCCTACCGGTGCTAAGAATTAGACTAGATGTTTATTTATTCAATGGTTACGAGTGATGCAAGAAATGTGTTAATACAGAGTTAGCCAAACCACAATGTCATTTTATTCATTTTCGCAGAATTTATTCCTTGATTCGTATATTTTTTTCGGTTCTTTTTAAAATAATATTAAAGGCTTCCCTTCAGAAAATCGATGTCCATATTTTACATTGAAGACAAATTCTAAGAACTTGGAACAGTATCAAAATTCAGTTCTAAAATATCACTAAGTGACAGTCACCCTAATGCGGATAATGGCTTATTTTGAATTATCTAGTTCAGGTTATTAGCCAAGCCCCAAAGGGGTGAGCATAGAATGAAACATTAACTAATTATTTATTACAAAATAAACTTTTTTAAAGAAGAATTCTATACTGAGAAAGCGGCACGTCCATTAAAATAGAAAGGTCTTATTGAGCGGGCATGGAAGGGTTTCGTTTTATTCCCAGTACTGAAATGAGATTACTCAGCGACAGAAAAATAAAATGTGTTGTGAAGAAGTTAAATTTAAAACTTAAATACTTTTAAAATGTGTCAGAGTGTGATGGGATGGTATTGTTAGGCTAAAATTGTCACATATGCCATAAAGGACGCGGTTTATTCCTATTGTTATGATTGCTGTAATAGGTTTCATTTTTTTAAAGGGTTTAACGCCATTTCACAGTAATACTAGGGTCAAATAAACAATAAACGGAGAATTGATGATACACATTTCAACCTTAGATGCTGGAAACAAGAGGCTAGCTTTAAAGTTGGCAGGAAAAAAAAGAATATAAGTTTTATTTTTCGTACATCAACTCCATCTTACTCAAAAATATTTTTCATCCTATCTCTTTCTCTCTCTCTCTCTCTCTCTCTCTCTCTCTCTCCTTCTCTCTCTCTCTCTCTCTTTCTCTCTCTTTTTCTCTCTCTCGAGAAAGTAGAGGGAGAGGTGACACCCCCTTTGTCGCGGGAAGAGAGCTTGTGTGTACCTTGACTATATCGGTGGGGGTACTTCTCTTCCGGGTACCCCTGGTAGGGCTTCCCTTGTCGATTTAATCGTAAACGAGGTTCCAGACTAAGTGCGTCCTTTCTTTTACTACTATATCCTTCTCTTTTTCACTTTTATCCTATCTCTTCCACTTATTATACAAAAAGAAAAAAAAAAACCTACTCCTATCATGTCACTCTTACCCTTTTTTCCCTCTATCTACATATAAGGACCTGACAGCTACCTCATGCGTCAGAAGAGAGGCTTTAGAACCTCTATAAACAACGCCAATCGACGCTCACTGGTTGCGAGACACTAGGACTAGAGGTGCCCTATAGGCGTTGGGGCACGATGAATGGGATGAGGGTAGTGTCCCGTTAACCCCTTCCCTGGCGCGTAATTATTTACCATTCCCAGTGACCTTTGACGAGTGCCTCTGGTAGCATCGGTCCAAGGTGACGGCCCTTTGTCTTCAGGTTGGTTGCCAGGCCAATAAAAAGCCTTGGGTCGAGTCTCTTGGTGTGGCAAAATATCCATTGAACGCTGCTCAGAGATCCTGGCCGTCGTAGAGGAAAATAGTAGGAGTTTAGTACGGGGCATGCTCCGTTGTTGACCTGGTGAAAAATCGATGGCCCCTTCGGGGACCGTCAGTACTGCTTCGATGGGAGCCATGGCCCGCCGAGGTTTGCCGACTCGGTCGGACGAGCACCAGCACATGGAGCGTGCCTTCTGAAAGACTTTGAAACGTCTTTGATCAATAGGTGGGAGCGACTCACGTGGGGATAACTCACCACCCCCCTTTTTTACTATTGATTGGTCGCAAAATTTTGAGAGAGAGAAAGTGTTTAAAATGAAAGGGAAAAAAGGTCCAGCTGCACTAAAATTCACATGTGCGATATGCCAGAAGAACAAGTGGTGCGTGGACTTCCCAGAGGGATCTTTTTTGAAATGCCATCCAGGAAGTATATGCACCGACTGCATCCTTAAATGAGACATCCGAGAGGCAGTGGCATACTGCAATAAACTCAAAGATCTCTTCACAACCTCTGAAGAAAAATCTAGGGCACTGGAAACTAAACTACAGAACCTAGAAACAGAGCACGCGCTTTAGATTTGGCGTCTCGAGGAGAGAATACAAGAGCTAGCTTCTAAACTAGAGGCCCAGTCAGCTCAAGTTCGAGACGAAACTCCGACTAACTTGGGTGGTTCCCGCGATGAGACTTGAACCCAAGGAGCTGAAATTGCATTGGCAGTGCCACTAAGCCAAGCGAAGAAATTAAGAAGAGAAAGAAAAAGAAGAAAAAAAACGACCTTAATGCAGCTTACCCCAGTGTAGTGGATTCCCGTGTTACTGGTGGGCAAGGGAAAGTGTAAAGAGAAGAAAAAAGAGAAACAGAAGAAAAGACAAATGAAGATCTAAAAAGGGAAGAAGAAGAAAAACAAAGGAAATGCGGAGACAAAAGAGAAAAGAGATGTCTCTGGCGAAGGAAAAGAGTGCAGACAAATGTGCGAGGGTCAACCTTATTGTGGACTATCAAGCAATGGCCCTGCAACCCCTGCTAGCAGCACGCCTTCGCACGAGTGTGAAGGTAAGTTGCCTACCAGGAAGAGGAAACCAGCAGATTGGAGTAGAAGCGGAAAAATCTTAGAGTTCTGAGAACTCAGTCGTTGCCCTAATGGTAAGTGGCAACGACCTCTACCTAAGAGGAGGTAGGATAGGCCCCACAGAAAAGATTCTTAACACAGTCGTAGGTACTGTGGACGACTCTGGGCTGAAAATACGCAGACGTGCAGTAGTAGGGATGCTCCCGAGAAGAGGTCCAACCCGGACCGCTCACTCGAGGAACATGAGATTTATGTACGGTGGTGGGAGTCTTTTTTGTCGACCCTTACCGCACCTTCTATGGTAGAAACGATCTCTACCAAAGTAATGGAGTACATCTTTCCTTTAAAGGAAAGGCTGTACTCTGTGACATTATACAACATATCGTGGAACGGACCCTAAGGAGTGGCAGGTCCAGAGTAAAGGCGGACGTACGCCAGTACACCCGTGTCACTCCTGGAACGACCTTCTCGAAGGTCGCAAAGATGCGAGCCAGCAAATGCAATAAATAAGCCGGGAAACGGAAGAGAGTAGGGAGTTCTACATTCGGGAAATCCCTGAAAGTTTTTCTGTTTAATGCGAGGTCGATCAGGAATAAGTTTCTTGAACTTCGTGGCCTCATAGCGACAAAAGAACCTGAAATGGTAGCCATAACGGAGTAGTAGGTAAAAACCTCAAACCGAGATTTTGAAGGTGAATTCACGATTCCCGGTTACCAACTCTTCCAAAAAGAGTTGTATGTCAAAGATAGGCTTAAACCGACGAAATGCAAAATTGTATCTGACCAAAAGCTACTAGGTGTTGACTTAGACATAGGTCCTGCCAAATACAAGACCTTGCCGCTTTACAGACCCCTTACTTAACTCGTTGCAAAGGACAGGGATTTGTACCGGCTGCTGGGTAAACTTGTACAAGACAGAATGTGTATTGCCATGGGTAATTTCAACCCCCAAGTTGACTGGAAAACGAGAGTAACCTGTGGCGAGAACGCACTACTCCTGGAGTTCACGAACGAGTTCCTGACTCAATGGGTGAGAGAGTCGACGAGAGGCAATAATATCCTCGAATTGGTTTTCACCTCTGAGGATGACATCGTTGAGGATCTCTGAGTAGGCGAAAAGCTTGACTGATGCGAGGCTAGAATTGTCCGATGATGTTGAAGATTTGTGGAATAGATTCAAAACTACGTTCATGAGCCTTCAATCACGTTTATCCCTTTGAAAAGCCTTCGTCGGTCTTTTGTTCAAACAAAGTGGTTTAATTGAGAAATCGGTCAACTACCGAGGGAGAAAAGAACGGTGTACCGGCAGTCAAAGATTTCTGGAGAATTTGAGGAGTACCTTAGGCTAGCTAGGAGGGTGAAGTCCAGCATAAGGGCGGCAAAGTGGGCCGAGAAGCTCCGAGTGGTGAGACTCTGCAAGGAGATCCCAAGGAGTTCTTTGGTCATGTAAATAGCCGTAAAGCAATCCATCACACGATTGGCCCTATATTGAATGGGGTGGGGGCATTAAAGCACTCAGATGCAGAAAATGCTAACCTCCTGAACGACTATTTCTCTTCAGTATTTTCTGAAGAATGTGGTCCCATCCCCCAGCCCACGGATTCTTACTTGGGGCAAAAGTTGGAGGAAATGCACTTCAGCCAAGGAGAAATAGAAAAAAAGATCACTGATCTAAAGACGAATAAGTCCCTTTGCCCGGATGGGTTTCTACCTAAAGTGTTGAAGGAAGTGCGCGATGAAGTGTCACGACATCTGAGCACAACCTTCAACATGTCAATTCGGGCCGGATGCGTTCTTAGAGACTGGCGTGAAGCGGAGGTGACTCATATCTTCAAGAAAGGAGACTCTAGCCAGCCGTCGAACTACCGACCTATAAGCTTAACCTCAATAGTCGGTAAAATCATGGAAAGCATTTTGGTGGACAAAATGACATCATATTTAGAGTCCAACTTGCGATTGAGGAGTTCCCAGCATGGGTTCCGAATGCACCGGTCATGCCTAACGAATCTTGTGGAATTCTTCCACTTCGTTTTTATTGAGCACGACCGGGATAAGGCGGTGGATGTTATCTACTAATACTTTCAAAAAGCTTTTGATAAGGCACCACACCGCCGCCTCCTTCGGAAAGTGCGTGCGTTGGGCGTAGACGGAAAAGTAGTAGGTTGGATAGAGAACTGGCTAAGCTGCAGACGGCAACGGATAGTGTTGAATGGGCAGGCTTCTGAGTGGACGCTCGTAACTAGTGGTGTTCCCCAAAGTTCTCTCCTGGGACCACTACTCTTCATCATTTATGTTAATGATATGGATGGCGACGTAGTTGCGAAGATTTTCAAATTTTCCGACGATACCAAACTTGGTATGAACGTTGCAAAGGAAGGAAATACTCGCCGGGTATGGTAAGATCTTCGAAAGATTGGGGAGTGGTCGGACAGGTGGCATATGCCTTTTAACGTGAACAAATGTAAAGTGATGCATATTGGCAACCGAAACGCCCATTCTCATTATATCTTTAAGGGCACTGCTCTTGAATCCAACGACACTGAGAAGGACTCAGATGTAACTCTAACTAGTGATCTCAAGTTCTCGAGGCAGTGTAGTGAAGCGGAGAAGAAAGCCCAAACGATGCTTGGTTATATAATACGACAGTTTGGATATCGGAACAAGGAAATAGTATTCTATCTGTACAATTCACTTGTTCGACCGCACCTGGAGTATGCAAGCCATTTAGAGTCCTTCGTTTCGAAAGGGCATCGCAAGATTGGAACGCGTGCAAGCCAGGGCAACCAAACTGATTCCCTCTATCAGACATAAAATTTATGAAGATAGATTAAGGGAATTGGATATGTTCTCGTCGGAAACCCGTAGACTGCGTGGTCAGCTCATCGAAGTTTTCAAAATACTTCGAGGGTTCGACAATGTTGACTACAGGGATATTTTCAGCCTTAATGAGAGCAGAACAAGAAATCACGGCTTTAAACTTGAACTGAAGCGTTACAACCGCGATCTGTGTGGGAAATTTTTCACGTACAGTATCTGCGGTAGCTGGAACACACTTCCGATGGAAGTTGTCAACAGCAATTCTGTTGACCAGTTCAAGTCAAGAGTAGACAAAGTCTTAAAAAGTGGCCGTTTAGGGAGGACGTCAGGCAATTGAGCGGGGATGTGCCTGCTCGACAGCTAGTCCAAAGGTACCATCATTGAATGGACCGTAAGGTATTCTAGGGTACTTATTTTCCTTGTATATATATATATATATATATATATATATATATATATATATATATATATATATATATATATATATCTACCTTTCCAACGCTTTCCTTGACAAATGAGGATCTTTCGAATCTGATTAGGTTGGACTACTGTTTTTGGCTCTGTAATTTGTAAATATGTATACTGTTTAAGGGTTTTTTTTATCTGGAAAACAAAAAAAAGTCAAAGATGGCAAATCAATGTTGTATGTTAAACGTGAAATAAATTCCTAAAGACTCAGGGTGACCTTACAAATTTTGAAGAATAAGGCGGAGACTTTTCTGGATAAAATACCCTTTGGCCTGAATAATTCCTCGGCCTTTTTTCGCACTTGATCGTGTACTTGTTTCAAAACCACTTCGTAATATGTCGCATTAATTCTTCTCTGATCTTTAAAGATAACTAGCAAAAGTAGACCTACTGTATTCCCTCCCCCAAACAATTGCGATGACTTCTGATGTCCATTTTTCTGTTTTTCTTCGAATGGGATCACCCCCCTTCCCTCTCTAAACCCATTGCTTTGTGTCGTAGAATGACTCACAAACATATAAGGTAATCGTAACCGTTGCCACCTGCAGATTGATCTTAAATCTGGCTTATCCAATTGCTCCATTATTTTGGGGGAACCCCAGTTTAAAATCTTCCTTTAAATCACAAAACTGAATCCAACCTCTTTAATCCCTTAATTAACCTACCTGATCGCGTGTGGACCTTTAACGCCATCTGGGCGACCATACCATTTAAATCCAATTTATGTATATATATATATATATATATATATATATATATATATATATATATATATATATATTGGGATGACTTTAAAGATGCCACAGATGAGTCATCTCAGCCTGGTTTAGGTTCGAGGCTTAAAGAGATGAAATGGAGAACGGTTGGTTATTCGAGTGACTTTAACCACAAGGAGTTTAACCTCTAGTAGTAGCACTAACTGGAGGGAGCATTCGCGCCAAACGAAATGTACCGAAACCAAGGATGGGCCAATTGACTGGGGCTCAGATCCTTCAGTATAATTCATGACTTCGGGCTCGTATGGAAACGGAGCTTGATCGAGAATGAAGTGTCTCGTTGAGAGTGGCAGGCCTATAATGTCGATACTCAATTGGGCCTAACAATATATAGGGACCAGCCGGAACCGTTACTGCCTCAGTCAAAGGGGATGGGGGCTCTCCTTGTTCAAACACGGCGCTGAGGGATGGGAAATACCCCTCAGGGTTTCTTGATGATGCCCCGGGGGGCCATAGAGGCGCGCGTTTGACATTCCACTCCCTCTTTTATCGCTGAAAGCAGTTTTATATTCAGATGTTTCTCACGCTCTCGCTTGGCGTTGCCTGACCTCGTGGTTTTGACGGGGCACATGGCGGCAAAGAACCTCTATTCTCGACACTTTGTTATTTCTTTGTCTTCAGGATTATATTACAGATGTTTCATAACCAGTTAATATTGGTTGTAAGAACTTAGCACGATTAACATTTTATCTTATTAAAATCTTAATTTGGGGAGTGCCTATGTTTACGAGTTAATCTGGATGCTAAAACTTTTGTTCCTTATTTGGAAGAAAACTTGCTCAAGTGAAAGTCACTCTTCAAGATGGTATGAACTAATCCCACGAATAACTTTTGTTTTTGTCTAGGATTTCCACAGTGTATCGATAGTGTTTTTAATAAGTATTCTCTCACGATCATTTCTTTCTTTACTAATGTAAGTTGAAGGTCTGCCACGTCGGTTGCTATTTTCCAGATCCGCTTTACTAAATGAGAGAGATTTAGCCATTTGGTGTCATTTTCTTTGAAACAGTGCCTTTATTAACCTTCGTTACCACTACCCTCCAACTTCTGAAATATATGTTGGCTTCAAAGATCCATTTTTCAAAAGAATTACTAATACAAATTTCATTTAATAGTATTTGGATTTGTATTGTATGTTACAGATTCATAACTCATTATTTAGGATGAAAGATTTAAAGCAGTTCTGACGTGAGCAAGATATATTTTCCGATGAATTTATCAACGTTCCTTTTGTATATCCTCCTAAAACAAGCAAGGTGAAAATTAGATGCTAAAGTTTTGTTGCACGAAAAAAACTTAATAAGAAGAGAAGAAAAATAACATATTTAGCAGGTTTGAAATGAGATTAGCACAAATAGCTTTTTAAATATTCCTTGACCCAGGGTTCGGATCAGTTGACTTTTATGGGTCTCGTTGCCGATTGGAATATTAAGGTCTTTCGATTTAAGATATTAATTAAGACTAAGGTTAGGCTATATTGCTCTTTTCACCAATTGGGCTTTTATGTAAGGTGTTTTCATCTTACATATTAATTAGGTTAGGCTAAGGCTCGGCTATTTAAATCTTATCTATTGTGAGTTTTTGTATTTCATCATGTTAATTATAATATGTAGGGGCACGGCTGTTTAGATTTTCTCTCCTATTGTGATTTTAAGGAATTTGTATATTAAATGTTAATTAGTTTAGACTAGAGCTCGTCTATTTAGGTGTTTGCTTTTATTATATTTTAGGCGATTTGTATCTTGATTATTAATTAGTTTAAACTAGAGCTCGGGCCTTTAAGTTTCTCGATAATTGTGATTTTAAATGTTTGTATCCTATATATATATATATATATATATATATATATATATATATATATATATATATATATATATATATATTCGGTTGAGGAATAAGTTCTTGCGGTTTTATCAAATTTATTCATTACCATTAACAATTTTAGAAAAACTTCATTTTTAATTGATAACAATATGCAATTTAATCAATAAGTATTCTCCGTTGTTATTTACGACTTCTTCCCAACGTTCAACTAGTTTTTCGATGCCTTTGCAATAAAAATCTCTATATTTTGACTCGAAGAATTCGTTTAACCAGGTTCTTAATTCCACATCAGTATTGAATGAAACGCGGGGCAAATTGTTGGAGAGCGATCGGAACAGATGGATTTTCGATGAAGCCAAGTCTAGCAAATATGTAGGGTGATGCATGATTTCCAAATTAAGCGTTTGGATAGCGTATTTTGTCATATTGGCAATGTGAGGAAGAGCATTTTTGCGTTGCAGAAGGACTCCATAACGATGATGAGGTCGCTTTTCACGAATAGCTTTGGCGAGTCGATACATTTGTTGAACGTAGAGTTCTGCATTGATAATCTCATTGTTCGCAAGAAGCTCATAAAGAATGATGCCTTAACATCCTACCACACACACAGCATCGTCTTTCGTGGATGAAGTCCTTGCTTTAATCGCGGAAGTGTTTTTTTATTGGGGAATTAAGCCATTGTTTTCGATAGTTTATGTTGACATAAACACACCACTTTTCGTCGCTATTGATGATGCGGTGAAGAAATCTGTCCTTATATCCACAAGTAGCCTGTGACGAGCAAGCAAACCTGCGGCAATCGTGGAGAGTTGAAGTTTGTTGCTTTCGCTCGAAGCGTGCGGAACCCATGCACCTAGTTTTTGAACTTTCCCCATCGAATGAAGGTGATTCACTACAGTTTTCTGATCACACGCCAATTGTACGGCCAATTCTCTAGTCGATTGACGAGGATTTTCAAGAAGAAGGTCGTTCAATCGATCTTCATCCAACTTAATGGGGCGACCAGAACGCTCTTCGTCATTAAGATTGAAATAGCCGTTTTTGAAACGTGAAAACCACCATTGAGCTGTCTTTTCTGATAAAGTATTTTCTCCGTACACAGCACAAATATCGCGACGAGCTTTGGCTGCGTTTGCATTGTTCCCGTCTCGATTGAAAATGAATAACAACAAGGGTCGAAAATGCGCCTTTCTTTCAACTTGACTTTCCATTTTGGGGGTACAGACCAAAAATTAAATTAACGCAACATTTAAATAAACCGCAATGGCTCAACTTCAATACGTATCTTAAGCAAAAGCCTAATAGTCTACGCTGTTAAGAGACGGAGCCTAACCTTTGCAAACTTTGCTCTCATCATTTATTATTGTTTCTTAATATGTGCGCAAATCACGTCAACAAAACTTAAATGAACACAACATTAAAAAAAACCGTAAGAACTTATTCCTCAACCTAATAGTTTAGGTTAGGGATCGTGTATTTAATTCAAATATCTTATTATAATTTTATCGTGTTTTTTTCTTGCATGATAATTAGTTTATGCTATGAATCCGATATTTAGTTCTCAACAATTGTGATACTTAAGTTCTTTCATTTACATGTTAATTAACTTAGGCTAGGGCGTGGCTATTTAGGTCTTTTTACCTATTGTGATATTAAGTTGTTTGTATTTTGCATGTCAATTAGTTTAGACTTGGGATCGGATATTGTGGTCTCATCACTTATTCAGATCTTAAAATGTTTGTATCTTATATGTTATTTAGTTTGGGCTTTGCCTCGGCTATTTAGGTCTTCTCGCTTATTCTGATTTTTAGTTTGGGTCATCTTATATTAATTTAGCATAGAATAGGGCTTGGCTATTTAAGTCCGCGTCTATGGCAATTTTTAGGTGCTTTTATGTTACAAGATTCTGCTTGGCTGGGCTATTTAGGTATACACGCCTAATTTTATTGTTTGCATCTTACTTATGAATTTGTTACGGTAGAGCTCGACTATTTTAGTATTCTCACCTATTTTGATTTTGTTCTTATATCTTACATATTAATTGTTTAAGATACGGATTGGCTATATAGATCTTCTCTCGAAAGAGATTTTAAGTGTTGTGAGATTTATTTGTTATGAGATTTTAAGTGTTTGTATCTTGCATGTTAATTAGCTTAGTTTAGAGCTCAGATATTTAGGACTTCTCCTCGAATGTGATACTTTGTTTTTATAGCCTAAAAATTAACTTTGGAAAAGATTCAGCTATTTAGTCTTTTTTGCCTCTTGGGATGTTAAGATGTTTTCATCTTGTATCTTTTTTAATTCAGAATACGGTTCGACAATTTAGGTCTTCTTTTCGTTAATTCGGATTTTTTGTTATCGTATTTTACATGGGAATTGGATTTGTCTTGGGCTCGCTTAGTGGGATCTTCTCGCCTATTGTGATATTCGATTTTAATAGTTTGCAAACTAATTAGCTTACCGTAGGTCCCTAGTATTTAATTATTTTTGCAAAATGTGAATTCAAAGAGTTTTAATGTTACATTTTAATTAATGTAGCCCAAAGCTCATCTCCTTAGGTCTTCTTGGTAATTCTGATTTTAAGGTATTTGTCTTATAGGTTGATTAGTTAAGGCAAGATTTTGACTATATAGTTCTCCTTGCCTATTGTGACTTTTAGGTGTTTTATCTTACATATTGCTTAGTTTAGGTTAGGGCTAGCTATTTAGACCTTCTCGCTTATTAGGCTTTTAATGTGTTAATTAGTTTAAGCTAGAGCTCGTATATTTAGCTCTTCTCGCCGTATATTAATTACTTTACATATTAATTTCTTTATACTAATGCTGTGTTATTTAAGTCTTATTGCTTATTAAGATCATAAAATGTTTGAATCTTACATGTAAATTCGTTAACCGTTGTGCTCGGCTATTTTGCTCTTCTCTCGTTTTGTGATATTTGTGTTTATCTATCTTACATGTTGATTTTTTAAAAAATGTATAAACAGATGTTGCAGTTAGTTAACGTAATAAATTACACAACCCGCTGGTCAAGGAACATTATGGAGCTCCCCAGTCCCTTCAAGGGAATATCAACTTTTAGTCATCCATTTTTAGTAAGCTTCCCAAAACTCTCTTTCCCTTATATATTAGTTAGGTCGCTCTGTGATTTTGACGCTATTAACCCTTTTTCATTAGTGGTTTTGTTGTAATCTTTGTGTAGATAATATAGGGGGCTGAGGCCCAACATTCCTTTGATTGAAGTAAGAATTTTGCAAGGGTAACAGTTAGTCCTAGTTCCCTTTTGTTTTTCTTAGCCAGATCTGTACGCACAGACCGGCTCTGGATAGGCTCCATACCCAAAGCTGCACCCCAACGCACGACACACGCAAGGCCTTCCACTGCCCCCGCGGCTATCAAAGAGCGAAGCTCGGATTCTGACCCTAGAACTGCAACCGCGGGGAAGGTTCCAGTCACCGGAGAGGCCCCTAGTCTCGCCCTCTTATTTCTTCTTGCTCTAGTGCCAGGTCCGTAACACTAATCTCACACACCCTCTGTCGTATTTGAAGAATATACACCGCAACTTTGCAGACAAGCCCTCGCTAAAATTGGCGTCAGGAAGGTATATCTTGTTATTCCAGGTCCCAGCCATCCACTCCAACGAACTGAAGCGCAATGCCAATTGATTCTTGAAAATGGAGGAAGAGAAGAGCTTGGCATCCTTCCATCAGGTGACATGGCATACCTTCCACGTGCTAGGCATTGCTAATCCCTAGTTGGAACCAGAGGGGGACGTAGTGGTGAGCTTTCTTCGCACCGTGCTTCTAGAAGACGCTACTTAGACACGGACCACCTTTCGCTGACGGCTCCTATTTAAGGTGATGTCTGCAACTCCTCAGATATAGAGAGAACCCGAGCTTCTTGCCGTCCAGACCTCAGTGTCTGTCTCCCGTTAAGTGCTTCCCTCGCCCTTGTGATCTCGTCAGCAGATCGTCTTCGCGTTATCCACCCTGATCAGAGGAAGGTTACAGAAACCCGTTTATAGCCCAGAAGATTATCTTGGGGTTTTCTCGTCTCACTACATTGATTGAGACTTCCGGCCATTTGCAGACAAATCTCGATTTCATGATTACTTCTCCCTAGACTCGAAGTAATCTCAACCCCTTTCAGAGTGTCTCTGGACGCCTTCACATCGAGACCCCATCGACGAAAACCTTGCCATTGGTCTTCCACATCCCCAGTTCATCCTCCAAAAGTAACCAGGGGTCCTTTCCTCGTAAGTCCCACCTCTTCGTTCCCAGTCCTAAGAATAATTCTTCATTTGGTGTAGTGCCAATAGACTTTGTGGGGGAATTCCACGTGGAATTTCTTTTCCAGCACGGAGTTGAAGTCCTTGCACTGGAGAAGATTCTAGAAGTTGGTTAGGCTTAAATAGGTAAGCCGACCCCCCTTCCTTCCACAAGCGGTAGCCTCGAACCGCGTCCACCACGGACCACCCTTACGCGGGTTAGAATCGCCTCGGCGTACAGATTCGAGACCATTCGAGAGTAGCGCTGTTTCCCCCACTCCGCGGGAGGGAGCCTCGGATATATATGGGCTCGACTTCCATGTGGCAGACACAGAGTTGAGGAGTCTTGCCCGAAGCCAAGAAGATTCTCCTAGTTCCAAGTCAAGTGATAACAACAAAGCAAAGTGACGGCTGAACTATTTGTGTGTTGGAATTAGCCCCAGCCAGTGAGGTAATTCCATTTGACGATCGCTACCGAGCGATTTTTCCGACTCCACTCATCAACTCCTATTGAAGAAGCCCTCCTCATTCGCCCCTCGTTTTTGGGTGGCCGAAATACTCTCTCCTAGACCAGACGTTACCGCCCCCCTCCTTTTGGAGAACCGTCATCACGTTAACTTCCCGCTCAGAAGCCCCGAGCGCCCTCACCTCACGTGCAAAAGACATCCGCCTTACCTTGATGTCTCACCCGAAATCCTCCGTAAGCCACCCCCTCACCCCCTTCAGTAACCCATCTGAGTTAATCCTTTCCTTTTGAATAGTCTCCTTCTGTAATACATTAAATTTTAACTTTAGAGTCTGATGCATAACTACAATTCCCCCCCTCGTTTCCGATGTAATTTTTCCCATTAATTTTCTTATGTAATTTCGCCTATCTATTCTCTTATTTTATGTAAATAAAATTATATTTTTGTATATGCCTCTTTAAATAACTTTGAGCTTTGCCATTGCCCAAATTTTACCTACCCTCGTTGCACTCTTATCTCGTTGTTTCGCGCGTCGAAACTCGTGTCGTTCCGTTCCTTGTCGGTTCGCCTTTAAGTTATTGGTCCCTTCCCCATAGATATAATATGGTATGGATGTAATGTAATATCATCCCACGACAGACTTGCTAAATCTTTCATTCAATCCAACTTATTGTATCACATATATTTTCTTGGACCTAGTTTCCTTAATTTTTGCCTGTTATAATATTCTTTTGTCGTACTGATTATTATTCAAATTTCCATATTTATCTGTGCCCTTGTTCTTATTAATTGTATTAAAGTTTATTTTTGTAGAGTTGTTTATGTTTCGAATAACCCTTAAGACGAACCTGGCAAACGTATTCCCTTTTAAAGAGCCAACCTATAATATCGCACTCTAAGTAGAAGATCCTTACCTTTTTATAACAATTCAATTGTATCCAAGCGCAGATCCGATAGTTGTTACCTGGCGTACAGTAATGTGTACCTTTAGAGAATTTTTGGTCACACGCCTTCAACCCTCGACTCTTACATTTGAAGTAGGTGAGGCTAGGTCTCAGCTGTTAATATGCAACGTCTATTTTCATTTAAAGAGCATTTATCTTGTATTTTAATTATTTTAAACTATGACTTGGCTATTTAAGACTTCTCACCTATTTTTTGTTGCATTTATCTATGTTATTAATTAGTTTAGGCTAGGCCTCGGCTATTTACGTCTCCTCACCTAATGTGATTTTTAAGTGTGTTTATCTTCAACTTAATTAGTTTAAGTTACATTTCCTTCTATTTAATTCTGTCAAATGTGATGTTGGGGTGTTTAGATTAGGGTAGGGTCAAGTAATTAGGTCTTATCTTCATTTTTAATTTTAACTAATTTTTGCGACATATTAATTATTTAGAGAAATGGTACGGCTTTTGGGATCATCTCGCCTATTGTAATTTTTAGATGTTGGTATCTTACAGATTAATTACTTTATGGTAAGGTTTCTCTTACAATTTAATTAGTTTAGGCTAATACTAGTCTATTTAGGTTTTACGCCTATTTAAATTTTTAGGTGTTTTTATATTTTATATTAATTACTTTGATTAGAGCTCGGCTATTTAAGTCTTCTCAAATATTGTGATTTTAGAAGTTGTATCTTACATATTAAATAGTTTAGGTTAGGGCGCTTCTCACCTAGTTTGTTTTATTTTCTTGTATCTTATACGTTAATTAGTTAAGGTAATGCTTAGCGATTTAGGTCTTCTTTCCTATGGTAATTTGAAATGTTTGCATTTTACATGTTAACTAGTTTCGTTTAGAGCTCAGCTATTTAATTTTTCTAGCGAAATTTGAAACCCTTATGTTGTTTTACATTCTCTTTCGAATGATATAATTTACAAATTCATCCCATGTTTAGCACGGGAGTTATTTTATTTTGGCCATAACATCATAACTATTTGGCCGATACTCTGCTAGAGTAGACTAGGCTATAATATACTATGCTCGGCTAGGCATGCCTAGAATAGGCTATACTATGCTAAGATCTAATGTACAAGGGTAAAATATCCTATGCTAATTTAGGCTATAAAATGCTATGATAGGATAGCATATAGTATGTTAGGCTAGGAAATACTAAGCTATGCCCTCCTAGGGTATAATAGGATGGTATAGGCTATACTTATCTAGGATAGTTAATGCTAGGCTAGGTTATACTATGCTAGGCTATGCTAAGCTATACTAGGCTAGACAAGGCTATACTATGTAATGCTAGTGTAGGCTAAAGTATAATAGGCTAGGGAGGACTATGCTCTTTTATGCTAGGTAATACTATGTTAGGCTACAATAGGCTAGCAAACCAAGGCTATACTAGGCTAAGCTATGCAAGGTTATTCTAGTCTAGGGTATGGTATGGTATGCTATACTAGTCTAGAATATACTAGATTAGGCTATAATATGATACGCTTGGCTCTATTGTGTTAGGTGTGCTTATGCTGAGATAGCCTATAACAAGCTAGCCTATAGTATGGTAGACTAGGCTATAGTAACCTATTCTAGCTTGACTATTCTAGGCTAGGCTACTCTAGGCGACGCTATGCTAGACTCTGGCATGCAATTCTAAGCCATACTTGGTTAGGCTACGCTAGGCTATAGTAAGCTAGGCTACATTACGCAATACTACGCTAGGCAAGGCTATACTAGGCTAGGCTAAGCTAGGCTATACTATAATATGCTAGGTTAGACTAGGGTCTACTAAACTAGGCTAGGCTATACTAGGATACGATAGGCTAGGCTATACTAAGCTAAGGTAGGATACTAGGCTAGCTAGATTATACTAACCTAGGCTAGGTTGGGTCCAGCACAGCCAGGCTATTCTATTTTAGGCTAGCTTCTAACGAAATTTAAAACCCTACTGTTGTTTTACATTTTCTTTCGAATGATAGAATCGCCAATGTCCCCCTAAGGTTGCTTGGGAATCATTGAAAGTTTTGGAGGTCATAAGGTCATAAATCAGCCGACCTTGTTTGAGTCAAAGCCAGCTAAGTGGTATCCTGGACTGATTCCAATGCCTGCTGATCGCTGGAAGAAGATCGTAGAGAATGATGGTCTTTATTTTGGTCTTGCTTCATAAAATTTAGTTTTTTTCCGCTTCCTAAGTGAGTCAGGAATTTCTGGCCAATCATACACTATCTTGAATGTTAATTACCTTATGGATAAGGCTCGGCGATTTAGGTCTTCTCGCTATTTATATTTTTATCTAGTTTAGGCTTATTGTGATTTTTATATTTTTGTATCTTGCATTTTAATTAGATTAGGCTAAAGCTTGTCGATTTAGGTCGTCCTGTCTATGTTCATTTTGGGGTGTTTTTGTCTTACATTTTAAATAATTTAAGCTAAGTGTAGATCATCTCGACTCGTGTGATTTTAGGTTTGTTTCTTACATGTTAACTAATTAAACTCAGTGATTTAGGTCACCTGGCTATTGTATTTTCTATGATTTTTAGCGTATCTTGCATTTTAATTAGGTTAGGCAAAGTATCAGCAATTTAGGTCTTGCATATTGTGATATTTAGCTCTTTGTATCTTACATTTAAATGTATTTAAGTTAGGTCCGGATAACTAGTTTTTCTATCATAGTTGCGATATGTGTTATCCCTTTTAAGTTAATTAATTTAAACAAATCTAAGCTATTTAGGACTTATTGCCTTTCGTTGTTGTTTTTTTTGTTTGTAAATTCATATTAATTAATTTAGCCTAAGGCTCAGCGATTTTGGTCTGCTCGCTTATTGTTATTTTTATGTGTTTTTATATCTCACATTTAAGTACCTTGAGCAAGGGCTTGGCTCTTTAGGTCTTCTCGCCTATTGTGATGTTTAGGTGATATTATCTTACATGTTAATTAGCTTAGGCTAGTGCTCTGCTTTTTAGTTCTTATCACCTATTGGCATGTTAACGTGTTTATATCTTAATTATTAATTATTTTACACAAAGGCTCCGCTATTTAGGTTTTCTCTCTCTTATCATTTTTATGTCTGCATCTTATGTTGCTTCGTTTAGAGTTTGCCTCGTCTCTTTAGGTCTTTCACTTTAATTATTTTAATCTAATTTAACCTTTCTCACTAATGACTATGTTTCAATACCTAAATAACCCCCTAACCTGGACAATTCAAAATTAAATTAATGTACGCGAAAATGAAACACCTAAAAATCACTACTGCCCACAAAGACAATAAAAGTCACTGGTTTACCTTTTGTTCACTGTGGAGGCATGTCCACCTTGGATAACCATAGAGTAGCTGAAGCCTTTAGAATTGCTAGCCCTCTCTGCCTCTGGTTGTTTTTAACTTGTAATTGTTTGAAAATTTATGGAGAGTTGTATGTTTTCCAGGTCCCGAGCGTCAAAAGCTTTTTATAACGGAAGTTACTTTTACAGGGATTACGCCATATTATTCTAGAGTAGTTTCCACTTTCTTTAGGATCCCCCCCCCCTCCCCTCAACTTTATAGAAATTACATGTTTGTTGTTTTTTCTTATATTTAAGCAAATAACAACGTAGTTCAAGGTCTGATAGTATAGGATCCAGCACCTACATTAAAACACCAATGTTATTACGACAATATTTATTTTCATCTTTTTTAACCATTCCCTTCATTCCGATATTTTTCTGCCTGATTCCTCCTCTTTCTTCCTTCCACTACCTTTTCTCCTTTATCTCTAACAGCATGAGACCTAATTTTACTTTTTGCTCGCGTAAGCAATTCTTTATCGATAGAATTCCTATAAATCTTGTACGTTTGAGCGGCGTCGATGGTTTATTTGCATACCATCGCTTTGAAATTTATTACTAAACACGACTGTTTACACGATGGCATGTATACAATTGGTGCGACTTGCTTACACAATTGTTCTACAGAAAGAAAAAACTGTCTCCTTAATGTTTCCTGAAATTTCCTTCAAAAACATTCCTGTATCAGTTTGTATCATACAAGTAGGGTGAAATGCCTCTACATCTCTTCTTCCCCTAAAGGCAGCATTAGAGGGGTGCTGAAAATCATCAAAATTGTTAATAAAATGTTAGATTTGTAAATAAATTCCTTGCAAGATATATTCAAATGAAATTAGATAAATTATATGTAAAAAAGTACGATAGCCTTTCTTATATAACTGATAATTAATTTTATCTGACCACATAACTTTAGATCATTATTCATAGGGCAATTTTTTGTGATCTTTTGCCACCTGAAGACTTTTTGCTGTTGACCTCAAATCACCGTGGCTTCTTTTCTTGCTTTGCAACATTTTAACCCTTTATCTTTAAAGTCTCCTTTTAACTCTTTGGCTGATATTTTATAAATATATAGCTTCATTTTACTTCCAAGCATGTTCAAATATTTTGTTTGGATTTGGTAGGGATGACCGAATGATAGATATAACTTCTCTAGACGTTATAAGACGTTTTTTGCCACTTTTCTTTCTTGACACAAAGTTATTGGGTCTCTTGACATCGTTTTATAGTCTCAAGTACAACATAGCTCGAACATTTTATTAATTTAACAATTTATACTTGTGATAACCTTAGCCATGGAGAAGTTGTGTTTATGCTCTTTCTGCTTCTGAAAATTCTTTAGTTTTAGTCATATTACTTATTTTGAGAGATATTGAATAACTATGAGTTATAAATTTAACATGAAACATGAGCAATTTTGTTTTAATTCTAATTTTAGAAAACACCCTCTTAAAATTTCTTTCGAACATATTCGCAAAATACATATTATTATCATGCATATTTATGAATAATATGATAAATTCTAAAATGTTTGATTAAATATGTAAAGTATATAAATTTATGATGTGTGCCAAGGGTTTATACATAATTGTGTCATTCTGGATCTTCGGTGTGTTCTTAATTGCTGTTTTAACTTTTCCACATTGTGTAGATTGTTCTTGTAAATACATTTTTTTGTGTGTGTTCCCGAGAAATCAAAATCCCGAGATGCAAGAGATTATGTGACCAGCAAAGAATTCTTTCAAAAACTGTAGTGATGCTTGGGTCGTGTGTACAGTTACCTCGTCTTGTTGAACTCAGTCTCCTTCGAGCTTAGTCTCATCAAGCTGGTCTATGAATGGTTTCAGAATGTGAGTGCGGTAACGTTCTACGTTTATGATGTAGAAAAAAAACAATAGGCCAATGATACGCGTCCTTCTGATTGTGTAGAAAAATTTCTTCGAGTTCATGAGGGTTTTCAGTGTACCATAGACAAGTGTTCTGGTGCTCATGTATCCGGAAAGATGGAACCATTCTTCATCGGTATATAGGGTTACATCAAGGATTTCCTCACCTTTATCACGTAGAAATCTCTGAAACTAATTGCAGTAATCAACGCAGAACTGGTGATCACGATCTTTCACTCGTGCATTACGGATACTTTATATAGAAAAATCTTCAACTTCTTCCACACAATGTCGTGCGTTGTAGTTTTTGCTAAATTAATTTAGGGGGGTAACCGTTTTATAGACTTCTTTGGACTCTTCAGAATCATTTCCTTGATCTAAACAACTTTGTCTTCTGAGGTTGAGGGCCTAGCAGTTTATGGAGCGTCTACAACACTGCTTGTTTGGAAAATTTGGTGATCAAACTTCGCACGGCATTCCGGTGGGTCACTGTGCATCTGGAAATCACGCAAGAAACTTTTATTGCAAGGTGTCAGTGAATTTCCTATCTTCATGGAACACATGTCCGAACAGGAAAATAAGATTCAACTCTTGGTTAACTCGGTCTGGCCGCATGTTTACTTACACCTCATATGCAGACAATATTCAATGCCGTGTATAGACATGTATTCATGTTGCCGTGTACAGATTACGTAACGTAAAACATAATACCTTACGACATGTGCAGACTTGTTTTCAAGTTTTGGGAACATATTTTTCTGCATTTACTGTAAGAGAAACTGCAATATCGTAAATAAAACTTTACTTTTATTAAAACTTTAGTGAAACCTTTTTCTTTTTCGTAGTAACTTTTCGGACACCCTGTATTATCTGAAATGGTTTCAAAATAAGTCAGTGGTCGCAGTAGAATTGAAAAGTATTTGCCTAAAATAGATTTACGAAAATAGTTTGAAATCGCACCAATCACAAGGAGTCACAAGGAATAGTAGTACCTCAAAGGACATTTCTGACCATACCGTGGGGGTACTATTTTGGGAAAGTCCTAACCTATAGCATAAGAGAAAGTATAGCATTGATGAAGGCTTTCCCTTCCCACCTCACAAACACGCATTTACGGGCCAGAAAGCTGAAACGATACCTGAATGTGCTGACAAAAAAAACACAAACGGGAAATTTTTATAAAAAAAAGTTGAAACCTATCTACTTTACTTAGATCTATAATCTATACTAAGGTGGTACCATCTAGGTCAGAGTGTAGATTATCTTGTCAAGTCGAAATTTTAACTGTTCACGACTTCTGGCGGTAGAGGGTTCCACGTTCCGCAGATTTTATACGAGAAGAAGTTTCCGCAAATGCTAGTATGTTATTGCGGGTAATTCCAGTTAGTAACCGTGGTTACGTGTAGAATTTTCGTTCAACGTGAACAGCCTCCTGTAATCTACGTTGTCAACTCCTCGCATTATCTTAAAAGTTTCATTCAGCTGGACTCTTAACCTGCGCGTCTCCAAGGAGAACATCCCCAATTCTCGTAGCCTATGCAGATAATTTTTATGTCTAAGGGAGGGGATCGATTTTGTGGCTCTGGCATGTACCCTTTCCAGCCGTTCAATAACCTTCCTCAGGGTTGGGGACCAGAATTGTACGGCGTATTCAAGGTGTAACCGGACTAGAGAGTTGTACAAGGTGAGAACAATCTGCTTATTTCGTAAGCGAAAATGCCTCTCTATGTACCCCAGCATTTGCGCCCTTTTTTCCACGTGGAGGAACTGCTTGGAGAACTTTAAATCACTGCTGATTAGCACGCCTAAATCTTTCTCAAAGTCAGTGGTATCTAGTTATTTGCCTAGCAAAGAGGAAGTTTTCGCGAGGGTTAGCATGGCCGATGTGCATTACTTTGCACTTGTCAAGGTTAAATGGCATCTACCACCTTTCTGACCATTCGCCTATCATGAGAAGGCTATTTTGCAGGCGTTCCACTCCTTCTCGCGAGCTCACACTACCTCCTAGCTTGCTATCTTCGGCGAACTTGGCTATCGAGCATATTAGTCCTTCGTCTATATCATTGATGTAGACGATGAATAATAGAGGCCAAAGCACTGAGCCCTGGGGCGCCCCGCTACTGACTGGCGTCCATTGCGAGGCTATCCCGTTGATCTTTACTCGTTGCATCCGTCCCGAAAGCCAGTTTTCTATCCATTCGGCTACCTTGCCGCTAATTCCAAGGGCGCGGACTTTATTTATCAACTTTCGGTGTGGTACCTTATCGAAGGCTTTTTGAAAGTCCAGGTATAAGATATCCACAGCTCGACTACGGTCATACTCACTGAAAATACCGTGAAAAAATTCTAGTAGATTAGTGAGACATGAACGGTTTTTACGAAATCCGTGCTGGGAATCCAAGATCAGGTTATGCGAGTCTAAGTGCTGCACTATACGGTCTGCCATTATTCCCTCGAGTAATTTGCTTACGATGGATGTCAGACTAATAGGCCAGTAATTACCCGGGTATTCGTGGCCCCCCTTCTTATAGCTGAGAATTACGTCTGCTATTCTCCAGGCCTCCGGCACCTCTCCAATTTCTTAAGATTTGTTGAATGGTGGTGAGGTGTGGAACGACGTCTTCACTAACTTCTCAGAGGACTCTAGGAAGAAAGCCATCCGGACCTGGAGACTTATATGGGTTAAGGTTTCCTAGTCTGGCTACTACTTCGCTTTTCTCATAGACTATTTTGCATACGTTTTCGCTCTCTTCGAGATGAACCTCCGGCCTCGGAGCTGGACCGTCATCTTTCCTCTTAAATACAGAGGCGAAGTAGCCGTTCAACACGATGGCGATGTCTGGTTCTGACTTCCGTAACATGCCATTGTCATCTCTCAGCGGTCCTATGCTATAGCGTATCAGTTTACGGCTATTGATATGCAGGAATAACTCTTTCGGTGGCTCTTTACAGAGGGAAGCAATGGTATTTATTGAGTTTTAATAAGATAAATTTTAATATTTTCTCTACATATTTCATCGAAAAATTACTACAACATATACCATTGAATTTCTAATGGGGCTTTTATTCGTTGTTCTTCATGGCTCTCTTGTCCACTAAGTACATAGTAAAACCGCGCAATTGTGTCCATTAGGGTATAATTGTGGAAGTATGACAAGCTGATCGAATATTCCAGATAAACCTGCTGTTATTCTTCTATCAATTACCAAAAATGTAGTGGGGACAGAGAATGCAAAGTTTGAAAGATTAAATTAGTAAAAAGATAATGACATTTAAAAGAATATTGATAAGAGGATCCAAATGAGATTAAAGGCATTTTAATAATGTGGTTGAAAGAGAAATTACAGATGAGGTTTAAATTAGATTCGAATATAAGCTTAGGAGATTTAAAGATCATTCAAAGGCAAATTCTGATTGGCGTTTATATGAGATGGGAGGGTAAGTGAAGAATAGCGATTTAAATGTGCTTGAAGGTATGCGATTAATGGAGGGTTTTTTTAAATTAAAAAAATAATAATGTAGTTTGCATGAGATTTAAAGGTGAATTATTAATTCCAGTAAATGATATTTAAACGTAAAACAGGAATGCGAGTTAACCGGGGTTGAAGAAAAATTAAAAATTCAATTTTAATCAGTTTTAAAGGCAAATTATGATAGGATTGAAATGAGATTTAAAAGCAAAATAAGAATGGGATTAAAATATGTCAAAGATAACAGAATAGGATTTAAATTAAATTCAAAGGCAAACTGAATATGTTTAAATTAGATTCAAATTTAATTATCAATTGGATTTAAAAGATAATCAAAGATAAATTAGGAATCGAATTTAAATGAGATTCAAAGCTAAATTAAGAATGAGATTTGAAATAGAAAAGAAAGGTAAAGCAAAACTGGTAGTTGAATGAGATTTAATAGTAAATTAAAAATGTGATGTAAATGTGAACCAAAGATTATTTAAGAATTAGATTGATATAAGTTTAAGTTTCAAGAGTAGTTTAAGAATGTGATTTAAAAGTAAGTTAAGACTGGGAATTAAATTAGATTGAGAGGAAAGTAAAAATCTGATTCAAATGAGATACAGGAGTAAATAACGAATAGGATTTAAAAAATGGGATTGAAATAAAATTTAAATATAAATTAAGAAATGAATTTGAATATGATTCATAGGTTATTTAAGATTAAATTTAAAGAAAATTAAGAAGGGAATTAAGCGAGATTGACCCGGAAATTAAGAATATTATTAAATCAGATTTAAATGGAAGTTACGAATGCGATTTAAAGGAGAATTGAATTTAGAAGATGGAATTTTATTGAGATTCAGTGGGTAAATTAAGAATGGATTTAAATGGGATTCAAAGTTAAATTAAGAAAAGGATTTAAAAAGATTTGCTTTTAAATTAGGCTAGGGATTTAGATGAGATTCAAAGGTAAATTACGAATAAGATTTGATAACAATCCAAAGGTTTGTTAAAAATGGGCAGCTTTAATGTATATAAGGTTAAATTATAAAATAAGGATGCGTTCAAACTCGAATTAAAAGGTAACCTAAGAATGTAATATAGATGCGATTCACAAATGGATTAATATGAGAATCATAATAAATTATTAATGAAATTCATAGATAAGTTAAGAAATGAGATTTCTTTGTACATTAAAAAGGAGATTGAAGAGATTTTCATGGATAATTTAAAATTGTAGTTAAATAAAATTTAAACCTAAAGAGAAAATAGGATTTAAATAAGGTGCAAAATTAAAATAACGAAGGAAGTTAATTGAGTTGAAATAAAAGGAACTAAGCTAATTTAAATCGTATTTAAAGGTAAATTTAGAGTAATTTGTATAAAAATTGCATTAATAATGAGATTTGAATTGAGTATAAAGGTCAATTAATTATGAAATTAACATTAGACTTAAAGGAAACTATTATTGGAATGATTATGAAAAATATGAAAACGTAAACAAATAATATAATACAAATTATATAAAGACATATATATCTAAATTAAGAATTGAGATAAATGAGAATTATGTAAACGTAATATAAAAATTGAAATGAAATGAAATTTCAAGATAAATAAAAATGGAATTTAGTTTATATTTAAAATAATATAAATATGTGATTAAACGGGGCAAATTATTAGTAGGATTTAATTAAATTTTAATGTAAATTAATATATGGATTTAAGTGGGATTAAAGGTTAAAGTAAGAATGGGATTTAACTTAAATTTAAGGGTAAATTAAGAATGGAATTTAAATCCAACTCAAAGGTTTATTATTATTAGATTTTGAATAATAGCAAAGGTAAATTAATAATTATCTTTAAATATGATTTAAACAAAATTCAAATTTATGATTTAAATTATAATAAAAGGTTATTTAAAAGGTTAATAAAAGGTTATTTAAATTTATATGAGATTTAATAAGATTTAAAGGTAATTTAAGAATGAGATTTATTAAAGGTGTTTCAAAAGTAAATTATGAATGTGACATAAATGAGATTTTAAAAAAATTATTAATAAAATTTAAATTTAATTTCATGGATAAAGCAAGAATGGATTTATTTGGGCTATATAGATAATAAAGAATGGGATTTCAGGATTTCACTGAGAATAAATGTAAATCAAGAATTGTATTTCAATTAATTTCAAACGTAAATTATTAATGTGTTCTAAATCAAATTCAAGAGTAAAATAATATTGTGATTTAAATAGTTCCAAAGGTGGGTAAAAAACTGGATTTAAATGAGATTCAAATCTACTTAGCGATGAATTAGATCGAAAGGTGAAATTAGAATCGGAGTTAGATGAGATGTAAAGTTGAAAAACGAATGAGATTAAACTACAATTGAAGAGGTAGATTATAATGTGAATTAAATGGGATTCAAAGGTGAATAAAAATTAAATCTAAATTAAGGTTTAGATTTATGCGAGATTGACAGAAAGTTACCTAGATAGTTTAATGCAAATGAGAGCCGTTTTTTAAGACAGGCCTATGTTATTTACACAAGCACAAAACTACTTTGGGGCGACTCACTCCATTCTACATCTATACAAACACTAGGAAATATTTTACATTTCTTATATGTAAAATTAGAAAAAAAGAGATTAAAATTACCAAAAATTAATAATCAAATGCCTAAGATAGAGCGGAATATAATAAATATGTAGAAAATATGTACAAAACGGGCAGCTTTATCTTATAGGTCGAGTGATTCTTATCTGAGGGGTGATAATCGATCATAACATGGTAGATTGCAAAGTTCTTTTCTTGTGTTTAAAACTAAGGAAGGAAACAATTAAAGGTCACTTAAGAAGCGAGTGCTTGAACCATTCAATCGAAACATAAATTTACTAAACACATCTTTTATTTGTATTGAGATTCAAAATAAATAAGTGTGACTAAATTTGATAACAAGATAAATTAAGGTAAATGAGATTTAAGGGGAATATATTAGGTCATCTCAGAAGTAATGAGGCATTTCTTATCATATTTATCATTAGATTAAGGCTAGAAATAATCAAAAGCATTATGATTTTATACTAGCCTAGTCTACTTAATCGAAGCCTTGGTAAATGCAGTACTTTGCATAGCTCAAGGCTTATATTTTGACATACCTTAGTCGTAATTTTCCAAACTATTAATTTGTATTATTTTTGTTAATTTAATTTGCCTTCTCGTTGAATTATGAATATTATGGGGATAAAAAGAGCAAATTCGTAGCGTTACGCTATGAGAGTTTAGAAAAGGCAACATAAAGTTTATGTCAACTATGCCAAGAAAGAAAAAATAGTGTGAGCTTTACCAAGGATAGTTTCACAATTTTCGCTTAATAGACTACTATTTAGTTATATAATATTTGATCTAATATTAAAAAG
Source organism: Ceratothoa steindachneri (assembly GCA_963969495.1). Classification (NCBI taxonomy): domain Eukaryota; kingdom Metazoa; phylum Arthropoda; class Malacostraca; order Isopoda; family Cymothoidae; genus Ceratothoa; species Ceratothoa steindachneri. Next base: position 134,205,273 of record OZ018323.1, on the reverse strand, counting down.
TGAGTTTTTAATACAAAATACATCTTACTACCTTAAATTTAATATTTTTTCTGAGGTGTTGCCGCTAAGTGGGAAAAAAGTACTCATGCTTGCCTTTCACCCTTTATATAAACCCACAGGTATCATTCAACACGCTTTAAACCCTTCAAATGAACTTTTAGACTTTGCTGATAAGACGGTTTCAACGCTTCTAATAAACTCACATGCATCGCTCGACCGAAATTGCAATATGGATCGTAGTGCAACGTTATAAATCAACCTAATGCAAGTAGAGCCACTAAAATAGCTTCGTGTATGCTTTATTAACTATATATGTGTTTGAGTTCAAACTTCTAAGCCTTTGTTCTCTCTATAAGAACTCTATAAGAATTCATTCGTTCCTATAAGCTGGCTAAGCGCTTTTCTGAGCACTGCATTTACAATTCAAGCTGTTTAAAGTAGCCATCAGTTTTTTAACTTTTCTCCATTTATCGGTATTTGTTCTGGTTTTTCTCTTTGTTTCTGATCACTCTACGCGTGAGTCGACGTGACTGAGGCTCTGTCAAAATTAGTGTTATAATACGTGAGTTAAAAACATGTCTACCTCGATTTGAAGCAACAGATAACAGGTGTCCTTAGCCTAGCACACATGAGGTTTTGAGCGCAGCTGTCTCGGATTAACCTTCCTTCACGATCCCAATACAAGTCTCGAAACCCATCAGATCATATTCTTAATTCACCCATATGCTATTTAAGGAAGATTTTATTAGTCAACACATCACATGCGTGTTATGTACCCGTTATTAAATCCTAACTAAGCATGCTACAACATGCAATTTTAAATTGTCAATAGGTTAAGCTCAAATACAATAAATAATACTTACCCCAAAATAAGCATATTCGATTGTGTATCTTGGAATGATTTATTAGATTTTAACATAATTGCTTAGAGGCTTTCCTAGCGAAAGAACTCAATTATCTAAGCCATTATTAGTAAGTTACGATCAATTTCGTAGCAATCTAAATTGGATTGCATTTTTCTTACAGCCCAACATTTATTTCTAATGATAACCGCTAATTACGAAGCGTTTTCTCTTTAGTTAACGCTATAAATCTTATCCTGATATTTTAATGACATTTATCTGGTCAAGAATTAGCGTAAGAATTACTTCAGAAGCCACCTATTTACCGTCTTTACACATCAGACCTGCACGTATCGTTCAGGATAGATTAATGCCCCATTCAGCAAGCATAATTTCGCAATAAATAAGCAGTTTGTCTGTTGTGAAGTTCCAGCTACAATGTGCCTTATGCTCTGGTAATAAAAAGTACTTAACTACTTTTCCAGCAAAGATCTGAATTGGAGGGAGAAAAAGGTGCAGTTATCCATGCAATCACAGTTTAGAGAAAACCAAGATATACGTATTAATATAGTATTTTGATTTAAAAAGTTGTTTAAGCAGATGCAATAAATACAGAGAATTTCACTAACTAACCACTTTGTATTCAGATTTAGAGTCTTTAGGAAAAAACGTTATCTACAGAAATTTCTACATACACTGAAAGAAGTCGATACAAGAGAATGGCATGTTCTAAGATAAATAGCATTCAGTTAATAAATAACAACAAATTTTCGCTTCAACATTCCAATATTTTGAATACGAAATAGTGAGTTTAAAAGCGACTGGGAGAAGTCAAGAGAGCGAGGCAGAAACAACCTGACTCCAACAGCTTACCCGATACACTGAAACTCCTGCTTCTAAGTAACGCATTTTATCAGAGTTTCTATGATTGAGCCAAAGGCGGTACACCAAAATTGAAATTTCTTCCTGTTAAATGACTTTGTCCATGTAAATATAACATAAATATATCAAGGTATATATATATATATATATATATATATATATATATATATACCCTAATTGATAGTAGTTGGGTGGTGAGGGCTAGATGTGATAGTATTTTAATTCAATCGCATCCTTTTCATATTGAATGAATCTCCAGAACTTCGACCCAGAATAAAACCCCAAATTGAATCGCCAAATGATAGTTCTATAATCGTTTAAGTTTATTGCATGAATTTAAAAATAATATTTAAAGCAACACTTTTAAACTTTTAACCTTTTTACTTTTTAAAACTTAATCGCTTCCTTTTATAATATTCAAGGCCAAGAGTTACACGAGGCTAATGTTGATAAGAAAAAAAAGAGGACGAAGAAAAGAGTATGTTCTAAGTTTAGATTTTTAAGATATAATTGTAATTTTTTTTTTAATGTATTAACAAGCTATTGTATAGATTTTTGTCCTTCTTTACTAATATAAATATCTTTGGCGTGTATATTTCTCAAAATTTCTTATATAATTGTCAACATCTGCAATCGGGAGTAGTAGTTTCCAATAAGATCATTTTATTAGACAGGTTATTAACCAACTCACTAGTGGTGCTAATATATTGAATTTATTTCTAACGAATAGGGAAGAAAGAATTAGCGATACAGCGATTCATTGCAATTTGGGAACTAGTGAAGATTGTGAAATTATATTT